>CM034049.1:5855738-6567083 GCA_019804595.1 Bruguiera parviflora
TATATATATGTATACACGATGGCTATTGATTGTTGATAGCATCAAGAAACAAGGGCCAAGCAAACAAAACGTGAGGGTAGGATGTTGGAGCGTTTGGCCGAGTGGCAATTTTTAAAACAAATTTGAAGTGTGAGACAAAGAAATTGAGGAAAGTAGACCAAGTCGTTATGGGCACCCATCATGTAAAAGTAAGAGTTTGAGGCAAAGTGAAAAAGGTCAGAATTATTTTATTTGTCAGGTTCATATGAATCGCTCGCGATATCTGCGAAAAATGGGAAAACTGCTAATTCTCGCCGTCTGTATAGAATTTTAGCGAGTACAAACAAAATTATTACGTGGTAATAGAAATATCACGTAAATTAACAATTAAATATAAAAATAATTTAATTCGAATATAATATTTCTAAATTATTAAAATTTTCATTTATCTTATAATTTAAAATTTTAAATTATTATATAAAATATAAAAATAAATCATTTATTACATGCATAATATTTTTGTTTTGTTAATAATATAAAAGTCTTTTTTATATAAAAAAAAGGTGATAAAAAATTATTTTTCTTTTTTTTTGTTGATACTTATCACAATTACTTTTTTTTTTCAGTACAACAATTTATTATTTTTAGTTATACATCTTTTTTATTTTAATTATATTTTATTTTTTCTTACCTATAAAAAAGTAAGTTAGTTTAACTCTTTTTTTTTTTTTAAATGAGTCCTATAAATAATCTTCTTCTTCTTCATCTTCTTCTTAGGAACGTACGCCAATCCAGAATCCCGAAGCAAGAGAAATCGAGCAGGAAATCTGAATAATATTAGGGTCTGGCTGTTAGGTCCGTGCACAAAGCGAAAGCATCAAATCATCAATATCAATTAGAAATGTCAATAGAATATTGCTCTCATTACATACAAGTCCAAATCTGAGTAATGGCTAAACAAATTAAGCACTCTTTCGCGGACCCATTAGGATTTGACCTGCGGGTAGGCTTCTTGCTGTTGAGACAAGATTGAGCACTTATGCCGTCCGGCTCTCATTCATTGGCTGTCACACAGACCTGCAAAAAATCTCCCTCACAAGATCAACATGCCAATTATGTTTACATGACATTATCAGATAAATACTGGCGGGGTTCACCGTCTGCTAGACTCGTCTTTCTCCTTTGCAATCGGGACGCCTCGGTGGGGATCCAGCATTTCACGAGTCCAATAGGACTATAGAAGTCACGGACCACACAAGGTACTTACATCCCGACATGAAATATCGCAGTAATCACCACCACCGTCTTTTCGAGTCAGATGCTTTGGTTAAACTTCAACTGGTTGTTAAAGCGACTGTCCCAATCCCCTTTTTCGGACCACGAAGCTGAGAGGGGGATTACTCCTCATCTATTCGTACCAAAAAGTTCGAAGCTGCAAGTGTGCGTGTTGTTTCATTGATTTCTGTCGCCCGATAGAAAACCAATGAACGAAGAGACACTCAAATCCAGCCGTAGGATTGGCTAAAACTATTTGAAATTGGACCCAGAAAAATTATTTAAATGTTAGTTCTTTTAAGAGAATGATATATATATATATATATATATATATATATATACATATAAGGATAGGATATCGAATATTTTAAGCACTAAGTTTGATTATTCTCCTTAATATTTGTACCTCAAGAAAGGTAGTCAGGGCCAGACTCCTGTTCCTCTTTGACTTTTAATTCGTATTTTGTTAGGTAGCAGCCATTGGATTTTCTTGAAGGCTTATTCGGGCAAAAAATTTTCGCTTAAATCAGCTCATAGTTTGGTTGGGATTGCGATGCGCCGATGACTGCCCAAGGCACGGGGTTGGCTGGTGCCTATTTGGGCCGTTTGAACATTTGTTTTTTAGGAGCATGAACTGCCTAAAAGACAACTAAATACCTGTTGAAAAAGAAGATAAACCCATTCAATTCTAGAAACCCGTACCAAAGTCTATGGAGCGATTTGTTTATATGGGCCTGTCCGCCCATTCATAATTGACCATTTAGACTTTGTAGCCTAATTAAGAGAAAGGAAATAATATTGTTGAGCATAACTTTCATCCGTAAGTGACTGCTAGACGTTAAATAATTAAGGGCCTGAATTCTGAAATTAGGAATGAAAAGTTCCAATCCATAATACCAGTGATGATCGTGTGTTACGATTTTTAACATAACGCCATTCCACTTGATAAATAATTCGTATTCATATATTAACTAACTAAATAAAGATATGCATTAAAAAATTAAATAAAAATGAATAGATTATAAAAAAGAAGTATTTTTTTAATTTTTAATACATTTTTAACAAATATTTAATTAATTTAAGTTTGTATACTTAATTTTAATTATAGATTATTCTAATTTCAACATATAAAATATAATTATAAGTTGAATTTTCAGTCTCATAAAATAAAAAAGTGAAAATTTAATTTTAAAAAATTATACATGTATTTGAAAAATACTTTCAAAAAATGAAATTTAATTTTTTTTCTCCGATCCTACAATTTTTTTTCAAATTGAGGGAAAAAATTATTAATTTTTTATTTAATTTATAAAATAATCAATTTACTTTTATTAACACTCTTCTATTTTAGTAAAAACATGAAATGCAAATTATAACAAAAATATTTTCTTTCCTTTCACCTTTCACTTTTTCCAAATTAAATATTTTTAATTCTTGTTTCTCTTGTTACTTTTGTCCGAATACAAGAGATAATGAAAAGATTTTCTATTGTCCATTTTCCATTCCTCTTTTTTTTTTTAATAATTTAATACAAACAAAGATTGGGAAAAACGACGTCGTAAACTCCACCCATTTAACCGAGCGTGCTTTGTTTGCAAGTTTCTGGATAAATAAGAGGAGGGGCTAGGGTTAGGCTTCTCTCCCGTGCGTATCGAAGCGCCTCGCCTGGGCGAGAGGGCCAGTCGTAGAAGCTCCACGGCGGATGGCATCGCCTCCCATCAAATGTAATGTCGTTGTCTCTCAGCGATTGTTGCTGTATAGTCCAACATCTGCGTTTGGATATATCAATTGTACTATTTTAGGGATATAATTTATACTTTTTTAAATAAATATATTTTTGTTGAAACTGAGAGGGACTAGCACAGGGTTGGCTGCGATGATTAGAAGAAAATTCCTCGTTCTGAATGCTCATTGCCATTGGCATGAAAGACTCCTTTTACACCCATAGAATATGAGCAGCACCCTCTTGTTTCTCTGATTTTAACTTTCTATTTTTAGTTATTATTTTTTTTTTTGTAAAATCTAAATACCAATAAATATGGTTGCTTTTCAGACCCTCCCCCAAAAAAAGGTTGCTTCTTTGTTTTGCCTGATTGGTTTTCTAGGAGTTGACTGTCGATTTCGCGAGGCAATTAAACATTTATAATTGCACTGTGTTTCGTCAACTCCTTAAAATTACGTTGCGGTGTTTAAAGCCCTAATCTTGATGCAAACAAGCATTTCTGTGGATTCGGGTTACGCACGCCTCCATATCATGTGAAAATTTTGGGATGTACTACTTCCTATTTTATGGGTTTTTTATTGCAGTGTTTTTTTCCTTCCTACATATTTGAATTTCACTTGTATTCGGATTCTTGAGCCGAGCTTCAGTTGGCTGAGAACTAATGTACATGACAACGTTTTTCTATGAAACAAGTGGAATTCGTCTCGGTTTGATTCTTGTGAAAATAAGATTTCCCAATTTGAGTGTTTGCTCCCTTTATTTTAGTTTTTAACAATGAGATCGGCACGCCTGTGCCAATTTCTGAAATTTCCGAGTTTAAGCAACAGTTTTAGATTCCTAGAAATCAATGGAAAAACCAGGCATTGTACTCGAAATGTTTGGTTCCCTGCAAGCTTTGTCGAGGCAGGCAGTTTCAGGAATTTTGTCCCACGTTTCAACCGTTGCTTCTGTACTGTAATGTTGGTTTCCATATGTAGATTGGGGAGCTCACTACTGATAAATCTAGTGTAAAAGAATATATATTCAGGGTAACTCTACGATGAATTATTTCCTGTATTTGATAGGACGACTTACAAGAAGTGTGTTCTAAAATTCGTGAAGGTAATCTTTGCTGTAACCTCACAGCAACTTTGGTGTAGCAGCAGGTGAAATAGGACCAGTTGAATTTAATTGGAAGAATGCGGATCACCGTTTCGAGATGTTATGCCTTATTTGTGACAAAGTTTTTGTTCGATTCATCTTGGTGCGATGTTCTCCCCTCGAGAATTGCAGAAAGATGGGAATATGAGGGAGCGCTGGCGAAGTTCATTTGGTGGGCCTTCGAGTTAAAGGTCAATCTGGCCCACTTGGGGATTGGATTTTTATCTAGTCCAGCCTGAAGAGTACCCAATAATCGGCAGCTTGTGGAATTCGGATGTTATCAAAGCTGAAGTTGAGTCCGTTTTTATTCTGTCAGTTCAAACTTAAAACAATCGAATAATGCAATATTGCGAAGTTCAGAAAGCCCCTTTGCTTATGGAGATTTGGGGCAGAACGAAGACTAGCATACTGTTAATTTGGCATAAGAAAGGCTTGTGACAGCTATTCGATTTGAGCCAGTACAACGTAGCCATATTTCCCCAGGTGAACTGCGAACCTTGTAAGCCAACTATCCAAAGGATTTAAGCATCTGCAGTCCTACCCTTGCGATGCCCAAATAGGAAAAGCCTCTTATAACTTAGGAGGAGCAAATATTACCACCTTAAAAGTATTATTTGGATTTACAAAATCACAAAATCTGAATTTAGAAATCATCCGGGAGTAGTCGTTTTTTTCATAAATTAGAAGCTATGGCAAGTTTTCTACGCCCTGTGTGTCAAGCGAGATGATCATGGAAGTTGAGAGATGCATGCCAGGTTAGAGCTCCCGCATCAAGACGTTGGCCGTGCAAGCACCAGCGCCGCTTACATGTGAGAAGCTTGAGGCAAAATTAGCTGAATCGACCTTTAATGACGAGTTCAAGGCACACTTGACCTGAACATCTATCCAGGTTTTCAATTAAAATAGATAAGAACATTTATCCAGGAAGAGCCTAACATGGTTAAGGTGCGCAGCCACATCCAACGTTAGAATTCCCCAACCGATGATATGATAGTCCCGTTGGTAGACAAACAAAGTTATATTACGTGGTGCGTGTACACAATTCAGACTAAACCAGAAGTTCAAGAAGGATGCAAACTAGGAAACTTAAGAAAATTAAAGAAAAGCTCCGATTGAAAATTGCAAAACGCATCGCTACCCACATTTTCTCTCCCCATCTACGTCTTCCAGAACCGAAAGACTCTAGCAGTTACAGGGCAAGCAAAATGAACCGTAGATTTAGCCACTGCACAGATTTTGTAAGGGCTGCTTCTTGTTCTCTGCCCTTGGGCTGCTTCCTCCGCTGCCATTTGAAAGCGAACCAAATATAGTCTTTTGTAAGACCCCAGTTGGAGTGGAACTCAGCTTAGGATTACTGTCCCATCCCTCCAACACGAGATTAGGTGCAGATGAGTTCTTGCACTCTGCTGAACTGCTGTTGGTGCTGTGTAGAACTTCCCCGAGAGGACCACCCATTGAACTTTCCCAAGAGATTGGAATCCAACTGGCTTGCCTTTGGTTTGCTTCATTGAGATGACTACCAATACCCAGTCCCATCTGGATTGGGTCCAATTCACGAGATAACCTAAACGGGGGCAGAGTGGCTTTATCGTTGTTTGGAGAGGATTTAGAGGACATAAAGTCGGCTGGAGCTGCCATTGGTATTGAAATGGACAACTGCGTTCTATCTGATTGAGAATCGAGTTCAGGCCAGGACACAGCAGAGTGATCGGACTGCGTTTTGGGCCAATCGTCCATGAATTGGCGAAAGGAATGTTGTGAAACAGTTTCCTGGTGGCTACTGAGGCTCTGAGAAGAACCGAAGTTTATGGAAGAGGCTTGATGTGAAGGGTTGAGGAGGGAGTCAGAGGTAACAAGTCCAAACTCTGTTCGGGAGGAATCTTCATATTGATTATGCTGCTTTGAAATCAAGACTGGGTTTTCTTTGGATTTTAAGTCAACATAGGACGACAGCATGGCCAGGCCTGATGTACATCGCATTCTATCACCCACATTCTCTTTATTTTGAAACATCCTGCCATACATTTAACATAAAAAGAAGCTATTTCACTAATTGAATTGATAATGGCAGAAATACAAATTTAAATAGGCAAATGCTAAAAGGGAAAAAGAGATTTCCCAAAAAAAAAAGCCCTTCTGCCGTACCTGCCGAGGGGATTAGCAGTAGAAAGATCATGCAGACTAGCTGGCTGCAATTGACGCTGCGCCAAGGTGAGGCTTTTGAGTTCTCCGCCGCTGCAGGGCCCCACCACCGATGCTGATGTGGAGCAGGTTGTGCGCATCGACTTTGTGCTGGCGGTGGTGGCGGTAGTGGTGGTCGCAGCGGCGGAGTGGCCAGATTGGCCTTCCACAGGCTTTCTTGAACGATGGCGGCCCCTGTTCATGTGCCGCTCGCAATATTTTTGGTCGGCAACCGCATCTCTCGAGCACCGCCATTTCTTCCCATCTGTCCTCCGACAGCGTCCAGGTTCTGGATCCGTGCTATTCGAGAATCCCAGATGGAAAGCTCCCCATGGCACTATGTTTACATGTTACATAGATTAGAAGGAGCACCACCATTAGTAAGAGGACCCTGTCACACATGTATGGCATCCGAAAATAACTACAGAAAAATTGAGGGGTTTTCAAAGGAATTTTTCTTAGAGAAAGTGAACGAACTCCTTGAAAGACACAGGAACTTCCATACCCACCTAGCGCTGAGCCACTGAGAGAGAGAGAGAGGGAGAGAAGACGTGTACAGCAACTGTATACAATTTCGAAGACAAGAAATGCAAATCTAGTGGATGTAAAGATCATTACCTGTATTGGGTCTCAGAAGTCCTCCTGAAAAGCCAGAAAACCTAGCAGAATCGACAGCTTTTCTTATGGGGATGAGCAGACTGGATGGTATAGGCACATTGGAAGTTATATATTTATAGATCAAGGCCTGATGCTCTAGTTCCATCCATTGTGACTGAGTGAATGGTCCACTGGCCTCTGTGAAAACCCCATGCGTGCTTCCACCGGTGAAGTTACCAGAGTTGTATCCTTGAGAGAGAGAGAGAGAGAGAAAAAAAAAAAAAAACCACAACATCAGTCAGATGAAAATGCAGAGACATAATACAGCAAATTGGGGCTTTAAGCTTTTGTCTCTGAAAGTAGAGGGAAAAATATTAGTACAGAAAGCGGGTCTGGCAGACACACAAAAAATATCACAGCTTGTCTGCATTTTTTTTTTTTTTGGGGGAAAAAAATCAAACAAAAAAATAAGCACAAATTAACGATTGGGTTTCCATCTCTCCTCAACTTTTCCACCTTTCGCCTCAGAAAATCTTCTTTGAGAGACACAGGTCATATGTTCGGCAAATAATCAAAGCCTATCATTCCAAAACAAGAAGGGGAATTTATCAAAGAAAGTACTCATTTCCTACACTGCTATTCGTTGACAAGACTGGAAAGAAAGGCCACTCCCAGATTTCCCCTGAAAAGGCCTTCCATCAATACCCAGAATCCAAACCCCAAGCTAGAAATAGGAACCCATCTCAGAATAGCCTTATGGCTCCGTGTAATTTATCCAACATGCTTCTTTCGTTTTCTCAAATAAAGAATTTCATACCCCACAAGCCATGGAAAACTTCAAGCCTTAATGTTGCTTCTTATGGTACCTGTATTTCTGTTATAGGCAGAAGAAGAAAGGTGAAAGTAAGGCAATGTGGTATGTTGAGAAGTCGTCTCCGTTGAGAAAGCCTCTGATTTGGGACAGGAGAAGCTTAGCATCTGTTGCTGCTGTTTCTGTCCATCAGTGGAGAGAGCACTGTTAGATTTGAGTAGACCGTTTCTCTGTTGAGGCAGCATTGACTCAATTTTCAACAGTTTGAGGCCCCTCCAGTCATCTTCAGTGGTTCCAGATCTCCCTTGCTTGTGGAAACCAGATCCGTACCACTTCTGCTTTGCTTCAGTATCTGAACCAGCAAGACAAGCAAAACTGCCGCTTGTGTCTGCTGATCCCACCAAACCATCCAAGCCCATCACCGCAGAATTCATGCGGAATGGGTGGAATAGCCAGTCAAAACTACAAAAACCCGAGAAGTTAAAAAAAGAAATATTAAAGTGTTCGGTTGTTCAAGAAAATGACAGAAGCTTTGACTGATCGAGCGGGTGGAGACAGAAGCATTCTTTAAAGGTGGATGTGACGATATGGCTGAGCTACCAGCAAGCTGCTGCAACTGAAGACTTGTTCTTGTTGAAGAGTAGATGTTTATGGCAAGATAAAATAATTTGGGGGAGAGAGACGCAGAGAGAGACAGAGAAGAGGGAGAGAAGCACACTGACTAGACCAGCAGTGTTAAATAATGCACATATCTCAGACAGACAAAAAGGAAAATCTGTTTCATCAATATAATAAGGGAAATACTCGTTCGGCAAGCAAGAGAGTAAAAAGAAAACAAACAAAAAAAAAAGAAAGAAAAAAAAGCAGAAAGTGTGAAGAGAATTGCGTGCATAAAATTCAACCGCGTGTGGTTTCGTAGAGCATCGGCATGTGGATACAGTTCTTCAGGCACAAGTCACAACAATACTTGTTCATAACAATTGTGTCATCTAAACAGTTTTTCTTTTTTTTTTTTTTGGGTGCCCATATGTTTTTCTTTTTCTTTTTTTTTTCTCCATAACGGTGATTGACGTACACACAAAAAGAATAGCACAATTTACTTGAGTCATTCTCCAAAAAAATAAAAAATAAAAAAATAAAACTTTCACGATATGAGAGTACTTTGTAGCATCTGAATGGGCAACCGATAGACACACATATAATTCCCAATTTTTACAATACTTAAAAAAATAATAATAATAAAGAGAGAGAGAGAGAGAGAGCAATTTGGTGCATAAATCTGCTCATAAAATCAATTTCTTTTATTCGAAGTACCCTTTGCAATACATCCGCTGGATTTATGGGCGAGAGTGGGCGTGGAAAGCAGAAAAATTGGCCACCTCTGGCTCTGCCTGGTTTGCAAATTTCGCCAGTGGCATCAATATGTTTTTTTGTACTTCTTTCTTTCTTTCTTTTTCCCCCCCCCCCTTTTTTTTTGGTCAGCGTGGATGCATTACATCAAAATAGAGAAAAATGTTCTTTTGTACTTCTGTCATCATAAGAAGGATGAAAGGCCGAATGGGTGCGTGGCGGGCTGCAGGTTTGCAGTATGAACAAAGTTGCTCGGCCACGTGACGGACGCCAACTCAATATTCTATTTCTACCCAAATATTCGTTCCTATTCCTGGGCTCAGCAACTAGCCCAGATCCTTTCTCTCTATCTCGTCATTTATTAAAAAGTCTTTTGTCAAAAGAAATTTTGTAAAAATTATTTTTTAATATACAAAAATAAAAACATTACGAAAAATGATTTATATTATTTTTTTAATACTTAAATTTATTGAGAAAATATTTTCTAATATTTCATTTATATATAAAAAAATTTTTAAACTTTTTATTATGCAGATTCGTTTCTCTCTTTTCTCATTAATCTCTAGAAAATGACTTTCCTCTCTTGGTCAAGAAGTCACGTTCCCAAAATTGTTAGTCTTTTTTTCCTTAGCAAGAATCTTTTTTTTTTTTTTTTAGCGTCCTAAACTGAGAAAAATACGAACAAAACAAAACGGAACGACCCCCCTGCATTGGGTTTGGGTAGTTGCGCGTATTGCTTTCATTTTACTTATTGGGAACCGCGAATGTCCCAGGGAACGGTTTGTAGGCTACGATGACACCGAACGGTTTATTAGCAACGACAGTTAACGTAAAATACTTGTAATTTCTATTCGTCGTTTAGATATACGTGTAAGAAAAATTGCTCGGCTACTTTTAGATATGGGATTGCTCTGTTGAGTGATCGTGTTAAAAAAGGCTGACTCATCTCCACAACTTGACTCATATTCATTTTTAGAAAAATTTATTCAAAACGCGACATAACTGAAAGGTAATTTAATTCAAATTTTAATTTAAATTGATCCAAAATTCAAACTCACTAAAAAGATATATGATTTTTTTTATTTCTTTAAATTGAATATTTAAATAATTATAAAAATTTTATTTAATAGTTTTTATTTTTTACATATATATATATATATATATATATATACACGCACGCACACAAACATATATAACTTATTCGTTTATATGATTAATTATTTATTACATATATTGATTCTTTTATATTAATATTAAGTTTTTCATTTTATACAATAATTTAATTTAATTTTTATAATTATAGCATTTTAAAAATTTTCTCCACACACATGTATATGCGTAGACTAAGAATGAACACTCATGGTTGGCGATATGGACTACGAAGGAATCTATTGCACCGAGCATCAATAGGAAATATATACAAACATACATATATACACACTTATTTGTATACATATATTATCAATAATATAAGCATATATAATGTATACAATATATTTGTATAGTTTTAATTCAAATTAATATATAAATAATACATAGTAATATACATTATATGTATTTTGATATATGATATAATAAAAAATTGATAAATTTTTTAAGAAATAAAATTAGTTGGTAAATTAAAGAATTAATATATAAAAAATTTAAAAATTATATATTTGTATACAAATTAATATATAAAAATAAATGAATGAATGAATAATAATATTTTCACTAAATCTATATATTATAAGGCAAAAAATTAATAAAAAAGTAAAATTTAAATTTTTAGATAATAACTTATTGACTTCGATTTAAATTTTAATAATTTAAATTTAAAATAACTCAAATTTTAAATAATGCAAAAAGTGATTCAGTTTAAAATTAAGTGAAATTTAAAATAAGTAAATTCGAACCCACTGAACCCGACCCACATACGACACCTCTATCGTTGAGCCGAAAGTGCCAAAGACCTGCCTGGCCGGTGGCTGGTCATCAAGGAAAAGTTAACTCAACTAGCTGGCGGTCACCCTAGTTTTTTAATGTCATAATCTGCAAGTTTCTCCCATTTCGTTGTGTAATGCATTAATAGACGTGAGAGTCGAAGATTCAAAATTTGGGCATTTGGGGGTGGGGGGGGGGGGCTGGGGGCATTCTTGATGCGCATTTCTCCCTACGCACTGCACTCCCATTTTATATTTGCTTTGTATTAGTAGTTAAAAATGGGTCGAATTGATTCCATGTCGTCGATGACAGATTATTAATCAAACCTCACATTGCTCGACTTCACAAACTCTGCTGGTTAATCGGAGACATCCCTTAGTTATCACTAATCGTGAAGGGCCTAGCAAGCTAGATTCATGTCGTTAACTACACAGTGCCGTCTGAAAATGACCCGAAAGCAAAACAATGGAGCAAACGACAAACCTGTAGAGCTTGTAACTTGTCTTCTGAGAAGTTACGCTAAAAGTGTACGTTCCACCAAATTCTGATGCGCTCTCTTTCCTTCTCATTGAATTAGAATTATACATCAGAGGACGGAAATTCAAGGAGTGGTTCAAATTGCTTTATTGAGGTTGGCTTGCTTGTATTCCCTGCTATTTTGTCGACACTGTTGAAGTTGTCGGTCGTTAGGTGGAAATTAATGCTGGGTTTGCAATAATCATTCATTACCTTAACTAGAGCACGTGTAAATATTTTACTTTTATATTTTTTACTATTTATTATGTTTATTTATTTTTTAATATAATTTATTCGTAATTTTATGTTATATATATATATATATATTTATTTATTATATAATATAAAATGATCAATAAATAATATTAAAAAAATAAAATAGAAGCCTTTTTTTTTCCCCTCCCCCGGAGAGGGGATCGTGCCAGGGTGTTAGTTCTCCGCCAAGCATTTATTAACGGGTGAAAAAATTTCACCTATTCATTATGGGGGGGGGGATTCTGAAGCACAAATACGAACACTATGCATGTTCAAAGAAAACAATTACATAAAGAAATAAATAGGACGATACATTCAAGCACAAGAATGATTGAATGATATTTATGATGGGAACACCGTATCCAAATGGGCCATATCGTTTGATTGTGGAAATAAAGCAAACTCTCGTTGCTTCTATGGGAGAATATAAAGGGCCTCCGTGCACACAATTGCCTAGAACCCATGCACGTTACTAGACCCCTGTCATTGTCACGACACCATCTGTAAATCATTGCCAGCTCAACCGAAGCGAGCAGAGAGCCTCGCCGACAGATTGTATCCGCGGAGTAGCAATAATCTACACCGCCGTATAAAACTCACTACATATGCATATGTACCCAAGTCTGTAACAGCATCCGGCCTCTCTTAGATTGAAGTTGTGTTTTTCAGCTACGACCCTCGTTAAAAGATTTTGTTAGATTTTTGTGCGCTTATTGAATCCCATTTTCCATTGGCTATGGATAAGGCCTTGCAATTTTTCCTAGTGCCTTGAAAGATTTCTTAGAACATTAGCTATACAAGAAAACGAACTTCCGGTGTAACTTTTTAAATTTCTTTCCTTCCCATTTCACAGGCTCCAATTTTAAACTTTTGACCTTTAATTTCCAATTTTTTATTTTTGGGGTGTACTAATCGAGAGGGATTCTAGAAATGGTGTTGCAGCAAATTGGTAAAGATGTATTAAAATTTTTAATAAGTTTATTATTATAAATATTAATTTTTTGAATCTTAAAATTATATATATTAATATAAATAATATATTTATAAAAATTAAAATTATTAATATATTTAAAAATTTATATCAATTTAATAATTAATTTCTTCACTTAATTTTTACTATAATGATATATTTTTAAATAAAATTTTTATATACATTAGAAAAAGATATATACACACACATAATTATGTATATTAAATTATATAAATTCGTCAATATATAAATTATCTTTAGAATTATTATTTTTAATAGTAAAATAATATATAAAATTATTTTTTATACTAATCAGATTATATTATTATTAAATTTTAATAATATTATTTAAAAATATTTTAATATTACTAATTAATATTTTATTATTTTTTATTTGACTCGATTAAATTTTATTATATTAATTATTATATACAAATTATAATAATAATAATTTTTTATTCAATAGTAATATCATAGTATAATAAATTATTTAACATGAGTTATGATAATAATACTCTATTTATTTAGAACACCTTTTTTATACACTATAGCATTTACAATTTATCATATAAAATTTATAAAATATATATAATTTTACAATCATTCATAATAATATCTAATAGAGATTTTTCTAATAAAAATTAATAATAAGTATATAATTATAATATAAAAAATAAATTAATGAGTTTAAAATATTATTATACTATGCATTATTAATTATTATTATGTATTTTTAAAACTCATTCTAAAAATATATTTTTTATAGAATACTATTTATAAAATTTTATATTAATTTATAATCACAAGATTGATTATTATTTTATACACACTTTTTGTTTATGAATTTCATCCTTAATAACAAAATATTTCAATTTTCATTAAATTTGAAAATTTTTAATTATTTATTATTTCTTAAAAAATATTATTATGAAATTATCATATAAATTTTTAATAATTTGATAATGACATTGATAATCTCAAATCATAAAATAAAATTCTATAATAATAATGCATAAATTATAACTTATAAATTACACTATAAAATTTATTTTTATAATGAATAACATAATGATAAATATTTTTTTAATATTTTACAAAATTGCTTCTTCTCCTAATAGGAACAAATAATTAAAAATAGACTTTTTACTATTAATACATCTAATAAAATTTTAACTTAATATCCAATCACATATAAGTATTTAAATTTTTTACATATATTATATAATACTTTTTTTACAATACTTTTTTTTTACATTAATACTTTTTTTGCAATTTTCTAATGATCCATTATAGAATTATTTCTGTACTTACTTAACATTTTAACTATGAAATTAATATCTGATCTGGTATATACCAACAAATGTATTAAATTACCAATAATAAAGATATATAAAATTGATTTTATTTTCTTATATTCACATTATTATTGAAATATTATATAAAATTGAATTTATCATCTTTTTCTATCAAAATAATTTTAAGTAAGTGCTTAATTATATAAAATTTATCTATAATTCTTGATTTAGCTATTTTTAGGATGACTAACACAAGTCAGCTTGCAATAGTTAGAAGATACTTTTGGGTTATTACGATCATTGTATTTAGTAAAATGATTTTATATAATACTCTTATATGTAGAGACATTTTTTTTCTAGCTCAACTATTTTAATTATTTAAGGAACTGGAGACTTAAAGACTTTATTGTTACTTCTATCAACTAAGGTAAAAGCATTGCTCTATGATTTCTTGGTATTAGGATTGTTGCTTTTCATCCCCTCTAACTTGATTTTTATCATTACAACTACTATAATTGATTCATTCAACATTTTTGCATAATTAATATAGAAAAAATTAACTAATAATAACTATCAATAATACTTATTACTTTTTTTTACTTTTTAAATTTTTATATTATGAGATTAAAATTAAAATTCTAATGGCTTTTTATAATGTAAAAATAAAAGTTTAAGAAATGATTATTAATAAAACTCTTTCACATTAAAAAGTAAAAATATGGATAAGGTTATTTTCATGAAAAATATGGATAAGGTTATTTTCATGAAAGAAGAAAAATGTTACATATCATATGGTTAGTTAGGCTAATTAAAGAGTTTTTAACTACCATTTTCACCATTGATTTTTAAATTCATGTGTCGAGATTGTGAATAACTTTTCAAAAATTAGCAAACCAAGATTTTTATTAAATATTTCTTTCCAACGATAAAGCAAAAACAATAAAAAAAAAAGAAAAAAAGGAACACTGATTTCTAAAGTAACGTTTAGGGCCATGTCTCAACCCCATATTTGAAGTTTCTAAATTGTCATATTTGACATAGACTTTAACTTCTAATAATAATGATTATAGTTAATCCAACCGTCAAATCATCAAATATGGAGACAATGAATAATAAAAATTAAAATTAAAAAAAAAAAGACCAAGAAAACCCAAATGGACTCAAGATGACAAGATAACACAAAATAAGGTAGTAATCGAGACACTGTCAATCACTTACTAGAGAAGGATAAAGTGAAATAGAGAGAAAACGAGGAAAAATAATGAAGCGGTGGGTTGGCAGGTGACAACAAGGAAATGAGGCGGCAACAAAGAAATGAGGTGGCAACAGGGGTTCTTTTCTTATAACACTACCTATCAAATGGCCTTTGCCTTTTTGCTTTCGGGTGTGTGGGGTGGCCTTTTGCCCTTTTGCTTTTGGACATGTGATTTATATATATATTTTTAAAATTATTGGCGAATCGGGTTAGTTTTTGACTATTTTTAAAACCTCTGATCCGCCACCAATCCACCCTTGGTGGATTTTGACAAAGTAAAAACCACACATTTTTTTTTTGCTCGGTTTTAGAGGAGGCGGGTGTGGACAGATTGGACTAGGTAGTTTTGGCGGGTTAGGTGGTTTTTAAACACCCTTAAGTAAGACAACAATTAAAACATATAAATGAATTATAATAATTGCATGACCATAAATCCTTATATTTAATTATAAGTTAAATAAAATAATTAAAATATATTATAATTTTTTAAAAAAAATATTATATTATATTATTATAAATAATACTATTAATTTTAATAAATAATTAAATATTTTTAATTAAATATATTTAATATATCTAATAAATAAATATAATTAATAAAAAATATTAATATATCTCAATTATATTATTAATAATAAAATATTAATTTATTTTAAAATAAATTTTAAAATTCTAATAATTAACAATATCAATTTTTTTAAATATTCTATTTTGATTATTTTGATGAAAATTAAAATATAATCATAATATATGTATGTATTAAACATACTAATTTGGTTATTTTGTTGACTAATAAATTATAACAATAAGACATATATATATATATATATATATTATTTTATTCATATGAAAAATTATAACATACAAATTCATGAGTTATTATTACCTTAAATTAATATGATGGAATTCAACTTAATGATTTTATATGAAAGACCCAAATTTATATCCACTAAATACAATTTCTTTTTTTGGCTTATAATGTTATAACATTATTTATAGTTCTCAGAGGGTTAAAGGCCTTATAAAGAGTAATAAGGAATTAATTTTTTTAATATGTGAATTTTTTAATATATAAAAATTAAAGTGGTTATAACTTAAATCAATATAATTAATTTATCACAATAATACTTTTTAGTGTTAAAAGAAAATTAAAATTTCTTTAAAAGTATATTGGCTATTGCCTTAAAAGTAAACTTTTTACAACAACTTTTAAGTAAAAATATTTATTTGAAAAAAATGTATTAAACATATTGTCTTATTTGATACATATATTGTTATAAATTAAAATTTATGAATAATGCAACAACCATTCTTATTTATACCAACAATTAACACGATATTAGTAATATGACAAAATATGAGGTCATAACATTTGTTTAACAATTATAAGTCAGGTAAATATATATTTTTCATTCATAAAAATATTTAATTTTAAAATATATATTTTAAAATTATTTGTTATAATTTTTTAATAAATATATCATCATAAATATTAATTTTTAAAATTTTAAAATTAAATATATTTATATAAATAATATTGTGAATAAGATATTTGAATTTGTAAAAATTAAAATTATTGATGGGTCTTAAGAATTTATTTTATTTAATAAATAATTTCTTTTTTTATTTTTTACCGTTATATATATGTATATATAATTGTGTAAATTAAATTAAATAAATTTATTATTATATAAATTATATTTAAAATTATTATCTTTAATAATATAATAATATATAGATTTATTTTTTACTTATTAAATTATATTATAATTAATTTTTTAAATTAAAATATTATTTAAAATATTCTAATATTATTAATTAAAAAATTCTCAGAAATTTATCGAGCCCATTCTTGTTTCCAGTAGCCTCTTGTTCTTTTCGTAATATGCTTGCCACTCACACCTGGTAATAAATATCCTGGCTTTTTAGGCAAAAAGGGCGACAGGCAACATGTATTGAGAGGTATATAACGAGAAAAGAAATAAAGGTTTTGAGGCAAAACCATGTCCCGGTAAAGGAGGCATGCTTGACTTATCCCTGTCAAAACTTGGAGCTTGGAAGACTACCTAAGCATGGGGCCACAGGTCACGTAGCATGTACCCGGTTATTCCCTTCTCGCCTTTAGGCCCTGCTCAGCCAGCGACTAGGTAATTGCCAATAATAGAATCCATCCATGTTCAAGATACCTCCGAGTTTCTGCTCTTCGTATTAAATTTGTTCTTTTCCCCTTGGGTGCCCAGCACAAACAGCCCTTAGCTTTGCATGACCAGTTTGTTAACGTTAGATGATAACAGGTTCCCAGTGATCGGTAGATCGTAACTTATGTCTGTTAGTAGCTTTGTAGGGGGAAAGAAAATTAATCATGTTGGTGACTGTTACCTTCCCACCAATAGTTTATGATTTTTTGGTTAACAGATATCAATTTAAAGCTGATGCTTGTCAAATAATGGGTTGTGACAGTCTATTTACGGATTGGGAGAAAAACTCAAAATAAAGAAATATGTTCTCTATGTTAATCTAATGAGAATAGAGCTTTACTTTAAACAATAGCCAAGTAGTACAAATATGAAGCACAATTTTGAAAAGTCTTAGATTCCAGCTCTCTAACTAAATTAATTTTTGGGGTCCCAATGGCCAGCAAAACGTTGTTATAAAAAGTATAAAAAGAAGAAAAAAAAAACATATATAGAATGGGGACCAAGAACTTAAGAATTGACAAATCTAATTTTTTTTTTCTTTTATTGTTTAATTCTTATAAAATTTGACTGCTTTTTCTTATCAACGATAAGAATCGTGTGTAACTTCTGCGGGTTTGGAAAACACGCGTGAAGGAATCGATCTGGACTTCGCGGAGGGGGGGGGGAAAAACAAATTCGAGGATGGCAATAAAGAGGCATGAGGACCAAAACACAAAAAATACAAAAGCAAGGCAAAGGACAGAGCAATCTCTATCAACATATCATCTCGGAATCCCCATAAATTGCTAGCTGAGTCCCCACGGCATGGTTTGCCGTCGACGTGTCGGAAGAGGGTGTGGCCTGGACAGTCCCCCCGGGGCCCACAACGTGGCCTGTGGTTCTCTCTTCCATTCCATCCAACCACATCACAATAACGATATGAATGACAGGATGCAGGTGATGCTTTTAATTTTGCAACTGTTTTTTTTTTTTTTTTTTTTGTAATTGTAGGTGCTGCTGGGCTTTGAGAGACCGAGATGCCCAATAAATGCACGCACATACATGTATTGCATCATATAATGTCAATGGTTCGCTGGGCCCCGATTTGCCAGACAGCCCATAGATTGGCCCCCAGCTCTCTTGAATTTTTTTCGTCTCGCTTGCGTCATCCTCTTTGTACCTTTAGGCGTTGGCAATGCTCTTTTCATACCGCTGTTGCTGGGCCATTCCTTTTTCTCTGATATTTTCAAGGAGAAGAGGCTGTTTCATCTCGGCGAGCGCCATCCATTTAATTGCGATGCTCCCCCTCCAATGACCGTCACCTTCACGTCTTGAAATGATTTTCCCACTTCGATTCCATTAGTCTACTAAATATACATGTTTTAGTAGCTAACTATTTTATGAAAAACGCCCATAAATACTCGTTGGATCACACGATCTGTACCAAATTATTGGGCAATTACAATTTACTACTTGCAACCAAAAAATTCAACCGGCCTTCTGGAGATGTGCCATTTTTCTGGTTTTTTTATTTTATATTTCTTTTTCCCTATTTTTTTGACCTCGAATCTCGGTGGCAGGTGGGTGGGGCTAACAATGCGTTACTTTCAAAATGGACAGGACTAAATAGAAGTGAAATTTTTTGAATGGTCTATCCTTGATTTGATTGATTGCGCAGCACACATACCATTTTCAATGGATGGGGTTCCTTAGTTTTCCTTTTTCCTTTAGTTTTTCTCTGCTATTTTTCTTCTATTATTATAGTAGCGACCGCGAGGTCTTGCAAAAACCATGGGTATGACTAGCATTTGCATTGTCAGAGAGGACTACCAAATCTTTTGTCTCACCTTGATTTATCAGTTATTTTTTTTATTATTTTTAACATAAATTTATCACGTTCTTGACCCCCCAAAAAAAAAAATTGCCTACTTGTCAATGATTTTTCTTTAAAAAATATGCAATAAAATATTGATTATATATATATATATATATTTAAAATAAATTCACTTATTGATATTCTTATTTTATTTTTTATAAAAATATTTATTATTCAAATACTTTTAAAATTTAGTTAAAATTCTTTACATGTGATCTTAATATTAATAAAGAGATTAAAATTTAAATCAATAAAAAATACTAAATCATTAATTAACTTGTTACTTCAAGAGGTAACTTGTTTCAAATGCAACAAAGCTGACAAATGTCAATAAGAATAATAAATTTGAAGAAAGGAAGAACAAGAAAAAGAACTATGTGTCGGTGACTAAGTACAAATATATATATATATATATATATATATATATATATATATTTCATATTTCAAATTAAAGGTGTAGTAATAAAAATTGTAAAAGGAATCCCGTTCGAAAAAAAAAATTGTGAAAGGAATAGGAGACTTGATTGAAAAGCATTTTGGTCATAAAAAAAAAAAAAAACTAAAGCATGTTAGTATAGTATTATATATTATTATATATTGTAAGAAATATTTTAGTAATTAAAAATTAAACATTTTATTTTTAAGATTTTAACTAAGAAAAAATATAAAATTTATAAAAACATAAAAAAATTATTATATAGCAACATTTTAATGAAAAAAAAAAAAAGAAGAAAGTGTCGTGTACTATTGTATATTAATAATAGTAGGATCAACAGTTTCCTTTTTCGCAAAAATAAAAATAAAAATAAAAAAATATTATTTAAATAAAAAAAAAAAACACGGACTGAGGTGGAAACGGAGCCCACCAAAACATAATAATGAGACGAGGGAAACGAGATCATAGATGGATACCCTTTCTTAAACGATTTTTAGTCGAAGTCATGACAGTCACGTGATAGCTTTCTCTTTCTTAAATTTTTCGATTCATTTTCAGCTAATTAACTAATTAAGGTGGTGCTGACTCAAAAGATATTTGGTCCCTTCATACGACGATTGGACTTTTGTCCGGGAGAGGCCATTATTAGTTCTCCCCGGGTCTCTCTCTCTCCGCTCTCTCTCTCTCTCTGTGAATTGAATTGGCAAGAAACGTAGCATGTGTTTTCAAGGCAGAGAATAAAATAGCATTGGAAAATGCGTGGAGCCCACATAATTTTCCTGTCTTTTAGTTGTTAATTAAAAGTGTTCGAATTGATTTCTTTGACAGACAGCATAGACTAGTGGGTCACAAGTGTCTTGCACGAAAGTAATTCTCCTTCTTCTTTTTTTTTTGGGGGGGGGTTGCAAGCAAATCATAAATAATCCTAAAAAGTTTCACAGAAGTCTATTGGGCTCCCGGTATCGGTATATGGGCACAAAACATAGAATTTTTTTTTTTTTTTTCTTGGGTTTACAAGTTTTGTATCCCGTGCAATGCCAATGGCATGTCTTATCATCTTTTGTTCTCGGTCAAAACAAACACGGATTGAAAACTCTTCGAGGGAGCGACCATGCCTGTCCTTCTTTCTCTCAAAAGAGCGTGGCATCAAGTTCGGTGTCTGTTTGCCAAAAAGCACCTAGGCCCCAAAGGTTTTTATTTTTTTTTTAGGGCAGTAGTTCATCATTAGGTCACACCCATGCATGTCATTGTCATTGGTACTTGTTTCATTTTTTAGTTCTTCCCCCCCCCCCCGTTACCCTCTTCTCAGTCCAAGGCCAAACGTTAGTTTGGAAAACCCGTTTGGTTGCGCTCCAAAAAAAAATACAAAAAAACCAATTTTTGCTTCTGCGTGCTGTTTCATAGTTATGCTCGTAATTATATTGAATAATGCTTTGCGAGTTTTCGACACTTTTCAGCATTAGTACTCCCTAAACACTGCTAATTAGCCGTTAATTATTGGTCATTTAATTAACAATTAAGACGAGCAAGTCCTTAGGCCTTGACTAATTTCAATCAATAGTTAAAGAAATTCATCTCTCTGTCATTTTCTTCTGGTGCAGTCATTATATGCTTTCCTGGAATTCTATACTAGTAGCGTTTGGTATACATGAGGCCTCCACCAATTAAAGAAAACTCTTGCAATTTTTTTTTAATAAAGGTAATATGCATTTGTTCTATACCCATTTGCAGTTCCAAAAGGTTTAATTAAACAAATGCATGACGTGATACGAGGCATGCGGTGAATGTGGGTTGGTCAGGTGTATATTAATCCACTCTTTTTTTTTTCTTTTTTTTTTTTGGTAACAGTGTGGGTGAGCTGCACTAAATAGATTTCAACCTCAGCAAGTTAGCTTAAGTAGAAGAAAATAAATCGGTGATTTTTACTTATCGGATGGATAGATTAGACACATCTAGAAATTAATCAAATAAAATTGCTAAAATTTTTAAATTTTATAATTCGTTTATATTTGTTTTTTTTATTTGAATTATATATCATTTGTGAAAGAAAAAATTTAATACTAATAAAAATTTTAAAATATTAAATTTATAAAAAAAAAATTAATTACACGTTACTTTTTCCCCCCACTATGTTGATTCTCAAAATTCCAACACAAATAGCTGGATTTTGGATTTGTCTCGGAGAACAATATTTAGCCATATTCGGAGCTCGGATTCCACTCATTGCACCCATTGACAAATGACCTTAGGAATGCGATGGCCCAAAACCCCACGAAAAGATATTATGTGTGCTTTTTGTCACGAAGAAAGCTCTCTGAGTATTATTATATGCTCCGGCGTTTAATTTAGCAAGAAGATGGCAAAAAGGCCGAAAACAAAAGTAATGCGAGTGACATCGGCGAATGCGAGAAATATTAATCCTCTGTAACTACAACTTCTTCTCCTCTCGCGTGCACGAGTTAGTCACCATTTAGCGGCCAATATTGTAATCCGGATGCCGCGTTGTAAATACGGGTCTTAATATACAACTATAATCAATCTACTTTTACATAGTTGTTTGTATACATTGACTGTAATCAACCATTTAACTGATAGGAAAGCCTCTTCTTTAATTTTACGGATATGTATGTCGAATACCCTATCAAAGGGAAAACAGAAATTCCATTGTTGAGTAGATGAGTTTTTGTTTTTGTTTGACATACCATTTTAATAAAACCTGGTGTTTGATCAAATAAGCGTGTAACACGAGATTCAAAAATAAAAAGGAACTTGATTGCTAAATTATAAATTCGATTTGCACACTAAAATCTCGGGTAATGATATGATAGACACAATGGTTAGGTCATTATCACGTGCATCGATGTGGCGTGAACAGTTGTAGTTTTGCCATGCACAGGGCTTTTTCTCACCCACCGAGATGCAATGGAGAAAAAACCAAAGGAAAAGAGGCTCGTGCCACATGCGTGGGATTAAAAATGGGAGAGGATTGATTAGATAATTAATTAAGTTGGATTCCCATGTCCACAAATCGTTCGAGTTTATAATTTGAAGCGCAATTATCGAATATTCGCACGCATAAGGACGCCCGATTATTCTAATGGCGTTTTGTTTACGAAAATGCTTTGGTATTGGGCTGCAACCAGCAGCATGTGAAGAGGATCTCGGGATTGAGTTCCGCTGCACAATCCTTGTAAACTGCAACTGGGTTTCTCATATTTATTGATCCAAACTTATGTACCAGTCAATTCTGAATCATACCGGATGTCGTCTACTACTACCAGTCCTGCTAAAGCTATGCCTTAAGAATTGTATTCGCAGCACGTCGAGAAGGTGTACAGACCATGGTCTAGATATTTAGATGTGGCCATCTATGTGTAACACTCTATTTAATGAATGCATAATTATAGTCTTCTCGTGCACCCCCCACCCCAAAATAATAATAATAATAATAATAATAATAATTCAAACGCATGGACATACTTTTTTTTTCCTAATAATTATTTTAAAGGCATTTATCTGATGTTATTGTCCCCTTATGCCCATACCTCAACTCTAAAGGCTTTTCATCTCTCTCTGTTTTTTTTTTTCCCCCTCAATGTCGTTTCATGTGAAAGTTATATTCAGTGGAATAAAATGTGATTCTACTGTCGAAAAAATCAGATAATTAAAGGGGACGAATTGTTCTTCAAAAAAAGAGAGAGAGAGAGAGAACAGAGAGAAGAAAAAAAGGGACGGCATTTTCTGTAGTAAACTGAGGCTAAAGATGTTCTAATGAACCTGACGATCAAAAAATTTAAAAAAAAAAAAACACAAAAGAAAAAGTGCTTACGAGCTACTCTCAATTCTGGAATCTAAAATGGTCCAAGAAAATCTCGTGGACCCAATACTCCTTTTTTTTTTTTTTTTTGTGTTTTGTTTTGCCAATTGGTTCGAGTCCCACACGAGACCAATTAACACTTAAAAATAGGAAAGTTATTGGAGTCCTCTCAGGCTATGGTCAATATAATTAGAGTAATCATATCTGGTGAGTGGTGAATCCACATAATTAATACATGCCAGTATCCCTCTTAGTGCAAAGACAATGGATTTCTATCATACCGTGTCTCAGGTACCCAATAATTTCTTTACTCCACCAGAGGGTGAAATTGTGCCAAAAAAAAAAAAAAAAAAAACAGAGAGAGAGAGAGAGTGAAGAAAGAGAAGGCAGAGCAAATTGGACTACTAATTTGGGCCTGGGCTTGACATTCGAAAGGCCCGATATCGATCCAATCAGGTAAATCGAAAGTCCACGTCGTTACAAGTCTCCTGTTTTAATTGGACTATTTGCCGTGTTCGTAGAAGTGAAAAAAAAAAACACAAAAGAACCGGCACCTTTCGGTTTCACCGGTCTGTTTTGCAGAAACCCTAGAGAATCAAAATTTCTAGGGTTTTGTTTTTGATTCGGGGATTTTTTTTCTCGAATTTCAGTGAAATTGGAGTTTCTGTTGGGGAATAATCAAGTAATGGAGGTTGAGAAAGCGAAACTCTTTGTGGGAGCTATATCTCGGGAGACAAGTGAAGATGTTCTCAGAGCTCATTTCAGCAAGTACGGCGACGTCTTGGGTTCTCTGATTGCCAAGGATAAAGCTGCGGGAAATCCAAGAGGATTTGGCTTTGTTTGGTTCTCTGATCCTTCCTTTGCTGACCATGCTCTTCAAGACACTCTCGTAATGCTAGGAAGAAGGGTCTGTTCGAGCTCTCTTTTATTGTTCTTTGTCTTATTTTTATGTTCTTCTGCTATTAAGATATTGTATAATTGTATAACTTAGAGGGATGCTATTCTTTGGTTCGTTAGAAAGTGCGAGTAACTTTTCTTTTGTTGTTTTTTTTTTTTTTTTTTTTTTTAATTTTCGGTTCGTTGAGTCTAATTAATTAGTCTTCCTATGTTCATGTAGAGAAAATATGAAATCTCTGGACTTTGATTTCGTTGCTCAACAAATTGAATACCGATGGAGCTTCTGAATTTTGAATTCCTTGTTCATACTATTTTGGGTTGAATAGTATGTCGGCTAGGTGGACCAGTAACACGAGTGAGGCTATCCAATGAGGCAAGTACATTGAAGGCTTCTACCTTACTTAAGTGCTCAAATGATTTGTTGTGTTTTCTCTTTTCTTCTAGGTAGAAGTGAAGAAAGCGATACCCAGATGTGAACAACATAACTACCAACAAGAACACCAGCAGCCACAGCAGAGCCACCCCAACCAGCAGAAGAATGGTGGGTTTGGCAAAATGGATAGTAATGATGATAGCCAGGATTGCTCAAGGACCAAAAAGATCTTTGCTCTGTTCCAGATGTTGTGACCAAACTTTAAGCGGTGGTACTGGAGGGGAACAAAAATATTTTAGGAAATCTCTTCTGGAAACAGCATCACGTTCTGAAGTGGCTTGAAGGTGTTTCAGAAACACTACTGTAATTATGACTGCCTAGGGCTTCGACAACTTGAAGAACAATTAATTTCCCAGTATAAAGAAATTGTGGACCAAGAAGAGATTTTCTAGTTCCAGAAGTTGAGGTGGGATAAAGTTCTATTTGTGGACCAAAATACAAAATGTTTCCAGTCTTCTGTTATTCAACGGAGGAGATGCAAGAGCTCTAAAGAATGAAGGGAATGCGTGGGTGAAGGATCCTGACAAGCTCAAAGGTATGGCCAGAGACTATTTTGTTAATTTGTTTTCTAACTCCATGAGCCTTGCATCTGTTTCAACTACACTCCCATGGCCGGAATTATCATCTTCATGGTTAGACAATTTGGAAGCAGTACCAAACGCAGATGAAGTGTATACTGCAGTTAAATCTATGAGCCCATACAAGGCATCAGGGCCAGAAGGATTTCAGGCTGTCTTTCTCCAAACTTATTGGACATTGTCGGTGCTTTGGTGGTTGATCTGGTCCATTCATGCTTCTCTTCTGGACAGCTCCCTGAAGGGCTTGATTATACTCTTCCTGGTTCTTATACTGAAGGTTGATGTCCTGGAAAAAATTCAGCAATTCAGGCCCATCTCCCTTTGCAATGTCACTTCCAAAAACATTGCAAAATTTATTGTAGATAGGCTTTGTCCAGTTATGAGCTATTTAATCAGCCTTCTGCGATCAAGTTTTATACCAGGCAGATCCTCGCACAACAATATCATTATAGCTCAAGAAGTCATGCATCTTATACGAAGGAAAAAGAAGGGAAAGTTGGGAATCATGGCAATGAAAATAGACGCATACAACAAAGTTAACTAGAGCTGCTCGCATGACACACTTTCTTCTCTAAACTTTCTGGCTTAGCTCGTGTTTTTATTCATGGCCTGTGTCTCTTCTGTCGAGATATTTGTATTGTGGAATGAAGAAAGAACAGAAAAAAGTCAAGCTTAGGTGTGGACTCTGGGAAGGGGACCTCATGTCTCTATATTTGTTCATGTTATGTGTTGAAGGGCTTTCTCAAATGGTTAATCATTCTGTGGCATCTAAGCATTGGAACCCGCTGAAAATTTTTCGCCAGGGACTCTCTCTTTCTCATATTTTCTTTGCTGGTGACCTTTTATTATATGGCGCAGCCTCTCTCGCTACGACAAAAGCTATCCAAAAAACTCTTGCCAATTTCAGCGGAATGCTGAGCAAAAACTCATCCACGAGAAATTGAAAATTTTGGTTTCTCCTAATATGAACCGGGTTTTAGCAAGAAATATTGGTAGAATCTTGGGTTTTCCCTTAGTCCAAGACCTGGGCAAATATCTCGGGGTATCCCCTTTATGTGATTGTCAAAACTTCAGAGTATATCAGGATGTTGTAAAGAAAAGTTAAAAAGAAAATTGGGTGGCTGTATTCCCTAATTGAAAATATTAAAGAACAGTTGGACTGACAATATTAAGTCATTTACGTGTGAACATAACTCCCAATCAAGAAAATCCAAGCAGAACGTGAGTGATTGCATCGAGTGGATGTTGCTTAAAGACGGAGGAGTTGTTTCCAGAGCAGAAAAGTGAGACTTTGGGATAATATGGGAATGCCTAGCATGCAAACAAAAACCAAGGATTTTGAATCAAATGAATAGAGTACCGATAAAAATTTGTTCACAAACAAAAACAGCTAGGGATGTAGAAACATAAGAGATTAAAATCTAAAATGGGGAAGTCTTCCAAATTCCACCTCTGGCAAGTTACCATGTTAGCCAGTTGAGGAATTTAACCAAGGAAGCAACGTAAATTACTGAGCTTTAAATCAGAAATAGGCCTAAAGGAAGACGGCCTTCCTAGAAGCATTTCAACAGCGATACCAAATCTTGCAGGATCATGATTGCTTTTCCTCCAAAAGCACAAAGTGCATATGTATATCAGTAAAAGAGAAGACTGAATTAAAGCTGACCAAGTTGCAGCGATATAGCAGAAAGCAGTTTTGCTGTAGATCAAATCATACCTTACCCATGACTCAATGGATTTGTATCCAAAATACACAAGCACGTATCATCTTCATAAAGCTGAACGAGATCAAGTATACAAGGAAAAAATAAGAATAGTTTCAACAGAAACTGTCCACAATTCTGAATCATTGTCATACCCCACATATATAAAGGGGGTAACTTTAGTTCAAGAAGCTCAAGAAACGTCAATTTGAAACGGGAAATACATCTCCCTTGGACATGGACAGCCAGATGATTTGCTTTAATTAAAGCATCAACTTTTAAACAAGCTTTACAGTAAATGTTACCACGAAGCAAGCAGCAAATTAGTGAACTACTTTGTAAGCCTTGGATTCCCCGCCGATTATCTTGCAGAAAACGCAGTCATTTTGCCTATTCACCTCCCCACTGGAATCGCGGGGACGCCGTTCACTGTTCGACACAGAAGAAGAAGAAGCACAAGCAGAAGAAGACAATTGGGTCTGGCCCGAACCCGGAGCAGGAGGAGCGACGGGGCGGAGGTGAGATCAGAGAATGGCGAGCCTCCGTGCCTCCACTCAAGCGAAAGCGGTGTTTAAGTTTGCTTGCATGTTGGTCTTGAAAGCCAGAGAGAGTTTGTTGGAAATCGAATGCGTGGAGACCAAAGAAAGCAAAGCAAAGCAAAAGGTGACTCTCGTTTTCTTCCCCAACCAAAGGGCGGCTGACGGAGGGCGGCTGTTGGCTGCATTTATCCGAACTGTCAGTCCGATTCTACGCTGGACGTTGTATGGGCTTTAAGAACCGGCCCTTTTCTCTGCCTCAAAAGGGCCCGTGCCTGTAAACTATCGTCCGTTTTAAGGGCCTTGAGAGCGCTTCAGATCTACTATTTATGGGCCTGGTAATTGAACCGGATCAGTGCTGGCCTAGAACGAAAAGGTGGGTTTGCTGAAGGTGGGTTTTCCTTTTTCTTATTCACAGGTTGCTGAATCAAGATGCCGAGCTAGGCAACAGGCTGAGGCAAACCTTTCCAATGTTCTCTGACGTGACAGTAAACAAAGGAGTAGCAATGTAATATAATATAATCTCTGAGGCGGTTCTTTGTACCTCTGACGTAACAAAAGTTCTTTATCACTTGCTGGGAGAACAACTTCGGTTCAATCAGTCACACAGGTCATTACATATTACTACACCATGCCGACTCTGCTTCTTCCGGGCAAAATTTGTGATGAGGTAGATATAGATGTAGCCAGCGCTTCACATGGGAAGATTCATACGAAACTATACAGAAAGATCAGTTTAGTTGCATGGGAAGATGTTTGTCGACCAAAAATGGGCGGGGGATTAAGCCTTTGATCTTCCCGTGAGATGAATATTTCTCTATCATCTAAATTGGGCTTGGGAAATCCTCACTAGAGAAGACAAACTTTGGGTAGAGGGTGATGCAGGCAAAATATTTCAGGGATGGCAATTTCCTGCAAGCCATTGTGCGCGGCAGCGAGTTGCTTTGTAAGGGACTTCGGTGGAGTGTGGATGGTGGCAATAGTGTCAATTTATGGACGGATCTTTGGGCACTAGATATTCCTCTGCTTTCGGTACACCAGTTCATGCAATCCTTCGTTTGGCTGGTTTGGAAAGGGAATGTAGGTGTTTGAGGAAGGGCAAAAACAGAACCTTTGGAGAGAAAATCTTCATTTGCTCCTCTTTTTCATTGCTACAAAGTTCTCCTTACACAGGAGTTCAATGTATGCTTGATCATGATTACAAAAACAACTCTTGTACTTCGACAACTAATGCAAGTTATCTACCATGCTTCCTTACAAACTAAGCTTCATATGTTCAACTAATCCCACTACAGGACTAATAAAAAAAATTAGTTCTTTTTCTGCAAGCCATTTGGTGTGTGGCTGAGATCTCCTCTTTCGTTGCATATCCTGATTCAGCGGCTTCTACTATTCCCCTGTCTTCTTCCTTCCACTAACATTTCGGCTTCAAGGAAGTTGCTGTCACGGCAACTTTTCCCACTACTAGTGCTGTTTCATTTCTACATCTTCTTCTTTGAATCTCAAGCAAATGTCTCATTCACACCAACAAGAAAGCTCCTTAGAAACGAGTAACGTTTTGTGTGGAATTGGAGTACCCGATTTATCAGCTCTAGAGACCTTGTCTCGCCCCTTCAATTGGTGCAAGTGGTGAAGATGAAAGCCTCTTTGGAACACGTCCACTCCTCCACTGGCCCATAAAAGGAACGGGGGTTCCTTCACAACTTAATCTAGTAGCTTGGCAACCAAGCCTCCCCCCCCCCCCCAAAACTGTCCCTTTTCTTGAAAATTGACGTTGATGGAGATGTGTTAAGGGCATGCCTGCGGTGGCTATTGACCGTAGATGCTAATGGGCTATGGTGTTATTTCCATGGCCATCGGAGTGGCCCTAAGGGCAATATGCGCAGCACCCCGAACGACTTGGCATTAAGGATTTTTGTTCTGATTCTCTTCTTGCACTGCAGAAGATTACGAAGGAAGGATGGGTGACTAATTCTCATCGCCCACTAATGGCAGAATGCCAATGATTGATCCAACCACTCTGTGATTATCAGAGAATAATTGTGCTGACTTCTTAACAAATTTGGGAATCTCTCTAGCAATGAAGCGAGGCTCCATTTCAAGCAGATATAGCTTAAAAGAGTGGCTCTTTCTCGTGATGGCTCATTCTTTCTTATTTCGGCATTAAAGTTTTCTTTTCTTTTTTCAATTTTTTCCTCTTTGTTTATTTAAAAATTAAAATTTTTTATAATAATTCTTTTTTTAATTTTTAAAGAGAGAGAGAGATGAGCTAAGCTAACTGATACAGCCGTTACATCGGACAAAAATCTTTACATTGTATCTGAACAACCGAAGACAGCACTTGCGTGGTTTTCTTTTTTTTTTTTTCCCCTCTCTTTCCCCGGCTTGGAGAAATAGCAGCAATTTTTCATATTATTTTTATATTTATTTATTTGGGAATCGTAGGATTAAGAATAAAATAGACCAAGAAATTTGGGAGGGAAAAATAAAAAAAAAAAAAAGTGAAAATAGAGAACAAAAATGATGCTGCTAAGCCAAGCTCCCGGAGGAGCTCTGTCGGCCAGACAATATAGCCACCGCCACCACACAGCCGCTCCGGCATTGTCCCACAAAAAGCCGCATCTGTTCTCCACCAACAGCAATAAAAATACCGGATTCTTATCCAGACGGCGGCCCTTTCCTCTGACGATTGCGAAAGCCGAAGGAGGCGGCGTTGAGCCCACCTCTGCAACCAAGCAACCGTTCCCAACCGACAGTTCTGGAGGGCCCACTCCGCCGCCTCCCTCTTTCAGCGCTGGCAGCAGCGACACCGTTTTTGTGGGTCAGGAAGATGTTCCTTTGGAAGGCGTAATCCGGTTCGAGAAACCCACTTCTTCTTCTCGTCTTGACAGATGGGGGTACCTTTTTTTATTTTTTTAGTTTTTTGTCATGCTATTTCAAATTCAGTTCAATTTGGTTGCTTATTTGAGAATGCTATCCGAAACCCAGTTAGATTTTAATTTGATCATCTTTTTTTATTATTATTATTTTGAAGTAAAATTCTTTGAGATTGTGACAGGCGAGTGGCTCTGCTTGCTGGTGGGGATGTGCTGGCCTTATTGTTGTTCTCTGCGTTTGGGAGGTTTAGTCATGGTTTATCTGCTTTTAACTACGAGACACTGCGCACTGCTGACCCCTTTATTGCTGGTATTTATATTTGTTTCTTTATTTATAGTCTGGTTCCTTTTTTTATTTTTATTTTTATTTTATTGAATGGCATATTTGTTCTGATTGCTGAGAAGTAGTGGATTTTGCGTAAACATTGAACAGGGTGGTTTCTGGGTGCTTATTTCCTCGGTGGCTATGGGGAGGATGGTCGTGGAATGAATGGTCCTTCTAAGGCCATTGTTGCTGCTGCCAAATCTTGGGCTTTAGGGATACCCGTAAGTCTCACTTTTGCCTGATATTTCTGTGAGTAATGAATTTGAATGCCAGGAGATTATTTATCTCTTCATTTTTTTTTTCTACTATAGTTTGCAAATACTTGATGTTATGCAACTCTATGTTTGATGGGCAGTGAATAACAGGTTAGCCAATCTACAGTGTTTATGAGCTGCATGTTTTTTATCCAATTATCTTCTTTGTTGCACAAGTGCATGACTACTCTCCTGGTATAAACTGCCCTCAGGTCTTCAAAGGACATCATCTGTTGGTTGTTCCTTCCGGTATTCCAAATGCACATGTTTGAGATGATGTTCATACGTAATAACTAGCATAATAGAGAAAAATAAAATGAAAATAGTCACCTTGCCTTTGGAATGGGGTCAGCAGTTTAGTGTGTTCAGTTAAAAGAGATTTTGTAGATGGTCACTCCTACTTGATGCCACAGTTTGGTTTTACATGCACTGATTATTTGTGAAAACATCAATGTGGATCACTGCAGCAATTACTGGTCATGTAACAGCACTTAATGACATTGGGCCTTATTTGTAGTTGCTCAGGAAATATTCTGTGATTTTGAGATTCATTTGTGGCTCCTTTTTGGCTGAGCAGTGACCCTTCATTTAAATTTGACTGTTATTGTTGATATCACAAAATTGTGGCTTTGCAAACAAGTTGCACTTTTGATGAAGTCAGATGTCAGGATTTTTTTTTCTTCAGTTTCTATTTGTCCATCTTGTGTCATACTAAGGTTTTACCATTTCATTTGAATTGTTAGCATGAATGTAAATTGCAGTTAGTTTTAAAATCCAGAAAAGCACTATTGCAAATATAGTTTAAATAACAAAGCCAGCACTTTCTATAAAGAAGAGAAAAGTTGACTGACTAAGCTCATTTCTTTTCCGTTTGCCTGGATGCTAGCTGGGATTAATTATAAGGGGAGCAACATCAGGCCATATACCACCATATACTTTTATTTTAGTGACAATGGGAAGCACAGCCATTTTACTTATTGGATGGAGAGCACTATCATCAAGAGTCCTTACAAGATATGAGAATAACAACGATGATACGTGCCGACAAGGCAACCCCTTTGAACTATTTGAGGTATTAAGTTTTTGTGCTCACTATTGCTGACTTAAAGCTTGAAATGATGGTTTTTCTCACCAGCACAAACAACTTCTTCATAAGCTGTTTTCTACCTTTTATCCTTTATTCTGGACTTTTGAGGGATGACCAGAATTTTCATTCCATGAAAGCACTATAGTGGATCCCCAAAGTTCTCTATATTTCAACTTATCATTCAAGTTTGGCCACCTCTTTCTTTGAGGAAAATGAGCTTGCATGAACAAATGCATGTGCAAATGCACACTGATTACTCGAGTATGTTAGTTCACCTGATCAAACAGCTCACTTGCATCCAAACAAGTGTGCCTGTTTGCAACAAATTGGGACCCCTTCTTTTAAAATTTCCCCCAGAACACCCCCTCTGCCTCCTGTTTGAAGCAGATTCTGAAACCAATTTCCTCATCCCCCGCACCCCCAACTCCCCCACACACTAAAAAGGAAATTCGGAGATCCTAATTCTACCCTGCCTGTAGTAAGCATGTAATGATCCTTGAACTTTATAACCGTGCTTTTATAGGGTATATAGTGCTGCATCCTTTTATGAGTTGAAAGCTTCCAAACCAAGAATACTTGCCTGCATTAGCATTTTGTTGGAAAAATGTTGGAATGTAGAATAATGGCATGAATCCCAATTTTGGTGTAGTCAATTCTCTTTTACATTCATTGTCCTCCATTTCTTTTTCCCTCCTTGCAGCTAAGTAATTTTGCAGATTATTGAATTATGTGAGATTTCATTTTGTTTTAAAGGAAAATGAAATGCCCACCTGTTTATAGCAATTTCCCATCTTTGCTACAGAGATTCATATATTTAATTAAACACGTCAAGATGCCTCCTTAGTTTATTCTTTTCCAATCTTTTCCGATAATACTCTGTGGGCCAAGCATATGTTACTGATCTCACAAAATATTAGCTTCTTTATTGGCATCAGAAACCAATTCCTCATAGAGAGAAAAAGGGTATCCTAGTGTACAAGACTCTCACACTGTTGTGGGGTATGAGGAAAGATAAGCAGTCTTACCAATTCCTAATAGAGCATTTTATGTAACTGTTGCAGTTATTGACATCTTTGATAAAAAGGTGGTGAATTTGGAAGGTGTCAAATTTGTGATGTGGATAGACATTTCAAGCATAATGGCTGCAATGTTGTGCTCCTCTAGCATAACTACCATCAGTTTTTGCAGTAATAGAGTCTGCAGTTACCAGCTATTATCTAACAGGTGAGATAAAACAATTGAACCCGTGCTAGCACCTTCTTAAACTCTTCTGTTAAATTTACCTTTTTATTTTTCGGTTATTTTCATTATAAAAACAAGGATATGCTGACCTTAAGTCCAAAACTTACAGATTCAGCTGTACTCTGTTGCATCTAGTTTTTTTAGCTTATTTTGATGTTACATCCAAATGTACTCGGAAAGAACAGCATGAATACCAAACCTCTTCGTATGATTTTATCCCACCACACCTTATACCAGGAAAACACAGATAACACTATTAAAAAAAAAAAGGGAAAACCTACATAACATTTATTATTATAGGCTATACTGCCCTAGTTTTCATCATCATCATCATCTCTATGAATGGACCAGACAAATTCATTAAATGTTTGACAAGCAATATAGCCTAGGGCTGTCGAGTAAATGTATCAAAAAAAACTCCTGGGGGTAAATTTTCAGCGCCGCAACGTTGTTGATGCTGGTGGTCCTGATTCTTCCGTTGAAATTAAATGGCATAACGCTTGATAGGTGAAGTTGGGTGAACAATCTGTTTCCAACATGTGCTTTCTGGTACCGGTATCCCCTGTTTAGTCGCTAGTATGGATCAGGGAGTTGGATTCAATGTTGTTGATTGGTGCATCGTAACGTTTGGTCCTTTGGAACAAGAGAACAGTGTGAACAATGACAATTGTGTACCATCTGTGTCCACGATCTCACATCAGTGACCCTCACCAAGGCAGGTAAGTCCTTATGTATGGCTAGTAAATGGCTTAGCCAGGCCATCACGATGCGGTACCGACGGACTGGACATCTATGGGCAAAAACGAGCACTGGACCTGCATGCTAACACTAGATCACCTGCGCCACATGCTGCAGGCTAGCCATAGCGGTCCCAACAGAGAAATTGGATTAGTTGTCTTCTACCCCAAAAAATCGAAAACCCCGCTACAAACCTATCCGATGGCCATTCCAAGATGAGGCCAGACATTCACGCTCGGGACTGAACTGGGTCATGGGTCTTAATTGGGCTACCCATGCGATGGATAAGAAACGGTATAGACGAGGCCCTGAGCTGAAGTCCCGCGAACATCCTAATGGGGTGTGATCTCTGGTGGTCCAGAGATGATTCGTTCGTCCAGTTTTTACCTTGTTTACCGTGGTTCAAACCAAGTCTAAACATCGCAACCCACTGGGCAGGAAGTACAGGATGGCCACCATGTGAAGGGATTAAATGGGACTTGAATGACACGCCCATTGAGGTCACATTTTCGACCAGCCGAAGCTGGTTTCGCCATCGAAAAAGCAACACTACTTACTATAGAAGGCAACATCTTTATGGTCTTCTTCCCTCCAACAAGCCGAAGTAATTGGATAAAGGCTTTTAAGGACATCCAACATTAATGCAAACCTGTGGATTTCTAGTTGGCAGTGAGTGTGACGAGGGCAAAACTAAACTAATGTTCATATAGGAAACTCACCGTCTTCCTTGGGTTTAGATGGGTAGACTATAAGTTTTGAAGTCTTTCAAGGAGAAGGTCCTTTTCATTTCATTCTTTGGGAGATACTAAGACATAGGACTGTTGTGCTCTAGGATGGGTCTTTTCTCTTGCTAACACGTTATGCTGGTTATGAGTATTCTTGTTGCGAGAGCATGCGTAGGGCGCTTTGCTCCGTTTTTTGACAAAAGAAGAAGCTAGTGGTTTCTTCCATACTGCATCAGAGACCAGCCATCCATAGCGGCCCTTGACTGAAAGGAAAACGGAAAAAACAGGAAAAAAAGAAACCCCCCTCGAGGAAACAGGATAGAGAGAATCTAAGGTGATTGGGACATGACAAATGGGCTTAGACCTTGACATCTCATTTCCCTGGTTGAGAGAGAGAGAGAGAGAGAGAGAGAGAGAGTCGTGACAAATAGGAAATGGTTAGGCAGGTGGGAGATTTAAGTGCCTGCATGCAAGGGAGCCTTAATGTCTGGTCAGTGTTATGGTCTCTGTAGGTAGATTTTCTTTGTTTTTTTCTCCGTTCTTTTTTGGTTTACTGAAGAGAGAAAAGTTAATTGAACTCAATTAAAGACAGTTAATAGACAAAAATAAGTGAAGATGAAATTAGAAAAAATTATTTTAATATTTTGTATGACTATTATATACTATATAATAAGTGTAACATCAGAGCAATATTCTATTGGAAATTTATTTGGTAAGTAAGCGTTGACATCTCTCTTGCTCTGTCAAGTAATAAAGGGAGTTTTCCCACTCTTTTTTTTTTTTTAAAACAATAGAGAAATAAAACAGTAGGGCACAGAGAGTCACAGCTATTTGTTGTCCTCCTCGTGTTGTTGGGGTAGCCATTCCCAGTGATCTCACAATCCACTTCATTCCTATTGGCCCCTCTTATTGGCTTATTGGATTCGTTTGGATTTTGTGTTCTCACGTGAATCTTCGTAACTTCTTAACGCATTAAATTCTAGGCCCAGTGCTAAAATAGCACCCCTCAACCCCCCCGCCACTGTTTGCACATAGCACCAACCCTAAAAATCGCCTCCTGCTCGCACATGCTCCTTCTCTCTCTGCTCGACTTGGCATTCCAATCAAAATAAAAATAAGTCGAAAACTGGGTCAATAAGAACTCTGTCCAACTCAGCGATGAGTCATGTCCAAAGTAGACATCACGAGTATCATGATAACTTACACAAAATCCAAACGTGTTTCTTGTTCGCAATGAATATACCACTGCGTGCCTGTTAGGACTTGCCTTATATTTGAGCGTGTTTGGGCGCGTGTGTGAATGTGCATTAGAATGTTGATGTTGGGGTCCGAAAATACTACAAAAATGAAAAAAATATAAAAAAAAAACATTCTATTATCCCTTGGATTTGGATATGACTCCCATATGTGTCAGCCCCAGCAGCCTGGGGTGTTCATGCCCCGGACGGGCTCATTAAAATCAACCGAGCGCAGGGTTCCCGAACAACTGTTTTCCACTGTTTTTGTCCTTTTATAGGGGTGTTTTTGTTTCTTGACATTTCTCTTCTTCCTCTCTCTCTCTCTCTCTCGGAATGTCCACATCACTGCTGTAATTTCGTCCTACATATTCATCGAGTGGACAATTTTTGTTTTTCTTTGTTTCCTGTCTCCATTCACTCCCATTTTAATTTTCTTGTTTATGGCATACTAACCATTATTACCTAATAGCCTATTATAAGGGCAGTTTATTGTGATATGGTAAAAAAAAAAAAAAAGAAAACAGACAAAAATACTCTTTTTTTTTTTTTTCAATAAGACGTTGCAAATTTACTAAGTAAAACAAACAAAAACTAAACTAAACTATATGAGTATTAAAATTAAGTCATGAAATTAAACTATTTAGTAATACTTTATTTCGTTAAATGATCGATTACAAAATTAAAATTTTTATTAATATGCTCAAAGCACCAACTATCACTATTTAAATGTTCCCGTGACATCATCTATTGAAATTCGTAAGTCTGTACCCATTGTATTTTTGTCATTGTTTTCCATTAGAGGGCAAGTTTCGAATTGGGTAGAATTTATACCGTTTCCGCCAACTAACAAAATATGCCATTTCTCCTTGCTTCAAATTTCTCTCCAGTTGCTATGGAGATATAGTTGGCAATAAAAACCATTGGATATTTAGTGTATATTATAATTGGTAAGTGGCCGAGAATCTAACTTCAATACCCCTTTTCTTCCCCAAGAAAAAAAAAAAAAAGGATAAAAAAAGAATCAAGGGTGCCATTGTAACTTTATTATTAGTATTATTATGATTGTACATATTGTGATTTGAATTTTGATTGCACGGACCGGTCCTATAAAGGGGAGTGCGGTAGGGACTTTACTTCTGGGCCACGCGGAGAGATATGGGGACCTTATCCAATGGAGACAAAGAGGTAATTCAACTACGCACCACCTACCCAAGCACCCCTACATCATTTCCTTCCCACCGTAAAAAGGTCGGTGAAAACGAAAGTGAATAGGGTGGACACGTAGTCCTCGGCCAAGGAGGACATCCACTAATTTCCTGAAAAATAAAAAGTCGAATGTAACAAATAGTAAGTCGTCGAGCTCCCCTCGACGAGCTCTCCCTGACGGTCATGGTCACGATGAGGATCCTCCTTTTCTTTTGGCAGTGCTCATGGGGATTCACTCATCATTACTCCATAATCGAAACAGTCGTCCCCAACGCAACTCAGTCTCTCCCCTCCCAAATTAAAGTTCTTTTTGGGGTCCAAAGACAAATCATTCGCGTTTGAATATCTGTCTCCGTAGAAAATTTTACATGCAATTCTGCATGCAACACATGTTTTTTGAACCGTTCGCCCTCTTTTTTCGTTTTCCTTTTTGTTGAGGACTGAATTATCGAGAGAGAAACCTACGGGGATTCATTTCGCAAACGCATAAATTCATGGAAGTAAGCTCCATCCCGATGCCCGCGTGGCAGGCTTAACTCGCGCGCGATCGCATTCTAATCCGTTTTACCTAGAAGCTCTTTCGTATATCGCGGCGAGCCTTTTTCACATCTTACGCAGCTCCCTCGCCGCTATTCCGAGAATGTGAAAACGATTCGTATTAAAAGGGAAGGAATATTTTTCCGGTGTATGCAACAAGAGAAAACAAGAGACTTCGACAAATCATGCGAAAGTTGCTTCCAACGATAATTTAATTCAGCGAGTCAGTACTTATTTATTTTATTAATGTCAATATTAATTTTTTATTATTTATTTTTCAATAAATAAAAATTTATGCTGAAAACGTTCTTATATAGTTTTCACACGGCGCAGTGCACCTTTTTCGATTAAGCAAAAAAAAAAAAAAAAACACGAAAAGGATATTCCTGCGATGCCGTGAGAGATTTTTTATAATGAAAATTTAATTTCCCCCCCCCTTCTTCTTTCTTTTTTTTTTTTGGGCAATTGAAATGAAATTCTCGTGTATATTTGATGAAAACAGGAGTTATAAATTTAACACGTGAACAACACCCCCGGTAAATTAGAAAAATTCTCGTGCTCACTTTCCCAACGAAAGGGCGAGACGTCGAGAACCGGAACACCTCATCATCTGATATTCTGATTTCCTAATTGCCTTCACCGGAAATTATTCTTTGTTATTTCTTAAAAAATAATTAGAGATAATTCCTTATAATTGTAAAAAAAAAAAGAAGAGAGATTGCGTAGAATTTATACCGTTTAAAATTACTTAATTAAATCTATAAAAAAAGAGTAAATTTTATGTCATCTAATTATAGTCATTAATTCTTTTTCTTTTTAAAATATATACATATATAGATAGAGTCAAATTTAAGTTAAACTTGACAGAATGTTTGAATCTTTGGCCTGCATGACATAAACAAAGCTTCTAATCTAACCGCGACGATGTAGTGCCGGAAATAATTCAAAACAAAAAAGCAACGCACAATCCATTAGGGATGTGTAATAGTGCTGCGCACAAACGAAAGCAGACTGCTGGAGGACAAAAACTTAAACCAAGACATGGGGAAATGTTTCGGAGAAAAAAAGATATTTCCAAAAAAGCCTTTTTTTTTTTTTTTTTTTGGGCCCTTTTTCCTGGTCCCTTCAGTTGTTCATTCTTAGAGAATATTTCAAGCTCATCGCAGAAGCCACTCGCCGTCGGAAAGCAGGTGTTGACTACATGCACACCGTAAGGGCCTCTAAAAAGCAGATAAGAGTTTTCCCGTTCTTTGCCCCTTTTGGCCCAAGAGAGCGAAGTGTTCTCATCACGCGTTCTGAAAGAGCGTGGCGTCCCTTCCCGAAAATTAGTAAATGTAAAATTGGAGCGTGGCACCGCCACGTGACGTGCACGTTTTCCGCTCAAAAAATTACCCCAGTGAAAATGTGAAATTGTTGGAAGAAGCGACAAAAGCTATTATTGCAACCCAGCAAAAAAAAAAAAAAAAAAAAACCCAAACATTTTCTGCATACTCTTATTTGACTGCTTGTTGTTAAGAAACTCGTGACCTCGGGTCAGAATGTGGTAACTCAACGTTATCAACATTAAAAAATATTGACTTTCATTTACTAAATAACTTAATTGACTTAATCTAAAAGAAAAAGGGACTTCAGCAAAACCAAAGTGAAAAAGTAGATTCTAGCATACAGTCAGTCAATAATATACAGTCACCCGATCCACGGATCACAGACAGCACCATGCTATGCTGTCGGCCAGATCATAAAGCACAATGCCAGACGATCCGCAAAAGAGCCCGATCTTTTGGCCGAATCAACGGTGGTGGATGGTGGTGTGTGACCAGTACAGACGGTCGCCACAGCGGGAATTAACGTGACATACTGGGCATCTAGTCCCATTGGTACGTAGGGCATATTTTAGACTGGAAATCTGTGAACCAAATTGGGGCAGAGCAGTCATCAAGTTGGAACTAGAAACGAACAGATTTAAATTTGATATATTGCAGTGGCAGAGTAAAGCAGTGCTCTGTATGAAGTGACTGGAGGAGGGGCAGATGTCCTGCCCGTCAAATCTATCTAAAGACCTCTGGACTGTAAAAAACTAAAGCTACCCACCAAGAGTGGCCTCGCCTATCGGCCATCGCAACACCCACAAGATTCAACACTGACCATATATTATTATATTATCGTCATGAGTGTGTGTGAGAGAGAGAGAGAGTGTGACAGGAGGGCAAGGAGAAAAAAGTTGATAATTATTTGGTTTTTGTATGCACAACAGTGGGTTTTTAATGCGACGAGGTTGTGACAGGTTTTTGGTGTTATATCGGATCGGGGTTTTTTGTAGAGTTTAAGTGGGTGCTGTTATAAGGGTTACAAGTCTTTAAACAAAAGGGAAAAAAGGAGGTGAAAGAGTGAGCAATAAAAGCAAAGAAATGGTCGTTCTCATGTACACGGATCCCTATGGAGGATGCTGGGATACTTCCCAGCAACGTTTGCTCATATTCATTCCTTTTGTTTAGTTTAAAGAGACCAGTCTTGTTCTCTTTAGAGATAGAGAGAGAGAGAAAAAGAGAGAGAGGGAGGCAGGAAGGGTGAGTGCCTAGAGTGAAGAGTTTTGTTTTGGGTGAGAGAGAGAGAGAGGGAGGCAGGAAGGGTGAGTGCCTAGAGTTTTCTTTACAACGACTTCAGCTGCTATAGCTAGCCGGTGAAAAGAAAAATGAAGCACTTAATATGGAGGGAGCCAGGGAAGCAAGAGATTTTGGTTAAAATAATATGCTTCCTTCCCAATGATTGAATTGCCCTGCAGCAAGATAGAGGTGTATTTGTAAGGAGTTTCTGGAAAGTAAGAAAAGGAGGAGAGAGAGGGGAGAGAAGAGAGGAGAAGATGAAATCTATGAATGATATGAACAATGGCAATAATAATCACTGGTTGGGTTTCTCTCTCTCACCCCACATGAAAATGGAAGTTGCTTCTGAACCCCAACATCATCATCACCAAGCTCCTGTTGTAGCAGTTTCTAATGCTGTTCCTACAAGCTTCTATCTGTCCACTTCTGACTTCAATAGTCCGGGAATCTCTTATGGGGTTGGGCAAAATAGTGCCTTTCACTCTCCTTTATCTGTTATGCCTCTCAAGTCGGACGGGTCTCTTTGTATTATGGAGGCTCTTTCTAGATCACAATCTGAAGGTTTGCTTCTGCTTTCACATTTCTCGCTTTATTTTTTTACCTTCCTTCAGATTTTCCCCGTGCTGTATGAAGTTCATTATTTCCTTGTATTTTTTTTAATGTTCTTTTTCTCTTTTTGGATTTGTGTTTAAATTGTGTCCAAAGGGATGGTGCCAAGTTCATCACCAAAACTGGAGGACTTTTTAGGTGGTGCAACCATGGAGACTCATCAGTATGGTGGTAGTCATGATGGGGAAACAATGGTCTTAAGTCTTGACAGCATGTATTACGACCAAAACGCTGAGACGGATACCGACAGACAACATTCTCTAGACCTTCACGAAACTATTAGGCAACAAGACCAGCAATTTTCTGTTCAAACCCCACCTTATTATTCTGGGATGGCATGCCATGGACTGTACCAGCCCCCACTGGAGGAGGGAACGAGAGAAGAGCAACTTGCAGATACTGATTCTCAGATGCCCCTTCTAGCAAACGGTGGGATGCCCTGCTTGAAAAACTGGATTGCTCGCCACTATTCCATCCATAATATGGAGCAGCAAATTGTTGATGGAGGAGCTTATGGGTCTAGTGCAGCTATGGGTTGTGGGGATTTGCAGTCCCTTGGCTTGTCTATGAGCCCTGGCTCGCAGTCCAGCTGCATTACAGCACCAAGGCAGATCTCACCTAGTGGAACCGAATGTGTGGCCATGGAAACAAAGAAGAGGGGACTTGCAAAAGTGGGTCAAAAGCAGCCTGTTCATCGGAAGTCTATCGACACATTTGGGCAAAGAACATCCCAGTATAGAGGTGTTACAAGGTTCGCTCTTACTACTTATTTGACATGCTACACTTGCATTCTGTTACTTATCTCTTAACTGTTCAACTGTCTTTTTCTTGCTTCTCTGTTCTGGATGCTATTTTCATATTGTTTTACATTTCCCCCTCAGTTTGTGTGGGTTCAAGTAACCATTGTCTATTTACCGTTATCAGACATAGATGGACGGGTAGATATGAAGCCCATCTCTGGGATAATAGTTGCAAGAAGGAGGGTCAGACTAGGAAAGGAAGGCAAGGTTGGTGGGGTGGACATGAGAGTATATCTTACTGTTTATCTTTGGAAGTATTGCTTTTTGAATGTAATCCTTGGTCCCTCTGATTTTTGACCTGACTCCATTACTTCTGGCTTGTCGTGTTCTCGCATGCTTCTTGGATATGGATGCCATTCCCATCAAATGATGCATTTTTTTAGTCTATCTGGGTAAGCTTTCTCTTTTCACATAATTGAAGAAATTTGGACAAAAAAATGCATGTGTTCAGGCGATTATTCCTTGTCGTTCGTCACTCTTGCAGGCGGTTATGATAAGGAAGAGAAGGCCGCGAGGGCTTATGATCTTGCTGCCCTCAAATATTGGGGTCCTTCAACACACATTAACTTTCCGGTAATTTTTAGTCCTCTCTGTGATAGTGAACTCGATTCGTTTGATTTTTCTGAACATTAAAGTGTTTATTCTATCCTATTATATAAGATGTCTATTCCATCCTATCATATACTATTATTCCCCCTTTCTTTCAGTTAGAAAACTATCAGGTCGAACTCGAAGAAATGAAGAACATGAGCCGCCAAGAATATGTTGCACATTTACGAAGGTAGAAGAGATGACTCATCTAATCTGAATCTGTCCTGGATTTGTTCATCTGAAATGAAATCTGCACTGCAACCCTATGAGTGATACGAGCTTTTTATTTTCTCCCTTTTGTTTTGCAGGAAAAGTAGCGGGTTTTCTAGGGGGGCATCAATGTACAGAGGAGTAACAAGGTTTTTGTTGCTTTTTAATCTTCTCATAGCCAGCCAATATTTTTCCTTTTTTAACAGTGATGTATTCATAGGGTATTCTTTTTTATGTTTTCTTTTGGCCTTCTTCAAATATTGGGTTTTGTTGTTGTGCTAGGCATCACCAACATGGAAGATGGCAAGCGAGGATAGGCAGGGTTGCAGGAAATAAGGATCTTTATCTTGGGACGTTCAGTGAGTTCTTTTGCACTGGTGCCTCGTTGATAATGCTCTTTTCAGAATATTCCTGATTTGAGTTCAAATTTTGTTTGGCTGTTGCGGTACCTAGAGAGCCTTTAAAGGGGGCGCATTTTTATGACACCCTCTGCTCCAATGTCTCCACTAAAGACTAGTGATGCTTTTATAAGGCTGATGATGGCTACTTTGGGCCTGTTATAATACGAAGTTGATTTTCAGTGACAGTTGAACCTTTTTTAAGGCTGTTCTCCCAATTGAGATGATAAAAGAGAAAAATATTTCCCAACTAATCATGCTCGATCATGGATCAAACTTCTTGGTAAATATAGGCATTTATGCCAAATTATAGATACTGTAGTTTTCTTAATATGTCTAATGTCGAACCAACTTTTGTCAGGTACGCAAGAGGAAGCGGCGGAGGCTTATGATATTGCTGCAATCAAATTTCGAGGGGTCAATGCTGTGACTAACTTTGACATAACCAAATATGATGTGGAGAGGATCATGGCCAGCAACACTCTTCTGGCTGGGGAGCTGGCTAGGCGAAACAAGGAGACGGGCACCGAAGCAACTGAGCATAACCCTTCAGGACATAATAACACTGAAACTGTCGGTGAAGACTGTAGTGGAAATACCTCATACTGGAAGGTGGCCTCACACCAGTCACCGCAGCAACAGCCGAACACCTCTGCTGAATCACTTGATCGGAAATCCGCGAGTCAGGGAAATAATGAAAGTTCCTCTTACTCCATGGCAATTCAAGATGTAATTGGGGTTGACGGGCCAAATGTGGATGATCCAGTGAAGTTGGGTTCTCATTTTTCCAATCCGTCTTCTCTTGTGACCAGTTTGACGAGCAGCAGCTCGAGGGAAGCTAGCCCAGATAAAGCTGGAAAAACAATGCTCATTGCTAAACCTCCACTGGCATCAAAGTACGTTAGTCCAACAACTGGTATTGCACCCTGGTTTCAGTCAGCGCAGTTGAGGTCAGCTGCAATCTCCATGGCTCACCTGCCAGTTTTTGCAGCTTGGAATGACACTTAAGAGCCTTGGTGGGGTTCTGTCATGGCATGGGAAGTTTTTGCATGGGCATGAAACAGAAAATTAGCCTGATGTCATTATTGGGAGAGAAGAAAGGAGGGGGTGAAGTAGGATTTTCATTTATTTTCTTTTATCTTAGTTTAAGCGAGTAGTGGAGAAAGGTGTGGGGGATTAGGGAAAGGGAAGAGTGGGGGCCGGTTACCTGTCTGTAACCCAAGTGTAAGAAAACTTTTCTCAAGTGGGGACCTACAGGCTGATAGTGGGTGAAGATTTGGCTGTGAAGGGAAAGGGGGATTAAACGGGTCTTAAATCTAATGATTAATTTCTGGTGAAATGATGTTGGCAATGTACAGAGGCGTCTTACATTATTGAATCTACTTTTCTACTTTTATGGGTGATGTTAAGTTCAAAACCAGCTCATATGTTTCCCAATAATGCAAAGTGGTGTTGCTTTGACCACAAAAATCTCTGAAATTCCTCCCATCTGTTCCTCATTACGCAGTACACCATCATGACCATACCTCCGTTTTAATCCAAGCTTTCCCCAAAGGTAACAGACATTCCCACTTCAGAATTCAAAAAAGGTGGCGGGTGGGAGATTCTCGAAAACAAAGACTTCAGTTTGTGCACATTTTCAGAATTTAATTGTCATGATTAGTTAGAACTGTCTGCCACATATATGTTTATGTCGTAAAGTTAACGATTAAAATTTCTTTTTTGACCTTTTGGTTTGTTTAGTTGTTTCCGGTGATGTAAAGCGAACCAAAGAAAACTCGTATGCAAAGGCCATTGCATGTTGCGCGTGGACAAGAAATAATTTTATGTGCAAATATTCAAGAAGTTGATATCATGTCTGACTAATGTAGGATTTGATGCCGGAAACGCTGGAAATTACGGCCACAAATGTTGGTAGAAAATTCGTGGACCAAAAAAAAAAAAAAAAAAAAAAAAAACCTGATGGGAAAAGAATAAGAAGTTTTAGGTCAATTTAAATATGTTTTAAAATTAATTTCTAATTGAAAAATCTATTGTAACTACACTATTTTTATGCCAAATAAGTTAGTTAAATTTTTTAGGATTAAAAAAGTCAAACCAAAGCAAACTCAATGTATAACAATGAAAAAACAAAAACTGGGGATTTTTAGTTAATTAGTTAGTTCACCTTTTTTCTATATTTGGTTTGCAGACTGCAGTTCTTTCAAACCTATATTCGATCGGCCACTTAGGCGAGCTATTATTTACCATTTCAATGATCAAAAGAAAGTTTTATCTTAATTTTTTAAGTATTAATTGAGTTGGGTATTATTCACAATTAGAATATCAGTATAAATAATTGCTTTTTACAATATATATATATATATATATATATAGTCCGAAAGAAAGATTAGAAAAAAGGAAGATAGATGACAAAGAATTTAAAATTTTATTTTTTTTAACAAAAAAAATTATAAATTAAATTGTTTTGGGTAAACGGTCTACTCTTAAGGAGTTTAAAATGCGTTAAAGAACGTCTCAAATGCCCTAAATATTGCTATCCCCAAAAAGTCCACACTTTTCAGGGTAGAAGACCAAAATGTATGGAGAAGAAAACGGCCTTTGATTGGACAATCAATGGGAGCCAAGGACACTATAAAAAGGAGAAACATGCGCCAACATAATAAAATAAAATAAAATAAAATAAATAAAAAAAGGAGAGATCCACGACAGAGAGATTGATGGTCAAAAAGATGGCAATGAAAATAAGCAGTGATTTTTAACAAAGGAAAGTTCAGATTAACTATAAAAGAAAAAAAAAAAAAAACACTGATATGAATTTCTACAATAACTCTTTATGTTTAAGTCAAAAATCTATGATTGCCTGTTGCTGGTTTACGTAGACAGGTTGGATTGGCATTCACACCAAAGAAAAAAAAAAAACAACAAAAAACAAAAAACAAAAACAGAAGTTCGTGCATGGCCGACATCAATGGCTTTGTAATAATGGGTTAATCCTGAAATCTATCCATCCGCACGAGCTGGGCTGAAGTAGCTTAAAGAGGATTTCAAAAATTTAATCATGGAAAATCCCATGAATGTTGAGTAGGCTATCCGTACCATTGCATCCCATAGAACCTTAGCACCTTTTTAACACTCTATATATATATATATATATATATATATATATAGAAAATTATTGGCACTTCTAATTATATATATAAATGACAGGTCTTATTTTAAGATTTAAAATTAAATATTTGTAAAATAAATAATTACATGTTTAAACTTTTAACAAATATAATATTTTTACTTAAGTCAGTGTTTTCTAAAATATTTGTTTAATGTTTATTTTTTGATATATTATCTAGTATTTGATTTTATTTGTAATTTTAAATTATTAATAAAATAATTTTTTACTATAACATCAGAGACAAAAAGTCTTGCATGCAATTTATTCTTGAGATTCAATTGCAACCTTAGTTTTTGGGTTAAATAATTCCTTATAATTTATAAAGTAAAATTGGGCTGACGATTTAAGCAAATGCATCTAGGAAACCAACGAGGGATCTAAAATGAAAGAGCCCCCTGAATTGACGAGTACCCGCCCGAGCATTCAAATTGAAAAGCGCACCAATGAAATCTGGCCATTCATTAGTCTCAGGCTAGTGGCTGTGGTGCTGTGACATATGCAATGCCCTTCCTCCCTCGACGATCCAAACTTATTCATGAAAATATTTAGCTAAACTGTTTTATTTATTTATTTATTTATTTTTATATTTGGGTGAGAATTATTATTAAATAAAGACCTCACATCGTTCTCAACTGCCAGTAGGTTTTACTGACCGGAGACGCGTATATATAACAAAAACCAAATAAGATGTTTGTGCTCTGGATAGAGGAGAGTGACTGGGTGAGTTGATGAATGTTTTCAACGAGGGAGTCTTTTCCTTCGGGAGAGACCTCTAGTAATTTGTGGCATTTCCTTCAACCTCACCCTCCCGTCTTTCTTTACTGCGGGCCTACCATTTCTCGGGGAGGGAAGAGGGGGGGGGGTTCATTTTTTATTATTTTAATATTGACATTAATATTGACATCAGGTGAGCTTGGAAAATGACAATCTGAATTTGTTCAATTCCTGAAACACTTAAAAATAACACTTAAAAGTGGTGGTTTGTTAATAATTTAGTGTACTTTTTATTGTATTAACCTGAGTTTAAATTCTTTTGTTTACACTTAGCTCTCAAATAACTAAATTTTATGACATACTTAGTATAGTATTGTAATTAGTTATGAAAAAATTTACTTAAATTTAATAGTATTTAAATAGTAAATATTTTAAATAAAAATATTGATAAATAATTTCTAAATTTAATACATATATATAATAATTTATACACAATATACCTTTTTTTTTTAATGTTAACAAAAAAAAAAACACATAAAAATGACTGATTTCTTCATTGCAACATTTAGTCTGGGCTGGCGAATTAAATCCTTTTCAGCCATTTTTGTAAGCATTGAAGTGCTTGTCATCTGTCGATGGGTGGAAAAATTTAAGCACAATTTCGATTTTTAGTTGAAAAACGCACACCCTTTAGATGCGCACGATTGCCAGTGGAAGTTATTAAATGTAGATTCAGGTTGTATTAAATTTAGGGTTATTGTTATATTTAATAATTTTTTTCAATTTTACAAACCTATAATTTTATGTCTTATAATTTTTTTTAATTTTTTTTTATTTTAATTAAATTTCTTATTTTTAATATTTAATATTTAAGTTAGCTTAATTCATTAAAAAAAGTGAATTAAATTATAAAATTTTTTATATTTAGCGATTGGCGAGAAACACTGTTTAAAGAGTTTTGAGGGAAATCACATTAGGCAGAAATGTTGTAATCTCAGAGCATGCAATTAATGTTCAACGCATTATTCTTCAACTTATTATTATTTTTTGAAATTCTATGAATATTATATGATCATTTTATCATTTTGAGCATATTTCAATCGATTTGACGTACCACATAAAATAAATTGGGCGCTTGCATAATGCATTTTATATCTAATGAGTTTTTCTGTATCAAAGCCTACACAAATATGCTCCTGCAGGGGGGGGGGCAAGTTTTATATTGATATTAAAAATTTTGTCAACGTCGCCATTTTTATCAGTCACTTAGATCTCGTTTGTTGCCACTCTGTCGCCCATCTCCAAACATACAGCAAACAGTAACAAATTAAAAAAAAAAAAAACCCTTAACCCTTCATAAATCCCTCCCACCCATATGAGACAAATTGTTTTTTTTTTTTTGCCTATAAGCTCATTATGCCATTCATTTTACAACAGAGAAGGCGTCGTGTAAATTGTTTACTAACCGTCTGTTTGTTCTGTTAGTATTTCATTAACGAATGTGTACCAACATTTTTTTTGGGGGGGGGGCCATAGAGGAATTGCAAAAACAGATAAACTATCTCATACCCCGTGCAATTCCATTAAAGTTGAAAATTAGGTCACCATGACCTACAACTACAATCATGAGAATTGACCTGACAACCCTAGTTCGAAAACTACAAGGTAAGTGTAGAGAAAACAATATAAAATCATTAATATTAAAATAATAAGTTTTTTATAAAAAAAATAAATTAAAAAAAATAATAAAATGATCTCAATGTAAGGCTACGAGCGTCGTAGCTTATACCTTATGATGCCCTCCTCAACTTGAAAAACTCGAAACATTTCTATTTCTGGTCTTTCACCGCTGAACGATCTGCCGGTGAGAACTCCACCGTGGAAGTGGATAAATGGGGGTGTCAAAAAATTTACCGTAAAAAGAGGAGCACTTCTGACTTTATGACGAGAGAAGCTGACAAGTCGGGGGCCAGGAGCTATGAGAGCTAGAGAGAGGGGTTGGGGGCTAGAGGGGGGTCCAGAGAGGGGAGGTGCGACACCGAGCAGGCAGAGACGCCGTCACTGTTACTGTTTCCGCCGTTGCGTATCGTTTTTACCATTCTCTTTTCCAATTTTTCTAACAGTCCAGTCTAGGGCGTCATAGCGTTTAATTGCTGAAAGCTCTGCCCCCCCCCCCACCCTACCATTTTTTAACCCGCGAGAGAGACGGTTGACAGAAAATTTATTGTAATTCAATTTAATAGTTGCTAATTAACAAGACAATAAGTGCACATTAGATTTTTAAAGGGTGTACTAATTTCTGGCCGCACTCAATTTCTAAGTATTTGGCGTGATATCATTGTAATTTAAGCATAATTAATTTACTTTCCTTTTTGTATTACGTTATAATGGATACACTACATATCTCAATTTCAGACCCAAAAAACGGATTGGTTTGGAAATATATTAATTTCTTTAAAAATATATATAAAATCTAAACATCAAATTTAAAATTCAGAGTTTAGATTTTATTTTATTTTATTTTTTATAATTTAAGCGTTAGTAGTAGGTTTTCGACTCAAAAGTACCGTGAGAATTGAAGACAGGCCCATGCAAACGGTGTTATTCGTTTGTGCTGGATCCGGTAACAACAACTTCAAGGCTAACTGAAAATGGGCCAAACAGACCAGGCTCCAAGCTGACAGCAGCTCAACATGAGTTGTGCCAGTCGAAGTCCAATTTGTCTCCAGCGGGAGAAGCTCCTGACGCCCACGAACGAAAATTACCATTTAGTATCAACCCATTTTCTTTTTACGATAGAATGATCGAAAACCAAAATTTGAAAGTGGTTGTTTTGCAGACCCACCTGCAAGTCTATGCCTTGAAGTGCTCAAGAAGCAATAGAAAGCTAAGGAAAGGAAATTGTATAATATGTATTGTACGTATTTCTGTGCGGTGTGCCGATATGTCCCAACACATTCACGTCATCAAAATGTAGAAACAAAAACTTTTGATCTTTAGCATGTAAATTTTTATTTTTTTAATTTTTTTGGGGGAAATCGTGCCCATAAATTGTCTAGCATGAAAATTTAGAAAGAACACAGCGGAAGAACGAAACTCAAAATGGTTGGGATACCGTAAGCATTTTTGCAAGTGGTGGTCCAAACTCATAGAGATTGGACCGAGATTTTAGTGACATCCGAATGCGAGCAGTTCGTATCCACCGTGACGTCTCGGGTATTATCCCAAAACAAAACGGACAATTCAAGCTAAAATGATTGTGTCCTAAATGGTCCCAAAAATGTTACGTGCCCTCCTCCGTCTTATTACTCGGCTGCCTATGTGGTACAGGCAATCTTAAAAAAGATATCGGATTTTTTTTGATATATATATATATATAATCAGACATTTTGTATTATAGAACATATAAAATTAATTTTAAAATTTTAAAAAATAATACACGTAATAATTTTTAGATAAATATAATAAATAACGTAATAGTATATGTATATATATATATGTGTGCGAGCGCGCGTGTTTTATTTTATTAATTATACTAATTGTTTTAATTTATAAATTTTTAAATATTATGTTAGATGTATACATAATATATATATTTTAAAAATTTTAATAAAATACTAATTATAATTTAAAATGGAATAATAAATATTATAAATTATAAATTTAAAAAATAATGAGATTATTAAAAATATTTAAATTACATGTTATATAGTATATTTAATATATATTTTATAATTATATTCGCATCATATTTATCCCATTCTAGCGTGGCCGTGCTTGCGAGTCGGTTGGCCACCCACGAGTAACGACAAAGACTCACGTGTGCCCACTACAATAATTGACGGAGAAATAATTAAGGCGAGGGATGCTCGCACATAGGAGGAGGCGTCTGTTCGTTCTGGGGAGACCTCGCGGTGGTCTGTGCGGCGTTTCCTCCACACACACACACAGAGTGAAACTTTCATGGCAGCTAACCGCGCTGGACACAACGACAAAATAATGGTACAAGTTCGTCGCATTGCATTCTTCGGTCATAAAATGAGGCGTCCAGGAGGAACTGACGGAAGCTACCGTACCGAAACGAGTTAATGGCACTTACCCTACTTAGATCGACTGCCCCATATCCTAAAGTCCGTGAGCTTTTCGAAATTTATTTTTACTTTTTTTTCAAAATTAATAGGAACTTAATTAAACTCTCAAGTGCAAATTTCACTTACTAAAACGGAAATGGTGTATGTGATCTGGCGAAAATTGAGGGACTAAGTTTCCGAGGGTGTTAAAATATTCAGAGTAGGGGACTTTAAATTCGGAATTGAAGGGCCTCAGGCCTAATGGGCCTCCAAATAAGAGGGGACAGATAGAGCAATGGGCTTTTGGTCAACGAATAGCGTCGATTGGCCCAGCCGCTCAAGAACAAATCCCCCGAGCCCAAGGGCTGCATGCTATGGTTCCCTCGCCTGTGTAATAATAGGGTCCACATAAAGACATATACTTTGAATTGAAACTGGAGCCCAAAAGCCTCCGGATTGGTAGCTTCTGACCCAGTCCGGATAATCTCACCACTTTGAGCCCAAATTACCCACAAAATGGTTTCTTTCAGAGAATAATTAATTTATGAATTTTGTGTTTAAATCTTACTTATTTATTTATTTATTTTTTTAATAAAGAGTCTATCAGACACTAAACCAAAGAGTCCTTTTTCCTTTTTTTTTTTTTTATAACTTTTTACTCCGGTTTTTGGGTAAGAAAACAACGACATACTCTTTTGTCAATTGTCTAGTGCATTGATGCTTCCTAAAGCTTTCATTACCTTTTTTTTTTTTCTTCCTTTTTTTCTGTTTCCTTTCAATTTTGTCGAACATAGTACATCTTCTGCATACACAAAATCCTTCAGATTAAGAAATGAGAACCACAAGCTTCTCTACGAGTAAACATCAATAGTTTTGAAAATGATATTTATTCATATTTATTCATATATTTATTCATATATATATATATATATATATAATTTAATTTTTTTATTTTTTTATATAATATTAAATTAAATTAATTTATCTTTTAAGAGAGTAAAATTAAAAAAATATTTTTAAAAGTAATTGGTATTTAGCATGGTATGAGTTAGGCCAAAGCATCGTTGTTTTCCAAGTTTCCTTAACAATAGTTTCTCTGCTTTTGGCTCCAAAAGGAACTTGAGGGCCATGATGACTCACTTCTCATCTGCACGTGCTTATATTAGATTGATGGATTGCCAACCCCTGGTTGAAGAATCATAACCAAAAACAAGAAACCAAATAGCATGAATTAGCGGATACAAACATGGTGAACATGACTCTTTTGCACGCACGTATAGAGACTTACACATCTTTGGATAAAATCCTCTCCAAGTCAATATTCAGTTTAGGATTGACAGTGGCAAGTTCTATCAACAAGAACTGCAACAGGATTACAAATGTTGCTTCAATGAATGGTCAATCATTTAGTGGGGAAGAATAACTTAAACCAGTGAAAATTTCTTCCCCAGAACTTCTAGTAATTAATCTTTAGCTCTTTACATTCCTATAATTAGCACTATGCGCAAACATCATACGACGATAATTTCTTTGTAGAGGAACGTTATCTTTTTATACATAGCACAACATTGACCAGGCTGCTAATACTTTACAAACAGAAGATCACTGTCTTTCAATGACGATGTCAATGTGATGAATTTAAATTTTGACTCCACAGATAAAGAAAGCATTCCCCAGTCTGAGATTAATACATCCGTCTGTCTTGCCTTAATAAGCTCCTTGGAACGGTCTAAATATGTTCATGCCAAGGGAGAAACTTCGGACTTTGCTTGACTTGAGAAGTTTCCACATTCTGAAGAAAAAAAAAAAAAAAACTTTGGTTTTAACAACCTTACGTGTCGATTAATAATCACAGTCTACATTCAGATATTCTCAGAGCAATTTGTGAATGATGATTTAAATACCAGGATAGCATACCTCCACCTGCCGTTGCAGTGATTGGACATTGTTGATAATCTCATCTAGCATTACTACCTTCGCAGTTATCTAACCAAAAGATCAATATTAAAAAATCAATAAGAAGCTAGAAATCCGTTAGTTACCTTATTGCATCCTGGAATAAGATCTTGAAGCAATCTCATCCGCTCTCTGATCTTTTCCCTCCTCACCTGCAGAAAAACAGCTAAACTCAATAGAAAGCGAACCACTTCCTTTTGGTATAGTTGACACGACACACACATGATAGCAACGATACACCCTCTCTGCAAGGTTGTGACTATTGGGAGCCTGACCCCTTTTGGCTCTCACATGAATGTAATTCTCTTTGGGAGCTCCTCCAATGTTAGAATTATCCTTAGATTGCTTTGTTGCCTCCTTACCCTGCACATTCGAACCTGCGCCCTGTTAAGTTTTTGGTTTCTTGCCCTCTTGTTCTTTTCCTTTGTCAGAGTTCTCTCTATAAGGATCCTGTAAAATGTCACCGGAAGTATACGATTAATAGCATAACAATTAAGAATTCACAGATGGAAATTATATATCAATAAAGTTCTGCAAAATTTTGGCTTCCTAACAGCACCATGGAAAGTTAAAAGCAAATTAGCCTGTTTGGATGAAGGGATTGATCTACTCAGGTGTTCGCTTCCTTTTCTTCCCACTGCATGAAGCTTCAAGGGACGCCTGATCCATTAATGGGCAATCCTCCTAAGATTGTGTGCCATTAGCCATACGTCCTTCATTGTTACCTTCCTTGCTCAGGGTATAAGTTGAAGGGCAACTATCATTGGCAATCTAGCCACATTCTGTTAGACCAAAGGAGGAGCCAATCAATCAGAGAAGTTCCCCACTTCTAAAGCAAGGAAATTTTGGAACCAGCTTAACAAAAGTTGAATCAGACGTATAATGAGCTTGGTCATGGTGAGAGCTGCTGCTCAGACCCTGGTTCTCCATTACAACTGGGTAGGGTGAATTGGTGATTTCACTTTGAGAAACTATTGATGAACCTCCAAAATTCTCATGCAGACTAAGTGAAACAACTGGATCCCAGCCTGGCGCAAAGAAGGGTTTTGTGTTCATTCCCGATGATGAGCAATTCATAAAGCTCTCACCTCTATTTGGTAATCCCATTTCATCACTACCACCGTCACCACCACTACCTGTCTTCAAGATTCAAAGCCCCAAGCACTTAGAAAACCCTGTAAGTTATTTTTAGGAAATCCGAACTCAACAGTTTGTCAAAGAGCAGATGTGGGCGCGAAACATAAGTAACTAGAAGATAAAGCCAAAGTGGGTTCGACTTAAATTAGCCTGTGATATCTTGCAGGACTCAACAAGGAACAATTAAAGCTAACAGCTTTATACAACTGAGAGGGTGCTAAAGTAAAAAGGAACAAATCTTGCAACATCCCATGGATGGATGTACAGAAGAAAAGTAAACAGAAGTCCAATGTATCAGGCACAAAATCTAATCTGCACCAGCTATATACCCAATCTTTCAGAAAACACTAGGATCATCAATTCTTATTTGCAAAGAAACAGTGGGAGATGTTCCCACAGGCAGGAAAGTGAATCTTTCAGAGGACAAAGTAGACATAGGCAAACAATGGCAGTGACTAACCAACAGTTCACCGAATCAAACAGAAAAAAAGCAGATTCCCTTTTTTCCCCTTATGCTTATACAAGAAATAAAGTCTCTACCAAGTTTACTACCAAACTTGTGGAAGCTAACAGCCTTGAAATCCACTCACATTAGGCATAATTCAAGAGGATCACCGTAATACTTGAAGCAAATAATATGAAATTTAGAGTCATTGGCCCGGGAAGAGTTACCTTCTGTACCTCAAGTAAGTGAAAGGATCATTTTTTAGAGCTATTGTTGTTCAGTTTTGCCAAAGAAACTCAAAAAGTTTTGGCACTCTTGATGCTTTTAGGCCGTGCTAAACAAGGAGCTCCAAAGCCTTTTGCAAATGGGATTTGAATTCAGTTCAGTTATAGACAGTTTAGGACCAACTGGTAATTGGAAGTTCATGTGACATCGATTAGACACTTAAATTTCCCACAATCTGACGCAGGTTACACTATTATTTCAGCAGGGCCCTTGAAACTAGAGCTCTAATTCTGGATGAGCTAGAAGGCTTTACTTCCTCTGAACAATGAGTCAAGAAATTTTGAAGTTGACTTGGATATTAAACTTGCAGGAAAAGTGATAATGGAGAAGATCTTTGTTTGTATAGGTTTCGGCTTGTAAGTGTTAACCACTGTTTTTCTTCAAATAAGGGTAAAGATGTATACGTCTGAGTCTTCTTAGAACTTCATAATGTGAGAGTTTCCTGTTGTGGGCGGCCTTTTTTGGGACAAGTGCCGTATGTATTTATTAGTGCAGGATGGGCTATTAGAACAATGAGCTCTTGGTTTTTTAGATTCAAAGAAAAGTTAATATATTTTTGTTTGGTCGATTATCTTTGTTGAACTTCGTTTGATGTTTATTGCAATATGTCAGGTTGGTCAGCTGCGCAGGACTGTTGATTGGGTCTATACGCAGGTACATTGTTTTAAAATGCTTGGTATTTATTTATTGTCAAAAGGAATCCAATTAGTATTTTTATTTTCTTTGTACAATAATACGTGACTTAGAAATGTTAACTTAAGGCATGTTCTGTTTTTTCCTTATCTCTTTTGGGAGGCAAGCAACGGTCTCATTCAGGATTGTGAGTTTTGGTTTTGCTCTTACTTACGTAGCTTATTCAATGCCCCATTCTTTTCAGAGGAGACCAAGTATAAATATGGTTGCATGTGATTCAGGGTCGTGCCAGATGTCTTTTTGTTAGAAAATATGCCAAATTCCATCTGATTCTGCAACTCTACCTATTGTCAAATCCTTAAACACACATTGTTTATGTATACGACATATATGAGGTTTTAAGGCAGGTCTCTGCTTGGTAGTGCTTATGTGCATAAAGCTCTATTTTATTTGACATGTTGTCAAGTTATCAATCTGTTGGATGATATGAATGTTTCGAAAGAGAAGCGATCTCGTCTACTTGTCCAGGCCATTTGGAAGTTGATCATAAATATAAATGTGCACTTACAGCTAAGGGCACAAGCATCATCAAATGGAAGAACCGGCAGTTCTTTTCAGACAGCTATTCAGGAGAAGGCATGGAAAAGGTATAATCGGCAATTGCAAGAGGAGTACGAGGAGGAAATGGAGAGAGTGGTGAGTTCTCTTGAATGGTGCGTTGTCTATTTTATATTTAATAAAAGAGTAGGAAGGACTTTTAAAACTTGGGACATAAATTGTGGTTCAATGCATCGTCTTTTCTTCTTTTATGCCTATGGTATGCTTCGAGTTATGGAGTGACCTCACTATTACACTAAGGCTCGCCTTTCTCCCGATGTTATTTGCTTACCAGCAGTTGGACATGCTCTTCATGAAAAGACTCTTCTCCCTAAATATTCTTCCTTCTCGTTGTATACATTAAACTTGCCTTAAGTACAGCCAAGGTACTACCTCGAGGAAGCCCCGACATACCATGGGTGTTTTCTATAAGTTCTATCCATTTTTATAAAATTAGTTTAGTTTGCTATTTTCTGAAAGTGATTGCCTGATCTCTTTCTCATTGCTCTCCTTTGGTTTGGGAACCCTTTCTGCTAGTTTCTTCGGCCTATTATTTTCTTGCGCTCAAGATGTGACATATCATCGTGGTCATGGCTTTGATCTTTAGCTTTATACTAGGGCAGCTGAAGCTCTGCTTTATTGTATTCACATGCAAAAAAATTATCATATGAGGTCATTGTTTCTAGGAGTGTATAAGGCGTATGCGAAGTGTTTTTAACATATGCACGAATTTTCACTTTTTTAAGGGTTATCTTCTCCATCAGTGTTCCTTCAGAACCATTGGGGGTTCAAAATGACGTTTGTTATTATTATTATTATTATTTCCTATTATGTCTAATACATTATTATTTTTATTATTTATGTGAAAAAATTAAAAATTACATTGAAATATTGATTTAATTAATGTAAGTTTTTTCTTTTTAGAAAATAAAAATTAATTTTTTGAAAAAAAAATATCTGAAAATTTATTAAAATAAAATATAAAAATAAATTTTAAATATAAAATTTTAAAATATTAAACATTATTAAAAAATTTAAATAAATAAATTATTAAAAATACATTAATTTTTGAAAATATATTAAAAATTAAAATTTTGTCAAAAAACGGTGTTTTGAATATAGATGAAATTTTAATATAATATTGATAGAAGGGGTGTTTTTTAAACAACATTAAAGTTCACACAAGTGTTTGTAAAGGGAAAAAAGGTAAAGGTTGTCATGAAATAATGTGACTTCAGGGCATATTTGCATAATTAGGCCTAAATTTAATTGGAGTGGAAAAATGTATTGTCCTTGTAGTAGAACATTAAGAGTAGAAATCAAGAAGTATTTGTTAATCAAGTTTTTCTTGCTTCATTGACATGGATCTATTGGATTAACGTTGACATTCTTGCCTTTTTTGTGCAACAGGCCAGGGTTTCACCATGTACCGATGCTGAGATTAAGATAATAGTCTGATATTGATATGATTTCTTCCTCATTAATATCGCAAGCCTTCTTAAAAAAAGAAACCACCAGAGAGAGAGAGAGAGAGAGCTACATCATATGTAAGGTACTTTTTGTTAATTGTTCTTTCATCTAAGGCCAAGCTATTATTGTGTGACTGAGGTTGGCCAATTTACATGTGAAGATTTTTATTCACAGAGAAGCTTCCTTGTATAACTTAGTGTAGTGTTTTATTTCCAGTGCATGTGATCGAGGTTTATTTCTTCAATGCAGACAGCATTCAGGGCCAAGGCAAAGGAGTTTCACCCAGATCAGAACCAAGATGACAAAGGTTGGACTTGAAATGCTTTCCTACTTCTAATCTAGTCTCCCAGCCTCGCTTTGAGGAATGACTTTAACAAGTATCTTTCTCCTGATTTATTGCAGAAGCTGCTGAGGCAAAATTCAAAGAGGTGATGACGTCTTACGAGGCTATCAGACAAGAAAGAAAGAAAATGAACTGAGGGGACTTTGCACAATGCCGCTGCCTGCCATCCCTATCTTAACATTGTTTTCAGCGGAATGCTAATCTACTGCGATTTAATTTTTGGGTTTTGATTTCTATGCTGTATTCATAGGTCATCCATGAGAGGGTAAATTTTCTTTTCTCTTTTCGGTTAAGATATAAACAAAGGCAGGTAATTTGTTCACACAATTTCACGACCCCACTTGTAACAATACCAAGCAATTCGAGTGCCTTGGATTGGCAAAATGGTCCTCACTTCTCAGCAAGTCGGAAGCTAAAGTATTTTGCTTTTTGCTTTTCGACCTCGTTCATTTCCTTTTCCCTTAGTTTCCCTTTTCGCCACAAGCCATCCCCGCAACTTTGTCAGTTGTTACTTCTACGGGGTGAAAGGGAGCTAAGCTGGGATGTAGTGCATTCCAACTTGAACTTTATGCGTTTCAACTGAGCTGGCTTGCTACCAATTGTGATCATTTAAGCATCACTTGGTTGGTTGCCCACCAATCATGATCAGCGTTAATACATTTTGGATTGTCCAAATCATTGCAGTTGATCGGTGGTAGTTGTCGAGCAACTTCCCAACCACCTGCATATCATCAGCAATACCTTCTATCTGTTTATTCATTCATACAATTAAAGCCAAAGTCTCTTCGAAGATATTTTCTATGAAAACTATGTTTGTCAGTTGAATTATTTCTGTGAGACAAAAAAGCTTTAATCAGAAAGGACTCGCATTATTAAGCATAAATTGCCCTTAAATGATTTTCGGTGACGGTATAAATGAAGCGGAGAACGCTCTCAAGAGTTTTAAAATCTTCAAATTTTAGCTCTATACATTTTTAATTTTTCGATTGATCTCCTTAACTTGATTAAGCCCAAAAGACTATTACGTGAGTCACAACCCGCATTATACAGGAATTTGTAGATGTTAGTTTGAACCTGCAGCATTTTTCTGAGAGTTTGATGACAGACGGTACTAAAATGCAACTACCCAACTTAAGTAAGATTTGGAGTTTGCGAGGGTATTCTACAAATTTGGAAAAAGAAATAATACATTTAGAGCTCAGAATCAAGGGTTACAAACTCCTTAGAAAGTTCCGAGTCCCATATTTTCCTTCTTCCTTTTTTTTTTCTCCAAACCTAAATAATCAGAGTACTAGAAATTGTAACATACGACGAAGTACAGTTCCTCCTTTAAGTGCTCGTCGCTCTCCCCTTATTCACCGTGGGCAATTTAACTCACTTGGTTGGGGGAGCCCTATAATATGCTGGAACGGTTACAGGGAAAAACATTTGCCTAACTCCTTCTGCCTTAATAATAGGGAAGATGATTCCTGATGCAGCCTGTAAACAGATTTGGTTAACATTTATTATTCATAATATTTAACTGGATAAAACACTCAAATATTTTGTTAATTGGACGTGTTATTGATGGGAGCAAATACACACCGAAATTAGCCGAACTCCAATCCAGATGCGTTTAGGTGAAGGAAATGGCAATAATAGACGACCAACACCATATATTGCTACTGCAAAGAAATGCAGAACCAAGCTCAACGGACGGGGGTTTAACCCTGAGAGAAGAGAGACTGGTCCTGTTGAGAACTTGTCACCGAGACTTAGATAGTCAAAGCAAGCCTGTCGCATTTCTTTCCTCGCTTGATCAGATGAAGCACAAAACACTTTGTAGAGGGCACCTGCCAGTGTGTTGATGGTAGATGCCACAGGCTGCAAACAGGAACAAAGGAAATTCTGAGCTCAGCAAAACAGAGAAATATGGAATATTATCTTCATTGAGAAAGAACCTCTGGCTAATTTTTGGGTTCAAAATTTGTATCTACAAAGCACAAGATCTTTCCAAAACCAAAACAAGTAGAGCAACCGAAAATGAGAATCATCATTTTGGCTTCATAGCATCAAAAACCAGCACATGAATTTTACTTACTTTACGCAAGGTGTAGAAGCATTCAAGATATTTGCAGAGTGAAGTTGCATCATCCATGTCACACAAAGGCCTGAGCAGATCCCGCAGCACAACAATGTCAGACAGTGCCACAGTCATTCCTCCACCAGTTAGAGGATGACGCATATTAAATGCATCACCCATTAACAATGCACCAGGAGTAGGATATGGAACAGCTGGCATGCTTCTGTTTGGCATCATTCTAATGCTTCCTTTTTCAACTGCAGCTATGAATGCATCGTAAAGTTCAGGGGGGACCTGCAAAAGACATTTTTGAGATCAGAGCTAATACATGGTTACAAGATAATGGCAGAGGCCAGACCCAAAAGTTGTTAAATATCCCTGGGCCACAAATAGAATACCTGAGGTGCAACCACAGTCTTCAAATAGTTTGCCATTTCACCATTTGAAGTGGAAGGAACTTTCTGACCAGGAACATCAACCAAACAGCGAATTTCCGTGCTACTGATTGGATAGAACAAAATTGGAGAAGGGTCTCCCAGTATAACATGTCCATGATTTGCATAAGGAAGTTGGCAATTCTCCAAGATTAAGCCAACAAAATAAGAGGGCACATCTACCTGCATAATAAAATTAGAACTGTCATTTAGTGCCTGCTTTTGTGAAGGAAATTGAAGCAGGTCCTTGTCATAAAGGCAAATAATAAGCCATACTAAATTTAACAATTCCCCTGGTGGTGACAGAAATGTTATTATATAACAAGATCAACAGCCTCACCTTAGGGTTACAAAGGGACCGACGCAAGTTTGAGAAACAGCCATCACAGACAATTGTCAAAGGTGCAAATGCTGTTAGCTCCTTGCCAGTTTTTGTTTTGTACTGCACACCTTTAATTGTTCCCTTTTCTTCTAGTAGAGAAGTGACTGTCCCTTGCTCCAATTGTACACTAGCAAAATCGATGAAATATTACTACCAATGAATAAAAAGAAGTACTTGTAGGAATTATATTGAACACCAGCAAAAAAGATAACTGTTATATGATTGGTAGTCTTCATATGGTAACAATCTGCAAGCAGATGATGGCGATAGTATCATTAAAATGCTAAATTAACATGAGAAGTACTGAAATTTCAGAAACTCTATGTGAACTATATTGAGAACACAAAATAGCATTAGATAAGTAGCAGATATGCGCAGATATGAGGGGAGTAAAGATATACTTAGGAAGTGATGCAGCCTTCTCCCGCATCCTCTGGATGAAACGCCCATGGTGAAAACTCTTTCCTGATATATCTGAGTGGAACTTCTCCAAAGGATAAGAAAGTCTAGTACGTTTTCCATCCTTAAAAAGTGCATAACCAAACACCTGCTGGGCATCAATTTCCTCCACACAATCTGCAGTAAAATCGAAAAGAGATAAGTTTTGTTAGCAACAATGTCATAGAAAAACTAATGATGGGAAAAACATGTTGACAAAGCAACATCACCTAATTTAAGATCTTTATAAACTAGTAGGATTAGAAATTGAAAAATACCATGGGTAACCATAAACTTTGATTTTCACACACCTTCAAGTCCCAACTCAATTAACTTTAGGTAGCCACCTGGTTGCAGCAATTCCCCCACAATTCTGTCAGGCTCAGTCAAGTCTCTTTCAATGACATGAACTCGACGCCCATCCTGTATTTTAAAATACACAGTTAATTTGCAGTCAAAATCACTTGCACATAGTCATCCAACAGAAGCATCATGGTCACTCGAATTTGTACACGGATGTGATGCTATTACTGAGTGGTTCATTCAGTTGCTTTGCCGATGTCACATTGATGGTAACAAAGTGAAAAAGTAACCTTCATTGGCACAAGATAATAAAAATCATATGAGACAAGGGAAAGCAAAGAACTCTTGAGACAATTCAAGTAGTGCCTCAACCACAACGACAAATCAAGTTTCAATGTCAAGATATTGGTCGTGTACCGACTTTGTCCTAACTGAGGTTTAATTCTAGGCTGACCTTTTACGTGGAAATCAATATCCCTTCGGAAAACTCCACCGAAAGGGTTAAAAAAAAAAAAGTCAAATTTCTGAAAATCATCTAAGATTGAAAAAAAAAAAAAAAATCTAAGATTCAATGTTATGAAAAGCATCTAAGATTCTGCAGCATGAGAGATTTGAGGTCTTTGCCAACAAATCAAATTGTACCCATTTTTTTTCCACCCGAAGACATCATAACAAAGGTTGGCCATCGCTCAAATTGGAAGAAACACTGGTAATAAACAATCCCCGCGAAGATTCAGTAGACTGGACAAACACATAGCACGGAATGAAACTAGAAATGTCAACGTTCCCATCAAAGAATTGCAAACAGTAAAATCCCTGAATCTTTAGAAGAAATAGAAGGAAACGGGAAACCAACTCGGAAACAATCAACTTTATCTCATTATACGGAGAAATCTATAACGCCAAGGAATAACCAAAAGCTTACCGTAAATTTTTATCACAAAATTGATAAAATTGAATTATAAAGATGTAACAAGCGGTAACTGGAAGCCTCTTTTTTTTTCAAAAAAAAATATCGATTACAATAAAGAATATCATTCACAATTTTAAAGCGACCGAGTCAGTATCTTGAAACCCAAAAAATAAAAAAATAAAAAAACAACTCGGAGGACTGAAGGAGGAAAAATTAAAAAAATTTTTTTTTTTTTTTTTCAAGAAGAGGAAGAAGAAAACGAGGTGCGCGGATACTTTACATTAACACACGACACGAGCCAAAGTAGCTGTTAATCCTTTTCCACGCGTATTTCCATATAATTGGCTCAAATATTCCAGAATTTAAAATAATTAATCCATAAAATTATTTATCGAAGAGAAAAAAAAAAAAAAAAACAAAGTATTCACTGTCTTAAGTTAGAGAAAAACAAAAGGTACTCTGTTCGGCTGCCAAGAAAATGCGGGACAACTAGAAAACGAGAAGAGAGGAAAAGAAAAAAAAAATTAAATCACCTTGCCAAGCGTGTGAGCGAGAGCGGCGCCGGCGACGCCAGCGCCGACGACAATGACGTCGGCGTCATAAGCGGATCTGCATTCACCTATGGTGGTGGGGATGCTCTTCACGGTCTCTCTTCTGGCCTCCAACACAGCACGTCTGTTTCTTTCCCTCCTCCTGGAAGCCAAGAAAAGTAACAGAGCGAGGAGGCCCAGCGCGGAGGCCAGGATCCAAGAGAGCATGCTCTGGTCCGCCATTCTCTAATGCAAATCCTAAAACACAAACGAAGATGGTCGGAAACGACTTCGGAAGAGCACGCGCCTCTTTTCTCCCCCCCCCTCTCTCTCTCTCTCTGTCTGGTGTCTGTTCTCTTCCCTGTTTCGGGTATGTGGTTTTGCCTTTGCTGGCGTTGCTGGAACGTCGGTTTGCTTCGCTGGCAAAGGTAAGATTTACGTATAGATTTGCAGGAGAGGGCCTGTCGTGTTTATTATCTCTTCTTTTCACCTTTTGTGGGGGTGGAAAGCTAAAATAACCAAAATGGCACACTGTGCATAGATTGAATGAAATCGTCACGAGGGATTCGGGCATTTTATAGGCCTCAATCGGTGACAAGTGCACCGTCTCCATGCTAATTTCCCAATGTGCCCCTCTCATCTGTTTCTCTCCCGAATTTATTATTAATTAATTAATCAGTTGGGGGTAGGTTTGGGTCATAGGTTGCTTGTGGCTATATTATATTATCAGAGGGACCCGCGGCGCAGAACAAGTAATTTATAAATTTTATATTAAAAAATAAAAATAAAGATATGTATATATATATATATATATATATATATTTTTTTTTTTAATTTTATTTTATTTTTTTATCTCTCGTGTAATTAATGAGATCAGATCACCAACGTTTATCGACGAATTATAAAATATGTCTAAAGATTTTTTTTTTCGGTGCACAGCATTGAACGAAGTTAAGTCTTATGACTCCCTTTTCACTGGGGTCAAACAAAGTTTTGACCCAACCTAACGCGGGGAGAGTTTTATACCAACGAGGACATAATATTTTATATAAAAGAATATTTATTTTTATTTGTAAAAATTAAAAATTAAATTTGTAAATAGTGACATTCCTTATAAGAAATATGGGACGGCCCGTCTTCTTATTTTTATTAGTTAAAAGAATCAAGGCATGCATATATAATTATGTATGAGTTTAGTTTATTTATTATTTTTTTTGTTGTGCTTGTAACACAACGAAAATATTGTAAGTTGGGTTTCTATCGCTCCATACTAATGTTACCAAAAAATGTATATATATGGGAATATTATTCGTGATACATATCTGATATTATTGGTAGTGAATTTGATTGGATCGTACGTGGGTGGCTAACAAAATAAACTGTTAATGTACACTTTGGCGACATTAGATTTGCACTCTGGCAACCCCCGTCCAATTGTTATCATACACGTGGCCGCAGGATTTGCGGGCAATACACAGTTTATATTGCCACTGGTGACAACTAATTAATTAGATTTTTTCCACCGGAGGCCCGTGATATATAACGGTCAACAGCTGTTCGTGATACAAACACGTGGTCCAAAGAGTGACAGCCCACTCCGCACTTCTCCATCGCGTAATTCTTGTCTTCTCAAGTAATCGTTTGCATCAGTTGTCAATTCAATTTTCTTTCTTTCCGCCGGCAAGTAGAAATTTACGCTGCCTTTTGTAAGGTGGTCCGGTGGTTTCGTGCGTGCGTGAAGGTCAAGCGTTTTGATTAAATTTGCCAAGTAGACGGTTCCTTCGTTGTCTTCACCCGATCAAAACAGGGAAATGAAAGAAACCGTAGGAAATGAATCAAGGGGCCCGATTTGCGTCCGGCCGGAAGCATGCACATGGTTATATATATATATATATATATATATATATATATATATATATAAGGTGTATTATTTCTAATTAAGGTTTTTTTTAGAAACCCTATGGTATAACAGCACAAAATCCGGTTTATTTTATAATGAACTATAACAAATATAATTAATGCCATCCATAACAGTTCATGTCTTATAGCTTTGTCTAGGTGGGACAAATGCTTGGCTAAATTTTAAGGTCATACTTACTTGAGGTCGAATCCAAGGAAATTTAGTATGGTTTTTTGTTCTTTTGGTTTTCAGTTTTTTTATTTTTAATTATTATTTTATTATTGGGATATGTGATCTTTATATTAATTAATTAATTAATTAATTAATTAAGCACCCCTTGTTTCAAAGAAAGGAGGATGGTCATATGTATAGAATTAACTTCGAGGTTAGGTACAGTATAAAAGATCTTTTAGAAGTCCATCGGCCTATTGCACCCTTTAGATGCTTTCTGACTGGGAAAAAAAAATGATAAAAGACAAAAAAAAAAAAAAAAAAGCAAGCTCATAAGCCTTTAATCTTATTTATTAAATAATACAAGAGCAATAAGATATTTGAGCCAACAAAAATGAGCGGACCAAATTGCATCGTAGAAGTCCATATGAGCTACGGATCAATCTAATCTTCCAAAAAAAAAAAAAAAGGCATTTCTTGCAACCAAGCAATATAACTGTCAAAATGGAAATTGGGCAACAAGGAAAGTGGATTCCTAACCCTATAAAACCCGATTCCTACAGAAATTAAGACTGTAAGAGCGTTCAACCCCACAACTTAAGTGGGGTGGGGATCGAAACAAACTTAAGGTGCCTTTTAGTTGAAAGAATTCTAAGTCTGCTTTGTCAAACAATGTTTTCGTTTTTTATTCTCACTTGTCTTTTCTCGAACAACATTGTTTGTTTGATTCATTTGGTACTCGTCACAATTTGTGGTCAAGGAAAGTGACTTTCCCTTGAGAAAAATCGCAATTTAAACGGAAGTATAGCGGTAGTATCTATGGATCATAAAAGATTTAATGTCACATTAAAAAATTCACGAGTGAAACATAAAAACGAATCATCTGTTAAACTTTATTGTAGTGTATCTTGCTAAATTTATTTGCAGATGTATCATAGACATCAAGCCCGTCTATCTCCGACTATCCTTGATGTAAAGACAAGACGAAGGAAGAAAAAAAAAAAATCAAATTGGCATTCAGCTAGTTTTATCTCGGTTGACATCTGACGAATGCATTGATGCCCTTTACAGCCACATAAATAATTTTTCAAAATCCCGTGTTTGATTTTTCCGTACTTCCTTGACTACGGAAAAATAATTCCAAAGAACAAGTTGTTCTTCAAGTCCAATTTGTTCTCGTGCGAAATTCTATAGTAATTTTGAAGTTTCGGTAAATTTTTGGTGTCTTTTATACTAAGGTTTGTCCAAAAATAGAACCAAAGATGCAAAATTAACTCACCTCAATAAGGGTGAAATCGAAGGAAACTAAATAAAAATAAGAAATTATTGTTTTAATTTTAAATTTTTATGTTATAATTTTATCTTTTATATAATAAAATAAACGTTAAAAAAAGGATAAATTTAAGAATAATAATTAGTTTTTTTATTTAAATTAATAATTAATTTGATATTTTAAAATTTAAAAATTATTATTTGCTATTAAAAAATAGAGACAAGGGGGTGGGAACGGAATAAAATTTAAAAATCAGCGTGCTGCCAACATCTCGTCCAAAGATCAAGATCCTCAACGGTTGATTGTGACAGCAGAATAGGTGTTAACGATCAGCATTTGCACGACCAGAGATTACTCGGCATTCGACGCAACACCCTCCAACGAGGTCCGTAACCTGTTCATTCTGTCAGTTCAATCATACATCAGTAAGGTCACAATTCCCACCCGCTCTGAGTCTCCCTCTCCACACATGTAAGGACTTCGCCCCCCCCCTTTTTGTTTTTGTTTTAGTCCAGTGGTATGACTGTTAGATTCAACTTTTTGATCTAGTATAAACACGTCATCCATTTAGGTCCAGAGTATCGTACACTCGTGAGTGTGAGAATTTGAAATGCCAATTGTCAAAATTTACTAAAGATAAGTTAATTTCCCAGATGAGGCCTATAAATTTGGTATTTTCTGTGACAACACATCCCTAATGTCAAAACGACGGAAGAAAAGTATCTACCTCCTTGCCATCTTGATAACATTTGTACTTCCTTTTATAATAACTTTATTTTTCAATAACATTTGTACTACATTTTTTTTAAAAAAATCCCCTTAATCAATTTTTTTTTACGTAAAATTGTTAAATATAAGTCAAATTAAAGGTGACTATCACTGGAATATTTGTTTGCTTTGGTAAAAGGGAGGAAGTTTTATCAAAAAAGGAAAAAAAATCATTAGGTTTTATCTCATAGAAAATGAAATTAGGTTAGATTCCAACCCTCAATAATTTAGACTTTCAGATTGGAGAGAAAGAATTTATATATGCGATATGCACGATCTAATAACCTTCTAATGAACAGATAAAAAAGAAGAAGAAGAAGAAGAAACTAAATGATTCTTGGTATCATTTTGTTTCTTTAGAATGCATTTCTTTTCATTTGGACTAGTTTCTTTTTCGTTTTCATTGGTTCTTTCATAAAAGAAAAACGTCTCTCCTCCTCAATAAGTACCCAAAAAAAAAAAAATCCCCTTCTTGTGGAGGGCATACAGCAAGATTATTGCCATTCTGTGAGTATTTTTCATTAGGAAAAATGTATAATTAATCTATGAATTCTCGTTAAAAAAATTACTTGAGTTAAAAATTTTACGATATATACATTAGTGAATAAATTAGTTTGTCAAGTAATTATTATTAACGACATATCTTGTTGGTACCTTCTATGGATTGGATACATATACATGAGCTAAAAATCAATTTTAAAATTATAAAAAAAATTATTAGGAATGAAAAAAAAAAACTCATTTCCATTCAGCTGCTTCATATCGGAGAATTGAAACGCTTGGCACAAGAATTTAATGGCCCAGAAAACAACTTAACCAATATGTATTCGGGACTCGACGTTAGGCCCATCTAACAGAGCTTGAAAACCCAAATTGGAGAACTCCGGCGGCGGCGGGAAGCAGCCACGGATTTTGAATGCTCACGCCGCCGTTTTGGCCCCTTATGCGCCTGACGCGCCCGCAGTTCATGTCGAAGAGATTGCTGTGAAATGATGGTGAAAGGCGATGGAGGATAAGCTACGCGAATAAAGCCAAGGTCAGTGTTGTGCTCCATTTCATTCTAGGATTAACAATTTTTATGTCAGCGTCGCCTGCCTTTTTCCATGATACGGTTTGTGTATGGAGAAATGGAATCGAGGCCACCCTGATTTATGATCGATTGCTTATTACTTTTGCTCTTTTATTTTATTTTATTTTTTCACATGCTATGGATTTCAATTTTCGAGTATGGACCGCGTAGTTTATACAACAGATGGTTAAAAAAAAAAAGAAAAAAGAAAAAAATGAATGCACATGGCATCTGAGGGGACTAATATCGGTTTACTCGCTGTCCCGGCTCAAGGGGTGTCCAGAGGTGGCCATTCTCTTTCAATTTGTCTCATCTTTGCTCTTTGATTGGTTTCGGTCCCCGCTACTAGCAAGAACGTGACTGGCTCATATTCCCACAAGCTATAGCTGATTGCTCGAAAACTTTAATCTTAGAAAAAACTCTAATATCAATAAGTTATAGCTGATTGCTCATTGGTTTGTTCTTCATTTTCAATTGTAGAAGATAAGACTTGCTATTTTGTATGGTGTTGCTTATTTTTTCCATTGTTTGTGACTAAATCTTTCATATGGTCCCCAGAAAATGCCGCCTTCATGTCGTCCCCGCTACAAAGCCACGCTGTTTTTTTCATTTTTATTTTTATTTTTATTTTCCAATTGTCAAAGATAAGACTTTCCCTTCTTTATCTAGACTTTTACAATTCCAATAGAAAAATAAAAATGTCTTCTATCTTGACCTATCGTCAATTACTCAATTTCCCTTTTCAAGGTTTTCTGAAAGTAACGATCTTCCTGAGTGGGTAAAAATCTTCGTGGGCAATCTCCGCGTTTGGACGATGAAGTGGCGTGGTTATTTCTTCACTTCTCAGCATGATTCTGTGTGTTGATTATGTGGACCATCGTAAAATTAGGAACATTTACGATAAATGGATCTTGGGAAATTGAGAGGGAGTGGAAAATGGTGCTCTGGTACGAATGACATCAGTCCATGATGTCATTCATGCATGTTCATGTAGGTGATGCCTCTCCTCCAGAGGTCTGCCGGCCGTGGAGAAATGAGCAGAGTTATAAGGGGTATATATCCCCGTGTGCTCGTTGTGCCTGGGTCGGGGGAAGTGGGATATCATTGGACAATGACAAGCCTGGAATTACGTATTTAATTTCATGATGGTTAATAGAATGCGGTTGACCAGTTTGTCAACGGTTTACCCGTGCCTTTTACGTTCCGCTCCTTGGACCAAATGCATGGATTCATTCGAAAGAGTGGTAAGACAAAAATTGCAAATAGAAGTCTGCCATTCTCAATATTATCCTTCTTCAGGCTGCTTTGACCATTTGGATTGGCCTTAGGGATGGTACAGCATAGTTCTAGCTGGATCTTCTAACTTGCGGGTGAGCCAGAATTGACAGTCACGTTGTCTCAATCATGTCATTTAGACAAAGCGTACGGTTTATTTGTTTCCAGACTATTCCACATGCATGTTCTATATATTTTTCCCAAACCAAAACACATTCACGAATTAAGTTTGCGAGGAGAACCCTTTCAAGTCATCGAATGTAGAAAGGGCCCTGCGGAGTTCAACTGTGTGGGTCATTCTGCTAGCTTCACAAGGAGAGCAACATTTAAAGATTGCTTTAAGTAGTTCTGTGTTTCTAACTTAACTAGTTAGGATATTCTTATTAGAATCTCTTAATTTTAGGTTCAAATCCTAGTGATTATATTCTCTTCTCTTAGCCTCTCGGCCCCCCTTTCAATCCCAAAAAAAAAATGTTGTCAATAGAAACAGCGAGGAAAGGAGAAAATGTTCATGGATCTTGATGGCATAGCACTTAAATTAGTTTAGGCATCTTTTGTCCGTAAGTAATAAATTTTCTTTTGCTCACTCGTCAAATTTCTTTTGGCAATCTCTCCTTTGTTGGCATCCTTATTTAATTGGATCATCTTTTGAAAATTCATATATGTTTGGAAAATCAACCTATATTGACTTATTGTTGGTGTCATATTCTCTTCCTATTTTGAAATGTTACATATTATTTAATAAAAATATTGCAACTCTAAAATTTTATATTGAATGTTGTCCATGTATTTTTTTTAAGTGTGATTAGTTAAAAAGTTAAATGATACAAATATATAAGCATGAAAAAAAAAAGTTAACTATTAATTAATTTTCAAAAATTATTATATTTAATTTAAAATAAATTAAACAATATATCATATATATTTAAAAAGTTAAATTTGTCTAATTTTTAATATCACTAATTATATATTAATTAAAATTTGTGAAAAAAAGATATGATTTATATATAAGAGTGTATTAAAATTATTAACACAGATTGAATTGATTAATTTTTAAAAGATTAAACTGATTAATTTTCAAAAGATATTATAACTTGTTGAAACAAAATTAGATAAAAAAAAACTAAGTAGAATTAAAAAGATATTTTATTTAAATTTTCAATGCAAAAGACAACATATAATTTGAAATTATATAAAGAAAATTATGGTTGGTTTATTAAAAAAGGTAAAAGTCATGAAATTAAAAGAAATGAAATAAGTTTGAATTGAAATAAAATTATAGAAAAAATTATGATAAAAAGGAAATATTTTTAAATAAAATTGAAAGAGATTGTAAAAAGAAAAGAAAAAAAATTGAGAAAGATTTGAAGATGTTAAAAAATTTTAATTAATAAATTAGATTAATTATAATAAGTTAATATTTAATTAATAGATAATAATTTTAACATTAATTCAATAAATAAAATAATTAAAGAATTTGACAATCAATAAATAATTAAAATTGTAATAAATTTGATCTTCATGGAAAGAAAAAAAATATTATAATAATTTAAAAATTTTGATAATAGTAATTTTGAAGAAAAAATATAAATTAAAAAAATATTTAAATTATTATATTTAATTTTTGTAATTTAATTTTACTTTTAATTTTTTTATATTATTTATTTTATTATAAAAACCAACAAAAAAGACTTTTGTATAAAGCTGCTATTCAAATCATTTACTTCGCTGCAAGCAGGTGAATGCCGTAAAGTCGGTCGGTGGGTTGAGAACCTTATTGTTCGTGATCATCCTAATCCTGTGGCGCATATTGCATGGAATCCAGCATGGGCGGAGCAATTGTTCCACCAGAAGCAGCATAGGCATCTCCAGCATGAGTCATGGTTGTAGAAATGTTAATCTGTAAGTTCTTAATTAGGATATAAAAATTCTGGCAGTTTTGTTAACTGGAGAAAGAACTCATCCCATCAGGAAATTCTGGCAAGTTTTGCTATAGATTGGACCGCAGCGGCTAGCACGGGCCCATCTGCAAAAACAATTCCAGTGAACAAGCGGAGGTCGGCTTCGAGACAGTTCGGCAACGATTTTCCTAATATCGTCGATGGCCCATTCCAGTAGAAAATCCAAAAACAGAAACAATTTAAGTCTGTGAGGGGGGAAAATAGTAAGAAAATGTGAGCAAAAGAAGGATTTCTTAATTGTCATGCTTGCTTGTGGCAGGCAGTGGAAAGCAGAGTAACGGTTATACATATGCAAAAGACAAACGGCCAGCGACAAATTTAGATCCTCCCACCTGAAATTTTTTGTAATCCAACTAATGAATTACAAACAGAAATAATAACCTTTTTGAAATATATATACATATATGAAGATTAAAAAATAAATAGAAGCAACAGCCAATTAGTGAAGCGTTAGATGTCCGGCTAATTAAAGTGAAGTAAAGGCTTTGTCAAGCCGAAAAGGTTATTCCTTCTTTACGAGCTAGACGACGAAAAAACCGGACGGGGCTTTCGGAGCTTGGTCCCAGAGGGGCGTCTTAAAGTCTAATAGGATCTAAAGTTTGCACGTGTCAATGGATGATTGGGGTGTCCTAATAGCCGTTGGCGTCGCTTCCCGTTCCTGCGTGTCAATATCAAAGGCAACCGGACGGACAGTACTTCTAAAGTTCTCTCCGCACAAGGCGATCTCTCGGGCTCAGACAAAACGAACGAACGCACGCCTGAAGAGCGGCGAATTGTCGCAAAAAGATGACTGTTATTTCCTCCGGCGATCGAAAATACCGCCGGAGCAACAGGAGCCCTCTCCTTCCTCAGAAATACGACGAATACGGCCCTCCTGAAGGCGGCTTCGATGGCGCCTCCTTCTCCGGCGCCGTTTTCAACCTCTCCACCGCGATAGTCGGTGCCGGAATCATGGCCCTCCCTTCTGCAGTCAAGCAACTTGGACTAATTCCGGGGCTTGTTATGATCCTTTTGGGAGCTTTTTTAACAGAGGCGTCTATCGATATGATCTTACGTTTCGGTCGAGCTTCCAAGTCCACGTCGTACTCCAGCGTCGTCGCCGATTCGTTCGGCGGGCTCGGCCGCACTCTTCTGCAGGTCTGCATCGTTTTCAACAACTTCGGAATGCTCGTCGTCTACATGATCATCATCGGTACGGCCATCGTTCTACTTTTCTCAAACTTGCGGTTTTATTTAGCAATTTCGATATCATTGACCAGAAATAAGAATTAGTTAGTTTTTTTTTTTTTTGGGCTAGAAATTAATTATTTATTTAATTTTAGCATAATAAATTTTATAATACAATTCCTTATATCTACAAAATTTATTCATTGGTTGAAATGTAAATAGCGGACCTCCCCCATAGTTGGATAAACCCTTTGACTTCAACGGTTGGGTTTAATGTCACTGCTATCTTGACCGTTCATTGCTTTCTAGCTACGAATTGTCGTAGGCATTTAGGCCCAAAGTCCTTAATCGTTGTTTGGGTGAGCTTGGGCTCTTTAATTTGTTTGCAATGTCCGCGTGGGACCTTCTCTGATTCCTTCAACTGGTTAATGAAACCATCCATCTCTGTGTCGACGTCCTTGCTGTCCTTGCCTCGACGGGTTCCTTAAGCTGGAAGCGTCAATTGGTCGTCATTGGACTCCCTTTTCTTGCTGGATGCCGTTTTATTGTGATTGGATGCCGTTTTATTGTGATTGTTGATTATCGTCGTTCATATTTATATATATATATATATGACTTGGAAACTTCTCTGTGGCAGGCGATGTGTTGGCGGGGACGTGGTCGGCTGGGGTCAGCCACATAGGTGTTATGCAAGAATGGTTTGGTCAAGGCTGGTGGACCACACGTTTCTCCTTGCTGCTTCTCACGACCATCCTTGTTTTCACTCCCCTGATTTCCTTTAAGCGCCTTGGTAAAATGCCTCATTCCCTCCTTGCTTTGCTCTCCAATCGTTTATTTCCTTCTAAATTATGGTCTGAGTATATATGAGATACTATAAATTAGACCTATTAATACAGTTTTAATAAATAAATAAATAAATATATATATATATATATATATATATATATATATAAAAGAGGAAAAGAGGAAGAGATTAAAGAATTTAATAAAAAATAATTATATCACGACTTCTTGTAATTTTGAAGTCGGGAATTTCAATGGTGTCAGATTCGTTGAGATACACATCCGCATTGTCAGTGGCTTTGGCTATTGTATTTGTGGCAGTAACTGCAGGAGTGGCCATAGTTAAATTAGCGGAAGGAAGTATTGGGATGCCACGGTTGATGCCTCAATTTACTGGTCAGGCCTCTTTTTGGAAGCTTTTCACCACCGTACCTGTTATGGTCACTGCTTATATCTGCCACCACAATGGTACGCAGTAAAATCCAGATCAATTTTCTCTTACGTGAATTGAAGACATCTCCCACGAGATGCTTTTCTCCGTCTTGCGTAACCTTTTGGCTGTTTTCATGTTCAAATGCACTTTGCAGTTCACCCCATCGAGAATGAACTAAAAGATCCTACCCAGATGAAGTCAATAGTGCGGACTTCCCTCACATTGTGCGCATCAGTTTACATTGCTACAAGCTTCTTTGGACTTCTGCTTTTTGGTGATCAGACACTTGATGACGTGCTTGCTAATTTTGATGATGATCTTGGAGTTCCATATAGCTGGCTGCTCAATGATGTTGTTAGAGTGAGCTATGGCATTCATCTGATGCTTGTCTTCCCAACTGTGTTTTTCTCCCTGCGCCTTAATTTGGATGGCCTTCTCTTTCCGTATGCCATTCCCATTGCATATGACAATCGCAGATTTTTTCTCATGACTGCGGCTCTGATGGGATTCGTCTTTATGGGGGCCAATTTTGTGCCTAACATCTGGGATGCCTTCCAGTTCACTGGTGCCACGGCAGCTGTCTCTGTTGGTTTTTTATTTCCAGCCGCCATTGCCCTCAGGTAAGCAGCGATGATCAAATGTCCTTTTCTGGCTTCACCATCATCAATGGTTAATACACAAGATATACCTAATTAGGATACTTCTTGGATGATCAAAAACTTGAGCTCTATTGGTCTGTGGTTCGTTTTAGCGTTGTTTATGTTCTCTTTGCACCCCCCCCCCCCGGCCTTTTTGGTTTTTGGAAGATTGAAGATTGAAGATTGAATTGAAACATATGTTGCTCTCCGTTGGTTTTCCAGGGACACTCATGGAATTACAAGAAAGAGCGACAAACTATCATCGTGGATGATGATATTGTTGGCTGTCTCTAGCACCGTGGCTATATGTAGTGATGTTTATGGCATTTTCAGCATCGACGGTTAAGCTGGAAGCTGACTATGGATCTGAGGAGACAAAATTGTTCTGTTATAACAAAAACCCGAGCTAAGGATGCATAGCATAGCATAGGACTGGAGTTGCCCTGCTGGAAGAGCTACAGTAAAGCATTTATTTGCTGTGCTCCCCACTTCTTGTAAATTAAAATCAAGCAACGTCATAATTCCTGGTGTTTTCTATTCATTTCGACTGCAGGAATAGCAAGCTTGACCTTTTAAGAACGTCATAATTCACCGCAATTTGGGATGGTTCGGAAAACTTTTTTGTTCGGAAAAGGCATTCTTCGACAGGCGGCAATGCAGTTATCTAGTTTTGTCCACTCGGGAGAGCTTATGGCCCAATTTAATTTTGTTGTTGGGCTTCATTACATTGGATACGTGTTTCTCTCGACATGAATTTAGAAGCGAGCAATGTGGTTATCACGATGATTGAACCATTTTCTCCACCTGGGCTTCGGCCTATTTTTTCTTAACATCTGGATTGCAGGAACTCTTACGGAACCATTCACGAAGGAACTACATCTCAGAGCTCTATGATTAGTCATTCCTTTTTTCCAAAATTGATTTTGTATGTATCATTTTTTAGGGGGACAACGAACCACATTGAGCAAGATGACAATATCACTTATAGATAATTTTCAAAATTATTGCTAAAAATCGTTCTGTCTAATTGGCTAGAATTTTTGACGAATTTTGGCCAAAGGAAAAAAAAAATTGCAAACACAAACCTTCTTTGCTTCGAGGAATGTGCGAAGAAGAGGGGAAGCAGTTCGCGTGGTCATGGTCATTGGCTGGTGGGTAAAAGGTCGTCCTTAGAAATTCATACACGGCAGTACTTGAAGTACCCCACGACCGGCGTGAATTTGCAATTTTTTTTTTTTAATTCTTAAAAAAAAAAAAAACCCCACGACCCCGACAGCCCCAGCTCCCGCCCCTACCCCACTCGTCTTCCTTTTTTTTTATTTTTTCGTATTTTAATGGGTTTGCTAAAACTAATTGGAATATAATTGGACGTCCTTAGTTATGATACCAATGGTCAATGTCTACGCACTTCTGCTCGAGTCTCGCGGCAGAAGCAGAGGCCCGCCAATTTGACGCCTACCTGAAGGGCTTTTAAAACGAAATAATATTTCATTAATTCTTTAATAATAAAAATCAAACTTTGAAATGTCTCCACTGTTGCTTCCAGTTGGCCTTGCCGTGTAGTTGTGGAACTTGGTGCTTCGACTTTCATCCATGGACTGCCAACCTTTACGCCAATTTTTAGTGGTAACAAAATACGTGTGAAACTTCCTGGACAGCTAATTTATTTTTATGGCTAAGAATGTTTCAAGCATCGGCATAGGTAGAATTGGACAAAATGTCATCAAGAGGGCATGATGATACGCATGACGTTCTCCTGTCATTGATTAGGAGCTTTCTAAAAGAATCTCCGTACGTAAATTTAAACCACGACGCGTAGCGGTGGTAAGAATTGACTTACTTTTAATAGTTTAACTAAACTTATTTAAAATTTAACTTAACATAATCTATATTAATTAAAATAATTAATACTTTATAATTCAAAAATATTTTAAATTTAAATGACTCAAAATTTAAATAATATAAATCTAAAATAATTCTTAATTTTGATTAATAGAAAATCTGATTAATTCGAAAATTATATAATTTAAATTTTAAAAAAACTTGAAAGTTAAATAATTTAGATTTAGAAATTAAAAAAAATTAATATATTTAAAATATGATAAACTTAAAATCAAATAATTTGAAATTTAAAATTTAAATAATTCAAAATTTAATAAGTTCGTAATTTAAAATACCAAACATTCCAACAACCTGAGATTCAAGGAACCCAAAAAGGTTATAAACCCACAACACAAAACCCAAAAAGATTAGATTGGAATCAAACTTGACCCACCCGTTTATGACATCTAGTTGCGTGAAAAAAAAAAAAAAAGGGAAGTCTCCTACATTTTTTTTTTACCTCTTCCCCTGTTTTTTTTTTTTTTTTTTTTAAGAATGATCAATAGATGTAAAAATTTTATAAATAGGTCTTAAAATCATGTGTAAATTTAATGAATGTTGCTATATGGTAATGTTCTTCTATGCAATTAAAGCTCTACATGATTACAATAGGCTTTTGAGCGATTTATTAGTAAAATTTATTGTTTTGGACGCATGGGTTAATATATCGAAAAGATTAGCTAAGTACTTGTTGGCCCAAAACTAAGACAAGGACAAAAGGTGATCAATACTTCCATTTGGAGCCATGTTTCTGAAGATTTGAACAAGATTCATTCAAGGGGTGCGAATTTGACACAACACTGAAACGTGTCTGGAAAAGGGACTGTCAATTATAATTTAACCCGTCAAGAAAAGTACAGACGTTTGAATCATTAAGCCAAGAACGGCAAATGGTCGCGCGCTGCGTTAGAGTACATTTTTTCCTTCGGCTTTGCATGCTTCCATTGCCTAAACTAAAGGGTCCAAAGTAGTGCTTCTGAATGGAAGGCGGCTTGTAGGAAAATGGATTTGTGCCCATGTTCGGCCTTGTAGATTGGCTAATTTCAACCCATTATATTTTTGAACTGTTTAGGTAAATTACAACGCATGTCCTATAATGATTCAATCTGATCATCGTAATACACATACACAAATGACTAGTCTCTTTTTGCCAATCTTTCCCCCATTTTCCCTTTTTTTTTTGTTTTTGTTTTAATCTGCTATTATATGCAAGTGGCTCGTCTCATTTTGTATATTTCAATCCAATGTTAATTTAAGGCAAATAAACTCCGAAAATAGAAACGTACTTCGACGGTGTTTGAGGGTTACGGGTTTATAGAAATAAAAATTGAAAATTGACTCCATAGGACTCCAGAAGTCTAACGGGGTTCCCATAAAGTATCCATTTTGTTGACAACTTGACATTAATTATAATGACCAAAAAAAAAAAAATTAAAGATACTATTACTACGCTAATCATTGCATAATTAATTGAGTCGAACCAGCCTATGACTTCGTATTTTGATTGTGCAATTAATCTCTCCAGCTGTACAAACGCCCAGCATCATTATTTAAGAAGAATAATAAAGGGGTTTAAGAATAACATCTTCCGCACTTTCACACCTAACCCTTGATTAGTGCAATACATGATTTAGCATGGGGACCTACTCGTCTACCCCATAACAGCACCTCTATTTCTTCTCAATTTTCCTTTTGTCCTATTTATTGCATTTAATATTTTTAAAAAATTAGTAATTAGATTTAAGTATGTGAATTGCACAATTTTTTTGATATCTAATTAGAAGTATTATAATAAAAAAATTAAATTATACTTCTCTTAATAATTAATTAAGCTAATTTATATTTAATTTAAATTTGAGTTATACTTCTTATAAGCTTTTTTTTCCCCCTTAAGTTATAAATTAAGAAATACCTCACACAAGTAAAATTAATAACATAATAAAGAAAATTACTCGATTAAGTAAATTAATATACAAAATTAATCAATATAGTTGAAAGAAAGTAAAAGAATAATAATGCAAATTAAATAAATTTAATTTTATAATATAAAAAATAATTAAATTTATATTAAAATTTTAATTTTATTTAAATACTAAAATTTATGAAAATTAATTTAAAAATTAAAATTAGGTAAATATCGTTATATAAGTAAAATTGATAATATAATTAAAAAACCAGTTTTTTTTTAATTTTAGCAATATATATTTATACAATATGAATTAATTATTTATTGTTAATCAAGGAGGAGATAATTTATTTGGTCAAAGTAAAAAAAAAAAAGAAATAATTTATTATATTTAGTATTTATTACACACTAAAAACTTCTTTATAATCATGCTTTGAGCTGTCATCCAATGAATAATATACCTAGAACCATCCACTGACCATGCCACTTGAGTGGCAGTGTCTTGTTCCATGGAACTTTGTAGGAATATTCTTAAAAAATTCTATTTGGCCAATTTATTTTAAATTTAATTAGATAAACTTAAAAAATGATAAATTTAAATAAATATAATTAATTTTTATATAATATAAAATATTTTATATATTATAAATATTAATTACATTTATTTGAATTTATTATTTTTGAATTCATCTAATTTTTTTCTTTTAGATTTCATTGAAAAAATGAAATTTGGTATTTATTCGGAGCATGATTGATCTTTGCTTGGGTGTAGGGCACTCAAGCTAATAGTTCATATATGACCAATTAAACAACTAGAAAATTGTTTTTGTTTTCTTTTTTAGATTTAAGGGTTTAAAGAGTTATGCAACTTGCATATGAAGAATGAAAAGATTTGAATTGGCAATTCATGGATTTTCTCTTTTAGGATGAAAAATAAAAATACTCATAAGGTTGATCATAATTACACTATTTGTCAAATTTATTAGATTTTTTTTAATGTTTAAAAATATAGAATAAAGAAAATCCTAAAAACACCAAAAAACAAGCAAGGAAGCACTATTATTTTTTTGTAGTCTACTGAAATTGATTCTGAACACAACTTGAGCATGCATACAAAGTAATCCTCTCTTTTATTGGTACTATGTTTTTCTTTGATTATTGTATTTCAAAATTAGTTATTTTTAGAGTGACTAGAAAGATTTAGTGTTTTTTTTAAATATTTTTATTTTTCTCCAAATGTTATAAAAATAAAAAAAAATTGATGTGAATTTAATATATGACTTAAATCCCTATCATAAAAGATTTTTAGGTTTCACCATGTTACCTGATCTTATAAATATGTGTCTGATTGTAGACCACTGCCTTGCCACGTGCGCCAATCAACCTTTATCAAATCGAAGTGAAACCTGCAAACATACACAACGTCTGAAGATCTGACGGCTCTCAGTGCAAACACACATGTCACTGGACATTGTTCTGAGCGTGCATTGTGAAAGTTTCACTTTTGACTTTTGACTGACTTCCGCGTTTAGCCAGAAAAAGATTTAATATAACTGTTTAGAAAAGATTATTAAGGGGGTGAATAAATTTATAAAATTAATATTAATAAAAATCAGTGGATGCTCTGTGTGTATTTGTCCTCCAAACGGTTTCTGCAAACAGTAAAACGGATCGTCCTGTATAATTTTTATACGCTTAATTTAGATTTAAATTGTTTTCAGTGTATTTGATAATATATAAATTTATAGAAAATATATTTTTAATTTAATAATTGTTATGATTAAATATACAAGAGACTCAATAAAAAGTATTATTGTTTAAATAATATATTTTATATAAAAAATTAAATTAAATTATTAATAAATAACTATCAATTTAAGCTGATAGGGACAATATTTTCTTTATGTTGCCTTATCCGATTCTTCAAAATTAAAATTCCTCGGAGAATTTCCCTGTCTTTGTCTGATTCAGACTATTCGAATCATGTCTCGTGATTTTCTCTTGCATAAATGCAAACCGCCCCCGGAAGCGCGTGCGCACCCGCATTTCTCTCTAGTCGACTCGATTAGCAAAACGAATAAATAAATAAATAATATGTTAAGGTCACAAAATTTAAAAAAAAAAAAAAAAAATTCTCATGGAAGACCGACGTTTATCGATAAATTTATCTAGTAAATATTTTCTGTGCCACAAATTAATGACAGGTCAAAAAGTCTAATATATAAACAAATTATTAATTTTATACAAATTAATAAATATATCATAATTTTTAAAAATTAACTTCTACAAAAATTTGTTGTAATAATATATCACATTAACTTGAATGGATACAAATTATTATAACAATTGACGTAACAAAATAATAAAATAATTATATTGATATGTATTAAAATAACATATTAAATAAAATATTTATAAAATAAAAAATTTATTAAGTGAAATGAATTTTAAGTTTGACTCAATTATTTTTTAAATTAATATTATAAAAATAATTTTAAAAACAAAAAAAATTCATTTTAATTAAGCTAAATAAAAAAAAAATAAAAACTTAAAGCCAAAAGAAGAAATATGAATTTTCCTGTTTTAAACATGGAAGATATAACTTGCCTACGAAAATTCATTATTGAAATTTAAACAAAATTAAGCCACGAGAGTTGTTCGAACAATTAACCAAGCTAAAAACTATTCGAATCTTAGTTGTTTTGTCCTCTCGCGTTTCAGTTTTTGTCCTAGGAACCTATCCTGCCAACCCTTTTTTCGACAATTTAATATAAATATAAATAAATAAATAAATATATATATATATATAATTTATTTATTTGAATAAGATTTTTTTTTTAACAATCACTACTATTTTGTTAATTTGTTAATAATAAAGATCAAAAACATGTAATGTTTTGATTGAAACTAAAAGTTAAAAATATTACATATTTAAACATAAAATTTACAATTTTAATAACAAATTTATATAGTAATGAAGTTAACATTACAAATAACATCAATGCATTAATTATTATATTTATTTCTCCAACATAGTCTTTTACCAATTAGTTAAAAAATATTATATTTGTATTATTAATTAGGATAAAAAATAATTATTTATTATTAATTAAATAATAAGAAAATTAAAGGTAAAAAGAATTGATCTTAAGAAAAATGAGTTATTCCTAATTTAAAAAAAAAAATTGTCAAAATTTCAATGAGTAATCACAACTTCGATAAACGACTAAAGTACTTTTGAAACCCTTCTAAAGTGCTTGGAAATGGTTTCAATCAAGTGTTGAAATTAATCACCAATAATGCACAGTAGTTCATTATGACCAATAATATAACAAAATATTTCCAACTGTTTTTGAATTGAAAGAAATTTAAAATTGGTTAATAAGCTTCTCCTTTTCAATTCTTTATACAAATTGATAAATTTTTTTTTTTTTTCATTTGGAATAAGTAAACATAAGTATTTGGATGATCATTTAAAATTTTAACAATCCATTCATGGCTAGACAATTTTAAAATTCCTTGTGAAATTAGGCTATTGCGAGACGGTGAGTGAGCATGATCTAAGAAATGACCAAGAATCATAAAAGCATTGTTGTCCGAATCTAACAACAGTTATTCTACATCTTCTGTTATGTTTATATAAATGTCTTATTATCACATAAAAACATACATCTTAATGTATAATCAAAGATGATTGCATTTACATACATCAATGTTGCAGTTAGTGTTAGGACCGAATCAAACACATTAACCCTAATATAAAATAATAGCTCAAAACTATCATAATTTAGATAAATAAAAGCTCAAAATCATGACAATATATAATTTATAACATGGCTGCATAAACATGTCTTATATAATAGCATCTAAACACATATACTTAGTCTAAAAGGGTTAAAAGAAAAGAAAGTAGAAATGAAATTTATTATCCACATGTTTCAGATATTTAAGAATTTAATATATAAGGGTTTTAGATATTTAAAACCCCATCTTTTTCTCTTTGCACTTGACATCTACAAAAACATAATTTTAAATTCTTTTTTCCTTGAACGAGTTCTATAGTTTTGTATAAAATGGACAACTACTAGATAGAACATCTTGCAAGAATTTAGGGTATATATTTATGATTAAAAAGAAACAAGTGATATGTGCTTTTTCTATAGGAAAATTCTAAAATTATCATTAAACACTCTCGTCTCTTCGACAAATAATTGTCAAATTAAAGCATTTTGCTTCAGACCAACTTCTCTTGGCAGAATTATTAATAATGTCTACAATGGCTTTGTAAAACCTATCTCGTTGAGATGGTTAGAACTCTCTGTTTATGTTAGACAACCAATATTCAGTAAAGAAGACATGCTTATTTATTATAATTAGAGACCCTTCTCTCCATTCACTTGAAAAAACAGAAAAAGGTCTTTTGCTTTGTCTATTCCCATTACACCAAGAACCTAACTATTCGACACTCACAAAATCAAAACCCTATCATCCACGTAGAATCTGATGAATAAGTACTTCCTTATTTGAACATCATATTATATCTTTGGTGATAAAGGTGAAGATGCCCACTTAACTGCGTATGAGCTTTGTAATGAGTAGTACTCACAATTCTTTGATTAAACGAATTGATATCTTAGGGCCTCATTAGTATCCAACCCCACCTAAAAAAAGAGCTTACAACGTGTATTAATCAAGTATTTGGTGCCAAGATTCATTCTGCTCTGTTTCATGCCATTCCCTTTGCCGATGTCAGGTATGGCCTTTTCAATTATAACATTTATTTATTTATTGTGGTGATCAGTCTGTCAATTTCTAACAATTTTAAGTTCGTAGATAATAAAAATTGACAACCCAAAAGAGAGACCACGAACCCAATCACCCAAAAAATCGAAAATCCATAATTATTCAACACCCAAAAGATCCAAGACCCGAAGAATCATCCATCACACCAGGAATGTAATTATTCAACACACCTGAAAAAAATCGAAACCCAAAGAAACTAGTTTCTTGCCTTGTTTATTTCCATTACACCAAAATCTCTTTCCTTGTCTAAACATTGTGTTATTAGAACCAAAGGGAGGAAATTTTTTAATAGAAGAAAGAATTATCAACGTTTCGAGGCATTGAATGGAGAATGACGTAGAGTGATGGCGGCGATGTGGGCTGACGACGACGACGCTGTGGGCTGATGTCGGTACAACAAGCGTCGGAGGAAATGGGTAAGGTTCAAAATTTGGAAGTTAGACAAAACGTGAAAAATAAAGTGACGGATGAAAAACACCTTTTTGATGTTTTAAAACCCTGTTTTTTGCCCATTAATCGATTTCAAAAATTAAATAGAAAATAAAATCAGACAATTTTTGCCAAATGCATCGTTATCCGTTTGAAAATACAACAAAAATTAAAAATCAACAATAATAGCAAATGGGCCTTAAGTTAAACAATAAAATTTATTTGGGAAAATGTAAGAAACGTATTTAAAGGAAGAATAGATCAAACAGCAGAGTCCAATTTTTTCAACCTTTATTAGGATTCTCAAAAAACAAAAAAAAAAAAAAGAAAAAACGAGAAAAAAAAAAGAACATTTATTAGGGCTCTCCCCAACGAAGAGCATCAGAAAATTTTTGTCTCGGAAAAAAAAAAAAAGCCTTTAGATGTCTTTTTGAAATTTTTATCTTCCAAACTTAGGACTTCTACACGTGCGAATTACAAACCTGGGCGGAAATTCTGAACAATGCTCTGGAAAACAAAATCCAAGAAGAAAAAAACAAGGGAAAAAGAGAAATGATGATACAGATCTTTGTAGGTTTCTGACTTTTTTTTTTTTTTTGGTTGGTTTTTGACATCTTTATTGAAGAAAATGAGTGGGTGAAAGAAAGAAAAGGCGTAAACTAGAGAGGGCGAAATTAGGGGGTAAAATAAAACACCCTTCTTCGTCAGATTCTTATTGTCTTTGCTATTGATTTGCAGATTACAGTCAAAAACCCAGATTTTATAGGGCAATCTCGTGATTGATTTCGTTCCGGTAATAACAACAATTAGAGAATTTGACAATTGGGTTAGATTAGATTGCTGGTAAGATTTTTGAATCCAAGTCCTCTCTACATTAACCTGTTTACCTATCCAGCTACTTGGGGGCCTAACACCGTACCAATTGCTTACATGACAAGATAGATAAAAAAACAAAAATGGTGGGGTGAGGTGAGCGAATCGGAGGCATCAGCGCAACGTTCTTGGAAGCCAATTTGACAACATCTGGACAAATTACAAATGACAATAGAACGTGCAGGGAGTGACCCTTTTTCTTGCTCTCCCAGCCCCATGTTGGTCCGTGTCCGTGCGCGTCAATATGTCGATTCACATGCAAATGTTTACCCTCCGAATTATATAATCGATTTAAATTAAGAAAAATTTAGATAAAACTCAAATAAATATAATTCATTTTTATATTATATATAAAAATATTTTATACTTATTATTTAAAAATTTAGTAGGCGAGACCAACAAAATGTAAATCGACTCAAGTGGGCTCTTTTTAGAGGAATCCAAACATTAAAGTTGTTACCATCTCTTTCGAACAGCTTTTTCTGTACATCACTCCTTCTCTTTCCGGCAATTTTGTTTGTTTTTTTTTTTTTTTTTCTTTTTTCTGTTTAATCCCTGTCTATAATCTCTTCTTCGCCTCATTACGTTCCCCGTATTGCAAGCTGTATTGGAATGGGAGCTTTTTTGGACTCATCCCCGTTCTCCCATCTCACGTCGTAGCTCTATCTCTCTCGTTTTTCTCTGTCCGGGTAGTCTGTTTAGCACACTTTTGAAAATCTTCCATTCTCAAAGAAATGGGTTTGCGGATGTAGGTTGTTTGTTCATGTCACCATTGTGTTTGCTGCATCCATCCACGCGTCTTTCTTTGCCTCCTTTCGCTGCTGTTTCTCTGACAATGAGATCAAAGTTGTAGCCTTTTGTTTTTATCTGTCCAGCCTCTAAACGGAGAGAAAAAAAAAATATAAAAAAAAATATATATATATAAAAGGAATTTAATTTCTTCGTTTATATCTAGTGAATTTGTTTGTTCTTTTCTGCTCGGTTATCTGGGCTCGAAAATTGAAAATTTGTTTGATAGATCAGAGAAGACTGCTAAAGTTTTGACATTTAACGACAATGGCACCATCGTTCGATTGGTGGTCAAAGGAGAGCCACAGAGGAACGCCGGTGGTGGTCAAAATGGAGAATCCCAACTGGTCAATGGTCGAGCTCGAGGGTCCAACGGAGGAAGATTTCCTCGGCGGCGACTCGGCGGGCCGTCTCCGGGACAAATCACGAAACAAGAACGCCAAGCAGCTCACCTGGGTTCTCCTCTTGAAAGCCCACAAGGCCGCCGGCTGCCTGACCTCCATTGCCTCCGCAGTGCTCTCCCTCAGCTTCGCCATCAAGCGCCGCGTCCGCTCTGGCCGCACCGACACGGACACCGACGCCGACAACGAACCGGGTCGCTCAAACGAGAACCCGACGGTCAAAACCCGGTTCTACACCTGCATCAAGCTCTTTCTGTGCCTGTCGGTGCTGCTCTTGGGATTCGAGGTGGCCGCTTATTTCAAAGGCTGGCATTTCGGGGCCCCACATCTCCAATGGGAGTACCTCCTGGCGACGCCGTTCGGGTTTAAGGACATTTTCGATTATTTGTATTCTCGCTGGGTTTTGATTCGCGTCGAGTATCTTGCCCCTCCGCTGCAATTTCTCTCCAATGTGTGTATTATTCTGTTCCTCATCCAGAGTCTGGATAGACTTATCCTCTGCTTGGGATGTTTCTGGATCCGTTTCAAGAAAATTAAACCCATTCCCAAACACGACGCAGTGGCAGATCTTGAGTCCGGCGAGAATGGCTACTTCCCCATGATTCTTGTCCAGATCCCCATGTGTAACGAGAAAGAGGTATATTGGAGGTTTCATTTTTGAGCTAAAAATCACAGTTGGGCACTCGCTTATTTTGCTTCATCTCAAGTTAATTTTTCCTTCTTTTAAAAAAAATAAAAAATAAAAATTACACAGGTTTATCAGCAATCAATAGCAGCCGTGTGCAACTTGGACTGGCCTAAGTCGAAGATTTTGATTCAAATTCTGGACGATTCTGATGATCCAACCACGCAAATTTTGATCAAAGAAGAAGTTGAAAAGTGGCAGCAGGAGGGTGACCGCATTGTGTACAGGCATAGGGTGATTAGAGAAGGGTATAAAGCTGGTAACCTCAAGTCTGCTATGAATTGCAGCTATGCCAAAGACTTTGAATTTGTTGCAATTTTTGATGCCGATTTCCAGCCAACCCCTGATTTTCTAAAGAGAACTGTCCCTCACTTCAAGGTCATTTTAGTTTCATTTACTATTATATTTCATTGTATTCTTTTTTGTTTTAACAATCATTTTTAATTCTGAGATTGATTTTTTTTTTTTTTTTAAATTTTTAAATACGAGTTAATTAAGTTTGAAATGTTTTATCATAAAAGAAGAAGCAGCTGATACTGCCAGGATAATTAAACCGTGGAGATTGTCTTTATTAACGGCATTTCTTCTTGTCGGGATTCCAGGATAACGAAGAACTAGGGCTAGTCCAGGCAAGATGGTCATTTGTTAACAAAGATGAAAACCTTTTAACGAGGCTGCAGAACATTAATTTAGCGTTTCATTTTGAAGTGGAGCAGCAGGTGAATGGTGTTTTCATTAACTTCTTTGGGTTCAATGGAACTGCTGGTGTGTGGAGGATAAAGGCTTTGGAGGATGCTGGTGGTTGGTTGGAGAGGACAACTGTTGAGGACATGGACGTTGCTGTTCGTGCTCATCTCCATGGCTGGAAATTCATTTTCCTCAATGACGTCGAGGTATAATAGTACACCTTGTTTCTATGTATTTTTTAAGCTTGTTTCATTGAATATTTTGATTGTGTTGGTGTAAATAGTAGCCATGGTTTGTATGCGATTGATAATTTGATTCCTTTGGTATTTTCAGTGCCAGTGTGAATTGCCTGAATCTTATGAGGCATATAGAAAGCAACAGCACCGATGGCACTCTGGACCCATGCAATTGTTTAGGCTCTGTTTGCCGGATGTTATCCGAGCCAAGGTATGAACTTTGTTAAAAGCATTTGATGAAATGAAAAGGTTGGAGAAACTTTCCATTGGGGTGCAGTTGCTAATATTGTTCCATCGCATATGTTTGCCTCTGCAGATTAGCATATGGAAGAAATTCAACATGATATTTCTTTTCTTTCTGCTCAGAAAACTAATCCTTCCGTTTTATTCTTTCACCCTTTTCTGCATTATTCTCCCCATGACTATGTTCATTCCAGAGGCTGAGCTCCCAGCATGGGTTGTGTGTTATATTCCAGCTACCATGTCATTTCTCAATATCCTCCCTGCCCCAAAATCATTCCCCTTCATTGTCCCTTACCTTCTTTTTGAGAACACCATGTCAGTAACCAAGTTCAATGCAATGATCTCTGGTCTATTCCAGCTTGGGAGTGCTTATGAGTGGGTGGTTACTAAGAAGTCTGGCCGCTCTTCAGAAGGTGACCTTGTTGCCTTAGCCCATAAAGAGTCAACCCCTCAACGAGGGTCCTCAGAGCCAAATCTTGAAGAAATAAGACAGGAAATTCTGCAACGGGAGCAAAAGGCTCGAAAAAAGAAGAAGCATAATAGGATATACATGAAGGAATTGGCATTGGCTTTCCTTCTTTTAACAGCTTCAGCCAGGAGCCTTCTATCTGCTCAGGGCATCCACTTCTACTTCTTGTTATTTCAAGGTGTATCTTTCCTGGTTGTTGGTCTAGACTTGATAGGGGAGCAGGTTGAGTGAAACGGAGGAAATGGCAATGGCTTTCCTTCTTTTAACTGCTTCAGCCAGGCGCCTTCTATCTGCTCAGGGCATCCACATCTACTTCTTGTTATTTCAAGGTGTATCTTTCCTGGTTGGTGGTCTAAACTTGATAGGGGAGCAGGTTGAGTGAAGTGCATGTGATTGTTTTTGAGGGTCATAAATGGCTGACACAAAATCGGGCAACGTGGGTGGACACGAACTATGATGACTATGCTGAATAAATACTTTATGGGGATGATCTCAGCTGGCTGAGAGTGCTTTCCTTTTCTTGATAGGCCTCCACCTTCCAGACCCCCATTACTATTCCGCCTCCATGTAAGGAGGAATAGTGTTATATGGACAGAACACCTGCCAGTTGAAGATACACATGAAGTGGATGATGTTGATGCTCTTCACCATATGTAAGATTTCTTTTTTCTGTTTCATTTGACAATTCTTTTGTTTTTGAGTCAATTCTTTTGCAAGAAAAATTGTTGTTCAGACATATCGAACAGGGGTTTTAGTAACAGGTTTGAGGCAGGATGGAATAGTTTCAATTAATGTCTTTTTGAGACTAAATTTAGTGCAGCAGTGCTGTATATTGTTAATTGAAATATAGTCAACAGTTCTATCAGTGGCAGAGAAAGGAATTGAAATTTAATCCAACTACCGGTTTATGTCTTGGCCCACGCATATGGCGTTGTTACTAAACAGATGATGGTAAAACACTTTTTTTTCTTTAAAATTTTTTTTTTCCCTTCTGCTGCTTTGAATTGCAAATTGTGACCTTTGTTCTTTTACACCTCACCGACACTCAATTGTTCAAGTACCAGGATCATCTTTCAGTAGGTGGCAGGAAGTGAACATTTTCAAGTGCGTTAATGGTTATTTCCAGGGGCTTTAGATATTGAGGGTCGTTGAGTTAGATTGTTAGGTAGTAAACGGCGAGAGTTTAAATGCGTTCAGGATGCTCCAGAAAGGAAAACATTTTCCATTGATTGGCACTGGGGTCAACGAGTGTGCTACGCCAAATGTAATTATATTCCCATTATATATTACGCCAAAGGTAATTATTTTCCCATTATATATCTCTCCTTATCCTAGCTGTTAAGGCACATGGAAAACCTTTCATGGATCTGGGACCGAAGGGGTTGCACATGGGAATGCGTTTTAGGCCTGGCCCCATCTCAAAGTTGTTGTCTTTCCGAATTTATTGTTGGCAAGACAGCTGGACCACGGACACGAAATGGACACTTGAAATTTGTAATCTACTCTGCTCCTTCATCAATGGTACTTTCCTATCTTGCTCGTGGGAAAGAGTTCCCGTTTCTGTTATTTTCCCTGAAACGGCTTCGTTACTAAAAAACAAATGCAATTTGTGTGTTTACGGGAATACAGGGTTCCCAAAAGAAATGTAAGGTCCGAAGTCAATGTGCCGATCGCTAAGGGGAATGATTCCATTTGAATATGCGCGCCTTTGGAAGCGAAAGTCCTAGCCGTAAATTGTCTCGAGGGTAAAAGGAATACGATGTAGAATGTTAATGAGTTACGGCCCAACAATTCCAATTAAATAAGCGGGTATGTCACGTCTTTGATTATGATGGGCATGTGCCTTTTGCTCTTGTGGGGCTTCCGGCGTGGTCCGATTCGCAAGGTTGGTTGGTGTATTCGCTCGCGTCCCTAATTCGCATCATTTAGGTCATCACTTCCATTTTTGAACAAGCCATCATCACTTTTATTATTGCGCGATAAATGGTGAATTTAATCCTGGAGACGCCGGCCACTTCTTTGAGCGGTTGTTGATTGCAATTCTGCTTCTTTTGGCTTTTAATTAGAAGGTACAGGATTAAGACCATGTGGGGTTAAAATAATCCAAAAGCGGTAAAAAAATAAAGTCCAAATTTGGAGATCAATTAAAGTTGAACAAGTCAACAACTTTTGTCTCATGGATGCTTCTCTCCATTTTTCATGGATTTCCCTTTCCATGAGCTACTGTTTTCAAAACCAACACCCGGGGCCCCCCCCCCCAAAAAAAAAAACCAGCCACTATGCTAAAAACCAAAATACTGTCTACTAATCCTCCACCTATTATCTTGCTGTCATAGCTTAGAAACTGCCCAAAAGATGAGAAAATTCTTTGTCCTCACCCTATGTCCTTGTTATTTTTTTATTTTTAATTAAAAGGATCTTGCCCATGTCATTTTCTTTTGTTTCCAATCCCTGCAAGAATAGGACTTCCACCTCCCCCACAAAACTCGGTGAATTTATTTCCTTGGTGACTATTGGGCCAGTAGTAGTTATATGAAACATGGGCCTGGCCTAGTTTATTCTGATATTATACAATTGTCCCAAAACTTGGCCCAGTGGTAGTGACTATTGGGCCTCAATGTATTTGGGCTTCCACAAGGCTCTAGTCCTTTTGTATAGGAATAAATAAGATGGACAGACGTGAGTGCCACTCAACCTGATTGCGTCTGGAAACTTGAGAAGCAAACCGTTAACAGATACGATCGTCACAGCCGATGCCGACGCGCCATCGTTTGAGCTCTTTCTCCAGTTGCCCTCCGTCCAAGTGCTTAAATCTCTCTTTCTCTTTCTGCACCCCAAGAAAAATAAAAGCGAAAATGAAAATAAAAATAAATAATAGAATGAGATTTCTGAAGTCACTGCTTGCAGGTAATTCTAACTATTTTACTCTCCGCCCTCCTCGAAGGCTCACATCGATTTGTTTTCCGAGATTGAAACAGCGTAGAATCGTCGATTAGTGTTCGCTGCCAAGTCAAGGAGGCCGGCCGGGCACCGGTCTCGGCGACACGGAGACGGTGGCAGAGGAGGTTCATCGTTTGCCTTCAATTCCAAGCCTCGCTCTTCTCCTTGCCTGCCCGTTGCCTACACAGCCGCGGTAATCGCTCGTTTAACGTTATCTTTTTCCCCTTTTACTAGTCCCCCGGTCGAATCTGATTTTTCCTTTGTTTTTCAAGCTTCCAATTCCTCGGAATATATTAAATTACAATTGTAGTTGAATGCACGTACGTATGTTTGAGTCTGATTTTCTTTTTCTTTCTTTTTTTTTTTTTTTGTTGGCTTTTTGACTAACTTTTTAGGGAGCGCTACTTCTTTTGGCTGATAGGTACAGAGGTTCGGGTCGGTACTTCGGTTATAAAAATGCTCCTGTAAATACATTGGTCTTTTTTTTTTTTTTTAAATACTTATCCCAAAAAAGAAAAAAAAAGAAAAAAGAGTTGAATTGAGCTGAACGGACAATAGTAAATCCTAATTCACGCAGAACAACAAAAGCTTTAATGGGCTTAGATTTTGAACTACCAGAGATGACCGATGGATAAAAATCCCTGGTCAGTTCTCTCTTTCCAATTGGGCATTTGAATTCACAGTGTTTAACTTGATTGCTGCGTTCAATAAAAATCGGGATTATTAAATGAGTTATTATTGTTACAAAACCGACTTGAATATCGTACGCACAATAGTATACGAGCAGCTAATCACATGGATTCTGCACCAGCATCAAAGCTTACAAAGCTATGAATGGATTGTCGTGGTCATTCTCAGTGTATATTTTAATCTTTTTGATCTTTTGACGCTCAATTTAATTGAAGACTTAATTGTGAAAAATCCTGGTTGTATTGTGACCTTTAGCTGATGCTTCTTTTGTTTCCTTAACCCATTGTGAAAGCAATTCCAATTTTGAAGAATGCATATGGTGAAAGCATGCGTGAAGTTTTGCATGTTGGCCCTGATACTTGTTCAGTCGTTTCTAAATTGCTAAAGGAAGAGGAAACTGAAGCCTGGGGTGTGGAACCATATGACGTAGAGGATGCTGATAGAAGTTGCAAAGCACTCGTGCGGAACGGTATTGTGTGTATGGATGATATCAAGTGTCCTCTTCCATAGAGACCAAAGTTGTTTTCTCTTGTCATTGTTTCAGATGCATTGGATTATTTGTCTCCAAGATACCTCAACAAGACACTTCTGGATTTTGCAAGGGTATCATCTGCGATTCTATTTGTTGTTATCTGCCATTCGGTTTATTAAAAGCTGTCTCTTAAAAACTGCCATTTGATCCGCTTCAGGAACGAATTAATTGGCTTAATCTTGTCCTTAATGTTCATGACATGAAGAGAGAAAAAAAAAAAATATTTTTTATAACATCGTGATCTTCTCTGGAACCTTTTAATGAATTTCATGTTTCAGCTATTTTCCATGTATCCATTCTTATGGTCTGACATAGGCTGCAGAAACTGAAAAGTAACAGTGGCTCATGCCTCAGAGCATCATGCAAGACACATGGCTGCCATGCTACCATCTTTTCCTCCTATTTTTTTTCTCCCAATAAATGAACTTGTTTACTCCGAAACTGACCTGCCATAGATTTTTCTTTGGTGCAGGCCAAATTAAGGACCTCATCTTGGTGGGTACGATACTTTCTCCAGACCAGCTTAGAAGAAAATGAAGCCGCTAGGAAGAAGTTTGAGCAGGCTGCAACAAAGATGTCATACAATCCAAGCTGGTTTTGAGCTGCTAGGAAGCAATTCAAAGTGAGCCAAATCATATGGTTTTGAGATAGAATTAATTGCTTTAAGGGACTACGGTTCTTATTAAGATGTTGGTTCTACTTTAGATCCATTCATGGTGCCTGCATCATCAAAAGCGGATCAGAATTTTCGCAGATGAACGCCACGTAGAAAGCCACTCCAGAGTCTCCTTGGGTGGCTTCAGGTACTGTGGGCTTTTTGATGTTATGTAACATTTGGGCCAGTGCCCAATTCTTTAACGTAATTTGATGGAAACGCGGGTTCGGCTTCGCCACCGAAAAAGAAAAAATAAAAATCCGATTTAATCTGAAGCGAGCATTAGGGAAAAGAACATACCCACAGTCATTCAGCCCATTTAGACTGCATTTAGTACACGGGACGTAATAGGATAACATAAAATGGGCTAATCCGATTCTATTGTATACACAGCATGGAATAAAACTAGCCTATTGTATGGTATGTCTTTGAATGGTTGTAGTCGGTTGTTGCATGTCTTTTCTATTACTGTTTGGAATGGTTGCAAGCTGATTCTATGGGCGTTGGATTTCCTCGTGGAAGCTTACGCTCTATCGTTTTGATTCAGTTTATAATTGTCATTTTTTTACTAGTTTTTCACTATTGTTAAAAAATATAAAGACAGTCTGTCGGTAAACAGAGTTAAATGAGCACTATGTGAATAACCGAGTGGGATATTTCCTCGTAGAATTTTGTATTTTGAACAGGAATGAAGTAAATTATCAAGATGAAGTGAGGTATCTGGTTGAATTAATCTACGAAGATTGAGGGAATTGTGTCCAAAACTGCAGATATGTGTGGTTTAACACATCTGGGGGGGTGCTGTCACAATTTTTGCTTTTCGGGTCTTACGATGGTGATGCCGAAGGGTGAAAACAGCTGTTAAAAGTGAGTAAGCCAATGCTACCAAATTAGGTTGTATTTTCATGGGAACTCTCGGCCTCCTCCGCCCCACCTTCCCCAAATATAAATTATATATATATATAAAAAAAAAAAAAAAAACCACAAAAGGTGGAATTTGGGGGCTTTCCCCCTAGGGGTGCAACACTCCTACGGTGTTTTCGAACCCGCTCTCCCTCCTCCTCTAATGCCTAGCAAGCTAATTACTGATTACTAGTCTATGTTAATAAAAAAAAAATAAAAATAAAAAACAGTCTTATATCCATAGATGCTAGTTTGATCAAATGAAAGGGTATGCTTCTAGTCTGCGTTTGGATAATCATGTGCAATTTGGTTGTCGTCCCCAGTTTAATTATCTGTCCGGTTTTTACCTTTGTGACCCGCCAACATTGGTACGATAATAAAATTGTACACAGAAAATTGAACGACCGACATTATCCCCAGTTAAAAAGCACTCTGCCTGGATCTGTATGGCCTCTATCCCAACCACTACGGAGATCCAGGACCAACCACATTATGGCTACAACCGATATATAAGAGAAAGATCATCATTGTCGGTGACTCGGGAGGGAACAAGACTCTGTGCGTGGCCCAGCTTTGTTGCTCTCAGCTCCACAAAGTGCAAACAATCAGATAAACCACAACGAAAAATCTTTGCTCGGAGTTTAATAGCCCAAATGCACGTGATGATGTAGAAGTCTGTCCCCTACAACGAGCTAAGGACTAAAAGGCAAATGGTTGGCTGTCCCTATGGAAACTAGCATTGCCGAGACAAGCACTTCTCTTCTCTTAAAATAATTAAGTGGCCCAAAACTACCAGGTCTTAAAGTTTGTTTAACTGGTTGTATTCACGGGCGATGACCATATCGTCCACGCCCACGTGAAGTTGTCTGAGCTATTGTTGTAAATGTGAACATACGGGAGAGGACATTATGGCCACCTTATTTGATCAACATCAAGGGGATAAAGTTGACCAAATAACCAAGAAAATAATACTCAACATTCATTTTCGGCTTTTACCGATGAAGAACATCAAATCCTCTGCAAACGTTTTCAGAAAAGGGAGAAATTTTAGAAATTTGAAGTCTTTTTGGCAAAGATGTTTTTGTGTCAAGAAGAGAAAATAGCTTCCAAAGTTTCAATTATGGGTTCCATCGAACACAGCTGTTTGGGAGCGCGCAGTTGTCTTGTCTGACTAACTTCATCCCACACTAATTTGGACCGAAGAGGCTTTCTCCCGATAGAAAAACGGCTACAGATTAAATTTCTTCTACAGTTTTCTGTTCTAGATGATGGTGCTATTGACGGAACATAGGTGGCCCGTGATCGCCAGTGGAGCTTTGGCGAGTTGTAGATCTGCTAACCCCGTGGTCGTTGCATTAATCGAATGTTCAAAGAACCGGGACAACATTGTGGGGCTACAATGTCAAAAAGGCTTTTCCATATCATCAGCAAAGATCCTTTGTTTCGTCAAAAACCTTGTAATCAGCACAATTCTTCTACTTAATTCTGATCCGTTCCAAACTTATAGCTTTGAATGTCTATCTTGATTGTCCCTATAAATTTTTGACTTGGCGTGTCGTGTGGAAATGCGTTTTTTTTATTTTTGACTCAGTGATCATGAATGACGTACAAATAGTTTTAGTTTTGTCCGTGGACATAAATGGAACTGACACGAACTAATTTCTTATACTAATAATTGTTTGGTCAAGCCGTTTTGTTAGAATCCTCTTCATTCCAAGTTTGACTGTATCCTTCTAATATGTTGGGAACCTATGATTTCGTATTTAATTTTGACGACTACAGAACATTGTAATATTGTTAGTGTGTTTGTTTGTTTGAGTGTAATCAGTTGAAAAAAAATAAAAAAAAAAAGGAAGTAAGACGAGCATAAGATGACGAGTGAGCCCACTGTTGAAGAAAAGATTTGTTGAAATACAATTGGAAGATATCATACGACAAACTTAACAATGAGAATTATAAAAAAACAAAAATTCTCAAGCTCTACAATGTTCATTTAAGATCAAATTATGAAGTTTGGAGAATGATGATAAGTCAAAAGCTGGAAGATCAGAGTGAAACGTAAGACGTTGAAATGGCGAAGCAATTTTTCAAATGGGAACAATTACATGGACTTAACGTCTCGTTGACGCAAATAGACACGTAGAATGATGAATATTTTATACAAAATATTTTATATAAAATAAAAAAAATTTTCACGATTTTATATCATTTTACTATAATTTTTTGGTGAGTCGCATGAATTATTATTTTTATAATATAAAGTATATATAAAATCGTTTTGTGTCTATTCATATTGTTGAGATTTGTGTCCGTAAAAGATTTTCCTTTTCCAAAATTGCGAAGAAAGGAGAGAGAGAGAGAGAGAGAGAGAGAGAGAGTGTTGGGCAGAGGGAAAGCATAGGAGAGATGAAAACAAGATGGGAAAGGGAGGTGAGGAAAGATAGGAGCTGCTCAGATCAGTAGTTAGGCGTCGTGGACGTGTTGGACACATCATCGTTTTTGTGTCTGAAACACGTGTCCTCTTTCGGTAACTTCTTTTCTCCAATTTCTTAGTCAACATGTCGTATAAAATGCATGTTTATTGCGTGTATCGAATGCGTGTCCACATATGACACGCACATAACATAGCCCTTTCATCAGCTACGTCGGTGCTTTGGAATTAGGGTCCACTCGATAGTCTCTCGATGATGGCATACATTCCACTTGATGGTCCCTTGATGGAATTAGGTCTCTTTCCACCGTAAGCCATGTGCCCGATTATCACAGTTGCATTGTCCATCCCGCGATAAGCATGCCTCCCTACTGCGAATGAGCATCGATCGGTTTATGCATACATTCACTTAATTACTTATTGGAATTAGTTGAACAATGTTTGGAAAGGCCTGATATAGTTGCTTTTAGCCATTGGCGGATTGCATGTACCCATTTAATAAAGTTAGTTAGGACTTTAAAATTGATATAATAAATGAAATTTTCTTTTAAGGGGTTTTTTTTTTCTTTTCTTTTCTTTCGGGGGGCGGTCCATATGCATGGAACTGTTACAATTTAATGGTAGATGACCCTACCGACACGACTTGTTTTGTATTTTGTCCTCACCTTCGAGACCTTTGATTCTGTTTGTCCCAATTAAGTTAGTTGACACAACAATAAATCATATGATTGCTCTGTTTCTGCAATAGGTAATTTCAATTTGAGAATTGAATCACACACCAAGTACTCAATCTCATTTTAATGTACGATACATGCCAAAAGTTCGAGATATCTCAAGGGTAATTCCAATTTCTAACCGGGTATCATTGAAGGTTTCTCCTATGGCTGTCGCCCCATGCAAATGTCAGCAATACATGACAGGTGGCAGGCCCAAGTGAACTTGATTCCGTTGAAGGGGGGCCGTCCGCGAATGAAAAGGCAGTTCGCAATTATGGCCAAAACTGGAAGATGCTCCGACATAGAGCTTGAAGAAACTGGAAGTGCACGCAGAGGCAGGGTGCCCTCGCCCTGTCTTGTGGGTAGATATTGAATTATTTTGCTCCACTTTGTATCAGAGAGGCGAACTTTACATTTACAACAATGATACAGAAAAAGAATCAGCACTTCAGTTACGAGTTCTGCCTGTTTGATTCCAGAACAGTGTCCCCTTTTGCCTTGCGCCCTTGCCTGATTTGACCATACAATTGAAGGGGCATGCATGATACGCCCCGAAAATGGTTTGCAAGGCTCCCTTCAAGCAAATGGTGTGGTAAATTGGTGTATTTTAAGAGGCTTAACTAACATATCCTAAAAAGAGCTTAGTCATATTTGCTCATAACATAACAATTGTCTTAATCTTGTAAAAGAAGGTTTTGAGGAGTCATGCAGATTTGAATGACCCAAGTTCGTGCCCTGATGTGAGAAGTTCGTTTTGGGAGCCATGCCGTTGGTAGGCGGATCCACTTTCAAGACCCATGGTTTTGCCCATTTCTAGATTACCGTTGATCTGCAAGATAAATTGATTGTGGAGATTTCTCTATTCTTCCTCCTCCGAACCACAACACAGATCATTGTATTCTCTCTCCTTTTCTGTGCCATACGTATCATAACTCAGTGAGTTAATCAAGTTTTTGTTTCCTCACCCGTGTAACTAAATATCTATCTATTGATGGATGGGAGGGTCTGAATTATTTTGAAAATACATTATCATAACATATTGTATTAAAATTTTTGTCTACATAGATAGAATTTCAATATTCCTCACGCACCAGACTTAGCATTCTTTATGTTAATTTTATTTTATTTGCATCTATATTGTTTTGTTTCATTATTTTTTTAACAAATGAAACCTGCAATATTATATGGCTTTCAAGAGTTCTCGTGCCACTCATTGTCGGAAGCTCCAGGTTACGTGTCACAAATCCGTCCCTGTGACGTGTCCTAATCTGGACGCTCAAACTTGAAGAGGTCCATGGAGCGCCTGATTGGTTGCCCCGCCAAGAATTCTGCTTTCCGGAGCCTTCCTCGATAATTTAGTTTAATAGTTTAAATTCATATATTAAATAATATTTTAATATAATATTAAGATTTTATATCTGAGAAGTTTTGTTTTTAAACAATACGTATTACATCACTTCTAAGTTTTCAATTTTAACAGTTTATTTATTTATTTATAAATTTATTATTTTATTTTTGTTTGACTGGACTAATGGAATGGAATGTGCCGCCGTCGGCCGACATTGCAGCGATTTGTCAATTCAATGCGTTAACCATCTCCGCCCCGTCGGCCTTCTCCGGTCAGCTCTACACAACACGAGAAACATTCTTGCGAGAAGGCCCCATGCAGCAAAACATACAATAGCAGAAGGAAAATGCGACACTTGATGCCAGCGAAATTCGCATAGTTCCATTTTACCTGGGAGTTTCGATCGCATAGAGGTTCACTCCGATTGGAGTCCTTGTCTGCGCATGACGCAATTAATTCTTCTCTCTCGCTTTTATTTTTCCTGAGTGGGACATTCATGTCGGACGTTCTAGCTTAACGTGGCCGGACAAGGCTTGTGTTTTTTAGCAAATTTTGGAACTAAAGTGCAAAGAGTGTTTTGAGTTCCAATTTCAACTAACTTCTATCCAAGACTACGAATAGTTTTGAGTGCGAGGACTTTCGTACCCCACCGCCCAAATCGCATTTAAACTGCCAAAACGTGGAAAGAATTCGAGGCTGTCTTTGGAATCAGCAACAAGAAATACAAGAATTTTCGTTCGGCTTATGCCTAAACAAACGCCTTTTTCCTTTCGGTGGAAAGGGATTAACAAAAATCGCTACTTCGGCCATGTTTTCAATTGGCAGGCCTGCCGTGAGTTCTTTCTTTCAGACTAGTCCCTAGAAATTGAAATAAAAATAAATAAATAAACATCACTGACATCATTCATTCTTGCAGGGTTCCAGTTATACATTCTTAAATTTTCAATATAATCATAATTAACAATGCGAATCCTAAATTTATATTTTAAAATTATAATAATATAATGTAAATTTTATATTTAAAATATATCAAGTTAATTGTATCCGAATAATAAAATAAAAGGGGCGGAAATAAAGCAAACAAATTAATAATTAGCCGTAACACGGTCCAAGACCGACCGCTCGGCAGGCAGATCGTTGAAAGAATTATTAGTGCGTGCACTAAGCATGGGGAGGCCTTTAAATTTTTTTTTTTTTCAAACACTGACTTCACGGCATTAACATGTCGGTAACCTCCTCGCGTATTCTCGCTCTTGGTAAAAATTAGGCCATCCATCTGTGTAAATATGCAAAAAGTGTATCACATGGCCAACTGTTAATTTTTTTTATCAATATAAGTTTTTTGATATTTTTAGAATAAAACATTTAATTAATTTAACTTAATTTTCTCTATAAATAATTTTATTGTCATTAATAATGACCTAATTATTATTAATAATAATTTAATTATTATTACAACTTAATTATATTCTTAAATAATATTTATTATTATTATTATTATTATTATTATTTATTTTTTACACGAATCATTTAAGAGATATTATAACAATTTAAAAGTTATGGTAACATACCTTAGATGTGAAATTAAGAACTCAAATAGCTTTATCACTACATCTCATATCTAGTCATTTTTTGTGAACATTAGTTGGTTCAAATAATATATTGGCACCAACAGTTGGGATTTTCGATCGGTTGAAGTCAAAGCTAGCTAATGACTCACGACTAGTGATTTAGTGCTCAAAGTCTATACTTTGTTAACTGATAAAATTGACCATTTTAATGGAAATAATTCATAATTGTTGAACCATAGCGAACATTCATCTTCCCGCCTGGCATAAAATGGCAATTACCTAGGTAGGACGAGGATTGTAAATACAGGAACAAGGCTTCTACATTAGGCACGGAAGGAAATAGCCCCCCTTTGATATTTTTATAATTTTCCCAATCATAAAATTTTCGTTCCTTATATCTATCTTGGATTTGCATCTTGCCACCGAATCTCAACGTTAACATGCTAGCTAGACTAAAAGATGATATATTGGCAGGACTTAATGTAAGAATAAGGCGTTCTGATAGGATTTGAGTGTTTTTTATTATTATTTATTTATTTATTTTTTTGGATCAACTGACGAACTAATGAATTTGAAAAAAGAAAGAAACAAGATGGAGAAAGAAAGAAAGAAAGACAATGAGATATTTTAGTTCTATTCTCTGCGTACTTCTAATCTTTAATCACGGACCCCCCCGTCTTACAATCTCTACAAAGTTCTCCCTTTTGTTCGATCGGGCAAAGTAACTAAACTCTTACAACTAGAATGCAATTGATTCGATTGAAAATTTGAACTTCTTAATTAAACATGTTATATGAAAGGTCTAATGATAACGAGTATTTTAACGGACAGCAAAACCTCATTATTGTTTTTTTTTTCTGTTTTCTTTTTTAATTAGGACATTAAAGTTAAATAAGAGCCACACAAAAAAAAAAAAGAAAAAAAAGAAAAAAAAAGCCAGATTTGTTTTCCATTTGGGCATAAAATATAAGGCAACAAAACTGTCGACGTCAATGAAATCAAGCATTGATGCTATTGCTCAATTTTGGCTTTTACTGTGAAAAATAGTTAACTTGGACCTCTTCATGAATAAAAGAGTAATGCTAAAGGTTCTCAGAATTTTTCCTCCACCAAATGAATGTGATATGGTGACTTAAATGAGCTCGTGCTCTTGTGAGCAAAATCCAACCAATGTTTTATCAGGCAGGAGCTCCCACTGCCATACAAGAACTTTTTTTTGATCTTGCACTTACGTTTATTCTCTAATATCCATGTTGCATGATTCAGAAAAAAAAAAAAAACTGAATTATTTTAATTATTTTTTACGCAATCATTTTGTACTTTTGCCAATAAAATACCATTTTTAATAATTTTATTTTAAGCTATGCATAGAAAACGACTTTTAGCTTAGAATGAATATTTTCTTTTGTTCACGCCAGAGAGTCTATGATTAAGGAAATATTTCTTTGTGTTTCCTTTTGTTTCTTTCTTTTTTCTTATTGAACTCTGTCTCTTACATGGTACATGAATGCTAACACATATAATACAGATTATTTTATACATAATGATTATATTGCAATAAAATTATAATTTTAGTTTGACATTAATTGATTGTTACAATTTTTATTTAATTATAACTAAATATGTATTAATTAATTTAATAAAAATATATTTTAATTATAATCAAAATTTTGTAATTATAAATTTTCTAAAAGTTCAAGTTCTTAACAAAGGTTTTAATTTTGGTAAGAAAGCATGAAAAATAAAAAATAGGAAGAATTTGAAAGTGTAAGATAAATTGGGTAAGATCATAATTAAGCTAAAAATTTTTTAGAAATAGCTATAAACTGGTTACTAATAAATCAAACATTTTTTGAGATTTAGATGTTTTAACTCCTTTTAATTTCTCTTAAAATGAGTTCATTTAGCCATCATGTATGGTTTAAATCAACCCAATAACATTTACATCTTTCATTTATACATAATGGGTTAGAACAACCTAATTACTGATTAAAAAAGGATTCTGAACATTAAATTTTTTATGAGTAATTTATATAAATAAATGAATTGTATGACTTGTAATTATACTTACACTTAAAAGTATATTCTATATATTTAAAAAGGATACATAATTACTACAATTTTTAAAAAATGTAAGTCTTGTCATAATAATAATTTTTTTTTTTCTCACAATGCTCTAAATGTATTTTGTCATATTAATCTGAACTTACCATATTCTTTTTAAGTTATGTTAAACTTTGTTTTTCTCATATGTATATATAATTATATTTTATTTATCATAAATAAATATAATTAATTAATTGATGAATATGTATAAAAGATATCAAATAACAATATTCATAATAATGTTTTTTGATTATAATATAATCATTTTTCTAAATATAACTTAGAAAGTTGAATCATTATTAATTGTAAGTAATATACTAAAGTAACAAATATCATATTTTAACCTTAAAATAAGGTCAAAAGTTATATAAGGTACAAGTTTTGAAACATATGCTGCAATGATCATTTTTTGCAAGAAGTGTATGTTATTTCATTTATTTTTCTCAAAACATTACTATATAGATCTTAATTTAGTCGTTAAGTGTCTAACCTGAGTTCTTTAAGTAACCATCTCACTTATGTGTGTCAAACTAAAATTTCACATTTGACCTTTAATATGATGTATAAAGAGTGAGATTATATACAAATTTTACTCATTATAGTTTAATTTTGATTTTCTTAAGATGACCATTTCTATATGCATAAAATTTCCCTTACATAATGGTCTTATTTTTATATGTTCTTTTAACATTAAAGGCAATTATTCATGTGAGTGGATTAATTTTAACTTGTTTGTGATTAAAATACATTTTCTCAAACTTTTACTTTTACTTTTCTATAAAAAAAAATAATGGGATTAATCTCAAATCAAACTCATTATATAATAATTAACACTTAAGATAATATTACTAATACATGTATAATAAGAAATAAACTTTTTAATATATTTCTTAGTATTAATTTAATTAAAGGGTTTGCTATCATCTTATTTGTTGAGATGTACTATAAAGTTAAATCCTTTTGTGATATAATATCTCTTACAAAGTCGTACTTAGTATTAATGTATTTAATTTTACAATGATACTTAAGATCTTTTAATTATATAATAATCATTTAACTATCACAATATAATATGACTACTTTTTATTAATCACCACATATTCTCAAATATTTCAAAAATCTTTTAAGTCAAACAATTTCTTACATTGCGATTGAGTAAGTTACAACCTCCATTATTGATATGACAATATAGGTTGGCTTCTTGCTATTTTATAATATAGTGCTATCATTTAGTTAAACATATACCATGATGAAAATTTACATTCATTTATATTTCCTTTTTAATCAACATCTAAATAACTAATTAATCATAAGTCATTTCCTTGATAAGATAAGGAATAATTTAAAGTGCTCTTGAAATATTAAAGTATTCTCTTTATAGTTTGCTAATGTGCTTTTCTTGGATTTGATTGGAATTAACTCATTAATCTTATAACATAATAATTATTAGGGCATATGCATATTATAACATACCTTAGACTACCCACTGAATTAAAATATGACCTATTCATCATTTCTTCATATTCTTGTCATATTTAATGATACATTTTAAGATTTAGGTCATTGCCTTTAGTAACTAAAGTTTTAATGAATTTAAAATCATTCAAGGATTTTGTGGATGTAAGACTCTTGTGACAAAGCCAAGAGTTTTTCGGAATGATCTTAGTGGATATTTACTCTTAATACATAAATTGCCTCACCCAAGTTCTTTATTTCAACATTGAAGGATAACCATTCTTTAATAATAGTGACAAACCCTTTTTTATTTCCAAATAATAAAATGTTATCTACATATAAAGATAGAATTACAAATTTATTTTTAAATCTCTTAATATACATCTAATGATTCTTATCAATCATTGTGAAGTTAAATAAGATCATTGCATGATGGAATCTCAAATATCGATGTCTAAACAATTGTTTTAGGCTATAAATTGATATTCGGAGTTCATGAATTTTATTTATTCTCTTAACCTTGAAAAATGAAACTTTCAAGTTTTTCCATATATATTTCTTCGTATAGGTCTTTATTAAGAAAAATAGTTTTAACATCCATCTTATATAATTTTAAATCCACATTTGCTACTATAATTATAATTAGGCGAATTGAGATAAACTTTATTACTGGTGAAAAAATTTTCTTATAGTTTATACCCTTTCATTAAGTATAACTTGTTGTTACTAAGTAAGGTTTATACTTTTCTATGAATATATCAGTCTTACACTTGATTTTGAGAACTCATTTGTTCCTAATAACTTTGTGTCCTTAGGCTAAATTTACCAAGTTCTAAATTTGGTTAAATTTTATAAATTCCATCTTTTTTTTCCATTGTTATTGTTTATTGTTCCTTAATAGAGTATGAGAGAGTTTTAGTTACTATTTTAGGTTCATTCTTATCATGAGGGACAATCATAAAAGCTTCTTATTCAATCTTAAAATAATAACATGTGATACTTTTGTGATTGCTTTTATGCAATATGGGTTTTTGCAAACCTCATATAACTTGTGGTATGATGCTCTCACTTAAATTGACAACTTGAGGCATTTCCTTATTCATTTGAGTTGATAGGTTTGGTGCATTATAACCATTTGGATCTCTTATCTTATATAGATGAAAATTCTTATAAATATTACCTTTACTAAAAGATTCATTTTCTAAAAATGTAAAATCATATGATTTCAATCTTAAAATACTTTTATTGGCTTGTTTACAAATAAACACATATCTTTTGGAGTGTTCACAATATCTTATAAAGATACATCTTTCTCCTTTCAAATCTAATTTCCCATATTTAATAGATGTATTAAGAATATAAGCCATTAATCGTTATAATTGTAAATTACTTAGGTTAGGCCTTCATCTTAACCATAATTCATATAGTATGGAAGTAATAGATTTAGAGAGCACAAGGTTAAATACATACATAATTGTCAATAAAACATTAACTTAATAATATATTAAGAGATTTGTATATGTCATTATAGATTTAATTATCTATAATAAGATTTTGTTTCTTCTTTTTGCAATAATATTTTGTTGTAGAGTCCTAAAAATAGTTAGTTATCTAATTATTCTCTTTTCATTATAGAATTCCTCAAACTATTTAGAAAGATATTCATGTTCTTGAACAATTCTTAGCATTTTAATTCTTTTATCCAATTCATTCCCTACTATACTTAGATATTCTTTAAATTATTATAATGCTTTAAGTTTATAAAAGATCAAATAATATAATAATTTATGAAAATAATAAAATATGAGGTATTATGTATTGCCCTTATACTCATTGGACCATATATGTTAGAATGGACTGATCGTAACAAAAATTCATCTTTAATAACCTTGCTAAATGGTTTTCTAGTTATTTTTTTTTACTAGACAATATTAACATGTAAGCAATTCAATTTTAACAAGTAAACCTAAAAGGCTTCCTTTAACTAATTTATTTATTATCTTTTGCCTAATGTGACCTAATCTAGCATACTAGATATTTGTTTATACAACATTGTTGTTGATCGATGAAATAATAGAAAAATAACTATTATAGATATTAAACATATCATAGCTAATATCTAATACAAACAAAACATTTGATAAATGTTTATGCCTAAGATAAAAGGTGTCATCATAAATATTTATAATACAACCTTTAAAAACAAGTTTAAAGCCTAAACACAGAAGAACAAGAATAGAAGTAAGATTTCATCAAAATTTAAATGCATAAAAAATATAATAAATTAATGGGTTTAAAGCCTCTCGCATTTTAATTTATGAGTGCCAATCCCTTTTACTTTTACCTTTGTGTTATTCCCAACATAAACCCATTTTGAGTTAGCTTTAAATTTGACAGAACTCTACATATGCTTTTTGATCTTTAACTACATGGTATGTAGTCCCTGAGTCTACAACCTATAAAGCATCAAATTTAGTAAGCAATACTAAGCTGACAACATAAGTTAAACAATGAGAAGTAAGAGTAAATGATACCTTTTTTTGTTTAATGCAAAATGACCTAGTTATAATATGTTATTTTGGTTTTATCCTTTTTCTTACACTATGTCTCTTTTAATGGTCATTCTTATTCTTCTTTTATACTTGTTTATTCTCTTTTCCTTTCTTATGATGCATAAAATACCACTTACATTTTGAACTTGAAACAACCTTTAAACTAGTTTCAACTTTGGTCATATTCTTTTGACCAGAAGAGTTAATAACCCTAAGGTTTTTCTCTTCTAAAATTAGATGACATAAGATATTTTCAAAGGTTATAATAGTCTTATTTTGTATCATATTAATGTGTATATGCTTTCAATTCAAAGGAATGAAGTGAATTAATATCTAAATTTGTCACTAATCCATGAAAGTATGATTAATTGCTTTAAACCCCTTGATTATATTAGACATGACCCTCAGGTGTTGCTTTAAACTTCTTCTTCAAGGCTAAGCATATTGTTTAGGCAATCTCATACTTCTCAAACTTATAGATAACATCATTTTCCATAATTTTAAACAAAGCTATGTGAGTCATATTGTTTTTTTTTTTTATTCCCATATCTTAAAAGCCTCTGGGTCTCACTTTTGTTAAGTTTAGAAACCCTTTCAAGGTCCATCATAACATAGTTAACGACTTTTAATACTTTATGCTCTTTGAGAATATATTGAACCTTGTGGCACCATTTTTCATAGTTTTCATCATTCATTTTATCTTCCCTATTAAGCTGGATGATATTATTTGTAACCATAGTTATAACAACCTTGAGATATTTATCAATGATTAGTAGTGACACTTTAATTATTCATTTTACATTAATATTAAAATAGATTAACAATAATGTAAAATTAGTCAAAAAAATTAAAAGTTTATAATGTTCTCAATTTTCTTCTTTCATATTAATACTAAATTATTTTAATTTATTTCAAATTATACAAAAATTTAAATTCCAAAGTCAAGATTCCTAAAATCTTACCAATTTAACAATTCTTACTTTTTAGTTAATTGTTATGTATACAAAGTATGTGTGTTGAACATTAAAGATAATTATTAAATACAAATAGGACCATAGTAAATATTTAGAATAAAATTTTACTTACATGATATCAAATATAAAAATAAATAACATTAAATATAGAACAATATCTATATTAATATGACAACTAAACCTTAAACAATTTTTTTTTATTTACATATGGTTTAGAAAAGATAATAAGTTTAAAGTAGAAAACTACTAATTGGTGAAATCTTATCCTTATTGATATCTCAGATAATTCCAAGCCTAGCTCTCAAAAGCCATGAATCAATCATTATTTTTCCAAAATAGGTATGCCTTATAACTTAGAGATTATGAGACATTGATAATACAATAAAACACCTTGTAATATGTTTAATATGATGCTTTTATGCTTTCTTAAGGGCATTTTTTTTAGGTTATATAACTTAATAATGCATTTTATGTATCATATAACTTATGATATATCTTAGCCTTAAAAAAATCTGTTAACGACTTAAGTACAACATTAATTTTTACCTCTTTTTTAAATCCTTTAGGCATTGAAATTTTAAGATGATGGATTAAATATCTCATATATTTGACATGTTCTATAAGTTCCTTATTATTTTTTATTGTACATTTTATAAAAGTGAAAAAAAAAATTTCATTGGTTATATTAATTTCTCAATTATTCAAGGAACTTAAAATTTCTTTTGCTAAAGTAGTTTCTAATGATGTTTTAGTTGAAATTCACATTATGCGAGTCATATTTTATACTTAATAAAATTAAAAGGATATTAAAAATTACTAATATTAAAAAATATTATTTTTATAATTTACCAATTTTTGAAATATAATATCCAAGTCTTATAAAGCAAAAAATAAGAAAAGTTTTGATTTAAATTTCATTTTTTATAATATTTTTACTAATTATTATGTTTTTTTTAATAATTTATTTTTAGAATAATAAAAAAACAATATTAATTGGTAGATTCTTGTTAGTGCATACATAACACATAATACCTTTTAATTAATCAATGAAACAGAAATTAGTATGACCTCTTTTGACTTCAATCAAGTTCGCCATGTGAAATCTTATCAATGATAGTTATCATGTGTATTAGTAGTTTTTCCACACTAATATAGCCAAATAGCCACTCTATTTTACTTATTATTGTTCAGACTTCTAGTAACCAAAAAAATTTAATATATGCTATAATTTGACCTCTTAAATTCATTGATTAGTTGATTTTCAAGAATAATATATAAAAAAATATGTGTTTAAAAATCATTTAAATATATGAGATTAATTTTTTAAAAATATTATTTATCTTTTTTTTTCAAATTATAAATTTTATTTAAAATTTTGCAATTTGATTACTTTGAATTGACACATACAAAATTAATAAATAATATATAGTTGGAAAAGTCATGATGAGTACTTTTATATATATTTTTTTTGTATTATGAAATTGTCATTTTAGTATTAATTTTGAAAAATATTTCTCTTATAGAATATACAATCAAAAAAATATGAAACTTTTACAATATGTTACAAATTTTAGTATTTCATCACATGCAAAATTTCATAAAAAGATAACAATATATGTGAGACAAAAAAAAAATTAAACATATTAATCTAATATATACACAAAAATACATATAAAAAATTTAAATAATAATTTTGTACTCTTTTTTATTAAGAAGGTTTTGATATCAATAGAATAAGATGAATAAAGTCATAATTACTTTTGAAGATTTTTAAAAATAATTATAAATTAATTACTAAAAAATTAAAATTTTTTTATGATCTATATGATATTATTAATAGTTTATTTACTATTTAGAAAATTTATATTTTTTTCTTAGAAAGTGAGAAATTCATAAATATTATTGTTAAAAAATATATTTTAAAATTATTTTTATTAATATAAATAATATAATTTTTATATATTTTTATAATATATATTTGTATTGAGTTGGAGGGTTTACTTTTTAAAATTTTCTGAATTGAATTGAGTCAATCCGTTACTGACAAACAACTCAATTTAATAATATTTACAAAAAGTCTGCAAAAGTCTCGCTATGGTCAAAAGAATCAGCGCCATCAATTCATCGAAGGCGCCCTGGCTGGGCAATGCCTTCCTTTCTCTCTCCTATATAAATGCTATATTACACCTTGCATCCTCTGCAGACCATCCTCTGTACAAAAATATAGCTATCTCTCTCCTCTCTATATTTGAACTTTTGAGATACATTTTTATGCACGTTCATTGGAAAATCTTTACATTTTTTGGTAGATACTAGCTACGGTAGAGTGCACAGAAATGTTGTCTAGGAAAGCTAATTGTGATTCTCATGGACAAGACTCCCCCTACTTCCTAGGGTGGCAAGAGTACGAGAAAAATCCATATCATCAAGTTAAGAATCCAACAGGGATTATCCAGATGGGGCTTGCTGAAAATCAGGTGATCCACATATATAGCTTCTTTTATATGTGAATGCATTTCGATAACAACATGTTTTGCTAGGAATAAAAAAAGGCAATCCAAATGTCTACAACCAGACCGAATGTGGGGTCCAGTTTTTCCTTTTTATTTTTTCGCTTTTTACCATCAAATAGAAGATCCCCTATTGTTTTTCCTAGAGCTTGGTAACTAATGTTTTGTGATGGCACTATTTGCAGCTTTCCTGTGACCTTCTTGAAGCGTGGCTGGAGAGCAATTTCGACGCGGTGAATTTTAGGAAAAATGGCGAATCTATCTTCAGAGAATTGGCTCTCTTCCAAGACTATCATGGATTACCTGCTTTCAAGGATGTATGCTTTTTATGTCATTGCATGATTTTGTAGCTTATTCACAAAAAAAATACACATGCTTGACAACAACTTTCCTCCATATGTATTCAGGCACTGGTAAGCTTCCTGACTGAAGTAAGAGGAAACAATGTAAAATTTGATCCAAACAACCTTGTGCTAACTGCTGGTGCAACTTCTGCCAATGAGACCCTCGTGTTCTGCCTCGCTGAGAAGGGTGATGCTTTCCTTCTTCCTACACCGTATTATCCAGGGTAATTGGCAGTAATTATCAATTACATCTTACAGTATACGGACACGTTTAAGTGAAAATAGATATGAAATTTGTTTCTAACCATTTCGTGTATGGGATGACAGGTTTGATAGAGATCTTAAATGGCGAACCGAGGTTGAAGTTGTTCCAATACATTGTGCAAGTTCTAATGGCTTCAGAATCACCATGCCTGCATTGGAAAAATCCTATCGACAAGCTTTAGGCCTCGGCTTTAGAGTAAAGGGTGTATTGATCACAAATCCTTCAAACCCTTTAGGCACCACCATGACTCGCGATGAGCTTAACCACCTAATTAGCTTTGCCATTGCCAAAAAGGTTCACATTGTAAGCGATGAAATCTATTCAGGCACGGTCTTTGATTATCCTGACTTCACAAGCATCGCGCAAGTCCTAACAGACCGCAACCTTGAAAAAGCAGACATATGGAATCAGGTTCACATTGTCTGCAGTCTCTCCAAGGACCTAGGCCTCCCGGGTTTTCGGGTAGGCATGATTTACTCCAACAATAGAAAAGTAATTGCCACTGCCACCAAAATGTCAAGCTTTGGCCTTGTTTCGTCCCAAACCCAATATCTGCTTTCAAACATGCTGAGTGACAAGAAATTCACCAGCGAATACGTTAAGGAAAACCAAAAAAGACTAAGAAAGAGGAAAGAAATGCTCGTTTCAGGGTTGCTAAGTGCAGGAATCAGGTGCCTGAAAAGCAATGCCGGCTTGTTTTGCTGGGTGGACATGAGGCATCTTCTTTGCAGCCGCACGTTTAAAGCCGAGGAAGAGCTATTGAAGGAGTTTTTGTATGAAGTTCGGTTAAACATCTCTCCTGGGTCTTCTTGCCATTGCTCTGAGCCAGGCTGGTTCAGAATTTGCTTTGCTAATCTATCTTCTGAAGAGCAACTTAACGTTGCGTTGAAGCGCATCAGGGACTTTGTAGACACCACGGCCGCCTTCAGGTGTCGGAATAAAAGCTTCAGGATCCACCGAGAAAATATCATTGATCAAAGCAGATCTTTTTTCAACGAAGTGTTCCCAAGTTGTCATCGCCTGATCGCAAACGAGACCGTTAACCGATAAAGTCAATAGAAAACGAGATCTTTTTTCTGTACTTTTTTTTTTTTTCCTTACAATAATGGTTAGGGTCTCCCGACCAGGTGGGAGCCCCCTCAAATAAGAGCAAGCTGACTCGGCCTCCTAGATCAGCTCTTTTTCTTATGTTTAATGGAATATTTTGTAGTGGGTGACCGTGTGCAATTATATATTTTATTTTTTTTAGTTTAAAAATTTGAATTCAAAACTTTTAACTCAAGAAACGATTTCAGTATTATTGCATTTGCTCTGTCGCATACATTACGTCTATATCTGAATTAATAATTATCGAGATTTTAATTAGGTCCCATTTAAGTGCTTGCTATTTTTATTATTATTTCTTTCCGGTTAAACATGACTCGGCTATAAAGGTATTAGTGCTAGCCGAGGCCCAAATCCATTGAAAGATTGTGAGACAATAAACGTCGATTGCCATTATCTCTCAACCCCCCCCCCCCAAAAAAAAGATAAATTGCAAACAATTTCTAAAGTATGATTTGGCGTAAATTCATTCAAAACTTATCCAGCAAGGGTTATCCCTTCTGATGAAAAGTGAAAACCCACAAATTTAAATAAAAAGAAAGAAATTAGAAAAAAAAAAAAACTAAAAAAACAAAAAGTGCCGTTGTGACTAAAACCTCCATTTTCCGCCCCAATTCTCATCTCGATTACTTGTAGGCCCAACTACGGCACAAACCCAGCCCATCGACACGTGGCTTCGCGTCTAAATTTACTCGGCAGACGGCAATGCACCATAAAATATCCACCCGTTAGCATAACGCGGCATCCGACTCCGGCGACACTTCCGCCGTTCCCGTAACGTCACAATTGGACATCACCGATCCCTGTATGCCACGTGGCGACCATCTCCCAAAATCTTCGCAAAGGGACAACGTTTCGCTCGGCCGAAAGCAACGTTACAAATTCGCTTCCTGAACCCAACGAAACCAAAATTAATTATTGTGATCACCGTCATAAGAATCTTATTGGCGTAAATTAACTTTAAAGAAAAGAAAAAAAAAACAAAATTTTAACAGTCCCATCCGGGGTCAATCAGAGATTCGTGGGATTCAGTTGTTTGTTAATTTTAATTTTAATTTTTTTTTGTAAGATGAAATGTTTTCATGTGAAGTTAGAGCAACGGCGGCGCAAATGGAGTGCAAGCTTTGAATGCCAGAGATCATCGCGTTGTCGTCTCGTCTTCATAACCATGTCTTCGCTCGTCGTTTCATTCAGTTGCCATTCTCTGCGCTCGCTTCCTTCGCGTTCTGTGAATTCTCGTTCCTTCTTCTAAGTCTTGTATGTGAAACATGCACTTTTTCTTTTTTCTTCCTTATTTTTACTAGAGTTGCATTGTTATGTGTTTATTTATTTATGGTTTTATTTTTCGTCGGTTGGGGTAGATTTTTGGTTTCATTTATGATTTTTCTTTTTCTTTTCTTTTTTTTTTTTTCCCCTTGCTTTGGGCCTTTTTCTTTTTGAGCATTATGCATGATTGTTATCTGAGAATTTGTGGAGAAGAAGATTGAACGTCGCGTGATTCTCGGGGAAAAAAATGTGTTTATGTGTACGGAAGAATGCACTTCTGCTCAAAATCATGGGTGGCAGGATTGTTGCTGAGTGAGGTTAAGTATTTTTATAGACAAGGACCTGCTCGGCGAGCTCGTGTTTATTACGGACACTATAAATTGGATTCAAGTGTTAGTCAATGCGGTTTTTATTTTATTTTATTTTATTTAAATTTTTGAATGTGATCTTAAAATTTGAAGAGGAAGGAGAAAATGGTTACTTGGAGTTAGTTTGATCTAACAATTCTTACCTATAATTATTGACTTACCTTTGCAATTTACAGTCATTTGAAATCACACCAATTGACATGTAAATTTATGCCGGCCTTCCTTTTCTTGTACATTTTGGTTTATGATGAGGTTTTTGTGATGTTTTGTAGGTATGGCACAGATTGATGGATATTGCTGCTCTTTTAACTTCTGCGGGGATCAATATAGGCGTGTGTGTGGTTCTTTTTTCGTTGTATTCCGTATTGAGAAAACAGCCAAGCAATAGGATCGTGTATTTTGGTCGGAGGCTTGCTTCAGCGCGCTTGAGAGGCAGTGGTCAATTCTTCATGGAAAGATCTGTGTCCTCTCCTGGTTGGATGGTTAAGGCCTGGGAAGCAACTGAACATGAAATTTTGGCCATGGGTGGCTTGCATGGTGTGGTTTTCAAAAGGCTCCTAGTTTTCAGGTGATTAAACCTTACACGGGTGATGTTTGAAATGCAAGTTACATCTCTAACACTTCTTCGTGGTTGGTGACCATTTGTTATTGACTTTGGCCTGTAGACAGGATCTTCTTTTTTTCGCTCTTAATCACATTGTAGATGTAGAAGCGTATTTCCTGCAATGAACCCAAGATGCACATCAGATTTTGCGGAATGGTTTTTTCTCCCCTAAGTCAGAATATAATTGTAATATTGATTTGTTTGGTAGAATAAAATTGCTAACGGGCTTCCTTTAAATGAATTTATTTTTTGAAGATCTAGAAATTCTTGAATTGGTTTTGAAGGCCAAATTGATCAATTGGAGGCAAGAAAAGCTTTAGTCTGCATTTGAGATTAGAGTATTATGTGTGCACTGTTGCTCTCTGAGGTTGAGTTTATACCATGAAATATACATGTCCAACATTTTGAAGTTTTAAGTTTCTCTTTATGATTTTGACTTCCTTATGATGTTCTTAGTACGATAATTAGCAGATTGCTATATAGCCTCTTGTTCAATTGCATTCTTCTCTATGGTTAACTCGAGCTATCATTTCTCTCTTCTCTACAGTATTCGAGCCTTCTCTATTGCTGCCATCATTTGCATTTTTCTGGTGCTTCCAGTAAATTATTATGGCCAAGGCATTCAACACGAGTATATCCATGCAGAATTACTCGATAGATTTACAATTGGGAGTGTTGATGCAGGTTCCAAATAGGACGGGCTTTATACTATTTGGACACATGATTTAGGTGAAGCTATCTTGTAGTTTGATCATCTTCTAATCAGACCACCATATTATGTCTCAAGAAGGAAGTTGGCTAAGGTACCTCTTTGTTGGATTATGGAATATCTTTACCACTATGGCTTTTCTTTTGCCTCCTCTATTGCAGTCTGGGAGGTTCTGTGGAAATTCAGTCATCGTCCTCATGTGATTGTTGTTCTTCTTCTTTTTCTCTCTGTGGGTGCAGCAAGAATGGAGGACCACTTAGGGTTCAGAAAAATGCAACTGTCTATAGCAGGAGAACCACAGAACTTTAGATCTTAATTCTAGAAAGTTAGATGTTGTAACTATCTCCTTTTTTGGGCTATTGTGCAGAATTACATGTGATCCTGATGCAGCAAATTGATGGAACTTATAAATTTCATCACAAAACTTGGTTATTCACTTATAGCATCCTTTTCTTTAATCTCTCTCAGGCTTTGGATCCATCGTCTCGCATTGTACGTTATATCTGGATCTACTTGTGCTCTGCTTTACTTTGTAAGGATGTAGTCTGTTGCATCACTGTAATTCTTTACATGCTGCAAATTTTGTTGAGACAATTTTGTTGCAAATTGAGACAATTTTCTAATTAGTTCATTCCATTTTTTTATAATTTCATTTGAATTTTTAATAACCCCTTGATTGGACTTTTATATGACCATGATTTTGGACACTTTTTCTAAATTCCATTGTGAGAGTATGGGGTGGTACATAGTTGCACAGAAGCCTGGTTAGGGGTCAAAAGAGAAACATCTTTGTTGGAGCTTTTGCTTTTGTCTTTAGAACAAAATCCTCTATTTTCAGCCTCACAATAATTCAGCAAAGAAAAATGATATGCAATGGAATGGACCGTGTGAGATATGTTCAGGAATTGCCTTTTTTTTGGGAGTTTGTTTCTGTAGATTTTTTGGAGAATTCTTAATGAGTCATAGTTATTGCTTTTTCGATGACCAGGTTGGTTGGCATGGTTTTAAGTCCCTTCCTTGAAAATTTGCAAAGGTTGGGGAGTTGATAGCTTGTGTTAATTTTGGTTGTCCATTTAAGAGTGCCTTCTTTACAATTTTTCAGCTTTACCTTGCAGATTCTTTATGTATATATGCAGAAATATGAAAGCAGAGGACTCTGCCGGCCTATTATTCACAATACAACAATCTTTTTATTGGTGTTGACGCAAATCATAGCTCTAGGCGTTTTTGGAATTAAAGAATCACCCATTGTGTCTGCTTTCACCATTCCTTTGGTCATTGGCACTCTTCTATTCAATGAATATTGTAGGCAGCGATTTCATCAAGTTTTTAAGAAGCATCCTGCACAGGTGGCTATTCAATCTCTCTCTCTCTCTCTCTCCCCCAGTCTAATAACTTGGTTCTCTACAGGTTCTTATAGAGATGGATAGACATAAGGAGCTGTGTGGGCAAGTGGAAGAGATTTGTCAACAGTTGCACTCAGCATAATGCCAGTCGCCGATGAAATCTAATAAAACATGCGAGACTGCACGTAAATACTCTAATGAAGATCGGGATGTTCAGGACCATGGGATTATTCAACCAGGTTTGGTTTACCATGCCCAAGGAGGTAGGGATTCTTTTTCATTTGGGAAATCAAAGTACTAATGGCTGGCTGTGATTTTCGTCTTTTAGGGGAGGAAATAAGTGACTGTAAGTGAAGCAATCGTATATCCCCAATCGGAAGAATTTGAGTGAATCAATTGGCTGTTCGTAATTAAAGAAATAGAAGACTTTGCTGCAGTACTCAATTCTTTTGTACATAATCACACGTTGGACTACACAAAATTCGGTTCCTGCCTCAACACCATCGTTACATCAATGGTGTTCCAGTAAAAAATTATTCTGACGAGCAGTCTTGGCCTAAGTGTGCCAAAATGCAGGCTTTGATGGAGAAAATGATACCAGCGTTCTTTAAAGACATAGTTCTTATAGGCGCGGAATTCATACCATTCAAAGTCCTTGAATTTTGTTGTTGGTTATCATATTCCCAGATTGTTCTCTACGTACGGTATAGTTGTTGATTTTACGAGAGAAATGGAAAACTGATCATACGCCCACACAAAGTAAAATAGTGCTGTTTCTACGCCTTGATCATGAAACAAAGAGGAACATTTTTCTTGCCTTACGCTTAAGATGGGCTAAAATAATTACCTTTTGGCAACTTTCTGAGAACATTGCTGAAAGTTATTGGGCACGTTTAATTAGCACAATAACGTATTAAGTGGCTTTGCATAGAAGAACACCACCTTGGCTTGCAGTATCGTCCTTTGCGGCAACTGCTTGATTAATCTATAATCGACAAGTTGATATTGCTCTCTCTGGCAACTATTGGTTGCTCAAACCCTTCTTAATGGAAGCTGAAACTTCATATGTTTTGGGTGAGAACATATCTTCACGGGACATGCCAAGCCAACGTGCACCTTATCAAGCAGTAACAGAACATCTAAAACATTGGTTATCCCTCTGTGTACATGCCTCGGGTGACAATACAGAGAAGTCAGGCATTTCTTTCAACCATGGAATCTAGTAACAGACTTGGCAGGTGTGGAGAGGGCTGGTTATGCTAGTAATGTTAAATGCACAGAAACACCCTCAGCCGCATTCAATTTATTCCAGCATATTAATAGCTAATTACGTATCTTGGACAGCTGCAACATTCTCTTCATTGCCATTAGCAGTGTTCTTCTTTGATAATCCTCTCCAAAGCCACAAGACTTGCATCAACCCGCCATTTGCGACATGCAGGAGAAATACTTGTGTCCGTACGGAAAAATATGTAGAAACAACCTTAACAAGTATAAAGAAGCAACTGATAGCTGGAAGGGGCAAGTTCAATCCTTTTTCCTGCCCAGAAGACAAAACAAAGAAAATTCACCCCCAGCACACTTAGCAACTCTGGAAAGAAAACACGAGCAGATATTACCTCTGAGGTACGTAACATTACGTCCAATATTTCTTTGAAGAGGTCAGTAGCCAAGCAGCCAAGTAGCAGACCGAGAGGTATCAACAATTCATGGTTTCTAGAGATGGAAAATATGACATCTGATACAGAATTCAAGATGAACAAAGTTATAAAGGACCATTTGAATGCTTTCTGTCCGGCAAAGACCAATCGCTTTAGCAGCAAATCCTCTGCCTTTTTCCAAGGAAAATCTTTCACAGAGCCAGGAATGGCTTCCCACAGCCTCTCCTTTACTACATTCACTTGCAATTTGATCTTGCTCGGTTCCCCAAATTGGGCCATTGATATTTTCCTGGTACATGCAGGAGAGATATTGGGAATTGCGTGTTCGGGCAAGTACCTATGTATATTTCCAGGTGGGTCTTTTATCGGTTTAATCTGGACAAAATGAGAAAGACAACATCATGATCCTTAAACATTGACCATTCAAAGTCATTAAAAAAAAAAAAAGAAAAAAGAAAAAAAGGACTGCCATCAATGCCTCTCATCACAACATTTCAAGAAATTAGGACACAACCAGAAACAAAACACAGGGTAACCTTAGCAAACTGCAAAGTGGGCACAGAGAAACCGTACGAAGCAATCAGAACAACCGTAAATTACAGACATTAATCTGTGAAAGTGAAACTTCAATAGCTGCCATTTCACTCTATGCAACAAAAAAAAAAAAGAAACTAATCCGATAGATTGCAATTAGAATCAGTTCAGCTTGAGAAGTTAACCGACTGTTGGCCGAAACGATGGAAAAAAGAAGATGGCAAATGGGGAGATTTCAACCAAGAATAATTTTTTTTTTTTTTTAAAAAAAGGAACAAAAACCACGAAACGCACCTGAAATGTCGGGTTCCTGGGAGATAACGAAGATGCGAGAAGCGCCATTGAGACAATTCTCGACGTGGGTTGTTCTGGATTTTATGATGACATTGCCTTTTCATGTCTCTTCTCTTCTTCCTCTAATATTTTCTCTCTCTTTTTCGAGTTTAGGGTTTTAGGCCGTTACGTGGGCATTTCCGGCAGTTTGCGGCTTCCGATATTTTTCTTTGGGCTGCATAATGGGTCTGCTGGTCTCTATGGACAAAGTGAGCCCAAATATTTGCATTGCTAATTGGGCCTCTCTTTTTTTTTTCTTCTTTCTAGGCAACGAAGCTGCCCAATGGATTCCTTCTTTTCCAAGATTAGGAAATAATGTCATATATATATATATATATATATATATATATAAAAACAAATACAAAAAAAAAAAAGAAATTAAAATTGTGAGCAAATTTGGGACCTTGTCGTTGTCTCGGACTAGTTTTTCCTTTTCACAACAGAATGAAATGCCACCACCTAAGACTTCGATGCCTTTTACTTTTTTATGAAACTCGATAAAAATAAGGAAAAAAAAAAAAAAAGAGCCAGCAGGACATATCTAACACAAGTACTCATCTTAGTGAGTTTCATTATCATTCTAATCTTACGTATTCCATTTCTCGATAAAACCTGCGTCCTTTTATAATACTTGTTTTGTTTGTCAATAATACAGCCCCCGGGGGGGGGGGAAGTGGTGAACGTGACATCAAACCGTCGTTTGGCTGTTGTCTCGGCTGGGGATGCGTCCAGCAATGCGGAAACTTTTGGTGCTTATTATCGTCATGCATTGAGCAATTCAATATGAACGCAAAGTGCTCTCCCCACTGTCAAAAATTTTGAAATAATATTGTTGGTTTTTTGTTTAGGGATTCTTCTGTTATGTTTGTTCTTTACGAGGGATATTCCCTTTAACTTTACAGGCAAAACGTAATTATAATAGTATAGTTTATCATTAAGTTAAGGTCAGAATTGGCCTTCCCGTACCAAAAAGCTAGCGTGTTTTATTACGTCCACCATGAGCCGCACAAAAATCTTCTGCCATTAAAAAATTCGCAAGCCAGTGCAGCAGAATTGACCCACATGGATCAAAGTTGTAGGGGTTTGTGGCAGAAAATCAGTAACAGAGACTGGGAAATCTTGTATGACGTTGCCAGGAAAGTCTTGCACTTTGTTGCTTCTTTGTAGTTCCCCCTCCCCCCAAAATGAGATGAATTGCTAATAACTGAAAATTTACTTTCCAATGTGCCCAGGAGAATTTATAAAAAAAATAGAGCAAACATATTTGAGCAGCCCACCGAAGAGAAGAGAAGGACTGTGTATTCTACATTCAAGCAGTCCAGAGAGACTAGCAGGATCTTTGCGTCCCATCACACAAAACAAAAATTCCTCCAGGGCAGCACAAAGAAATATCGCATCTGTATGTGAGAGTTTTTTTTTTTTTTTTTTTTCCATTGCCCGCATTTAAGAGTAACAAACTTTTTATTTATTAAAAAGAATACAAATATTTTAATAGTTAACAACTTAATTTTTTATCTTTGAATATACAACTTAAAGGGTCTCTTAATGGATACCTAAAAAAAAAAAAAAAAACAAGAAATAGACAGGCTCTTCCAACTTTCTCTGCTTAAATAAGGGTATACCGACGTTTTCCTACACCTACGCGTTAACGAAAACCTTGACTTTGTGGGACGTCTCAGTTCTCAAAGGATTCCACCAACCGTTTTGGCATGAAATTAAGCGATGACTCACCAAGTTTTACCACCATTTTACTAGCAGTTTCTCTCTCAATATAACCTTGAAATCTGAATTTTTGTTTTTGCCAATGCAGTGATGATTCCAACGTGTAAAAAATGGGTCGATCTTTAAAATATCGGATCCCTTTCAAACTTTCTAACTTCGTCAACTAATCCTAACAAAATCACGACCTTGTCTTAGCAAAAAGAAATCATTATCATAATGAAGACATTTTTTCGATCCACCTCTTCACAACTGTAAGCAACCATATGCCGCTTATATCAGCCAAGCCCAGGGAAGATACAATCGATTTCTTTGACGTTCCCAGCAGGTTAAAAAACACTACCGATTAGAACTAGAGGTCATTTTCTTTCTAGAATAGGCCGCTAATGTTGGTTCTTTTTTTTCTTTTTTTTTGGTTATCATGCACGAGGTCTATCTGTTGGGTGTCTTCCCAGGTAAATGAGATCCATTGAGTGTTTAACTTACCAAGTAGAACAATTCTTCTTTGTCCAATAATTTCCTTATATAAAATTGGCAAATTTGAATATGATTTTTGAGCCAGACAATGAGATTGAATTGTTTAGCGACTCCACGTTATATCTACTCATTCGCAACATGCGTTTGTTTCTTTCCGGATATTATTAAACTTTCAATCCTTGTGCGAGGCCAGACTGCCTCAATGAAACACATTTCATCTCGCAGTCTCCGTGGCCGAAGGGACTGGTTATTCACCCGTAAAGTAGCGACGGATAGTCTGACTCCACAATCAGCAATTTCTTTATCAGTGCAAAAAATTTCTATTGCTTTCCTGGTGGTCGCAGGAGTTCTGCGACATTTGAATTTTGAAATTTAACGAGACATGAAATAATTGCATATAAACATCCCATTAAAAAGTACCATATTACCACACATGGCCCTTATTTGGCAGCCGAAAAGACCTTCCCTAAATGGTACGGTGCAGCCGAAGAGAACTGATTTAGATTGTAGTTATAGTTTAAAAACTTACATTTTAAGTTAAATATATTTGTATTAATATTTAATAAATTATAAAATTTATACTTAATAAAAATACAGGATAATTTAAATATTTATTTTAAAAATACAATATTTTGGTACAATAGGGACATTACAGTTTAATAATTTCTTAAATAATAATTTTTATTATTATATAAAGTAATTATATTTATTAACAATAACTTTTGTAATCTTTACCATAACAATAAAACTTAATTACAATTCTAAATTAACTTGTCAGTGTATAATAGAAATTAAATCCATAACAGCATTAAAGTCAAAACTCAACTAATAAGGTTTTGACTTGATGTTCTTTTCTTTGGTCTATCAGCATGTCGTCACAGATCACTGAACAAGGGTTACAATTCTAAATTAACTTCTCAGTATAATAGAAATCAAATCTATAACAGTATTAAAGTCAAAACTTAACTAATGAGGTTTTGACTTGATGTTCTTTTCTTTGGGCTATCAGCATATCATCTCGGATCACTGACCTGCTCAATGCTCTTGGAACTTAATCCCTTTTTCCTAGTCCCTAAAGTCTTAGCCTCAGTATAGTATTGTTTGTACTTGATTTATCTTAGATAAAGCCTACGGTGCATGCTATCTTTACTTAATCTTTTTAGTGTAACAAATACCCCGTTTTATGCATTATATAATTGAATTTCATTTATTTTTTTTTCTCCGTCACATCTCTTATTGAATTAACTTGACCATATCCCATAAAATGGGTCAAATTAAAAAAAAAAAAAAACTCATGCTAACAGGATAAAAATATTCTATGAACTCTTCAGGTAAGTTGGTTTGAGCAGTCCAACAAAAACTTTATATTAGAAGATAAAATATAAAGTTTCATTGCGCGCATCAGGAATTTTGACATTGTATAGATAGAACGAAGTCGGCATGATGTCACTCTAAATTGATTGATAATTTTTTAAAAAAATTTAAGTTTGCTGTTGAGAATCACGTAATGTGCAACAAAAATGGCAAAATGAGCAGCAAGGCATGACAAAAATGTAATAGTTGGGAAACTCAACAAACATCACCGTTATTGTACTTTTTTTAACAACTTGTACATCATTTTGTTCTCATATTTGCGCATCATATGTTTTTTGGTGAGAAATTTAAATTTAAAAAAAAAAAAAATATTCAATAGAGTGATGTGATGATGTCATTCCATCCAGACAATGTTCCATCGGTATAACATTTTCCTAAAATGTACGTGCCAGAAGCATATGCACATACTCGTTCAAATTGCAATTTTTAAGTTGGAAATTGGCATATGCCAATCTAGATAGACCTCTCTATTCGAGTTTTAAAGGAATATGAAAACTTGGAAAGGAAACAAGTACAATTAACTATTAGAACAAGTTTCCGAGAAATGCTGCTATTTCCATCCAAGTCAGGGCACAAAACAAGAAATCCAGACAAGCAAGCATGGGAAAATAAAGCATCCAATATGAAGAGTTCATAGGGGATTTCTCTGAGTTTCCAACACACACAAGCTTCTCCTATTGATCAAATGTCGTGTATCCATTCGTGTGATTCTCGAGGTAATTGTACTTTATTCTGTCAAATACGCTCTTCAGGCACTTTAAGCTGCTGGGATCACATCTAGAAAAATAGAAGCGAGACGTTGGGCAATGACACGAAATCTGTGCCGAGACAGAAAAACATGGGTACGTATATCTCCTTGACAAGCTCATAATCCCGATTCAGGAAACCTTAGCTCATGAAAAGCATCCTCTTGCAGCAATCTTTGTTCGCAGTTTGAATCTACAGGAGGATAAACCTGCGAGTTCATCTCACTGAAGCAGCCAGTTACATCTCCCCAAGGAGTTCCCACTCTGGAATTCACAATATCATCGCCCAGCAGAAACTCCAGGCCGTCTAATCTTTGTGGATCGCTGTATACAACCATTTCGTCAAGGCCACCGGGAAAAGTACTGCTTTCTCCTTGCATCATTCGCAATCCAGCCTCATCCGGGGTGTACACTGCTGGTGCAATCTGAGCACCAGTGTCCTTTAGGCCCTCCATTGAAGCAGAAGAGGCGATATTGACGGAAGGATCATAAAGTTGCCGAGTGTACGATACAGCTGATACATCACTAGAGTATTGGGGATTCGTGGCATTGTACAGAAGCTGTTCTTGATTATTATTGTCAACAAAATTTCCTCCGAGCTTGATGAGCAATTTCCTAATAGAAGCATGGTCATTAAAACGTGGCTCCTCGTCGGAGTATGGTATAGGAGCCAGCACATGTAGTTCTGGCGAATACCGGTTCTGGTGGAAACTGCAGTTGGCAGCTGATGAAGCCATGGGATTGCCATTTCCTCTCTTCATTTCTTTCTGTAGGCCGCTACCTCTACGAGCCTGTTGCTCTTTGCGCTGCTTACCAAGAAGCTTCTTCTTCAGTCTGGTGTTCCAGTAGTTCTTTATATCATTATCAGTTCTTCCGGGCAACTGTGCCGCGATTATAGACCACCTGTGCGAGGAAAAGAAACTAATGGGGTCATAGTGATAATAGTCAGATCAATCAAGACAGATAGCTATATGACTGGTAAATTTCATTGAATTTACGTCATCCAAACCTGCTTCCAATACTAACATAGAGGCTGCAGATTATATTATCCTCTTCCTCAGAGAAACCTCCATGCTTGATATTTGGGCGAAGATAATTCAGCCATCTAAGGCGACAACTCTTTCCGCATCTTTTAAGGCCTGATTCAGGAAATCAGAAGTTTCTCAATTTTTGCATGGGATATTTATGAAGAACTCTATTCCATTTTGGGTCTTTCATCAAATAAAGGAGAAAAAGCACTAAATAATATTGGACTTGAGTTTAAAAGGCCAAATTCAATTCAAATACGTACCTATCTTTTGGGGCAAAGCAATCCAGTTACCACCAGTGCCATGCTTCTCTATGAAAGACTTAAGCTTTGCATCTTCCTCAGGTGACCATGGTCCTTTCTTCACATTGGCCTTGTCGCAGCAAGGAGCCCTCCCCATACTTGCTTTCCCTGTTTCTTTGAGTTTATTGATGCTAATACTAGCTTTCTCTTTCTACATCAACGCTTCCTGCACAATTAAGACAGAATCAACTCCAACAAAGAGAAAAGGAAAAGCCTAGCAATCAGAGGAGAGAGAGAGAGAGAGAGAGAGAGAGATGGAGTATTAGTTGGGAAAGGTGGAAGGGATAAACATGGTTCCTATATAACAGCTAACAGCCATAGGACTTTTTAAAGGCTGTGGAAAAAAGAGGTTCTTTGGAACAGAAAATTAGGGAAAATTGAATGCCAGTGCAGGAGACTAGGGTTTTTCCTTCTTGTCTTTTTCAGGTGGTCCAGAATCAATTTATTATCACTTGCTACTCTTCTCTTTGGAACTAAAGAGTCTTATTATCCTCTCCTGCTAGTGGGACTGTGGGACATACATTAAGTATTATTGGCATGCTCATTTCCGTTACTTCGAAAAGCCATTGGGTATATATCTTCCCACAAAAACATTTGTTTAGGCCATTGAACTTGACTTACACACGCAATACTCTTTTATGATATTTACGGTCCGGCTAATTGAACTTAACCATGAAAATTTAAACTTGAACCAAAAAATTTAGTTATTCTAAGTTAAAAATCGAAGTCCAACCAAAATTTTGGTAAAGCAAAGTTTGGTTGGTTGAAAATCATAGTTCAATTTCAATTCATGGTTCTGTTAATTGAAATTTTTTTGTTTGATTTTAGTTTGTCATTTAGTTAATTGAATTTAATTAAAAACATTAATATTTTAATTTAAATATGAAGAGTATTCTTTATATATTTTTTAAGAAATATATAATTATCATTATATATAAAGTAAATAAGTGGTTATTTAAAATATAATAATATTTCATTAATATTTATTTATTAGTAATGATTATATTAATAATGTTTTTTAATATTAATAAAATAAAAAATATATGTAAAATAACATTTTTAATTTAATTCAATTAATTGTGATCTTTTAAAACTAAATACTATAATTGAAGTGAAGAAATCAATTCATATTAATTTGATTGATTTGTTATAAGATTTTAGTTCAAATGTAAAATAACATTTTTAATTTAATTCAATTAATTGTGATCTTTTAAAACTAAATACTATAATTGAAAACTAAATACTATAATTGAAGTGAAGAAATCAATTCATATTAATTTGATTGATTTGTTATAAGATTTTAGTTCAATTGACTAAAATTTCAATTCAATTTTGTCAATTAATTGATAATTTTAATTTTTTTAAACACCCCTACTCTTTCTCTTTCTCTCTCTCTCTCTCTCTCTCTCTCTCTCTCTCTCTCTCTCTCACACACACACACACACACACACACACACACACACGTGCGTGCACATGCACACGGGCATCAAACATCTCCTACTTTTTAAGCAACTTTTAATTAAAATAATTTAAAAATCAAGTTAAAATATAATAATTTTTATATAAAATACGTAAGATTATATGCAGAATTGTTACATGAGTAATTTTACAAATAGACAAGTAATATTTTATTTAAAGACTTTTATAATTAGTTAATTCAATAAACTTATTCATTTGACAAATAATTATATATTTATTTAAATATATTTATATTTTAATTTATGAGAACAATTATATTTTTAATAAAAAATATATAATATATTTTGATCTCATAACTTTATTAATATTTAATTTTTATGACACATTGACCAGAAATAATATTTTGATGCAATAAATTTTTCTTAATTATGATCTAATTATAATTATATTTGTAAAATATATTTATTCTATTAACTGTATTTTTAAAAATTAATGATCATTAAATTATTTATATAAATAATATTAAAAATAAAAATATATTTATTAATAAAATACATACATACAAAATCTAATATTTGTTTAAATGGTAACTAATTTGCTGGTTATTAGAGCACACATTAACATTATGTACATTTATTCAATAAAATGAATTATCAATAATAATTAATGATTTAGAAAGAACAATGCTGCTCCCAACTATTTAAAACATCGCGACAACGTATTAATGTATATACTGTTTCCAACACTAATAATAAGGCAGAAAAAAGATGAAGAATACTACAAGGATATCAAAAATGTTGAATTTCACATCTCTAAAGTACAGAGATTTAATATGACTTATAATGTCTCGACTTTTTAAGTAGATGTGAAATTTGATGAATGCAAACAAGATAGTAAACAAAAATTTGATTTTATATCAAATAACATTTTACAACTTCACATTCATTTAAGAATTTAAACTTGTGGGTAAATAAACTCATAAACATTACAAGTTATATTGATTCTTTATGCTTGAGAGATGTGAGATTTAATATTCTTAACAAATAAAATGATAACCACTATCAACATGCATAAAAAGACCAAACTGTCAAATTTGTAGGTGAAGAAGCTTGTAAACTTTGCAAGTAAAGTTAATCCTTTATACTTAAAAAGTTGTGGGATTTAATATTCTTAACAAAATAATAATAATAATAATAAGCACAATCAACATGCATAACAAAGGATGTGCTTCTCCATGAGGACATGATCGGACCAGCAAAACAAAGGGGCGGCTAAGCAGCGTGAGTTTCTCTCTTGTATTTTTCTTCTTCATTTATTTCACAGGTTATTAGGTTGCAAAAATGGTCATCAGTTTCTCTTTTCGGTCTCTAATTTGCGTGCGTTAATACGCAGATTTCCAAGCTTTGCTGGACCCACATTGACTCTCATTTCTCGTTGCCAAAGAGTTTGGAGTGTATGGGAAGCGAATTAGTCATAGACGTAAAAACAAAGGGGGAATTAAGCACAATTAATTTGGGGATTCTCTAATTTGATGTCTACAATCCTTAATTCAATTTTATTTTAACAAATTTTTATTGTACTGAACCTAGATCTTTTACATCAAATAGACTATGCTTACCTCTAAGTCTTCCACTTTGAGGTCGACCTAAGATCCTGGTTAATTAACTATCACGCAATTTGCCTTTTGACAAAGGCATTAGACTTAACAGATTTTTTTATAGCAGTTGATTGAATTGAACGTTCAAATATTTGTGGGCCTTATCCTAAAGATTGACCGAATGCATATTGCAAACTCACGACGGAAAATTCGATGGCGTGAAGTGTCACAAACTGCCGAAAATTGGATCCAGGTGATTGGGTTGTGATATGGTTATGTGTTGACTGTTCTTATTAAATAAATAGATAAATAAAAAGAGAGAGAGGCTATTTTGTGAGTAACCGAGACTGTTACAATATTACTATTCACACTGCACTGCCACACAAGATTAACCCGAATTACCCAATAGAGTATTCGCTAGGGGTCACCGGCGCCTGTAACAATTTCTGTAGCCAATATTCAAATTTTCATGTTCCCATTCTCAGTAGCTGAATTCTTGGCAGCCAGCTCAGATTATTCGTCCCACCAATTTCTCTCACTAATTCCAGTATGACGGAATCTGTGGAGAAAAGGAAATAAAATGGCCTTTGAGTTGAGCAAGCGATACCATCAACTTCGTGGTCCAAAAACCACCGCTCGTTGCTGGGATGATTTCCTTCGTAATATATAATTATAAATTTTAATTTTTGTTAGAATTTTCAGCATAATTAATAATGTTTATTGAGTATTATAAAATTTACTTTTTCATAAATTAAATATGACAATTCAGTTCAATTTTACAGCGTAATTATTTTTAGTAAAAGTATCTCTAGCGAAACAATAAGACACTCCCTTACTTTTTCATTTTTTCAACAAAAAAATAATAATAATAATAATAAATGGTGTTCCGAGAACGTTTTAGCCTTTGTGAATAATAATGATAGTTAGGTCTGCAAGCGAGCAATTCCTCTGCGATCCGCTTACGTACCCAGTTGATAGTTGTAGGAGGTAGGTTTTAGATTGTTTGACTGCAATGATCATCGATCTTTTTTACGTGCACGTACTCTTCATAGATATGGAGAATGGTTGCAACGTGCTTCACTCTTTTTTTTTTTTCTTCTTCTTCTTCTTTTCTTTTTTTTTTTTAATCTTTTTATGAATATCGAGTTTTCGCCCATATCAGAAAATGCCCGGAAGGATTTTTTTTAATTATTATTTTTTTAAAATTTTACCACATATGGTCTTACCCAATGGTTTTTAAAAGAAAACGTAAATTTTACTTTGTTGATCATGTGTGTTGAAAGCGGCGCTTGACGGTAAAAAATGTCCAGACGGGTGAAAAGGACACCGGAGAGTCGGATTAGGTAACGGGTGAAAAGTGTAAAAGACGCTTGTGTATCGGGACAATTTTCGTTAGTCTAGCCGATGGCTTAAAAGCCATTGGGAAACACATGCAGAGTAACAACCAGATATAGTAATTTTTTTTTCTTTTAATTTTATTTATTTATAAAATTAAATAAAACGGAAGTAATATATATATATATATATATATATTATTGTAATATTACTCTTCAAATAATATTACGTCATTTTTTTAAATAAAAATATAAAGTTATACTTTTATGTGTAGCTTGCACATCTAGTTACAGGCGTATGATACATGGAATTGACTTCGCGAGTTAATCTCTGAAGATTAATTAATTCAGGACTACCACATCAAAGAAGAAAAAGGCTAACCAGCTCCACTGTTCATCATTTTGAAGTTTCACGGAGTCTTTTACGTTCGGGAGTCAAAAGTCCAAAACAGGACATATGCAGGCTCTTTTTTTTTTTAAATATATTTCTTTATTAGATGAGGTAGGCTTTGACTTTCAGGTGTGCAACCAGAGACCCGAGTGAGATGTACAAGTATTATGTATCCCGTCATTGTCCAGGCCTAAGAATTACTGTTCTCTTCTAATTTGGTGCTCCCTGATTGCACGTTTGAGTGAACTGAATAAGCCTTCATATTCTGGCTCTCTCGAAACTTTCCCATTTCATGTAAGATTTGAGCGACGTAGACATGTAGCCTTTTTCCTCTGGCTGGTGCACGGTTGTTTGATGGAGAAAATTGGCTATTTGCCTTCCACGACCAATTGACATTGATTGGTTGCGAATCCAATGCACCAAAAGCTTACAAAAATTTCTCAACCCCAGCTTAATTTACCTGCAGCCATTACAACTTATTTTACGTTAGTCGCATTAAAAATAAAAAATAAACTAACTAATATGCTAACATTTAATGATTTCGGGGCATCGACGATCATTAAACTTAAAGATATTTAAATTGGCATTGGCCACCCGCGAGGTCCACCTTTCCCATTAAAATATCTGAAGCTGAGATCATAATAAAAGTTTAGCCGCATAATAAATACCCAGATAAAGCATTTAACTTTGTAACAAGTGTCCAAATATGTATAGCTCAAAAATGAATCGGGGGCACTAGCCCATCAAACGGGGGACCAAATGGAAAGGAATGAAACTACTAGCTCCTTTAGTGACTACTAAATTTAAAATTTAAAATACGATGGGTTTCGAACTACCAAATTTAAATTTTAGTGTGAGATGGGTTCGAACTTTAATTTCACTGATAATTATATTCTCTCTTACTCTAACTAAAAAAATCCCAAGTGACAGCGACGAACGAACTGCACATAATCTTCCATACTTCTGAGATGTATATTCGAGAGCCCGCGTGCTTGAGCCATGAAGAGGGACCATAAAGCTTATATATTTCAGGTCCGTTACAGTGAGTTTTCTTTATGTTTTTAATAAGGTGTGTGTGTTTCTTACTAGATAGCATCAAATTTTTAATGACATTTCTGAGATTATGATCTCTGTCTCACACTCACTGTGTCTGAACTTAGTACGGTGCATTACAAGGTGGATGCTGTTTTCAATTTTTACGTTGAAGAAATGGCAAGAACACAAGGTGCTAGATGTTCCAGGAACTAGTAATGCAAAATATTCATTTTTTAAGACTGACAAAAACTTCTGTAAAAAGACACATAGTACTGTACTGTACATATTCCGGTTCCGTGACAAGGGCTTAAGGGATATCAATAATCCACCCCTTTTTATCCCTAATCACACCGGTTTGAATTCCTACAAGAGTTGAATACTTCTCCCACCATGCAGATCTAGCTCCAATTTTGTTAATTAGCTATTAATCATATTTTTATTTAGATTAAAATATTTTATCATTTATTTAGATAATTTCTCTATAAATACATACATATGTAAACTTAATAGTTGAAAATATTTAGTAATATATTATACTATAGTTTTAATATATTATTAATAAAAATACCCTTTTAAAAATTATTGTCTTTTTTGAATTTTTTAATAAATTTTAAAAACTCCTCTAAATATTTAATTGAGTGTTGACCTTTATCTTTTTTTTTTTTTAATCTACTCTTCCATCTTGTGTCGAGTGGGCTTCCATCCCGTGTCAAGTGATATCAGAATAGTTGGAGCCTGTGTTGATGTCGTCTTATGGACTCCGAAGTAACATTTTCAACAACGAAGATCATAAAGGGAAGACTCTGTTAAAAGTAATTTTAGAAGCTTATGAATGTAACAAATCTTATACTGAAGATGCCATTGGCAACCTACACAGAGAGCGTGAAGGAAAATTTTGTCTAAAATAATTTTACAAGATCATGAATACAATAGATTTTATACTGAAAAAAATGTCACTCACAGTCAATGTGCATTCCTAATTTCAGAAGTATTCTAATTTTTTATGAAAATCTTTTAATTAAAAAAATTGTGAGATGATTAATAAAACATGATATTTATTTTGAACATAATAACATTTGTGGCAGAGGAGAAAATGATCATCAACTTTTGATCACATAAAATTGAATAAAAAAGGAGAAGTAACATTAATTGTTATCCACGGCATGATTGGTCAAGTTGATTTCGTATTTTCCAAGGAAGATATCAATAAGTTAAAAGGATTGTGGTGACAAAAAAAAATTATAACTTATAAGTCTCGTGATCTTCTCAATATTTTACCTATAGTATTTGTATATCATTAATCAAGTGATGATTTGGCATTATTATTGATTAACATCAAGTGACTATAATTCAAGAAAAAAAAAAAAGTTGTTGATTCTTGTTAAAGATATTAATTTATTCTAAATATTTCTTTTTGTGGTACCAAAGAGAACAGTCCAACCCATTTCATCTTCTGTCAGGCCCATCCGAATATTAGACAGGGCAGAATGGAGTTGCAGGGACACAGCACCAACTCCTCCTCCTCCTCCTGCTCCGTAGGAGACTCTGCATCCATCCAATCCCCAGATGAAAGGTGATCATCAATATTTTCCATGAAACTATGAGATAAAATTAGTAAGCATTTCAAATTTAAACTCCTGTATGGGATTCTTCTCTCACAGATTTCAGTTTTTGGCGAAGTACTGCTCAGATATTACCTTTTTAAACTTCTGTATGGGATTCTTCTCTCACAGATTTCAGTTTGTGGTGAAGTACTGCTCAGATATTACCTTTTGCCCTGGTGAGATATGCTCCCAACAGGGCATAAACCAACAGCATTTGCTGTACAAAAAACTTCATCAGCAACAAACAATTCGTCGACTGAAACAAGTCACTCCTCAACCTGTTGAAAGAGAACAGATAACCTATTTGTAGAAAATTCTAGTCATAATCCATTTATCAACAATCAAGATTCTGCTCGGCCAAAATTACAAGCAAAAGGTCACCAGCTACAAAATATAGTGATCGAGTTATCTTCTTGATCTCTTAGTTTCAAACCTAGAGTTCAAATCCTATTGTAATGCATTAAAAACGTACAAAGACTAGGCATCAAGACTTCTATATGAACTCTTGCACACAACATGTTTCCTCCCTATTTATCTTTTTTTCTTTTTTTTTTCCCCTTAAAACAAAGGTGAAAAGAGACTCCTAAGAGCCAAAAATAGAATTGGAAGATGCAGCTGATGCCACTGCCTGCCATAAATTACATATCCACCCTCTTCTCTCCACACTTCTCTCTTGCGACCTAACATCTTAATCATCAGCAAGACCATGAAGGATCAATGTTACGATGATAGATTGGCAAGAAAAAATTGTTGAAGTACTGTCAAATAATCAATTTCTGTTGAATCAAGTGGTTGCCAGGAGTATGGACTACACTTCTTTAGAAGGTTCCGTTCAACAGAGCTAACCTGCAAAACTTTGTTTAGAAAACTACAGGGCCCAGATCATAATACCAAAGAGTGTCATACCAGTTTGAATTGTTGATAATATATAGTGGAGCATGCATTAAGGTATCTCCTAGACTGAGGAACTAAACACACGAGAAAGATAAATCAACAAGCAAATGACCCACAATCACACCTTCCTTAGGAACAAAGCAATATAGAGTAATTCAATTGTTCAATTGATTGTCAAATGTTGCCGGGGTTCAAGTCCGTTATCCAATAGGTAGTCTTAGCATCACACAGAATGAATTGATCCTCATAAACTACTTCTGAAAGCAGAGCCGAGGGGGGGGGGGGGGGGGAGGGGGGGCAAAGATATCCACGATAGTGATGACTAAGCTCCAAATATAAACAATAAATGGACATCAAGATTCCAAAATCCAATGGCCGGGATATTGGGGAAATTTATATATCAAACCCTTTAAGAATCAATCTCGTATTTCTGGCCAAAAATGAGATACCTGAAATCCCACTATTTGGGCAATATCAATGATACTTTCTCTAGTAACACCAGGTAGTATTGTCCCTCTCAGTGCTGGAGTACATATAGTTTTTCCCTACAAGCTCACAGCAATAGATTAAAGAGGTGTCAAAATAATTTCAATACATTCTATATTTTGAACCAGAATAGTAATCTTGATCCAATTTGAAGTGAAGACAGAGAAACTGAAATCTCCAAAACCAATAAGAATAAGAAGATAAAAGGCAAAGAAAAGAAGAGATAAAAGTGGGGACCTCTAACAGAAAATTTTGTAGCAAAAGAAAACCGAGATTCCAACTTCAGAGCAGAACACATCAATGTATGTTACTTGCTCAGACAATGTGTATGCAAAATAACACAAACATGCTTATGATATCATTATCTGTATTGTCCTTCAGTCGAAAATGATACATTTGATGATCCTCCAACCAACAATGATATTACCACCCCTATCAATTGCAAGGTAAATGTTAACTTGATGATGAGAAAAGATGCAATTGATTCAGATGATCTACACAAGAATATGTTCTGAAAAATCTAATTACATTTTTGCTTCAATACTCACTTTCAGATCATTAAATGCTATATGGAGAAAAAAAAAATCAAACAGCATTGTTACTTCATTATAGCCCAGAAAAATCTTCAGCTATACCTTCACAATAAAATTATTAGCCATGGAAATTTCTTCAAGATATCTGTTATGAACAGAATCCAGGTAAAGAACTTCATCAAAACCATTTGCTTTAGCTGCATTCAATGCCATCATGATCTGAAAATAAAATAAAGCAGCCACAACTGAAATAATACATTTATGACCGATAAAACCAGTTGCTGTGAATGAGAAGAAAAGAAAAGGAAAAAGGATAATAATACCAAAGTGCATCACAACATTGAAATAAGTGAGTGGTCCACGATTTGCGAAATGACAGGATCTCAGACGATGGAAAGGATGATTACATTAGCCAACTCCAAGAAATTAGCTAACAAAGTGCCATTTGCAGGATCAACCTACTGAAGCGTAGTTTTCTATAGCTTTTATGCTTCCAATCCCACCAGGAAAAGCATGTTAAAATTCAGTCTCAACCACTAGATTCACTGGTTTCAAACTGCCCTGTAATCATCAGAGAATAAAAAATCAATGACAGACTATACTTTAATATTATCACAACAGAAATTCCATCTAAAGGATGGCAAGAAGTGAAGATTGAGGAGAAGGGTCATATCCAGAAAATGTGAACATCGAAAGAACGCGCACATAACCAGAAGCCATAATCTTGATTGTGAGGTTACACAAACTTAGAAAGAAAGTAATAAACCAGCATACCTCAAAAATAACTCTTGACTGGGGTAACATATATCAAAAAGGTAAAATCAGATGGGGTAGTAGGACTTAGAACTGGTCCACTGCCTATAAGTAAGGGTCGGATGTATAAGAAGCCTTTATTTGGAGGGGGAACCTGCAGTGTGGCATTGAGTACTATAAGTAGAGCAACAAAATACAGACAAAAAACAGAGAATTGTCCTAAGAGCAAATATGAGGGCCAATTACCCAACGCCTATTTGCTGACACAGTAAGTTTTACTGCTTCAAAAAACTGATCAATAGTCGGGGCAGGCATGCAGATCCTATCAGATCCCACTCTCATTCGCCTTGCATTTTTTTCAGGACGAAACAGCAGTATAGAGTTGTCTTCCCTCTTGTATGCCTTCAGACCCTCAAATATTCCCTAAACGAAAAGAAATGGAAAGAAACATAATCAACATTTCACGCAATGAAGCCAACACACACCGCACAGTGGCTTCCAATACGAAACCAAGACCTGAATTGTCAGCCAATGTAGAGACAGTAGGCAAAAGAAAAAAACCAATAAAAAAAAGAGAAACCCACAAAGAATTAAAACCTGCAAGTGATATGAACGTGTAATTGATTCATTCTAACCTGACCATAGTTCAAAACAGAGGAGAATGGATTCAATTCTATCTTCCCGAAACGTTGTAATTCACCATCGGAACACTTGTCACCTCCAGTACATTTCATTACAAACATATAACCAGTCGGCTCAAGATCAAATCCGAGGTTGTCCCAGCCGACATTAGGCGATTCAGATGTTATGCTGCTTGGTTTTTAGCAACAAAATATGTCAGTTTTTCCGAAGCTAACCGAATTCAGTAGAATGCAAGCAAGTGACTGGCCGTAATAGCACCCCAGAGAGCCCGTAAACAAAGAAATGTTTAAAAGGTTAAGCCCGTCAAAGATTAAAAGAGACAAGTCTTGGACTCTCCCTAACCAAATATTAGCAAATTACAAATTACTCCAATTCCTTTGCAAAACACACACCCACGCACCCACACACACACATATATATATTACCTAAAATTATCAGAGGGAGTCGGTCTCGGCACTGTGCAGGTGGACACGAACATTCGGAGCGTTGACGGCCTAAAACGGAGGGGATCGTGCAGCTGCGACCACACTCATCAATCAATCGCCAGGGCTTAGCTATCCTTGTAATAATTTGAACAAAGTAGCACTTTAACAGTAGTTAATCAACCATCCGGTACAAGAAGAAGAAGAAGCAGTGCCTTGAAAGAGAAAGCCTGGGGAAGAAGAGGCAGGTCTTTAGCAAAGCAGCCATGGCCGCGACAAGTTGTCGTTAAGAATTGGCACTTCTTCGCCATCCCTCACTCCGTTTCGCGTAATGCTCCGACGCCACAAAGACGAAAAAGAGGAACAAGATCGCAGGAAGATGTAGACTTCCTTATTACCAAAAACCCAAAAAAACACACACAGAGAATTAGGAGGATTTCTCATCCTTCTCTTTCTCCTTATTATTATTTTTTAAGCTATAAAGAAGACCTTGTTTTCACTATCGTTTTCGCTTTGTCTCTTCCGCACCGACCCTTTTGCCTCGGGCGCGTATATTATTCACATCCATTTCCGACGCTAATTTATGAAAAAAAAATGAAAAAAAAATTATCATCCGTTGAAATTAATTGGGGGCGACACAAAGCTCTGGATTTGGAAGGAGATATTGCTGAGTTACTCAAATAAATAAACAGTATTCTGCGTGCAAATGGAATGAAAATGGAGGGAAACTCTCTTCACTAGTTTCCTTTATTTTAGGGTTACAATACGAGACATCAAATTAAATAGGGAAATCACAGAATAGTGCAAGAGGAGGAAGGCCCAGCATCATCGGCGGCAGGTTTGTTAGGATCGACACCAGGCCAAGCGCGGCAGGAACAGTGCTGACCTTCGGGTATGGATTTGTGAACAGATTGGACGTGCCTTCCACAGCCGCCCCAGCCGATCTTGCCGCATGTCGAACACGTCACCTTGTAACACATCTTGCTCGCTTGACCTCTCTGTTTCCCTTGGATTGGATCTGGATTAACTTGAGAATTGCAACCATACGATCTCCTCTTTTATATTATTTAATTTTAATGTATTACCCTATATAAAATTCAATTTCATTGTATATAAGATTTAAATTTATTGTATAAATATATATTAATTATATTAAACACATATATTAATTTTTTAGTTTAATTTAATAAATTTGTTTAATATAATATTATTTAATTTTAATATATTATTTTATATAATACTAGAATTTAATTCTATTTTTTTGAGTGAAAAAAAAAATTAAATATATATATATATATTATTTATTATATTATTTATCTTTTAATATTATTATTAATATTTAATTTTTAAATTTATTTTTATAACTATTATTAGTTTTTTAAATCATATAATTTAATTATTGTTAGACTAGTTGTTCACTAAGTCCATTTGATTTTTAAAACCTACTTTGATGATAAGTCTTATGTCTAACTTTATATATTTGTTATTACTATTTGATATCATATTTGTTATTAATATAAATCACTGTTGAGTTTCCACACTTATAAGCACTATTTTAGATAAAACAAATTATATTCTTTGGTTATAAGAAATTTCTTATAAAGACATTACAAAAATAAAAGAATCATCTAAAATATCAACTAAAGTGAGAAAGTAACAATCATAAGATTCTTACTTAATTTGGCAATACTTGTATTCTAATTATTAAGTTTCAATTTGGTCGACTTGACATAATAAAAGAGGTATGAGATTTATTAGTTTAACAATATTAATATCAACTACTCGATGATCTCTATCATTTGAAATAACAATCAAGTTAATCCATTAATGTCATTCTTTCTCAAATGCATTTTATATGGGACCAATTGGCACTTTTTGAACTTACATGGAATTATCCTTTTAATGTTATTAAGTTCTTATAATAGAGAGGTAAAATGAAAATTATGCAATTTCTTATGCCTTTTAATATGATTATAAACCTGTGAAGTCTCTTTACTTTATCGCAATCCATTGTCATAATTGAAAAATCTAGTTATTAAATTACTTTTTAAAGAAACTCATTTAACTGCTATGAGGGCTCATCATTTTACAACACATATTGATATTGTTTTATTTACCTTTTTTTCTTATATGCAACATAAGGTAAGTTGTTGATACTTTCATAAATCATATCTCAAAATATCATAAATTATAAGTTAGGCAACAATTTTACCCCATCAAATAATAGTTTAGACCATTTAGTCTTAATTAATAAACCATTTTTCAAGATAAATTTCATAAAGTTATTACTATTATTGCTAACATTAAAGGTCTATCCACTAATTTTAAAGTTCTTCTAAACTAAATTAACCTTAACATTTTCAAATAAGTTTTAATTAAATATGGTACTTTCTTTTCTACCTTATTAGTTGTTATAAGTAAATCTAAATCTGTAGTTCTTTAACTTTAAGTGTTGTAATCATATGATCTCTAATCACACATTTTTTCAATTGAAACATATGACTCTTTATGTACCAGTTATTCATACTATCAATAATTCCCAAATGCATATTAGTTATATCAATCATATTTTTACCTTTAATTTAACTATATCTAATACTTTCTTAATTTATAATTTTACTTTAAATCTTATTTTTATAAATTAATTATGTGATCTTGGTGTTAACTTATACTTATCTTTTACTGGTTATGATGTACAAGATCTATAGACGAGTTAGATACTTAAGACCAACAGAAAAGTTAGACGTTTGTTCGAACTTGTCTCCTTGAAACTTCCTAATTGATCACCTACTTATTATGCTATGTCAGTTTCATTTATACTTTAGCTTTCTCATTTTAGTCATATTTCTCACTCTAAATTGGGTTTTTTAAGGTTTGTTAAAAATATTGAAATTAATTGTATTTTAAGTTACTTTGCCAAAAATCATACTTTACCTTTTAATAAGAGTGATTATACTTCCTTTATCATTTAAATTGGTTCATTCTAACATTTAGGACCCTTTCTTATTAATACTATAAGTGAATTATGATACTTTATGATATTTATAGATAATTACTCACATTATACATAACTTTATCTTATAAAGAATCATTCTAAATTATTTGATATTTATTCTTAATTTAGTGTTGTGATCAAAACTTAATTTTCTTAAGTGATTAAATTATTTTGTACTATTAATATTATGAAATACAAAAATTTAATATTTCTACAAATTTTTTCCTAAATTGGTATTATTTTCCAACACTTATATCCTAATACCTCCTAACAAAATAGATGGGTTGAATTAAAATATTATTGTATTTTAAATACCATTTAAGCTATTTTTCATTTTTACCTTTTGTTTTAAGCATTTTTTTAGGAAGAAATTACTCTTATTATTATATACATTATTAATCATATGTCATCCCACATTATCAAAAATATATCCCCTTTTAAATGACTTTATGATACATCACCTATATATCAATTTCTTTAAGTCTTTAATTGTACTTAATTTGTTCTTTTATAGCCTCATAAACAAAGTAAGTTAGACCTATGTATGCATTTATGTTGCTTTCTTAGTTATAAGAATGGTTATCAGTGTTGGGATGTCGTATTTAAATGTCTCTGAGTTTCTCATGATGTCATTTTTTAGGAACATAAGATATTTTCTTCTTTTTCCCACATTCAATTAAACACTTCTTTATAATTTTTGTTCATTAATCCTTTTATTAAATTAATGTTAAATCTTTATTCGTAGATCTAGTATCTCTTTTTACATTTTCCTTCATGCCTTCATATATGCATTATCCTTCTCAAGTAAGTAAACTACTTTCTCACTTTTAAGATTTTATTATTTACTTAATTATTACTTTATTATACAAACCTCAATCTTATCAAAAAGTTAATACTTATCTTCTTTAGTAGTGAATAATGATAGAAGAATTATAGGTTTTATCAAAAACTCACATATGGAATTTGATTAAGTTACCTTTTAGTAAATTTGTCATTAGGTATAGGTGGGTTTACAATATTAAAACAAGATTAGATGAATCTATTGAGAGGTATAAAGTTTGATTGGCAGCCAAAGGCTTTACTTAAAAGTATAAGATTAACTATAAGGAGACTTTTACTCTTATGACTCAAATCACTTTAATTAGAAGTCTATTAATAGTTGTTATAGTTTGACATTAGAAGTTATTTCAAATGGACATTAACTATGAGGAAACTTTTACTCTTATGACTCAAATCACTTTAATTAGAAGTCTTTTAATAATTGTTGTAGTTTGACATTAGAAGTTATTTCAAATGGACATTAAGAATTCATTTTTTTAATGGTGATCTCATTAAAGAGATCTATATTCACCCTTCACTTAAATATGAGCATCTATTTAATAAAGTTTGTTATCTCTATCAAACACTTTATAACTTTAAATAAGCATCTTGGGCATGGTTTACCAAATTTAATACTACTGTACACTAATTTGGTTTTTCTTTGAATTCTTATAATAATGTCTTATTTGTTTATAAAAGTACTAAAAGAGTTATTTTATTTTTACTTTATGTTAATGATATGATTATCATTGGAGATAATCTGTATGGTATTAATAATCTTAAGAAGTACCTTAGTCAATAATTTGAGATGAAAGATCTTGACTTACTCAATTATTTTTTAGGAATAAAAGTTTCTTTTGATATTATTAGATATTATTTGTTTCAAAGCAAATATGCATCAGATTTGCTTACTAAAAAAGGATCAGTGAAACAAATTTTTTTTTACTCCTCTTAAGTGCAATGTCAAATTTTCTCTCACTAATGATACACCATTGAAGGATTTTACTCTTTATTAAAAGCTAGTTAAGAGTCTTATATATCTTATTGTTACTCAACCAAACATTGCTTATGATATACATATGGTCAATAAGTTAATGGCAACATCTCAATTTACTCACTTTGTTGTTGTTTTGCATATTCTTAGTTATTATTAGAACTATGTTTCATAGGCTCTATTTCTTTACTCAATCGTCATTTAAGTTGTAAACTTATTTTGATATTGACTAGACAAAAGATCCTACAAATAAACGTTCTACAATAAGATATTGTTCCTTTTTAAGGACTTCACTCATTTTTTGACATAGCAAAATACAAATAGTTATTATTTAATTAATACTAAAGCTAACTATCAAGCTCTCATAAACATTACATCTAAATTGTTATAACTTTGATGACTCTTACAAATATGGGTATTACATACTCCTCTGCTCTGCTTAATGCCTTTAAATTGTTCATAATGATGTTTTTCATAAGTAAACCAAATACAATAAAAATGATTATATAAATAGATCATAATCATACTAAGGATATACATAAATTTCTGTTAATATAATTTAATGAATATTTTCAATATAATATTATTTGATTTTAATATATTACCTTATATAGAATTTAGGTTCATCGTACATATATATTTTAATCATATGAAAAATATGTATAAATTTTTTTGATATAATTTGATAAATGTCTTATTAATGCTTCTTGATATTCTTTTGCTATTTTATACATTTTTTCATGTATAAATAAATAAATATATTTTTTTACAATTTAAGATAAACAAAAATTATTCTTACATTCTTTCTCTCTCATAATTTTTATCATAATTTCATTTTTTTACAATCATTATATATTTTTTAGTACATATAATTTTGATTAGTTGAAGTTAATAATGAGATCATGGAACATAATTACTTTTTCTTATAGAATGTGATTGTATAATTGTTACATTTTTTAAAGTGTAATTAAGTGAGTAACTTTGATGTAATTAGGAATAGAGAAGCTTATGGTCAAAAAAACGCTGGGCCCATCCAGCTAAATGAGACGGGCAAGTTTCATTTGGGCTCCACTTTCTCCCGTACATTGGAAAAAATTTGGGCTCTACTTCGGACGTCCACATATCTTTCATTTCAAACAGAGCGAGCTTCAAGTGCTGCCATTGCAAAGAAAAATCCGTAAAATCGAGTTGCCTTGGGCCTGGCCTGTATCAACGTAGAACTTTAGTAACGATCCACCTAGGAACGGACGAGCACTTTCTTGTTAGAGACGTCCTCCAACGGGCAGTCATAAATCCAAAATCCTTTTGGTGTCACTGCGAAATTCAGCTTTCACTCATCACTTGAATTGCGTCCACAATATGGACACCAAAGGAACTGTCCTCGTAGGTGTGGGGTTGAGTAGAGCCTGTTTCATCCCATCCGGATCGGTCTGCATAAAATTAAAGAGTTTAATTTCAAGGACTAGTAAAATGGAAAAGCAGGCAAACGCCAGGATATTTCAGTCTAGTCCACTTGTCTCCTCCATCATCTCTGCGCTTGGCCCTGGCACGTTCCTGAAGGAATTGGTTGAGATTTTTGTTGTACTTCTATGCGTTGTATTGTCTATCATTTTTACTTGAAAGTGTCTTATTTTCAAATTCGCCAAGATATTCAATTGCAAAACCTACTGCTCCTAGTCATATTGCTTCTTGCTCATTTATTGCCTTGTCATCGTGCGTGCGTTAGCTTAACCTGCTGAGTAGAGTTCAGTATCCCTGACGAGAGTCATCCCTCCATTTTCACCAGCAGATTGATCTCGTTCTCATGGGGTGAGTTCTGTCTCTTTTGATTGTTTTTCGCAGAAATATGTGTTAGGATTATTTATAAATTTCATCCCTCCCGCAGCGCATGAATTGGGAAATAAAAAAAAAAAAAAATCTCACGCGCACACACACACACATACACACTAGCATGTGCATGAACAAAATATGTGTTAGGATTATTTTATCCAGTCTTGAAGTAGTCTAAATTTAATCTAATAAGATATCATCTTATCATTTATTAGAATTATTGATCATATTTTTTTTTATCGCGGATTTGGATTCGTATCATTGATTTGAATTTATTTTTTTGTGCATATAAATTCATGTAGTCTGTTTATGTGAAATGAACAGAAATGCATTCGCTCAACCTCTCTCGTTGTACTTTTATCAGTATCGAAGGGGACTGGGGAAGTCTTTGCTCGGAAGGAAGCGTTTTTATTAGTGATGTCTAAATAATCCACAAAGCCTTTCCTCCTTGTGACGACGAAAAAAGAAAAAAAGAATAGAAAAAAAAAAAAACTCCTTGGGCAGGACGATAGGGAAAGTGGAGGCTGAAATGGGGTTCTTTTTTTTTCTCTTCCTTTCATTGCACTAAAAAGCCCAAACATGACGCTCGGTTTTGAAAGCTATGTCCACCCCTAAATAGCACACGGGTTGAGGACAAGCTTGGGTGGGCCAGCCTCAGCTTAGCTTTAAGATAAAGTCGGTGACGCGCTGATTCGCTCGTCTCATGTTGAAATTATGTTAATCTGACTAGATTTTTGTTGTCCTGCCCGGAAATTATTCTACACCCTTAGTCAAACCGTACTACCGACATGCCGTCCATTACAGTCACACCACTTGTCGTCTACTGATCCCGGTCCTCTCGATTATTTGGTTTTTTTTTTTTCCTTTTTCTTTTAACACACTACTACGTGTTACTCTTCCAACCCCCCCCCCCCAACACCCAAAAAAAAAACCTGTGTGTTTGGAGTCCAAGGCAGACTTGACCGTGGATTTTCTATCCGTTTTCCCAAGCTAGTTGATTTATCTTATTGCAAATACAATTCTTGGATAAGATACATTAGTATGTATACATGATATTTAATGATGAAATACGTTATTATTTAATAAACAAATAATATGAATTAAATCGATTGTAAAATACGGAAAAAAATCAAGTATAAATTAGTTTAATTGTATTTGAATCAGTAATTTAATTAAAGTATATATTTTTTATTAATGATTACAAATAATTAACAGCCTGTAATAAACTACAAATCACCATATTTAATTATTACTAATTGAAGAATGTAAAAATAGCAATTATTTATTGTTTAAAAATTATTTTTAATACTTAAATTTAAGATAATTAATAAAAAGAATTTCTAAAGAGAGTTGATTATATATTAAATTTTATCTAGATTATAAGTTTAAATAAAATTTTATGAGTCAATTACAAGAACTAAGTTTGTATTTTTTTTTCTTTTCGCGGATTTTGACTTATTCTAGTTTTATAACTGAACCAAAACCAAAAGTTTGCCCATCATCCAATTTTCATAGTCCAACCAGCTGGTTTGATTCAATTTGACAATGTAAATGAGCTAATAAATGTTGTGGAATAATTAATTAGCATTGTTCTTTGGTATGACCGAGAGAATTGTCCAACAGCACAACTCAAATAAAAATAAAAATAACGATAATAATAATAATAAGAGGTTTTCTTGCACAACAAAAGGACGGTTCTTATTTATTCCATCAATTCTCAGCCCAATCCGACAGTCGTAACTTAAGATCACTGAGATAAGCATTGTAGTTTTTTTAACAATATCGAGGTGTCTTGGCAAACTGAAAACCACACAAGTTATATATTATCCTCGGTGTCTGCTTCAAAGCTTTGTGCGCTTTGAGACAATGACATCTATGTAAGTAAAATTAAACTGTTCAAAAAATATATATATATTCAGTCAATGTCTGCCCGGAAGGAACGCCGAGCTGCAAACTAATCAATGCCACGTTATCAATCCGACGCAGTAACGTTCTTACATGCATAATACACATTCAGAATAAAAGGGTTGGACGGCATGCCAATGATAATGCTTAGAGTGTAGTTAGTGGGTAACGTGAAATATGATCAATAACCAAATAGCCGTAGGAATTGCAGGCATAATTGGTGGCCTTCATTGAAATGGACAGACGGTCGGTGCTTGACCAAGAAATTATAAAAAGGAAAGGGCAAAGAAGCAAACAAAGAGCATAAGCCCAAACTCCCACGAGTCACTGCCACATGGGCAAGTTTATGTTGCCCAATAATTGGCAACATTGTATCTTGTATACTTGTTGTTACTTTAGTTAACTAGAACCAGAGTTAGATGCTATTAGTCGTCCTACTTACCGAAAAGATAATGCTGTTAGTCTAAGGCATCCTTTGTTTATGTTTTCCTTGCTTTACTCTGTCGTTTGAGCTAATTAATGTTTTTTGCTCGATTCAAGAAGAATATTTAATTTATGGCAAACATTGTTATCGACAATCAACGTTTAGACCGACCACTATTATTGTAGATTTCCTTCCACTGTGCAAAGGTCAATGTCTATCTACTCGTACCAGAAATATGCCATCGAGGACTCGGATTATTCTATCTTAAACCCCAGCTAAACAACTTTCTTATGGCCTAATCATTGATAAACTATTTTTGCTTGTGTCCGCCTATTCCCCGCAAACCCAAGGGAGAAAAAAGGTTACACCATGCATAACAGTTTTAACTATCTCCGATGGTAAAATTAGTATCTTCCAGGGAAATGCATTTGAGTTGTACAGATTCACCAGCGGATTGTTTTGGTTATACTTTTCCATCATTCCATTCCATGGAAAAGGACTCCAGCTTCGAAGATCTTTTAAGTTTAGTGCACTCCAACGAAGGCAGATGTGTACGCATTCGCAAACGCAACAATTGGTGTGTGTGTGTGTGTGTGTGTCTAATTAACGCTAGAGATGGTGCAAGTAGTTCACAACTCGACATCAACTTTCGGGCAAAACAAAGAACCGGGTTCTGGGTAGCATACCGTATTCCATAGGCATCATTATATCTCCTTTTGAAATTCATCAGGTCAGTGCTAACCAAAGCCACATGATATATTTGAAGTTGATCATGACTTGAATTCTTGGTTCTGTGTACTGCACATCCCTTTCTAAAGTTCTTTAACATTCTCCAAAACGTGCAGGTTATCCATATGTCTAGTCACCCAAATAATATTCTTAATGCAATTGGCATTTTAAGAAAAGAAAACATATTCTTCACACTTTGCCGTGAAAGCATGTTTTCCGCCATATAAGTATAAATTTATGCACCACCACCCAAAAAAAAAAAAAAAAAAAACATATAATCTCAAATATGATGTAACTGAGTTTGAATTTATGTGATAATTTTTCTGTATAGGATGGCCTACGATGCTTGGCCATATATATTGCCTCTTTTATAGCTAACAATTAGAGATGCACATATGGCACTGCAAGTGCACAAAAAATATATCTATGCATACGCAAATATAGAACTATAACAGTCTGTTTAATGTGGGTGTCAGACTTAGTTGGACAAATCTTTTTAATTTTTAGTATTATTTCTAAAGATATATCAGCTTAAGCCTCACTTACACACAGGGATGACATGAGAGAGTTTAGAAAAAAGAAAATATAATACTCTATTATGGAGACCTCCAACGAAATAAGAAACAAGAAACCGTGGCATTTGCATTTTCTTGATCATGGAAGTGATGCGATTATGAGTGTGACATCATCATCAATGTGATCTCAATAAAATCTAATCTTAATCATTGTATTTGATGTATTATGACCCATTTATCAAAGATTATCGTGAATCCACTATCAACATATTTGGTAATCAAAGAATTATTGAGTATGAGATCCCATAAATAGCTCAAATTATAAAAAATTGTGTCTTTTTCTGTAATATCAATAGTTGCTTTGGGTGCATTTTTCGCTATTGGATTTTCTTTTATTTATTTATTTATTCTATCTAATTAAATAAAATCAAACAGTAACGACCATTTTTAAAACAGAGATCCAATGCATTAAGTTTCAAAAAATTCATTCACATATACTTTGATAAAAGAAATAAATAATTTAGTCAATTATTGGTCAAAGGTGCATTTATTATAAGGAGAATAGGCAATTGGCACAAATTGTCTATTGATTTATTTTTGAAAACTGATTTGAAAACGTAAGATCAAAGAATAAACAAATAAAAGTTATAGACAATAACATAATTTCCAAAACTGAATACCAACATAGAGAAATTCGTGAAACTTGATTAATTAGGATTACCTTAATAAAGTGATTTTAGGCGGAGTTAATTAAGAACACCTTGTTCCTAAGCAATTCGAGCCTCTTAAAGTGATCCGAAGAGGCAATTTCCTCTATTTTTAAAATAATTAAGGAGGCAATAATCCGAGAGCACTAATTAAGAGGCTTGAATTGCTTTGGAACCCTTTCTTCTTAATTACGATCCAAGGAGGAATTGTCCAAGAAGGATTGAATAATTCCTCTCTTTTTGGCCATACTACTGCAAATTTACCAATTTGCACGTGATTATGCTCAAAAATTTTAAAAATAAATAGAAAAAAAAACCAATTTGCATGTGATTACACGTAAGCCATCCAATCTACATTGTATTCATATTTGCTTTATTAAAAATGAAAATATATATTTATATCTTTCTCGTGGGTCAACGTATGAGGACAATTCCACAAAGCAGATGCACTACAACCCCCGTTCCCCAGTTAATTATAGACCTGGTCCATTTGCAATTTTTCTCAAGAAACTAAGAGGCTCTTTGCATTTGTCCGAAGAACCAGGCCCGTATCCTCAAGATTTTATGCTAGAGCTAATTCGATCATCAGGAATTAAAATCTCACTCGCAAAAATGGGTTTTGGAACTCCTGATGGTTTTTGCAACTCTGGCCTTGACCTGGGGCTAGGCTGCAATGATAAGCAACAAATGGGTTCTGATCATCATCTTCAACCAAAGAAGAAACCATCATTGAGGTATGATCACTTGATTCCATCTCTAACTTTAGGCCCAACAGCTACGAAGGTCGAATCAGATGATGAAGTAGACTTTGGTGTCAATAAGGAGAGAGACTTTGGTGATGATGAAGTAGAAGGGGAGAGAGTCTTCTCATCAAGAACTTGTGATGAAGATGAAGAACCAAGTCCCAGGAAGAAACTTAGACTCACTAGGGAGCAAGCAGCTAGCCTGGAAGACAGCTTTAAAGAACACAGCATTCTCAATCCTGTACAAATTCATCCACTTTCTATCTATGCTGCACATTTTTTTTCCCTCTTTTTTGGCATATGACTAACTTGTGTTATCTTGACTTTATTTGTTGAAATATTAGAAGCAAAAACAAGCCTTGGCGGATCAGCTGAATCTAAGGCCGCGGCAAGTGGAAGTCTGGTTCCAAAATAGGAGAGCCAGGTTCTATAACAGACCATAAATATAGATTCCTTCATATTAATCATAATAATGTTCAGTCCCCAATTACAATAAATACTTTCTCAATCGACTTGTGCAGGACTAAACTGAAGCAAACTGAAGTAGATTTCAAGTTACTGAAAAGATGCTGCGAAACACTAGCGGAAGAGAATAAGAGACTGCAAAAGGAACTGCAGGACCTTAAATCCTTGAAACTGAATGTGCCATTACATATGCAGCTTCCCCCAACAACCCTCAACATCTGCCCTTCGTGTGAGAGAATTGGCAGTGGAGTGAGCCGATGATGACCCATTCACCAGCGCTTACGTTGTTGGCCGGAGAAAGGCTTCTTCACATGACCCCTTCGCCCACCAATCCGCAGCTTGCTAGGCGGGATCAGTCTGAGGCCGGAACATAAGTATTTCTGTTCATGGCTTCCGCTTCTTAATTTTTGTTATAAAGCTTGATTAGCTTGTAATATTTCTTTTTTTTTTTTTTCCTTATTTTGTCTTTTGGCGGCTGTAAATTCTTGATAAGGTAGCAAGGAGGTTTCTCCCTTCTCAGTGTTTTGCATTCTTGATAAGGTTGTTAATGGAACAAGGCGATGCATGTACTGCTGCTTTTCAGCATCACTCATATATATGAATTTTTGCTACTAAATATTGAACATATATGCTGTTGTTGTTGACGATGTCTAGCTTTAATTCAGATATGGACAGGGCTGATCTGCTCAACACCCTGATTGCTTTAATTAAGAAAGGAAGTTCTGCATGCAAGAGATTATATATACTACACTGCTCAGGTGGTTCAAGCTACATTTATTTATGGTTTTATAATATGGTGCTAGTACTGAACCAGTTAATTTCAGCGCACAAAGCCAATTCTATAAACAAATTTTAGCATTGAGTATAGAATGGATGCTAAGGGGCTGTTTCGATTATTAAAACTGGAGAGTAAATGCTGGGAATCGAGTCTTTCTCGGGCCAAAGATCACAGGTTCAGTTTCAGACTTTCAGGAAGGAAAAATAATTTCTTAATGTATAATCAAGGCATTGAACTACTTATCTGGGTCGCTGTTATCCTAATTGGTCAAGCCCCTTCTCCGGTATGATGGTCTACTTGGTAGTTGAAATAGTACATCCCAGTCCCAGTGCAATCGGATCAATGCCTATAAGAGTGTGAACTTAAAAATCTGAAGTCGGCCATTATTTGTCAAAAAGGATTATATAAATAAAAATAAAAACAAAAACAAAATAAAATAAAAAGAGAGAGATCTGGAGTCAGCAACTCCAGAGCATTTGTATGTGACACCACAGCATTATGAATATGCGATGGGGATGGAATACTTGTGTATAACTTACCGTCAAATAAACCTTGACAGTAACAATTCAAATGATTATCAACCACAACTCAAGTTGTCCACTAAGATATGACCAAATAATGTGGGCCTACTCGGGAAATTTGGCATATCGCGCAATCATTTTTTTTCTGTAGAAACACCAACATATGGACAACTCAAGTTATTTCCGAAACAAATTCGAATGACCATCGGCAAATTTTCGGGGTAGCGGGACCGGGAAAAGAAAATTCTGTTTGGCAAGAGAGCCAAAGAAATTCAGGTCCAACGTCATACGGCGCAAGAGGGCAAGGTGGATTCCTAGTCGAATTTCATGTCTCCAACTTGTTGGTTGCTATGTAGTATAAAGAAATAAAATTGCACATACAACAATAACGCAAGATTTTAGTGTCGCGATAACCACTCGATCCATGATACTATTGACCCAATAATGAGGCCCAAAAAGGAGTAAATTCAAGTTATTAGTAGCCAAATTGATTTCACAAGACACAAACTGGCCTCTTCTCACCACCCCACGATAATATTTGTCTTCTCTTCAGATGTGAGAGTGTTGTTAATCACCATAACTGTATCACTGAGTGATGGGTTACATTTTCGGAGTTGGGTGGGGGGCCAACGGAGGAGAATTGCTTTGTATTGTCGAGAACATAAAAATCAAATTGTCATTTGTATCAACAATTATAAGAAATGACAAGCGTTTTGCCCGCCCGGCTTACGTTGTCCATTCACTTCTAAGATTTCTTTCTTTTATATTTTTAAGAACAATAAAAAATATATATTATAAGTATATCAATCGAACACAGGTATAATATTAATCAATCACCATTTTAAGTTAAAATTAAAATTATATATTAATATTTTTACTTAATTTTGTTTAAAAAATTATTACTTAAGTATTATTATGCTTAAATAAATACTTTTTTATTTAATTCTAATATAATATATCTAAAATCTAATATCATACTTTTAATATAGATTTTTTATTAAAAGATATTAATATAAAAAAATTTAAATGTAAATTATACTAAATAATTATCATACTCTTATCTCGGGTGCCGTAAGATTTCTTATTTGACTCGAGCTGAGGACACAGAAATCAATGTCTTCTAGCAGTACGCCCGGTATGTTACAGCCACATGTTTTCCATAGTCGGCGACCATTTATCTTGTTGGCTTGTCAACAATAGCGATGACGTGTGGGAAGAGCAACCAATGTTTTAGGGGTACAATTATGGAGCTCTGAACATGTAGTCAATGGGCAAGTTGACCACGTGGAATGAGGATGCAATTCTCTTTACTGAAATTGTAAGTAGAATTTACGTTGCTTTTTTTTTTTTTAAATTTTAATGATGAAAAAATAAAATAGAATAGAATAAACGGGCAGCCATGTCACATATTATTCATTATGGCGTCACTGTTTTGGCCTATTTCGACTGGAGCTAAAAATGCTTAAGATTGTGTGACTCAATCCGAAGTATATTTTCCCAGACAAAGAAACTGGAGCAAAAGGGTATCGCGTTTCCCCTGTCGCTACCATTCGCGGCGGTGTCCTTTTAGGGTTCACATTGGAGTGGGGACGACGCTAATCAATAACGAATTGTAGCTGTAGCTAATGTTGATCTCTGTGAACATGTCAGGAAACTTCATCGCCAAGCTTTTTATAGTAGGGAAATGTTAGATAGATACAGGTTTCTTGTATACGGAAAGTGACACAAATGATGAGATGAGATACATTCAACGGTCGTATTCATGCATTTAATGGATATGAATATGCGATAAACAGCATTAAAAATATTATTATAATAATAAATTCAAATAATTACTTAAAATGTGTAACCAATACTTTATATGTGTGTCAACAACATATTGTGTGTATGTAATAAAACTCTTTATAAAATGCTATATATTTTAACCATATATTATGTGGGCTTTTTTTTTTTTTTTGTGTTGTTTTGTATGCATGCCTATGGGCGCACCCCTACATATCCTTGAATACACATATGTAGTTATTTATTTGTTTATTTACATGTGTATTTTTGTATGGATGCACCATCTCAAAATCTATGGCAGGAATTGGAAAATATTTGCACAGAGCAGAAGACAAACTAAAGTCCTTGACTGCGTTTTAAAAAAAGTCTTTTTTTTTTTTTTTTGTTGATAAATTGAAAAAAGTTCATTTGTTACAACTTATCCCTATAGTAATATATCCCTTTAATTAGGGATTAGGAGAGTTTTGGGATGCAATGGAACGAGGGCATCACTCCACTTAATGATTGATCACATTTCCTTGGCAGACATGGAAATTTGTATTGGGATCAGGACTTAATCGTTTGGAGTGAAGCTCATAAAAAAAAAAAAAAAAAAAAGGAAAAATGGGCCAACACAAACAGACCTCCTGTACTCGTGTGCCACTGTACATTTTTACAGATCAAGGCCGCGAAGTCTCCTCAAGAAGACAACTGGGCAATAATTGGCGAGGCCCATTCGACCACAGTGGCAACAATTATTGTCATCGACACATTGTCATATGCCCATAACCATATTTGCAATGAGAGAGAGAGAGAGAGAGAGAGAGAAAGTAAAAGATTCCAATAAGTACCTATATACATAACTCACGAGTAGGTCAACTGTGGTTACATCAAGTTTTCGAATCAGAGTCATACTTGATTAGTTCATGATAGGACTGATGATAATCAATGCAACGCCCAACCACCGGATAAATCTATAGCCTTTGGCATAAAACTTTTTTATTCGTTTTTGGTTAAATTCATGATAGGAAATATTTCACGACTTTTGGAACTTTCGGCAAAATATTTTGCTTGGAATTAAATAGTCGGCATGCAATATTTCACGACGTTTGGAACTTTCGGCAAAATATTTTGCTTGGAATTAAATAGTCGGCATGCAATATTTCACCACGTGGTTGCTGCTCTTCTCATTTGGGGAAGATTCCGAGAAGTTGTAACTGGCTATCAAAATCCCTAACTGACATTGTAACGACAATGCTCTTACGCATATCAATTTTTTGAATTGGAGGCATAACCAAACACACATTATTAGAACTAAACGCATAGCGGGATTCAAGGCTTAAGACCTGCGTTAGACACGCAATGCATGTAAGCCCGTTCATTTCATCTTTTCAAATCACCCCATGGGAAGGGGACTAGCGATTTTGATTTCCCTTGCTTTCACTATCCATTCATTCTTTATTGAATTTAATTATTTCATGCAGCTGTTCTCAGCATCCTTGAAATTACTTACATAACAAATAGAAACTCGAAGGGATCAGATAAATGGCCTCGATAGATACATCATAAAGAAAATTCTTCACAGGAAAATAAGATTTCCAACAGGAATAACGAAGAGTATGGCACTTGGAGCTCTAACATTGCACAAACCATAGTACTGAACGTTTGGAGATACATGGTACAACACCCCCATCATATATTGACTTCATCTCATTATATACACTTAACTGCAAGCAATAGGCCTTAAAGACATGCGAATACAGCACAGATGCTCAATGTTACAAACCTCTATTAATTCTTGCATTATTTCCTTCTCACATGCATTTCAGACATCCATTAATTATAAGGCTGCTCATGGAACTTCAAAAGTCTTACCATCCTAGGAAGTCAATTGAAGATGCCCCACTGCCCAAACTGATACACAAGGCACAATGGTAACAATTGCCATCAATCATTGTAAGTCACATTGGCATATAAATCCATGCATTCAATCTAGAAGATCACGATAACCATCATTTTTCATGAGAAAATAGGTATATTTTTTTTTAGGTTATAAAGCACCCCATATCTTCCAATTGATATTATATCACATGGCTTGAACGGTAGCTGTTTTAGACACTTACCCTGGAATGGAACTAACCCTATTCCCTAACATGAGAATTTCTGCTCATGGTGCTAAACGGTAAGGACCATCTCCCATGTAATGGCCATCCATATAAAGAGCAGCATTTTGGGGATGTAGACCATCCATCACCATGAATTGCATGTCTTCAGATGGTTTCCAATGACGCTTCCTTTGATTTATGAACCAATTATTGATTTGCTTCTGGTCTAGACCAGTTGATTCTGCCAATGCCACCTTTTCTGCCTCCTGTTATGCATACAAACAATGCCTCAATCTCATAATAAAGATCCCGTGTTCAATTTTGATGTTGCATGCAGCGAAGTCCAAGTTATCAAATGTAGGCTAAATTGGAAGCCTGTGACAGGCTAAAATGTAGAATTGAAGGGGACACACTAACCGAAGGATATGGCCATTTGTAGTGTAGTTCCCACCAACTTAATAATTTCTGCCTAGCTTCTTTTGGTAGCTTCCCTTTCTTTCTCTTCTTTGAAAGTTCCTGCTTAAGGCTGCTTAGATAGCCACTATACTTCCTCAACAGGTGGTTTTTGAGCTCTCGATCTTCAGCCCGTGCATCAATCTCTGGTAGTTCTGTTTCTCCTCCACTGTTTTCTTGATCCTCTTCAGATGAGCCAACACCCTCGGACTTCAAATCTGTTCATTTGGTGGAACAAAAATCCATTGACTAGAACATAATCACTTCAACCAAGCATATTAAAAGTACCAAAAGCCAACAAAATCCTGACAGTGCTGTCGAAGCAACTGTCCCGTACTGGCAGAATACACCGACAATAACCATTAAAGAGAAAGTGATTAAAGTCACTGAAACATAAGATCAATGTAAGCAGCTTACAACAATAAACAAAAAGAAACAACTTCATTCCTGATGATTGGATAAAAATGAGAACATAATGAGGAACATGCCACGAGACTATCAAATTTTGGTGACTGTAAACAAGATATTCTCACAGTTCATATCATCCACTGATTAATAATGTGCATAAAAAATTGAAACTCATGCTACAGAAATTTGAAAAAAGAAAAAAAAAAAAAAAAACACTGATTCAATGGGATGCTTTAATTTACTGAGCATTTAAATAAGCAATTAAATTAGACACAATCATTTCCCATTCATAGTGAAATTAAAAAATGAGGCAGTAAGCTCTGACCAAAGCTACTTCAAGGTTATTCCACTTTCAGAGGTATTTCCACCATTAACTCAACACGCAAAATATGAAACTTTCCACTTGAGCTAGAAAAATATACACTACATCTTCTAAATGAAACTTTCCACTTGAGTCAGGGAAGCTTCACTGTGGAAATGCATACAACATGAGTTCCAAAGGATAGTATTTTCAAAGCAAGCTGCAGATAAGTTTTTGTTTTTTTTTAATTATTCATTAAATCTTTTCCTACAAGACAACTTGGAGCCAATGATTATTATTACCTTTGAGAATGAAGAAATAAAGAATGCTATGTGCTCAAAAATAATCTTCTTAGAAGCCCCTTTTTATGCAATGAAAATTAAGTGTATTCCTCCACTGCCATTTTAGTTGGATTAGCTAGTGCATTCATACAACATCAACTCATAATTGTTCACAGAATGAACACAACCAGAACACAAATGCCAACCAAATATCTTGCAGTTATCAGACCAAAAAGACCATGTGCCTTTAGTATTGAGTGACTAGGTAATGTTAAAACCATTTGCATAGGATAAGCATAGACCAATCAACTGATTCAAGGCATGGATTCCTCCGCATACACCTTTCCTTGAATGGAATGTTGATGGTTCAGCCAAAGGAAAACCTGGCCCTGCCAGTATTGGCAGTGTTCTAAGAAACTCTGAGGGGCAATTTCTGTGTGTTTATCCTTGCTTTATCAGTTATGCGGAGATTCAAATCACACTAAAATGTTGATCAACTTTAAAACAATTGAATTAACAGCTTCTAATGACAACCTAAAGAATTTGCCTCTCATTTTAGAGTCTCATTCTAATATTACACTCACTTAGTGGAAACAAGAGGCATAACTTCCGTGGAGGCTTAGAGAAATCTCAGGGCTTCTAATTATCTTTGTTTCAGTGATCATTGGAGGCCCCTTAATTTAGTTTTGTATTATAACACTTTTTTATTTAATGAAATTTGCATCGTCTTATCAAATAAAAAAATCTCTAAAGAAAAAAACCAATGAGCTACACTTATAAAACAACAAAAAAGAGAATAAAAAATATATATATATATATATAGCAAAAAGTACTGGAAACAAACAATTGATTCGAGAGAGAGAAATGTAAAATTGCAATTTGATCAAGTAAAAGTGGGCTTTCTTTGGGTTTAGAATCGTCATGCATTAGAAAATCTCATAAACTATTTCACCCCAAAGCATCAACTGGAGTAAATTGCTTTGATTCAATATTTTTCTTGCATTACCTGAAGGATCTCAGAGTGTTTGGTTTCAAAAACAACCTCTCAGATACAAAATCACTGGGACTAAGGCATGGATGAGAAGGAGGCCCGACAAATTAACTTGCGTGCCAAAAATTGGTATATGGAAACTAAGCGCAACCACAAAATAATATGTGCTAATCATGTTCTAGAATATCTCCTTGGCTATATCAAGATTGAAAAATATGATCTAATAAATTGAATATGATACATTAAAAAACACAAATTGAGAAAAACTAAAAACACTCAATCGGAGTATGACTTCAATAGGCCTTAAACACAATCAAATGCACAAATATGGTATTGAAGGAAACATCACAAGATTGGAAAGATATTATGGGATTAAAGATTTACCATAAACGAAGAGCATCGAGTGCAGAAATTTCTCGCATATTGGCATTAAGAGCCCCTCACACCCCGACCCCCCAATAAAACCTCGATGCTGTACTGGCAGATACATTCTTTATAATATGAAGGCTTTCCTTCCCGTGTACAAAAAAGTTTACAATAAAGAACAATGGAGGCTGGAATGAGGTGCGGAATGCCCCATCTAAGGGTTAAAATGTCCAAGAATATATAAGAAAATTTTATTTGGGCTGAGAAACTGAGAGGAAAATAAAAAAATTGAATACCACGGAACGTTACACAGGGAAGTCCACATTTCTGACAAAGGTACAGGCTACACGGTGTATAGCACCGATGTGAACAGCATCCTCGGTCCTCTTAATTGTGTACAAGCTTTGAAATTAACATTAAATATCCAGAATTTTACATAAAAGTAAAGACCAACTTGGGAAATGACAACATCGAGATATGTAAGCACAGGCTAAATGCGTTTGTGGGAAATGACAACCACAAACCCATATGAGAATCAGACTTATTAGAACAAAGAAGCGCACAGATTTTGGCAAGAAACCCAATTTGTCAGGCATCTAGACCTGCTAGAGGCCAGCACATGAGAGAAGTAAATGTAAACCGTCGTTTGTAGCTATCATTCGGCTAGTTTCAGGTGCGTTTTGTCTTTTGGTTTTTCAATGTAGATTTAGGAACACATGATTATAATTAATCAAAACAAACAAGATTATACGACAATTTTAAACCTCTTTACTGCAGGCTCGTGATTAAATCCTAGGGCTTTCAGCTTTTGCTAATCTGGCTATGACAGCTAGTTCACTAGACTCGCTGCCTTGGTGCGACTCTTCTAGCTAGTTCTACTCCAGGCCTATCTGGTTCGACAAAGAAAGATTCAGCATGAAAGAGTAAATGCTGATTGATTAAGAGAGACATATTGACATTGAGCTCCGAGATTTTCCTTACGAAGTCAACGGAAGATTGGTCTGGCTGTTCGTGTTCTTCAACCATTACGAATCCATATCCGTAATAACATATTTATTTACTGGATATTTTCCTTCGTTTTTATCAAATAGTCTTCTCATTCTCTCTCTCTCTCTCTCTCTCTCTCTCTCTCCAGGCAGGTCTTTGGTTGGGAAAAATTCTCGCTCGGGGCTGTGAACGTAAGCAGAATGTTTAAAAAGGAAGGGGAAATTAAGTACCAGAGTTGAAGATTCGTAGGGGACCATTGCAGATCATGTTCAGCTGAGTTTCGATCCTACGCATGAAATCCATGGCTTCCTGTATGGGTCTTGTAAGCTCTTCCCGGTACTTCACGAGCATGTCGTGGTAAGCTTCCTGCAGTTCATTAATTGCTTCAGATATTAGCATAAAAAACATAGAGCATGAACTATGTATAGAGATTTGAGCTCAGCCCATCACACAAGAGGCTCTAGTCTAATCAATTTGACCATAAGGGTATTAACAATTTTATTAAGAAAAAAAAAATCACCATGAACTGATCTAGTTCCGGGTCTTTGGAAGGGTCCCTGAAAGCGATCGAAGATCGCTGCCTCGATTCGAACTCCTGGCGAGCAGCTGCAAGCTGAGCTACAACTTCAGGCGGAGCACCCACCTAAAAACACGTAGCAGAGAAAGAAAGAGAGAGAAAAAGTTTTACGGAGATGAATATATTTGAAGTAACAATTCTTAATTTTGGCATGAGCTTTTGTTTTATTTTTTTCCGAACACAATACCTTTTGGCAATCCATGTAAGCTTCCAAAAGGTTAGAGTACTTGGGGTGGGCGACGATCTTGGCTTTGATGGCTTCAACTTCGCTGGAGCTTGGACTACCTTGTTGCTGATGATGATGATGATGATTATTATTAACTGAGAGATGCCCTCTCAATAAAGGGTAGTGAAATTTATGAGCATGCTGCTGCGCAGTGCTGGCTTCGCTCTTAACTATAGGATGATGCTGTGCGTGTGCCTCAGATTGGAAGCACTCGCTCGATTGAAGATGGAAAGGACTTAAAGGCATGTGGGTATGCTGATTGCTCACGTTAGAGCCACTACTTGTGCCTCTCCCATAAGGAGAAGAAGAATTGGGTGCAAGGATAGTTGATGCATACAGGAAATTTCCTCTTGGGCTGCTCGTGTTCTCATTCATTTGGTTATAGTCCTCCATGTCTCTAAACAAACCCAGAAGTGGAAGACCACAGAAAATGCCCAAAAAAGAAATGAAGCGAAGCCCAAAACCCTAAAGGAAGAAGTATAAGCAGAAACCCTAGACAGCGTAGACGCCTAGTCATCTATAAGAAAAGAGAGACCATGACCATGAATTATGGCTTTTTATATCCAATTCAATGAATCCTGAGGGAGTGAAATAGTTGGAAATCTGTGCTTTCATGTTAGGAAGGCCTAGCTAGAAGTGAAGTTGCACCATGACTTAGGCATGCTAAGCCATAGGGGAAAAACTAGCAAATTCAAAAGAGCAAATATAGAGTAGAAAGAAATGGTCTCGCATGTTCTAGAGCAGGAAGGTGAAGGCCATAGAGTTAGCTCAGCTGGAACCGGCAAAGGGCTGGGATGCTTGGGTGGGTGACAAGACTCTCTCTTTGTTGAAAAGAAAAGAAATATTTGAAAATATAAAAGCAAAGAAGACCAAGAGATAAAGGCAACTGAAAAAAAATATATATATATATTGATTTTTCTTTCCTCTCTCTCTCTCTCTTTTTCTATCTCTCTCTCCACAGCTCCCTTATTAATTGTTGTTACCCTTTCTTTCATGGACTCCCAAATTCTCTCGCTCCATTTTTTGCCTTTTGGATTTTGCATTTGACAATATCGGTGTCCACACCCTCACTAATTGCTTATTTTCCATACTAATCTAGTTCATAAAGTCTTGTTTGTAATGATTATAAAAAGGATAGAAGTATGCTTGTATGGTGTAGTTTATCACCTCACATAACTTCTAGTGGAAGTATTTGTAATGATTTGATCATTACTGTTAGTAAAAATAATAAATTACTGATGAATCGTAAGTGAAGGTACTATTAGTTGTTGCCGGATAAATAACTCGTTAAGGTTATACATAAATAATATTTTTATTTTTTGTAATCAACACATTTTCAATTATTTTTTTTAATCTGTAAAAATTTAAATTTAAATTTTTTTAAACGGTTAAAAGTACATTATTTATAATTAACTTCTGACCGAGAAGTCAATCCAAAAAATTATATATAAAAAAGCCAAATATTCTCCTGGCAGGCTAGAGAAAATACCTTGAGGACAATCATAAATCATAAAATTAAAAGCTCTTTTTGATTGTTATATGTTAATTAATGTCTTCTTTCAATTATTCTTGAGGACAATCTTCCTTATATTTGGTATATTTAAAATTTTATTTTTATAATGCAACAAAAACATTGAAGAACACACACACACACACACATATATATATATATATATATGTTTCAATAAGAAATTGTGGATTATTAGTTTAACATGTGCTTGAAAAACTCAATTAATCGGCGTTTGACATGACGATATTTTAGCTATTTAATTATGTTTTTAGTGTTTCGATAGAAACCTAATCTGCTGAATTATTTTAATTCTCATAAAATTATATCAACTAAAGGCACCTAGGCTGCATCTTCTGTTCCTATAAGTTGACGATGGGATGTGCCATTTACCTAATCTTTCGAGCTATTTATAACAGGTGGAAAGTGTTAACATTCTAAATGAATATATTAATCTATCACTCGATACTAACCTAATTAATAATTTACTATATTTTTTATTAATTTAAATTTAAATTCTTATATTAATATTTCTTTTGATAAATAAATTTAAAAATTTTAATTTGTAATAACAAATTTTTAGATTTACTAATATTAAAATTATTTTTTTAAAAAATTATTTAAATTTAATAATTTTAAATAACATATTTGTTATAAAAAAATTTTTAATAACAACGTCAATAATTTTTTATTTTAACTCGGATATATTTATATTTTTTAAAATAAATTAAAAAAGAAATTATTAATAAAAGAATGAACTGAACAGTAAGCCTGTCTAATCTTCCTAAGATTTTAAATAGGGGCACACCTTGACTCTGGGCAACTCTCGTACCGCGAGGTGGGAAATTTTAGTAAAAGGGCAAATAAGACCCATTTTGTGGTTAACACAAAGAGCTACCAACCGAATACCTTTTAAGTAGTGATTTTATTTCATTGCCTCCCCTGTGGGAGACTTCTACCGTCTCCAACCATATCTCCCTGAAGATAAACACGCTTTATAGAGATGGGAAATTCGACCCAATATCTCATAGCCCACAATATTTAGATATGGATAAACGCTAACCCGATTACAAGAATCTTTAAAGCTGATTTTGTTAGAATAAGGACACCCACAGGTTGCCACTTTCCTATTTCGAAGGAACAATTTTACTGTTTCCTAATTGACTAACACTCCAGTTTGGATACGGGCTAGCAATCCCAATCAATTAATGAAGGTTTTGGAAGTCGTCATCCATGGATTGTGGAGTCTTGCTGGTCAGTAGATGATCCTGCTTGGGAGAACCATCGTCAGCGTTGCAAGCCCGTAAATAACTCAAAGCAAAGGAAACAACAAGAAATAGGATCAAATGTGCCCTATGGCCAGAAGAAAAGCAACTTAACGAGATAAAAAATCTCCATTGCCAATCTATATAAGTAGGTGCACGTGTCACATGATGCTGAGACGTCGTCTGTCAATGCTAAATAAGTTTTAATTAAATTTGAAGATAGACAAGGGAGCACAGCAAGCTAGTAGAGATTTTAGGTTGAAAGGAAAGTTGCTTTCTATTGTGCATGATCTATTGGCTTCCTTCACACACGGCATTTAATAGAGCTGAATCCGACGCGTGCATTATGTTGCATATTCTATTTTCTTGGGCATACTGCATAAAAATATGTTAATCGAAGCTGTTTTGATGGGCTGCCATAAATAATACGAATCTTGATGTTCAAAAAAAAAAATATGTCAATCGAAGCATTGAGGATGCTCAATTGATTGCCACTGAGCATCAAGGAGGCATGCATCGATCGTAATAACCGATTTAATGTTGGCAGATGAAAGAAATGCGAGGGAATTTACCGGCAAAGCGACTCCAGGAATTCACCCACTTGACTACGGAATGGATTAGAGAGAATTGAGAACGGATTTCTCCTACTCGCATTTCATGTTAAATATTGCCACCAATGCATCTTAATAATTTTTTATTTCTTGGTTTGGAAATTAACCCCACAAATAAACGAAAGCAAAACGCGGAACTAGAAGCCAAAGATGTTCCGCTCCAGTTGTGCAAGCCAAAAAAAATGTCTCATCCCCAGTACGGGGAGTATGCCAACTGCAACCATTGTTTTTTAATTTACCTTTTTTCTCTTTACCAATCAGATGAGTTAGTAAGCGAAAGGAAAGGTGATGATACATGTGTCCATCCAATCAACAATCTTTGAACTTCTTGTTAGGAATCCATCACATAACATTTAATGGCATGACCCCATAAGTGTTTGAACTTCCCGATCATCGATCTCATGTGCTATGCAACACGATGGATCCGTATACAAATTTGTTGACACAGGAAAAGTACGAAATTTCAACGGTAAACAGTGGAAAAGAGCCAGTGATAGAATCTGACCGCATTTGTCCTGTTTGTGATGACCTGTTGCAGTAAGACCACGTGTGGTGTATATCACACAGACCCAGAAGACGAGACCATATATGCAAAGACACGCTCACATAATTAACAGGGAGTGGGGGGGCAGAAATGGGGCTCTGTTTTGGCTCTGCAACGAGGTATAGCTGGCGGCTATGACCACCATAAACACATACAAATGCAGAGCCACTGAGAGAGAGAGAGAGAGAGCGAGAGAGAGAGATAGAACAAGAAGTGGGTAAGACCCACAGGGCTTAAACACCCCCGATAGTCGCGCGCTACAAAAAGAGTTGGGATTGTGGTGGGTCCAGAAGATGTCTTTTTTTCCATTAAAAAACAACGCTCCTTTCTTTTCTTTCCTCTCCTCTGCAAAGGATTGGACATTTCCATTTCACAGACATACAGTGCAAGGTACTAGCCAGGTACCCCCCAACACCCCCTAATCACTTGTCATTCACTCCTGGTCAATTTCTCTCTGCTCTACTTCGCCACTTCCCTATGCATTTTTAGTTTATAATTTAATAATAAAATTAACTGTAAAAAAATTAACGAATTTTATTAAATATACAAATCTCTTATGTTATATTACAATTTTATATGTAATATAAAAAAAATTGTATTTACTTAAATTCAATATTTGTGGTTATACATTGTGCTTAATTATATTCGCCATACTCATCATTCTTCATTGGCTATGTTCACAGCCCGGTTAGCAAAATCCATTTCCTTCTTTCTTGTCCGTCTACAATTCTGCGCTTCACCAAAGTTCCCGATGCAAAGCAAACAAACAGCTATTGGCTCGGCATTAGCTAATTAAATCAGGTTATAAATTGAAAGGAGATGTGAACTGATGTTTTGATTGGCTGCATCACTTGGTTGATTGCTGTCCCGTCACATTCTAAAATGAATAATAAATTTTTTAATTTTAATAACTGATTGATATATATATATATATATATATATAATGGCATTGATAATGATACTTGAGCTGATTTTCCTCTACAGCTAATATGTCTATTATTGGTGCTTGCCTTTTTCCAGTCAAATCATCATCTTCAATCATCATATGAATGAGCTGTTCCTGTCATGTCATCCAATTTATCTTTAGAAAAGGAAGGTTGGGGATGGGTTACTCATAGACTAACATGTTTGACATTCACATAACACGGTTACCAGCGCTTCAATAACAGTACTACATGGGTCGACCCTCGTCTTTTCCGCAGATGAATAATATTATAGGACACTCTATCGAAACAATACATAAATAATAATGTAAAAATAATAATATAATTATTTTTAATTAATTTTATTTATTTATAAAATTAAATAAAAATATAATTAATCTAGTTTTTTTATTATTACATTAATTTCTTTTCCAGTATTACATATAGGATCTCATTTATTCTTGCATTTGTTTCAAATTCACTTGAAAAGAAAAGGCTGTTGATTACGCATGTGGATGTGTACATGCATATTGGTTGATAAGCGAAGGATGAATGGACTTCAATTTGGATTCCCTTTTGTACAATATTTAGATATTTAGGTTTTAAATTTTAATTTTAACCTTATATCCCAAATCTTGAAAGGCTGTCCTCACATAGGTTGTTTGTCATCAGAAAAAATGAATTAATTGAGCAACGTGTAAAAATCAGTGAACAAGTGAAAAAAAAAAAATTCAGGATACTACTATGGTCGTATAAATTATGCAACTATTGTTTGTACCTTGTACGCCTGCCCTTTAAAGTAAGCATGTGGCATTTCTCATATAACCAATAAATGCCCCCGTTTATGCTTTAGCAGAGGGGTGGGTCGATCCATGTGCGGTTTCCTTTTTACCCCCCTCCCCCTCTATTTAGCCTAATTGTTAATTGCTATAAGGGTTAAGGAACTAAACAAGGGTTTGGTTTTTGAGAGAATGTGACTGCTAATAATGTGGACCACCTACCCTGATTTCCGCATTCTAAGCAATATTAATATAGGTGGATCCTGATTTAATCGAATTGACTAAAAGTAAGATTCCTTGTTTTATGGGGTAAATAATTCAATTATGGCGCTTTAGGCCAATCTACCTCAAAGTCGTCGTTTATGAATGAAATAAACGTCCAGATTACAACTTTGAAATGTGGGATTAGGACAAAGTATATCACAGTCAGTAATCAGTGTCCTAATAATATCCCGTTTATACTAGTTCGAGCAACCAACCAAGTGGTGACACGAATCTAATGGATTAACGTGTGCTACAAAAATTATTATTATTAAGCAAAACTAATTTTATTGTTTGATTTTAGTTTCTTATTTTGTATTGACATTTTTCTTTTGTGGTATTGACTCTTAATTTTTTTTGATAAAATATGACTTAATTTTTTTTTTCAAAAAAAAAAAAAAGTTACCATTAAGTGGAAGTGGAATCCTATTATTGATAATATATAACATTGCGTATGCCAACATGATAATTAAGCTATAGATACGGTCATCCTCCCAGCTGCTTGGCGTTTTCCCATCGTGAACCAAAAAGGCGAGGCTAGCTAAGACAACTGTGATTTGCTTTATCAGGTAAAAATATTCCTTTGAAAATGACTAATGAACAAGGAATAGAGGTTAAGATGTCATAAGCATTTCAGTCAGGGAAGAGACCTTTATAAAAGCATAAGATTGATAGAATGGCTGGCTTTATCTGACTAATTATATACGGGAAAACTGTTAAAGGCGGCTGAGTATGACGAACGATTAGAGAGAAATTGTGGCTCTAATTGAAGCATAAATAAAGGGCTCTTTTTTTTTTTCTTTAATTTATTTACTAGATAAAGTGTATAGGTTAATTTGACAAAGATATGCAGAAATCTTAGAAAGACATTCAAGTTGAAAAGGTGGAAGCGGACGGTGTTTCCACGTTGTCTCTGTGCCTTGGTGCAGAGATACTGTTCACAATTTTCTGTGTACAAAGCTGCTTTTTAGTTACTAAGGTGCTTTTTTGTTACCAAAATATTAGTTAGATAAAATATTAGTAAATTAAATAAACAAAATAAAATTTCAATTATTAATCATAATTAATAATTAAGATTATCTAATTTTTATATTTATATCAATAATTTAAATATGATCTCATTCATTTAATTTATTGATCAAGTATATACCTAATTAAACCTTTTTCGCTAAATGCCATAGGCAAGCACTACCACGACTGTCTTTTCGTTGTTTCTGATCCAAGGAAACTCGTTGGAATTGACACTAACTTCCTAAAAAAATTCACGGATTAAAAAATATTCGAATTTAGAAAATCATGCGAAAATTACTAATTTCTTTAGCAATATAAACTTTGCAGTCAGTATTGGCACCATTTTTTTTTTTTTTCCTGAACAGTATTGGTAGAAATGAATGAAATGGATGGTCGCTGTTGGTGATTAAGATAAAAAAAATAAAATTAAAAGGGTAAAACTCGATCACCAACATAAAAATTATAAACGCAACCTATGGAATTACTTCCTTTCTATTAAAAGCATTGGTGCGTTAAAAATTTTGTGACATCCAAAATAAGGTGATGGTTTTACTTGTTGAGTCAATAACTACTTAATAAAACCAAATTCGACAGTAATAATTGAAAATATAATAAATTAGTTGACCATAGGGAGAAAGAGAGACAAAGATTGGCTTGATGTCTAAGATAAGTTTGATGCCTTCAGGATTTTCTCTTTGGCGATTGAACGATTTCTTTTTAGTGCCTGTGCACCCGTTTGTCTGAACATCCATATCAGCAGTCACTATGTTTTATTTGCAATATTAATGGACGACAATTGCATTGTAGAAAGCTCCAGGGTTAACTTTTTAGCTTTAGGTGTGATCTTATATTATTTCTTAATCCATGGTCTTTTATTTATTTATTTATTAGCACCATCTAAGCGCAAAAGCTTTCTTCTTTCTTTATCAAAAAGAGTTTGCATAAAGTTCATAGCCAATATTCTTTTTTGAATATTAAACCTGCATGGTCCGATCCATGTAGAATTGTTTGTGGACTCCTTCATGCACAATTACAGACTGTGATTCCATTGGATTAACCGGGGTTAGATACATTATTCATTAAAGATTATCAGTGGAGAATCTCCGGCTTTTCAGCACATTGGATCTGAATAATCATAATTTAGGCAGCAATGCTGATTTCAACAGTCGCGACCAAACTTGAACTTTTCCAGGCAATTCATGAGCATGTGTTATTGCCCTTCATTTTACAATAATATATTATTGGATTAAGTCAATTGGTTATCTCCATGTTACTTAATTCGCATTGTCACATTTTGCACATGCCGGCGAAGGAGGGAAAAAAAAAAAAAAAGACAATCTGATAATTGACCACATCGCCTCAATAATCTCAATAGAGTAGTAAATCAAGGCTAAGATTCAGACAACCTGACAGTAATTCTAAAACATGCTTTCATTTCAGCATTTCAAACTTCAATGTCACCACGGCATTGAGAATCCTTAGAAAATGTTCATTTCTTATAATAGCCCAAATTGTACACTAACAAAACTATGATTTGTTAGTACCCTAATGTTTGATCATACATGTGGTAAGCACATAACAACGATCCTTTTCTTTTATTCCCCCCCCCCTAGCAATGCTAAATGTTACCACGGAGAGAATTTTTGATGTGCCATGTTCGTATTTACCAAGTAATTTCATTAAATTGCGTACCAAATTAAGGGCATCACCTACAAAATGTCACAACCGATGCTACCAAGTGTGTGTGTGTGTGTGTGTGTTTTATTTTTCTTTAATCCTTGAGCTTGTTTAGTTAGCATCCTCAAAATAAAAAATAAGAGTATAGAGAATAACATAAGTTTTTTTTTTAAAAAAGGAAACGATAGGATTTTATTCATAAACTATAAGCAACATACAACATAATTAATAAGAGATTCAACAACCAAAATACTATCTTATTGGCATATGTTCTCTCCAAAGAAGGAAAAGGCATGATGAACAAGAGCATGATCAACCATATTGCACTTCCTATTAATATATTTGATGGCAAAAGAAGCAAAATGAATGGCAAGTTCCTTGATGTCTTCCATAACGAGGCCAACTATGGATGATTCCATAAAGGGATTTAAGATGGCCATAATTGCAAGTAGACAATTCGACTCTACTACAATGTGAGATAAGGAAATTTCATTTGCTTTCAGCATAGCTAGGTGAATCATCAATGATTCCAGCACTTCCGAAGAGGTGAAACTTGGCAATTTTTGGTGTACATGAATAATAGATTTCCACTAGTATCAAGAAAAACCATACCAAGATCCCTTACATTGATTTTTAGATGCATTAGTGTCTATCTTGATGTTATCTAGTTCTAGAGGCTCCCGTGTTTTTCCCTGAGCATTCCATGCGAGAGAGTGTGAGGACTGAATTCTCAAGCTGGAAAACCAAGTATAAGTCAAGGGTCATCCTTACCATTACATTATGATCAACACTTCTACATTGTATAACCTTAAGGTTTCTAGTTTTCCATATTACCTAGGTCAACGTTGTCACTATCTCTTTATGGCAAAGAACTTAGTTTTATAATGTTCAAGCTCAACCTAGATGCCTTGAAATGGAAATAAGTTAGTCTGCAAGGGAAAAAAGGCCTACAAAAGGATAAGAAAAAACTGGAAGCAATTCTAATGGTTTTTTTTATTAATGTTTAATTACCTTGTAATACTTTAATTATATTACAAATGATGTTTAGGTATGGTAATTCATAAACGACATGTTGATTAGTCATTTTTATTAGTGGTTTTTGCTATAATGTGCAACGTTAAGCTATTTGTTAGTGGAATTAAGTAAAAAAGTTGTACGCTCAACTTTTTTAAGTTATCAAACAAGTAGAAATGGGAAGTATATCCTTCCTTGATCATTACATGTACTCTTAATACTATACAAAGTCTCTTATAACGGAAGCCTTATGAAATAAAAGAGTTTTTAGAGTGTTCAAAAATTTTTCCTTGGCTATGTAACCTTTCTTTTTACAATTCTCTATATTCCTCCCTCTCTACCTTGTTTCATAATGATGGTATTAAAGCATTTAAAGGGTCTCAAAATATTGTGCTTAAGGATTGTGTACGAGAGAAAAACTAAAAGTGAAACCTCACCATAAAACCATAAACACTGTAAGAAAACTAAAATGACTTTAGCCTCATGTCCAATCTTAACACTTTATTTTTTTAGAAGAAAACTACCCAATGTATGTAGTTAAGATAAAGGCTTACATAAAGTCATTAAATTCCTAGAAGATAGTTAAAAATGAAGATCAAGTTGCAGCTTTTCTCATTAATTCAATAGTAGCCCATATTAAATACTATAGTAAAGAAACAACAAAGGTGTGTAAGACTCTTATTTGTATACATTCTGGTATAACAAATGTCATTTTCACCAAAATTATGGCATATAAAGGAGCCAAAAAATGTTAGGGAAAATTGAGATAGGAATTTAATGGGAATAACAAGACAAAAGGCATCCAAATCTTAAATTTGAGAGGAGAATTTAAATCTCTCAAAATGAAAAACACTAAATTTATGAAGCAATTTACAGATAGGCTCATGAAAACTATCAATGAAATTAGATTGCTAGGAAAAGAGTTGACTAATTAGATTATAGTGGAAAAAAGTGTTGGTATGCTTACCCAAGAAGTATGAATCAAATATATCTTCATTGGAAAATTCTAAAGATTTAAGCAAGTCTACCTTAATAGAACTTATAAATACCTCTCAAGCTTTTAAATTAAGAAGGATTATTAAGTAGAATGATGCAAATAAAGCTATCATACTAGTTAAAGGAAAAATAATAAGTAGGAGCAAATAAGTTTATTAGTGAAAGCAAGGATAAGGAAAATAGTAAAGAGGAGAACAAAGAGAAAAATAACTCCTTACCTTGTAAGGACTATAAAAAGACTAAACATGTAAAGAACTATTATTGGTTCAAGCTTGACATTTAGTGTAAAATTTTCAAAAATAAAAAGCATATGGCTAAGGTTTGCAAAAATAAAAGAGTACAACAAAATGTGTCATAATAAGCTTAAGTTGTTGGAGATTAATAATAAGAGGAGTGTTTATTCATGGTTACGTATAATGCAACTGAAGGAAAAGTAGAACCTTGGTTAGTAGGCAATGGCTACATATATCATATGACTAATCAAGTAGCCAAATTTAAAGCTCTCGATTTGACCTATTCATCTAAAGTAAATATTAAGAATGGTAAATATATTTTAATAAAAGGGAAATGACTTGTTTTAGTGGAGACTCCATTATATATTAAAACTATTTTTGACGTTTTTTATATACTTAATATAAACCAAAATTTATTGAGTATGGGGCAATTACTAAAAGGAATTATGAATTATTGTTTAGAAATAAATCATGTAAGGTTTTAAATTCCTTTGGCAATGAGATAAATCATGTAAAATGGTCCCTAAGGCCTTTAAGAGTGATTAAAATGAACCTTTTTACTTTATTTGGCTAACGAGCCTAAAATCATTGTTGGTCATAATTTGAATGCTAAAACTTACCAATCTATGGTTTGAAAGCTAACAAAATTATCATTAACAAAAATGTCAAATTATATCAAATAATGAAACTAAATACAGTTTTAACAAGTTTAACAAGTTACGTATAGACTTTAGTGTTCATCATCAATTAACAGGTACTTATAATCCTTAGCAAAATGGTGTCTTAGAAAGAAACAATAAGACAATTATGGGAAATAACTAGATGTTTACTGTTTAAAAAAGCCTTACCCAAAGAATTTTGAGCAAAGGTTGTCAATACTATAATATACTTACAAAATAAACTTCTGATTAAAACCTTAATAAGGAAAACTCACTATGAGGCTTGATTTAGTGACAAGTTTTCATTATAACATTTAAAGGTGTTTAACTATCTTTGTTATAATTTGATTTTAGATATTAAAAAGAATAAACTAGATCGCATATTAAAACTTAAGATCTTTATTGGTCATAGTTTGAATGCTAAAACTTACAAGATTTATGGTTTGAAAGGTAATAAGGTTATCATTAACAGGAATGTTAAACTTGATGAACATGTAACTTGGGATTGGAACAATTCTCAACTTTTATGTGCAAGAAGATGATAGTAGTATAACTCTAAAATCACAAATATTTGATAAACCTATTACAGAAGAAATAACAAATTTTGATGATGAGCTAATCAAAGGCATAAGATCACCTAAAGATGTATATGAAAAGAGTCATATTATTGTTCTTGAACTAAAAACCTATCATGAAGCCTTAAAGTCTAATGTTTGGTTAAATACAATGAAAGTATAATTAAACAGGATAAAGAAGAATAATATTTATGAGGTGGTAAACAAACTAACTTACAAACAAACTATTATAGTAAAATGGGTTTTCAAGACCAAGTGCAGATGGATTAGTTAATAAATTGAAGGTTAAATTGGTAGCAAAAGGTTATTCAAATATGTATACAGTGAATTACTCAAAAACTTTTGCACAAATGGCAAAATTGGACACCATTAGATTGATTTTAGGCCTTGTTGCACATAAAAAATTGAAGATATTTCAATTGAATGTGAAAATTATTTTTTTGAATGGTTATTTACATAAAGAGATCTTTATAAAATAGTTAGATGGATTTTAGAAAAAAAAAAATGGAAAAGCTTTCTTATTAAGAAAAGTTTTTTATAGTTTGAAACAAATTGATATAAAAAGATTGATGAATACTTAGAAGAATTGAATTTTGAGAAAAGTAAAAGTAAAATTACATTATATGTCTAAATCGATCTAATCATTATATTTATATATATATGGATAATTTGTTAATAACAAATAAGAATAGTGGAATAATTAATGAGTTTAAACATAATTTTCATAATGTCTTTGAAATGACATACCTCAAAAAAATGTTTTATTTCCTTGGAATAGAAATCTTATGATTAGATAAGGGCATCTTCATTTGTCATTAAAAAAAAATATATTACTAAAATTTTAAAGAAATTTAAATTGTTCAATTGTAAAGGCATTTCAACTCCTTTGAAGAAGAGTAAGAAGCTATGAAAAGAGGATGGTGCCAAAAAAGTTAATGGTATTTTACATAGGAGAATAATTGGATGTTGGCTTTACTTATTAGCAATAGGGCCTAATATAATGTAGGTTACCAATCCACTCTCCAAGTTTATGTAAAAACCAAATAGACTTAGTTTAAAGTAACAAAAAGGGTCATAAAGTATATAAAAGGGACACTTAACTCTAGAATATACTATAAGAAATGAGTTAAATTAAGTCTATATGGTTTTTTAGACAATAATTGAGGTAGATCATATGAAGATATGAAAATCACCTTAAGTCACTTGTTCACTTTAAGTTTTAGTGTCATTATTAGAGTTTTAGGAAGAAAAAGGTTATAACATAATTAACTAACAAAATTGACTATATTTTAGCAATTGTAATAATCAATCAAGCCATTTGATTAAGGAAAATCTTAAAGGATTTAAGACAAAACCAAGTTATGATAATTGAAATTAATATAGATAATTAAGCAATAATAGTCATTTATAAAAATCTAGTATTCCATGGAAAGACCAAACATTTTAAGATCAAATAATATTTCATCTGTAAAACTCAAATAAAGGGAGAAGTAAAGGCGCAACTTACAAACATATTAACCAAAGCTCTCTTAAAGTCTAATTTTGAACAATTAAAAATTAGAAAGGACATAAATAAATATGAAACTAAGGAAAAATGTTAAAAAACCTAGTTTTATTTTGTTTAAGCTTAACTTGGATATCTTGGAATGGAAGTGAGCTAGTTTGCAAGCAAAATAAGGTCTACAAAAAGAGAAGGATAAACTTAAAGCAATTTCATTGCTTTTTTTTTGTTGTAATTAATGTTTAGTTACCTTGTAAAGCTTATATTTAGATTGCAAATAATGTTTAGATATAGTGATCCATAAAGGACATGTTGGTTAATCCTTGTTATGAGTGGTTCTTGGTACAACGTGTAATGCTAAACTACATGTTAGTAAGATTAAGTAGAAAAGTTGTATACTTAACTTCCTTGAATTTGTAGACAAGTATAAATGGAAAGCATGTCCCTTCTTGATCATTATGTGTACTCTTAACACTGTACAAAGTCTTTTATAAAGGAAGCTCTATGAAATACAAAATTTTTTAGAATGTTTAAAAATTTTTCCTTGGTTCTGTAACATTGCTTTTTGTAATCCTTTGTGCTCTCTCTTTTCTGCCTTGTTTCACAACATTGTGGCCTTTGTGCCTCCTTTTTTTTATATAGATTCAAATTGAGCAAGAAAATCTTTATGTCCTATATCTTAAACTCAAAGGCCTAAGGAGCTAATAAACCAAATCACATAGGCTTTATGACATGAGATTAGTGCATGAAAAATAATCTTCATAACACTCTTACATAGCATATATATCATACAAAAGCACCCCTTTTTACACTAATTTGGCATATATTGGTAAGAATTTTCTACACACATGCCACATAAAATGCTTTACTTTTCTCAAGACCTTTAGCTTTTAGATTAATTCACATCTTTTTTTCCCAAGTTAGTGCTGTTACTTCTAAATCCAAATAATAAAGCACTCTATAAATTGGAAAGAGCCAGCTTGTAAGTACTCCTAACAGTGTTCTTTCCACTTTTACCAATGTTTCATTTCAATTAATCTTCCAAAGTCTTAAAGCTCAAGTAAATTGACAAAATTTGGGCATTTTCATCAAGTTAAAGCATTTCTTAATTAGATCCTTATACCACTACTATTGGTCTCAATCAATTAAAAATGAAACCTACTCTAACTTTTAAGGAACTTTAGGTGACAAAATTATAAACTTACTTTGTTTTGACAAACACAAGTCATCCTAAATATACACCTTATTGTTATCACCATTAAGTCATTTGTTTTCTCTTTTAAGTAAAAAGCACACTTTCAAAATATTTTGTCTTGTGTAGTTTGAATTAACATTGAGTTTGGCTTACATAAAGGAGCCATAAGGAAAATAATGTGCTTGGAGAATCTTAAACAATAAGGAATTTTTGTTATTCACTAATTACCAAGCTTGCTTACCCAATATGCCAAGATTAAAATTAACAAAGTCCTTAAAACTAAGTCTTCCATTAACTCATGGTAAACATATTTTATCTTATAAAAGCTAATGAAGTTTATGTGAGTGCTTTGAGTCACTCCACCAAAATTTGTTAACCAAGATGGCTAATTCTAAATAGAAATTGTAATAGAGTAAGAAATAACTCATTTCATATATAGCTTGGATAACTACTTTGATGAGCACCTTTTTACCCATTTTTGATAAAAAAAAGATTACTTTCATCCCACCAGGCATTTTCTTACTCTATCCATAATAAGAATAAAAACTCCTTTATATGAAATCAATAATAATTGGTAGCCAAGACACTTCTAGGAGGCTTGAATTATTGTGATACCCAAACAATTTTGAATTGCATTTTTAACATCCTTACACATATTACAATTAAAAAAAAATTCAGTCTTCTCCAAATTTATCTTTTGACCTAAGAAGAAAAACCTAGTTTTTAGTGTTAGCATTCTAAAATTGAGGCCTCAACAAATATAACGTTGTCATTAGTAAAAAAAAAAAAAATAAGTAACATATGATTAGAGCTCAATGATAAGCTTAAAGCCCATTAATATGCCCCGAAGTTGCCATAACATTTATTAAGGCATAGAGAACTTCTACATACAACAAGAAGAAATATGGTGATAATTGGTTACCTTGTATAAGCCCTCTAAAGGAATAAAGAATATCTTTAGACAAGAATTAATAATTAAAAAATAAGATACTATAGTCACAAATCTCATGATACATGCCACCAATTTTATATTAAACCCTATTTTAAGCATGATTGTTTTAGTAAGCACCATACAGCTTGGTCATAGGCTTTGCTCATATCCAATTTAAGCATCATAAGCCCCTTTTTGCTGTAATAATTATATTTCATCTTATGGAAAGCCTTAAAAGTAACTATGCCATTGTCAATAATAAGGCATTTAAGTACAAAAGCACTTTACTCCTCCAAGATAAGTTATGGAAGGAACAACATCAATCTATTTGTAGTTGTCTCAGTGATGAGTTTAAAGACTACATCACAAAGACTTATTAGACAATCATATGATAACCCATTTGTTTATGTTTATATGATTAATAGCCTATCTGTTCATGTTCCATGTAACTATAGTAATCTAGTAATGTTACTTGCATCACGAGCAAATAAAGATTCATAACTATCATTGAAAAAGGTTTGTCCTTAACAAAAGATGTTGAAATTGGATAGTACTAAACAATACATTGGTACCTAAGTTGTCACATGTTCCATTCTTGTCTAATATTAATCAAAATATATTAATTTCTTATTTTCTTCTCCCATTAGTTTTACTTGCACTATATGGTAAATGTTACTTTATTCACAACGTATCATATGTTTATATCTAATGTTACATATTTAACATGAACATTTAATGCTAAGTTAAGATAGCCTCTTGGCCTTTATAGTTAAAGAGAAGTTCAGAGTTCAACTTCTACCTCTCTTAAAATACTCACTATAATGTGAGATTAAATTAAGGTGTTATGTACTTCTTAAGATATATTCAAATTCACTATTTATTTATTAACTTTTAATTAACTAAATATAAAAAATATCTTTCAATGTAAATCTAATTTAAATTTATAAAAAAAAAATTACATTACTCTATTTACATATATTTATAATTATTTTTTTAAAAAATAAAAATATATAATAAATAATTATGAGTATATTATTTTATTTACATATATTTTATATATATATTGAAGTTTTATATATTTAATAAATAATAATAATAATAATAATAAATTTAAATAAATATAATTAAATTAATATATATTAAATATATTTTATATATTATATTATTATAATTATTTAGTATATATTTTTAATTTTTAATTTTTAATTATAATTAATTAAAAATATAAATAAAAATTATAACATAATTTAAATATATATTAAATTATCGTATAATAATATAATATAAATAATTAAAAATTTCGATATATATATATATATATATATATATATATATATATAGATGACAGTAAATTTAGTTATATTTTTATTTTTTTACTGATTGCGTTGGATGGGGTCAATTCAAAGTAAAAAAACAAGAGAGATTGGACATGGAGGCAGTACAGAAACCCTTCCGCTTAACTGACATGATCACAACTAAAAAAATAAAAATAAAGCAGCCGAGGGATTCATTCTGTAATCGAAAGCAACGACTGTGGGTCAAATTTACAAAGAAGCGAAAGCTGACGGCTGATAATCAACAGAGCCCAACTCATAGAAGTCACTGTCAGTGGCCCTTTCTGTGGGGGCCAGTGCTCTGTCTGGGTGAGAGAGGCGCGCGAAAACAGCGGGAGCTTTTTCCCAATGCACTTATTATATCGTGGCTGATATTATAACTCCACAATTCTCCATGGAGAGCGAGAGAGAGAGAGAGAGAGAGAGAGAGTGCATAACTTTCGTGGGTCCCATTACACATCCCATCAAATGTTAACTCTTTCTTTCCGTTGAAATGACACTCTCCTCAGGGGGAGAGAGAGAGAGAGAGACAGAGAGTTGGGAAGGAGGTGACAAAGGGATACTATGCAACCCATGTGGGAATGGGACCCATGGGAGATTTGAGACAGGGATGGGACTGTTTTGGGGTCCTCTCAAAAAAATGCCATCATAGAAGGGAAGGCAATTGTGTTGTGCTGATGGTGGTGGACTGTTCTGGATGGAGGAGGAGGAGAGCGGTGGATGGATTGGATGGTGGTGGGGGTCTATTACACTGATGTGATAATTAGGATGTGTAGTGTAGCATTGGGTGCGTAGGGGCATTTTTATTGGATGGCCACGGTGGAATCTGGGGCATGGGAGACGAAGGGTGTTTGCCTATAATAAGAATTCATTTGTTGATTTGCAATATGATCAGTTTGGGCATCTCATTTGTTGATTAAAAATATGGCATTTGCCTAGTATTGTATTTCCTACCCAAATACGCGCAACTTGACTTGATGTTTTGATTCCTCATATCAAGCCGTGGCATACGTAATTTTTTGATTAGATGATAACGACGGAGATTGTTTTTATTCCTTGTAAACTATAATGCTCGGCGTTGACAACGGCCACGAAACACAGATTGTTCTGCGACGATTAAAAGTTGGTTCAAGAACAAATTACCAAGTGCTTTCAATTTGATGGGATACTACTACTCGAAACTTTAATCAAATCAAAAATGGCCCCACTTTGTTATGAACCTGAACTCGACGCGCCGAACTCTGCACTTCAACGTAATTGGAGTTTTAGACTGGCGGTCTATATTTCAATTTCCATCTTTGTGGTCTGGACAATCGGACCCAAAGTCTTTGGACGCTGAGCTGGGCCATTTCGTTCGGTAGGCCTAGAATGGATACATCTGCCACTACCATCCTTTCGCACGCCACCTTTCTCCGCACCGAACCGTTGCGGCCATTAATTCTGTGATTCCTTCACGGCTGCTGCTTCTACAATTCCAGGTGCCCTGGGTTACGAATCTCGTTTGGGTTGAACCACGATAAAAAGTCCCTACCATTTTTCAGACTTCGTGGTGATAACGAGGAAACTTTTAAAAGACCGAATGATTTAACCTCAAACTCCTTCAAAATAATTAGTTAAATAATAGATGACAAGATCGAAATAAATCGCGCGTCTATATCATATCACTTGGGACGCAAAAATAAAGAAAGAGAATCGGATTGTTTAGCATTATTCTTCAATGCCTTGCATTCTGGATTCATATTCCAGTCCGACTGGGACCCACTTGGACAAAACCGGCGGCCATGAAATAATTTAAAAGTTTAAACCATCTAAATAGGTTAACCGTAACCTAAATTTCTAGATTCCAGTACGAGTCATCTCCATCCTGGGACAGTGACATATTGTGGTGCCCATGTTCAGGCCCACCTGCCGCCATCTATTCTGCAGCCGTCTCACATATGGTCTCAAAGTTGATGGGCTTTCAAGGCCTTCGACATGGGCCATCGTTCACTTGGGACGAAATTTCTTTTTCGGTCGACGTATGTCACGTGGATTCTTTTTGTTCAGCCCATCAAACATTCTGAAAAGAGGTCAGATTAACTCTCTACGGCCCACCAGCATTAAGCAGCCCCTTTTTGCCGCCCAAGAGAAGTCAACAGAAAGTCTTAAAAGTGTGCCCCAGACTTTCTAAGATTGTCTAAAAGCTTCTAAAAAAGATTTTTGTAAATATTTTTCTAAAAACTCTTCACTTAAATATTCAGAACAATTATTTCTAAAATATTTATTTAAAGAGATTAAAATAAATGTAAATAACTTATTTCTCTCATTTGTATGAATACTTAAAATGTTTAAAATTATATAAAACGATTTATTTATTTAATAAAATTTTTATTTGTAAATTTTCTTATATATTTTTTTTATTTTTTAAAAAATATTTTTAACTTTCTTACTTATCTCTTACTTGCCCTCTTAACATTTTTTTTCTCATTCTTTCAAACTTTCTTACACTCATTTAATCTATCTTCACTCTGCAAAGTGCGGTTTAGTAGGAACGAGATGTACGTTAATTTCTTACCCCGCAAACTGTGTTCAAGGTTCGTCCGGCAGGTTGAAACTAATATTAACAATCTGATTTGACGATAAGCACTCTATTTTAATGCTTACTTATCCTGTTCATCAATCCCGACTTTGAGACTAATGAGTTTATCTCGAGAGTATTGAAATCGCCTCCCAGAAAGTAGGTTAAAGTCTCCATTAAAGCAATGCCTCTTAGATAAAACGAAAAAGTGGTTTGCAGAGAACACGCAACTGCTCATAAATACATGGAAACAAGAATATTATTATTATTATTCACAGCCAACATATCATATCAAGTCACGAATTCAGCAAGAGAATACAATTCTGCTTTCTTTTTATCTACAGTTTTCAAAAGGTACTGAAATATAGTAAACCATAAGTAGCTTGTTTTAGGTTAAAGCAGCAGTTGGGAACTTACGTGTCTATGGATATCACTTGGGGAGAGCCAACCTTATCAACGACAAAGGTTTTGTTAACCTTCCTAGAAGCACTAACAATTTCCACGCCGTATGTGCCATGAAAGCCTCTAAATGCAAGTTGTTCCCCCCGTCCATCAATCTGGCCATGAACATGAGACAACCACTCACGTTTAAGATCAATATATCTTTTACCGGCTTCATTGAGCTCTCCTTCTGCATTGACCAAATGTGCACTGTCCCGGCTCATGAACAGCACCCAAAATCCCCAGAGCATGATTCCATCCACTGCAGGGTGAGCAAAAGCTTCTAGAAGCATGATTTCCAAGTCATCCTCTCTTATGTATTCATTAATGGAGGACACATCAAGCTCCGTAAACCATACCGGAAGACCAAGAATACCCAATTTATCCAGTGCAGAAGAAACTATAGACCCAATGGGACTGTCTATATATCCTTGAACTCCGATTCCTCCAACTGGAGCACCTTGCTCTTGCAAATCAAGAGTCTTTTCAAAGTACATTTCCGGAGAGGATCTGGGTTCGTTCCCATCCTCCACATGATAATCATTCACTAACAGAGTGGCAGAGTCATCTAATTGATTTGCAGTCTTGAACATATATGCTCGGATATCTTTATCCACCCGATCCGGATAGAATGACCCCTGCGGCATCTCATTGTTCACGTAATAATGTCTGAACTTTCCATAGCAGCGAGTTAGGAGTCCTGTTAAACGATTTTGAACAGCCTTTTTCAAGTCATCTTTGTTCAGCACTTTAATCCAAGACTGGACAGCACCGTCCACATCCCAGAAGAAACAATGACCCCGTATCTCTATGTTGTTGCTCTTGCACAAATCTAATGAGGCGTGTTAGAGTATATTATAGATTTCACCGAACAGTTTAAACTTTTAAATGGAATGATTTTTTAATAAAATATAAAAATTCATCTGCATTTTCATCCAAATCGTTTCCAGTTTATCACTAAGCTTGGACCTTGTATTTTGCCACGACGGGGAAACAAAATTATAACAATAGCAAGAGTCTGCACGGTGGACTGAGAAACAAGAAAAGAACAAAAGAATCAAGAAAACTCAATACGAGCGACAAAAATACACCCTAACCAATACAAGGCGAGGCTAAAAGCTTAACGATCAAACCTCGTACCTCGGAACCTTCGTTACAGTTATTCGCTTGTCAGTTCTCAATGGTTGGTCTTGATACCAATCTCTACCCAACACAATAATCAAGCAAAAGCAGCTCTCGTGAGTGGAATACAATAAAGGTTTATGATTATAACTAATGTAGAAAAGAAGATCATCATGCTTAGCCATAACGTGAGAAAGAATGATTAGAGATTACTTGTAAAAGCCTGTACGTTCACCTTACTCGACCATTCTGATAACCCTTGCATACAAAGGCTATACTTTCAGATGTAAAGGTAATTACTCAAAGTATCTATCTGAACAGAGATGAAGAAGTGAAATAGTTTAGATAAATAATTACACTGAATTTGCTTGGACCGGAACAGTTGATTAGTACTGATTTTATAAGTAGGTTCACTCCAGGGGAAGGCCCTTCAAAGTAGAAAACAACTCGGTTGGGCATGGAACACAAGGAGAAATTGCCTTCCAACTTCACCCATTTCACCTCTGATGCAGAAGTTCTGCAATATGAATATCCTGGGCACGATCTTTACACTTGATTTAAAACCTTAAAAGACAGCAAAAATCGAGCACCTAGTTTATTACTTTCCAATGAACACAAAACTAGGTGCAGAAAATTGATACTCCAGTTTCAATGTTGCAATTATTCCAGCGGATCCCTCAACAGGCCCTAATGCTCCAACAACTGCAGAAACCGAGTAAGAGGAACCTGGAGAAACCCAGCTTGTGATATCTTGTTCCAAGCCCTGCCAGCACTCCCATCGATTTGAGACAACTGCGTAACAACTGGCGGATGTAGGTTAATAACTGGCTGAACAACAAAGCCATCACAGCAATTTGGGTGCCAAGAATGAAGTCCTCTAGCAAAGTCATGGTTTACTATGATATCAGTTGCATGTATGCTATTTGAATCGATCACGGTCTGGTTTATGACCTGTTAAGAAGAGAATAATTGAAGTACAAGTTTATACTTCCGGTGGAGTATATCAAATCCATGACGTAAATTTTTCTCAGATGTTGAAGCAGAATTCATTCATTATATGTGAGCTGATCAAATAGTACGACATCAAAGAGAAAATTTATTGTAGTAATGGATAAGGCTTCTGATAAATTTTGCTGCTAAATACAAAATTATGTTACTCTGAAAGAAAATGAGGGGGGAAAATATAAAGTCAGATATGGTGCTAATTTGGCTCAGATCCTTTAATGACCAAACACCAAGGCCATATATTTCACACACACACACACTTGACACACACAAAGATGTAATGTGATGGATGTCTCTCAACGGAATAGCATCTAAGTCAGACAATTTGGCAGAAGTCTGCAATATAAAAATAAACATTCATCTGCATTTCTTGCAAATTGTTTCTAGTTCATGGCAAAGCTTAGACCGTTATTTTGCCACTACAGGGAAACAAATTACAACAACGACAAGAGTTTACGCAATGGACTGTGATACAAGAAAAGAAAGGGAGAATCAAGAAACCCCAACACATGAAACTAAAATCTCCCTACACAATAAAAGGAAAGCCACACCTAAAGATCATACCTCGTACATCCGAACCTTCGTTACAGTTGTTCGCCTGTCGGTTCTCAATGGTTGGTCTTGATCCCAATCTCTACCCAACACAATGATCAAGCAAAAGCAGCTCTCATGAATGGAACACAATAAAGGTTTATGATTATAACTAATGTAGAAACAAAGACCATTCCGCTTAGCCATAACATTTGAAAGAATGAGTAAAGATCACTTGTAAAAGCCCGTACATTTACCATACTTGACCATTCTTAGCTTATAAAAATTTGAAAAATGGTAGAAAATTAAAAATTTTAATTATTTTAATTATATGTAAATAAAAAATAGAACTTTATTTTATATAAATTTAAAAAAATTAATTAGTTAATCGAAATTCACTTTTTACATGATTAAATTATTTTTTAATATTAATTTTAAATTTAATTTATAAAATAAAAATTATAACTTGTATTAATATTTTTAAAAATTAAAATAGTATATGAATAATTTTATAGAAAACAATTTATGAGTTTAAAAAATAAAATTTTAATTTTTGAAGTGTGTGCTACGAATTGTCAAATAAAATTATTAAATAATGATTAAACACACCTGTATCTTTTGAAGAAAAGATTCAACATGTGTCTTAATTAGTACGAAGAATAAACATTGGTTGGCGAGAGAAGCCAGAATTCTTTAAAAATGGTGTTTACACTACGAAAGAGCCATCGAACTTGAAGTTCGCAATACTAAGCCAGCATTTTTTACTCTTCCAAACAATTCTAAACAGATTCTTAAAGTCCTAACAGAGTTGGTTTCCAAGGAAAAGTTAACGGAAACGATGTCAACCTTGTTCAAATAGGACAATAATTCTGAAGCTAAAAGGTAGTAAAGTAGGAGACAAGGATTAGAATGACCTTATATAAAATTCTAAAATTTTTTATGAGATATAAAAGGATAGAGTGAAAAAAATAAAATAAAAAATAAGAATTAGAATGATATTATGTAAAATCTTTAAAATTCTTATGAATTATAAAAAGATAAAATAATTTTATTAAAATTATTTTATGAAAGTTATTTTAATAAATATAGATAATTATTAGATTATAAAATAAATTATAATATCATTTTGTTTTACCTATTATAATAAATTTTATGTATAAATAACTTCTTCTAAACTTAATTGAGGAGCAATTTTTGAACATTTTACATTAGTTCTCATTCTCTTCCTTCTTCTTTGTAAGTATATTGTGCTACCATAAAAATTTGGGAAACTAGTAGTTCAATAAAAAAAAAAAATCGGTAAATTTTATGTTATTTTGCCTCCATTTATTTTGAATTTTATCTTATTTTGCATTTCGTAATTATCTGGCCTTTCATTGCCCTCTACTTTATCGTTTATTTTGCATTTGTGTTGAAGTCTATATCTTCAGATTTAAAGGCAATTGATCAAAGTATCGATCTGGACATAGATGAAGAAGCGAAACAATTTTAGATGAAGAACCAGAACAGTTGATAACTACTGATTTTATAAGTAGGTCCACTCCAGGTGAAGGCCCTCCGAAGTGGGAAATGACTCGTTTGGGCATGATAACAAGGAGAATTTGCCTTCCAGCTTCTCCCATTTTGCCTCTGATGCACAAGTTCTGTAACACGAATATCATGAGCATGATTTTATCCTCAATTTAAAGCTTTTTAAGATAGCAAAAATCGAGTACCAGATTTCATTACCTTCCAATGAACAGAAAACTAGTTGCAGAAAATCGATACTCCAGTTTCGAAGTTTGCAACTATATCAGCGGATCCCTCAAAAGGCCCTGATGCTCCAACAACTGAAGAAACTGAGTGAGTGGAACCTGGAGAAACCCTGCTCGTGATATCTTGTTCTAAGCCCTGCCAGCATTCGAAACAACTGCATAACAACCGGCGGAAGTTGCTAAAAATCCTGGGTGAACCACAAAGCCATCACAACTATTTGGGTGCTAAGAATGCAGTCCTCTAGAGAAATCATGGTTTACTATTATATTAGCAGCATTTCCGCTAGTTGAATCGATCACATTCTGATTTAGGACCTGTGAAGAAAAGAACAATTCAAATACAAGTTGATATTTGGAGTAAAGAATATCAAATTCATGTAGTTAATTCTTCTCAAATGTCGTAGGTATAATGTTAAATTATAATAAATAATTTATATTTAAATTTATTTAAAATTTTAAATAAATTAAATTTTTATATAATATCAAAATTTTTATAATTAAATTATCGTAAATTTAAATTTTATTAATTTTACATATAATTATAAATTAAGTATAATTTTTTTAGACTAAATGAATCTAATTTATTCATAAAATGTATTAAATTATAATATATAATTCATATTGAATCAGTTTATCAATACATAACAGATACGCAGTGATTTGTACACCTTGCTGTTCTCCGTGGAGCGCGGGAAAAGCCACGCCAATCGCCAGGACCAATTCCTCCTAGAAACTCCTAGAAAAAAATCCGTGTTCGGAGGCCTTTTGTCCCAGTTGCGTGTTCTGCGTTGTGAGTCCGTGACTTCGGCTGGGTTTCATCTCAAACCATTCAAGACAATAAACAATGTTGTCAAAACTGGTTGCTTACATTTACCCCTTTTGGGCTGTACTGGAATATCTTGTCTTCTTGCATATTGGGCCATTTGCTCGATTGCTCTTGAAGCCTAATCAACCTGTTAACCAATCCCATCCCAGCTCTGAGTCAGAGGGATGCTTCGTGGTCAAAAGAAACGGAGTCCAGTTAAAGGGACAGAGGCCCTTAATTGGACTACCCTTTTGTGTATCGTTTCAATTTTTCAAAAAAATAAAATAAAATAAAAATTTAGAGCTGTTTTATGCCCTCCAACTTATGATGGGAAACTCTTCCCAGACGGAAATTCAGTTTACGGGAGCATAAAAGTGCTCTCGTAAATACAAGGAAACAATATATAATTGTTATTGTTATTCACAACCACAACCAACATGGTAATTTTATTAATTATCTCGGCATTTACATTACACGGGAAACCAGCAAATTATTTTGGTATCGTAGCGGGGTATAACGCATAACAAGACTTGCTAGTCACCGATTCAGCAAGAGAATAACATTTCTGCCTTCTTTTAATCTGAAGTTTTTCCGAAGGTATTGAACCATGGGGTCACACCATCAGCAGCTTGTTTCAAGTGAGGCAGCAGTTGCTTGAGAACTTACAAGTCTATGGATATTACCAGGGGAGAGTCACCCTTCTCAACGACAAAGGTTTTTTTGACCTTCTTAGAAGCGCTAAAAATTTCCACGCTGTACGTGCCATGAAAGCCTCTAAATGCGAATTGTCCCTGTCCATCGAAATGGCCGTGAGCATGAGTCAGCCACTCGTGTTTAAGGTCAATGTATCTTTTACCGGCTTCATTGATTTCTCCTTCTGCATTGACCAAATGTGCATTGTCCCGGCTCATGAACAGCTCCCAAAATCCCCAGAGCATGATTCCATCCACTGCAGGGTGAGCAAAAGCTTCTCGAAGCATGACTTCCAAGTCATCCGCTCTTATGTATTCATTGATGGAGGACACGTCAAGCTCCGTAAACCATACAGGAAGACCAAGAATACCCAATTTATCCAGTGCAGAAGAAACTATAGACCCAATGGGACTATCTATATGTCCTTGAACTCCAATTCCTCCAACCGGAGCACCTTGCTCTTGCAAATCAAGAATCTGTTCAATGTACCTTTCCGGAGATGATCTGGGATCATTCCCATCCTCCACATGATAATCATTCACAAACAGAGTGGCAGAGTCATCTAATTGACTAGCTGTCTTGAACATATATGCTCGGATATCTTTACCCAGCCTATCCGGATAGAATGACCCATGCAGCATCTCATTGTTCACGTCATAATGTCTGAACTTCCCCTTGTAGCGAGTTAGGAGTCCTGTTAAACGATTTTGAACAGCCTTTTTCAAGTCATCTTTGTTCAGTGCTTTAATCCAAGACTGGACTGCACCGTCCACATCCCAGAAGATACAATGACCCCGTGTCTCTATGTTGTTGCTCTTGCACAAAGCTAACATCTCATCAGCATCCCTGTAATTGAAGTTTCCCTTTTGTGGCTCTGTCCAATACCACTTCAACTCATTTCCAAACACAGCCCAGTTAAAATTTTTCACAAAAAAGTGCACAAAATCTTCATTGTCTATGTTTGTCCTGTTTATGCATGACCCAAACGGAAAACTGTTTTGAGTCTGTGTGACCCTTACAAAGCTGCCATCCAACCCACCTGAATCCCCTCTAGAAAACTTCAAGGTGACATCACGTTTACGGATCTGTGATGGAAGAAAACAAGAAAAATAGAGATATAAGATGGCCATATGATGGAATCTATGCGCTTAGTTGAACACAAGGGTTTGAGGAAATTAGTCATTTATACATCATATACTTATGTGCTTAGGTTCCAAATGCACCAGTATTTGGCTAGGAAAAGATAACACTGCTTCTAATGGCGTTATTTGACTAACATTACATATCACAATGGATTGAAGTTTTTTTTTTTTTTTTTTTAAAAAAAAAAAACAAAGAAAGAAAGAAGAAGAAACCTAAATAACTGGACATGGCTGTAATGTAGGTTTCATACTAACCATATGCTAGTGCTCAAGGCAACAGGTAATTGAGGAGTTCCACAAGGCTCACATTTCCATATGGTGCCTAATTACAGCCCATGCAGTTGACGAGACATAGAGTTGCTTCTTATATTTATATCCTGAACAATTTGCCTTTTCAAAGAAAAAGGCTTGCTGCAGAGTCTATTATCATCTATGGTGGTTATAAAAGAATATTTGACCAGTTTTGGCTGTGCATCTGAACTTGATTCAGTTAGAAATTGGAGCTAGAGATTACCTTGTCAGTAAGCTTCCTTAAATGTTTGAATCTTGCCTTTCGGTCAACAGGAAATATCTGAAGTCCTGCAACCATTAAGTCAACACCTGGAGCAGGACCTTGAACATAGACCATGACCTTGGATGGTTGCTTTTCAATTCTGAAGGACCCACCAACTTCATGCCATCTGTCATCACTAATCTCAACTTGTCCCCCATTGACCCATTGATTGTCCACACCCAGTGCAACGTTTACATTTTGAGGACCAGTTGCTCCAGAACCAATCCTAACCCAAGCCGATACCTGATATGTTACAAAGAGCTTGACCTTGTCACTGATCATCTGTGCAGGACCCATCCAGTTCTGTGTGCGTTTGGTCACAAGGATGTAAAGACCACTTAAAGGTTCATGAGGTCCGAGGGATTCGCCAGCCATTGGAGGAAGTATGTGCGGTGAACCTGTTGCAATCTTGAGCGTGCAATTGCCAAGAGGAAACCACCCATTGGTTCCATCGCTGAGATTGCTATTCTGAATTATATTAACTCCGAAAGCAGGATTCTGTGCAATAAAGGCAACATATGAATCCTAAAATTGCAGTGTTGCATCCTAATAATGTAACATCAAAACACCAATGAAACCAGACTAAGATCTTAAAGTTCAAATGAATTAACATAACCCGTCTTGTTCATTCAATCATCATGATTCCACTTCAAGGATTTATCATTAAAATTTCAGCTGAAAACTCTAAATTGTTAATTTAACCAACCTCAACTACTGGAGGAGGAGAGGGAGGGATTCTCTTTGCATGCTTTACAATTAAACTGTTGAGAAGAATATCTGTGCCTGCAGGTGGACCTTCTAGATAAATGACTACTCTTTTAGGGGAACCATTTAGAAGGAACTTCCCTTGCAGCTGTACCCAGTCCTTATCTGTTGCCTGCAGACTACAAATCAAAGCAATTATCATTACATTCACTGGACATAATCAATGGCGGAGCCACATTTTTATATGCATACAACCTATTTTCTTTTATGTGTATTATGAAAATTTTTCTATACTTTTTTTATCTATGTATAATTGATTTTTTATATGCATGCATATCTATATATTTTGTCCCCATCAGAATAAATTTCTAGCTCTGCCACTGGATATAATGCAGAGAAGCTGATTACATCATTGAACAGGTATGGTACAAATTCTAGCAAGTGCATTGATTAAAGAAAAGAGGAAAGCTATGATGATTGAATATGATATCAGGCCATTTATGATTACATGGGGCAGTATTATGAAAAATGTAAACACAGGAAAAACTAGATGACTATATTTGTGAAGATGCCATGTGAACAATGATAACTATTGTCTTGACAAGATTGAAAATAGAGAAAGAAACTTACTTAGCAATGCCTATATATTGTTCACGGAGATCTGGTGTTTGAACCCATAAAGTAGCCCGTACATCAGCATTAGTGACATTGTTACCATATATCCGAACGACAGCAGTAATTTCATAAGCAAGCTTTCTTTGCACTTTTCCAGTTATCTCCTGCTGAATTCCATTCCAGCTCTGAGTGCGGTCTGTTGCAGCTGCAAAAGCTTTTCCAGACAGGGGAACAATTTTCCCATCTGCCATAGAATCATGTAAGACAATCTTACAGCCTCTTCCAGACCAATTATTCAGGCCATCCTCAAAGTTAGGATTTAGGATGATGTTCCCATCTCCATCGCCAGCACTTACAAATCCAGTGTTTGGGTTCTTTTAGGATAAGGAGGAAGAAAAGAGGAGTTAATTTATCACCTCTCATATAAAATTGAGAAGAAAAATTAATGAGAATATACTTGCATATAAACGCATGCTCTTACAGATATGTGCATGTGAGCATGTGCCTGGGTACAACATAAAGCATAACATTCATTTTTTTGGAAAATCTTAACCATTTTGCTTCGCCATAAAGTGTGAAAGAATAAATAGAGATTACTGCTAAAAGCCTTCACATTTACTGAACTTGACTATTCTGTTAACCCTTGTGTAAAAAGTCTATACTTTCAGATGTACAGGTAATTCATCAAAGTTCTTTATCTGAACCTAGATGAAGAAGTGAAATAGTTTAAGATTTAAATGAATAATTACACTGACCAGGCTTGGACTGGAACAGTTAATAACTACTGACTGTATAAGTAGGTCCACTCCAGGGGAAGGCCCTTCCAAGTAGAAAACAACTCGATCACAAATGGATGACAAGGAGAAATTGCCTTCCAACTTTTCCCATTTCTCCTTTGATGCAGAAGTTCTGCAATATTGAATATCATGAGCACGATTTTTATTCTTGATTTAAAACTTTTTAAGATAGCAAAAATCGAGTACCAGATTTTATTACTTTCCAATGAACAGAAAACTAGTTGCAGAATCTTGATACTCCAGTTTCAAAGTTGCAAGTATATCAGTGGATCCCTGAATAGGTCCTGCTGCTCCAACAACTGCAGAAACCGAGTAAGTGGAACCAGGAGAAACCCTGCTTGTGATATCTTGTTCCAAGCCCTGCCAGCACTCCTTTCGATTTGAAACAACTGCATATTGACCAGGAGAAGTTGCTAGAAATCCTGGGTGACCAGAGTCTGGTGAAACCACAAAGCCATCACAGCCATTTGGGTGCCAAGAATGCAGTCCTCTAGAGAAGTCATGGTTTATTATGATATTAGTGACATTTCTGCTGCTTGAATCATTCAGGTTCTGGTTTAGGACCTGTTAAGAAAAGAAGTCAAGTACAAGTTGATACCTCAGGGAGAATATCATATCCATGAAGTTAAATTTTCTAAAATGTTGAAGCAGAAGTCATTCATTATATATGTGCCGATCAAATAACAAGCTATGTAAACTGAGATCAAAGAGAAAATCTCTTTGTTCTTTGTACTTATGGATATGGCTTCTCATAAACTTTGCTGCTAACATAAAATTGTGTTACTCTAAAAGAAAAGGACGAAAAATGTACAGTCAGAAAGGGTGCTAATGTGGCTCAGTTCCTTTAGTGGCCATATACCAATGCCGTATACTTCACTAAGCTCTACACATACTCAACCCAAACACACAGCACACGTAGATGTATGTAAACTATGTCTGTAGATGGGATAACATCAAAGTTGCAAAGGACTAACAATTTGGCAGAAGTCTGAAATATAAATATATACATTCATCTGCATTTCTTGCAAATCATTTTCGGTTCATCACTAAGCTTAGACCCAGGATTTTGCCACTAAGGGAAACAAAATTACAACAATACCAAGAATCAACACAATGGACTGCGATACAAGAAAAGAATCAAGAAACCCCAATACAAGCAATTGAAAAATTCCCTGCCCGGTACAAGAAAAGGCTAAAAACACTGCAATCAAAGGTCAAACCTCGTACCTCCGAACCTTCATTACCGTTATTCGCTGGTGGGTTGTTCTCCATGGTTGCCCTCGATCCCGATCTCTACCAAACACAATGATCAAGCAAAAGCAGCTCTCATGAGTGGAATACAGATGAAGTGGTTATGATCATAACTTACATAGAAATCAAAATTAATTCTTTCGCGTGGAGAGGGACCAGAAGCTTTTATACCTGGCGATTTGTATTGGAAGCTTGACCACTGATGCAGCAAATCGAGAGCCTCCTCATTTATATACCCCTCCGCTCCCGAGAAGTTCAAGTGCAGAATAAGAAAAGCGCGGGACCGGCCGTGCCCAAACGGCAAGTCAAATTCCTCCTAGAAAAGTCACTTGGCTTTTAGTCTCAGTTATGTTTTGTCTGTGTTTACTCTATCCAAACAATGTTGTTTAAACTGACAGCTTACATTTACGCTTAATTTTCCCTGACCCTGGGAAAGAAAATTTTGTTTTCTTATGTAGCCCTTCTGGTTTGTACTGGAATTGCTTTGTCTTGCAGATTGCGTTATTGCCCTGTTGCCCTTGGAAATGCTTGAATTGGAATTCAAGGTTTAATGCTTTGAGTTTATGAATTTTAAGAATTAAGTGCTGAGTTTTGGCTTTTTTGGTACTAATTGATCATTGGCTTTGAATACAAGGAAAATGATTTTATTTTCCTTTTCAAAGTTAGGTGAGGATGGGGTTGCTACGCAGTGTGGTGGCACGTTATGGCTTCGTGTCCGATTCCAAGAAGAGTAACTAGAATTGTTTCCGAAAAGCAAGACAGTTATCAGTGAGAGGGGAACCCAAAAAGGAGGTTTACTGGAATAACGTGTAGCTTAAGCAGAAGCTGCCTTGGTGCACACATCGTGTTACAACTCACAGGTTAATTTTTCACAACCAAAAAACAAATAAAAAAAAAAGACGGTGGCCTGTGTTTAAAATTGCAGCTAGGTTGATTGTAGTTTCACAAACACCAGGTTTCTCAGGCAGAAGAATTCACTTTGATCCCAAGCCATCGAGGTTTATGATGAGATGTAGGAATCACAATCTCAGTCCTACCACCAGGCTTTATTAATTTCCAGTAATTGCACTAGAAAATTACTACAAGGTTGCAGCCATTTCTAATTGTGGAAGCCCCAAACAACAAATCAATTGCGAGATATAAAACAATGTAATTAAAAAAAAAAAAACATACATTTAACGAAATTCACCTCCTTCAATTGTCGCGTTTTCATGTCAACTTGGGCTAGAGCAGAGTTAGGGTGAAGGATCCTAGCAGCTTATTCCAACTCCTAGTCCCAGCAGTTAATGCTTCCACATGGAGTTGGATGCCTTTGTTGTCTACAAGTCCAAAGACACAACCAGCAGCAATTCAACCCCATCAACAAGAAATGTCTTGTTAACTTTACCTGAAGGGTAATAATTTCAACACTGCAACTCCTATGAAATGCTCTGAATTTGAACTCTCCTTGCTCATTTTTGCACTCATTAGCATAAGAGACCCATTCTTCTTTCAGAGCAAGGACCTCTTGCCAGCTTCATTGATTTTACCTCCTGCATTCACTAGATATGCATTTTTCCGGGATACGTACAGCTCCCAAAATCCCCAAAGGTCACACCTTCAACTGCAGGGTGCGCAAATGCCTCAGGCAAATTACTTACAAATCATCTGCCCTAATATACTCACTAGCAGAAGATACTCAAGCTCTGTAAACCATATTGGAAGCATGAGAATACCCATTATACAGAACAGAACTAACCATATGCCCAACTTGAATATCAATTTGCCCTTGAATACAAATCCCCTCAATTATTCCCCTCACAGAGGCACCTAGTGTTGAGGTCAGAGATTCGTTTTATGTGCTTCTCCGGGGCTGGTGGTATGCCACTACTTGATGAGCTGTTTTGAATATGTATGCTTGGATATTTTGACCCAATATATTTTGATAGAAAGACCATTGCAGCATCTCACTGTTCACATCACAATGTCTGAACTTTTCCTTGCTGAGTGTGTGAGAAGGCCCATTAGATGGTCCAAATAGCATTCATCAAGCCAGTCCCATTCAGCCATCGAACCATGGTTGAATTGCGTACTCTGCTTCCCAGAAGATGTAATAACCACGAACTTGGATACTTGGCTCTTGCAGAAGTTCCACAGTTCATCAGCATCCATGTAGTTGAATTTACCTTGCTGTAGTTCAGTCAAAGGCCATTTCACTTCATTTCCAAATACTGCCCGGTTAAAGTTTTTGATGAAAAAAAATTAACAGTCAAATTGTCTATGCTTGATCTCATTATGCATAATCCAAAAGGAAAACTGTTTGCCAGTTGTCTAACTTAGGATAACATCACACTTACGTATGTGCATGGCCACTGAAAACTAAATGTCAGTTACAAAAATGTATGACTAGATGTGTGCAAAACATAAAATAGTGCCCATCTGGTTTAGATTCTGATGCAATTTGAACAAATATCACCATTATTACACCAACTGATAATGCAATTTGGAAAAGTGGAAATTATATTTCTAATAGGACAAAGAAAGGCATCCCCTAGATTTTAACTTAATAGTGTATCCAATATCAGAAAAGCAGAAAGATTACAGTGTTCTAAATATTAGAGAGAGTTGCATGTACAAGTATTTATTTTCTGTCAAATTTTGCAAATGCTCTATTCAGATCGAGGAAAGTAGATCTCTAAATACTCGGAAAAAACTTTCACTACTATTTGATACACTGGAATTTGTCTGCAATTACCTTGTCCGTTTGCTCCTTTAAATATTTGAATCTTGTCTCTGTTCACACACAAAATCTGAAGTCCTGCAACCATTAAGTCAACACCTGCTGCAAGTCCTTGGACAGAAACCATAACATTGGTTGGGGTTGCTTCTCAATTCTAAAAGACCCATCAATTTTGTACCACCTGTCATTACTGGAATTCACCCCATATACCCATTGGACATCAACACCAAATGCAACATTTACAGTCTGAGGACCAGTTGCAATTCTAGCCAATCTTTATCTGTTGCCTGCAAAGTGCAGTGCATGCCTGTATTGTCAGTGATAGGATCAAGTGCATGGCAAGTTAAGCATCATTATCAGAAACATCCATGCCTTGTGCACATTCTCTCTTCCAAGTTATGGTATGAATGTAATGACTATTGTGTTACATGGATACAAATGTAACAATCACTGGCTTGTGCCTCAGCTTGGAAAAACTAAGTATATAATTACTCGAGTATGCACTACCTGAAAATTGTAGATATAAAATGTTAGACATTCACTGCTACGTACAATTGGGATAGCAGGCAGATTTACATTGGCACATCAAGATATAAAATGGCCATTATTCAACAAGCAGGAATCCCAGAAAATAACACACTATAGTATCTATAATGTACTAAATTTCAATTTTAGGCGACACTGCAGATGTTCAATATTCACTTTTGCCAACGTTTATGCGTCTTTCACATGTAAATATCAAAAAATGGGCAGTGAAAAAGAGATGTTTAGTATATAAACAAGAGAAACCACCGAGACCAACTTGGCAATGGCTACGTACCCTTCACTAAGGCCTACTCCTTGAACACTGATTGGGCAGAATCTTGGTGGAGCCGGATTGGGATGGGTCCAGGTTTTGGATCCTAGGCTGAATTGGATAGGGCCCGTGTCTGGACGTCCTAACCTGATAAGATTTACTAACAGCAAGACAAAGGGAGACTAACGGGTGCCAAGTGTTAGCACAACTGATGGAAATGACTGTCTATAACATACTTATAGTCAGCTTTAGGTGCTGATGTGGTCAAGAGAATAATCCTAATGGGGTGTACGTGTGAGGCCCAAGGGTTTAACACGCATATCCAAGAAAGACAACATTCTCCCAGGTCGAGTCGAGGAGATGTGCTCCTAGTATAATTGAATCGGGCTGAGACCCATTAACTGCCCATAAGGATTATACTTATCAAACAGATAAAGTGAGAATGAGTTGTAGACGACCACTGGGTGGTGACATTTCAAATCTCGAATTCAATATGATGTTATCCTCTCCAGAGGTGCCAAGACTTGTGCTTGTAGCCCCTCTGGAAAACACGGGCATGCATATATCAGAAACAATAAAACACATCGTTTTTTAAACGAGGAGTAAAGCAAGTAATGCTTCAAAGGGCTGAAAAGAAATCATATTAAAAATGGTGGGATGCACCTGGTTCAGTGAAAATGGCGCCTGGAAGCGGTTCTGAAGTAAGACCCATATGGGGAAGCAGAAGAATAGATTAGAGAGAGCCACAAGACAAGGCAGCAGTAATGGCTCCATGGAGAGAGAGAGAGAGAGAAAGAGAGAGAGCCAACCCGATGGTGTCTCGTGAATCCATGTCGGGAGGGCAATAAAACAAAGGCAGAGGAATTGAGAATAGACGACTCTTAAATTTGATTGAACCCGTTTACCGACTAGTCGGCAGCAGCTTGTCAATAAGTCACGTTTGGTATTGTAGTGAAACTTGCGTTGAGTATGAAAAATGTATTTTAAAACTCAAAAGTAATTTTTATAATATTTGGTAACTTTTTTTAAACAATATTTTTTAATTATGATGTCTTCTAAAATCTTAGTTTTAAAGAAGTAATTTGGAGATACTTTTTAAAAACATAAAAAAATTTTAATAATTACACAACAACTAATTTTAAATTAAATAGATAAAAATAATATTAATAATATAAAAAATTATCTATTATTATTATTATAATATAAATTCAAATTTTTCTTAAAATAGACTTGTAAAATAATTTATCTCTCACAAAAATCCTAGTAAAATTTTTATTGGAATTCGCTTATACAATTGATTTTGTTATTATGTGAAATTTTCTAAAGAGTTTCTGCATTTATAAATTTTTCCATTGTTTCTAATTTATCGAGTCATAAAATGTTAATTCTTTCGTCTACTCTCTCGTTTGTATTTAACTCGCTTTTTTTTTTTTTGCAAGGTTTTTTTTTTAATTTATATTTACTTGGTGCTATTCGTAAAAGAGTTGGTGTTTTCATTTTATTTTATATTAGTGATTGTTGATATTGATGTTGATGTCTTGATTCCAAAAAAAAAAAAAAAAAGTTGCAGTAAGATTAATAATAACATTATTATGTTTTCTATAATGTTCAATTACTGATGATCACTTCGTTTATTTCTACAAAATTTTTATTTGGGATAAACTAATATTAATTTCTTAAGAGATGTATATTACACATCGTCATGCAAAGACATCAAAAGGCAATTGCATTTTATTTTTCTTTTTAGTATAGTGTAATATTTATAAGATTAGGGATTTTCATTTTTTCTTTCTACTTGTTCGTCATAATTTTACACAATTATATTAATAGTTTTTTTTTATGAAATTCCTTATATACTTAGATTTTAATATTTGGTTAAAAAAATTAGGTAAGAATGTGGGTGACCCAACAAAGAAAAGTAAAAAAAATTACTTGAATCAACAATAACAAAATTAAGATTAGAGTATATTTCTAAATTTGTACAACTTAATTTGTTTCTTTAACCTTTGTTGATGAATCACTCTTTATAATAACAGAAATTTAAAAAAAATAAAACACAAAATTTCATTATTATAATTTATAAGATATTATTTTTATCTAATATATCACTCACTTTCGTATTAAAAATTATTGGTCTTATTATTTAAATTTAATATAGTTTTTTTAAAAAAAGTATTATTATTAATTATATTTTTTATAATTAATTTAAAAATTAATAATTATTTTAATAATAATTTTATAAATAAACAAATTTATATTAAAATTTTTACAATATTTTTATTATTACCATCAAACGAACTCATAACTTTTAACAACAATATTCGCATATTTACTCTTTACTCTCGTAGTTGCCATCAAAAGCTCAATCAAGTTGCTGGCAAATATTTGGGAAAGCGGCGAGAGGGGGAGAGGAAGTCGATGCAGGCGGGCTTCTTCGCGGACGATGGAGGAGCAAGGATCGATGGTGTTGATGGACGTCGACCCGCTCGAGATCTTCAGAGAGGGCGGCGTCTTCAACCTCGACATCAGGTTCAGGTTCGCCGATGCCGACTTCGACAACGATTTCGATGACTCTTCCACCGCCGCTACCTTCTATGTACTTCTTCCCTCGCTCTCTCTATCTTAGTGGATTCGCCTATTTTAAAACAAAAACTTCTCTCTCCCTCTCTCTCTCTTTTTCATTTACATTAATTTGAAAGAAAGAAAAAAAAAAAGAGGACGGAAGAAAATAGTTTGGAAAACGGATTGTCTGTGTTGTGATTGAACGGGATTGTGGAGTTGGTGGAGGGGGGATGTATTACTGGTGGTTGAAAACGGCATGTCGTTTTGGATGAACTGAATGTGTATGCATAGATGCATTCTGCGTGTGTTTTGTGACTGTGTATGTATGTGGTTGTTGGTTCTGTCTGATATAACCCTGATGGTGTTGGTACGTATATACTCTTGTCTAGCATCAAGTAACGTCTGGACTCGACAACCCAAGATCACCCGATCGAATCACTTTTGGATGAATTGTTAGTGAAGTATACTCTTATAAGTTTCAGAGACTTTTGTTGGGTATTGATAATCTGGTTTCCATGGGTTTCACAGGGAAGCGGTTCTGCAAATGCCAAATTTCTGCACTTCCGGTGTGGTAACTTAATGCATGGAACATGGAATCTGTTATTGTAGCATGCGATCTCTTCATAACTTGACCAGTTGTATTCAAGATTTCTCCGCTTCTCGTCCTCTTCAGTACTGCAATAGGCGAGTTTGGATGCCCCAAAATTGCTGCCTGGATCATGTTGCACAAATACTAGGCAACTGTTTTCTGTTTTTTTCAATTGCAGTGAGCTCGGGTGTGCTGGACGATAAGATGACTTGTTAAAAAAAAGCGGCCCCATAGACATTTGGCTGTTGCGGTGGGCGGAGTGACAACCTGTGGCCAGGGTATTCACTGTTCATCAATGGTGAAAAGATGACAGCAGTGAGATTGGGCTCCATGCCTCTCAGACCAGCTAATGCTCCTCACACGAGGAAATGTCTCCAGCGGAGCCCGGGAAAATGGATTGAAGAGGCATGGTCTCAAATTTTGATCTAAGGACACCCCAGCCATGCGGGGATCCAATGCACAGGCCATTGCGCAATTCTGCCATGCTGTTGAGCTCGTGTACCCTCTGATCGTTTGGGTCACAAACCGAAAACTGTTATGGTCATTGTTTCCTCTTTCGCATGGAATCATGAGCCGAGGTTCTGCGGTGGATCGCCAACAGGAACAGACAAGCTTCGAAGCGAACCATGTCAGTAGAGGGACAATTTCTCCAGAACTAATTGGAAGGGGTTTCCTCAAACTGAAGACCAATCCTCTACTCTAAACAGGAACTTGTTCAAAACGCAATGTCTGGATGATAGCATGCGTAGTTGCTGCAAAATTTATTATCTGGAGAGGGGCAAATAACTAAATTTCAGTTTTCAGGTAGCAGAAAAATTAGAAGCAGGTAGGCAAAATGACCGAAATGGAAGGCTATGGCATAACTAATATCTCTAATGTCTAAAGGGAAGAAAAAAAAAAAAGGAAAACCAGATTGGGTGGCGGTCCGTTATTTCATCAATCAGACGGTACAGATCTCTCAGAACCATAACCTCAAAATCAGGATTTATCTATAGTATTTTTATTTTAATATTTTTATCTATAGTATTCTATCTCACAATATTATCAAATAGAATTTAAATTAAATAACACATTAGGATTAAGTAGAAAAAAAATGAAATTGAATGAATACTATTGGAATTGAGTTTTTTATTTTTTATTTATTATTTTTCATTGCTCGGTAACTTATTATTTAGAAATTCAGAATTAAGTAAAAGTTGTTCTACTTTAAATTATGATTAAAAAAACAAATTATAGATTTTAAATCTGATACATTGTGATCAAAGAAAGTTTTTTTAAAAGATATTACTCTTTAAATAATAATTATTATTTTATAATATATATTTTTTAAATCATTAAAAAAAAGTTACTACATGAAAAAGGGGAAGGGAAAACTACAAATGTTACTTTTTGATGTTTTATTTATTTATTTATTCAATTTATAGAGGAAATAATGCAGTTAAAATAAGAGAGGGCGGCCCCGGCCCTGCCAGTGGGAGACACACTGCCTCGACCAACGCCTATCCCGCGTCCTCATTTATTTTACCTATTTCGGTTTAATTGGTTACGTAAGTGGGCAGCCGGGGCAGGGAACTCGATAAAGAGCAACCTTCATCCGCCCCAGTCTGGACCCAAGCTCTTCGGTCCTGGGTTAAAGCCCAAATGTGTTTTTGACTCTCTCGACAGCGTTGTAGTCGGCGCTCGTGCCAGTGACGGCCCCCCCGTCAAGGGCAGCGGCAGCTGTCGGCTGGTCTAATTTGAAAAGGAAGCGAACTCTGCGGCCTTATACTTTTCTAGACACTCGAATAATCTGGGCCTTGCGACTTAACATTAAAGAGATGGTCGGACAATTCAGACCGTTGAAAAAGACGGGGCGTTGACTTCATCGAGTAACCTCTCTTTTATATTTTTTTTATATTTTTATTATTTATACGTTATTGTGATAACGAAGATTAATTTTGCAGTGTGTTGTTCTAGATCTACTTTTCCCTATATTATATACCAAAAAAAAAAAAAAGGCTTCTGGAGCAATCTAAGGTATCGTGATGGTAGGATATTTTCTCGTGGATTGCCAGGGCTAGAACCGTCCCCCCGAGACTGAACAAACATATTCCATCCCATTCCTCCCGCAAATCAGGGATTGGCCAGCTGGCAATTTCTCTTCCCCCCCTTCGGGCACATTATCCAAATCGGCAAACTGGGCAAAAGAAATACTTTAGTCTAGAATAACCAATTTATTATTATTATTATTATTATTATTATGTTTAAAGTAATATAAGAAAAAAAAATGTTAATCATTATATTTACTACAAGGAAAACTCATGGTTCGATGCATGCATTTCAGCCATAATTCTTTGCATTTTATGAAAGATGTTATTGAAGATATACGAATCCAAGTCAAATGCGTGAAGATTATATATAAGAAAATCACCAAATTCTCAAGTCATGATAGCAGAATAACCGGTTCTTAACAGTGATATCGGGGAGTGTGTACGGAATAGCCACGGCCTTCCTCCCGAACCAACGTTAATGTCGTGCATACGTTTTGATTTTGCCGTCCATATTGGACGAAGAGGTTAATTTGACGAAGTGCGTGAGGATTCCGTGTCAATCGCGGTTCTTTCTAGAAGTCGGAAAATTTTAAAAAACAGCACGGATTGGAAAATCCCTGCTCTTTCCAATCTAGATAAAACCTGTATTGCCAGATTTCTCCTCCTCTCGAAGCCCCTCAGCACATCAAAACGCAGCGATTGCAACCGAATACGACACCCCCCCGTGTTCCTAAAATTTCCCCCGAAAGTTCAACGACCCGCGGCTTCAGGTCATGGTCAGGTCAATGATAGGTGGTGGCCTCACCAACCGGGGCCCGGGCCAGACCGGACTTTAAATAGCTGGTGGAGCTGGGGGGGGGGCCCCCCCCCCCCCCCCCCCACACTCCCAACTCAGGGCTTCCTTCTGCCCGGATAACAGAGCAGCTTTGGAAACCATAAACCATCGACCTCAAGCACCAAACAGCAGACCACTAAAGCCCAACAACCGCCGCCGATCACAGGTCAGCTCGTCCGCATGGATTCCGTGGAGGTCGAAGGCGGTTCTACGGCAGAACAGAAAGCATCGGAGAGTAAACCGGGGAGAGACTCCAATGAGATGAAGGAGAGCAGAGCAGACGAGATTGGTGGCAACAATGGTAATAATAAACGGAATGCAAAGAAGTTTTTGTCCATGCGAAAATTCGGATGCTTTAGAGTGAGAAACGACGAGAACGGGAATTTCGACATCGAAGTCGACACAATCGGAGAGCCCTCGAGGCCTACTCACCTGGTCGTGATGGTCAACGGTCTAATCGGCAGGTCAGCTCGCACCGCTCTGATCATCATTAATTACTTTACTTTTTTTTTTTTTTAATGGTAATGACGTATGGAGGAGCTCAATGACAATTAAAATGAGCCGTTTAGTTTTAACGGTCTGATTTTGTTTCTGGGTGCAGTGCCCAGAATTGGAAATTTGGCGCAAAGCAGCTCCTGAGAAAGTATCCCGGTGATGTTATTGCTTACTGTGAGTCCTCTTGTTCCAAAGTGCATACGTCCCTCCTTTTGTGTCTGATGTATCCGTTTGATGTAATCAATACGAGCAATGGTTGGTTCTACTTCGCTTTGATGTTTTCCGCGGACACACGTTGCACTGCTTATTACCACCGTTGGATGTACATTTGCGGTCGTGAACTGCAATCGTGCGTGGAAACACTATGGTGTACGGTGAGCGATCACGATCGTGTAATGTGCGCGCGCGTGTGTCCCACGTCTGTCACCTGCCAACTCACTTGTATGCCTGTAGTATTTTGGTTTCCTGTCACCATGTTTTGTCGTTGGTTGGAACTAAACTTCCTTTCGCCGGAATGTCTCGATTGGTTATGTTTGTTTCCTTTGGATTGGAGTTTAGCTACGAGTGCATCGGGCCAACTTTCACTGAAAAATATTCTTTAATGCCCGAGACAGACCTGGCGTTTTGAGATTTAGATTAGAAACGTGGAACAAAATTGATAGTCATATTTTGATATTTACTGGAATTATCAGTGTTCAGTATGGAATGAACTTTGTATGATCATTTCTACCGCAGGCAGCCAATCTAGTACTTCAATGTTGACATTTGATGGTGTCGATGTAATGGGAGATAGATTAGCTAAAGAGGTGCGTTATGTTTCCATCATTCAATTTTTTGTTTCCCCTCCACCTTAAAATTGATTGATGTGCTTGCTTGTTGTAGATCTTCTCAGAAGAAACACGCTTGTTCTGAATGCTGAAATTTGACCTAGTCTGTTTCATTTGTACTTAGCTGTTGTTTAAGTGCTAAACCTGTCGATTCCAGTTGACTGTTTAGGTTAGAATTTTACTCCTTTCTTTCCATTGTCTTTCAGGTTATATCAGTGATAAATCGTCACCCATCTGTCCAGAAGATTTCATTTGTAGGTCATTCATTAGGTGGACTGGTTGCAAGATATGCTATTGCTAGGCTGTATGAACGAAGAATGACAAAGGAAGCTTCTGAAGGAAATGGAGATCATAAAAGTAATGATTCTGGGGATGCATGTCTGGAAGAGAGATTCCAAGGCAGAATTGCTGGATTGGAGCCCATTAATTTCATAACATTTGCTACTCCACATCTTGGTTCAAGATGGCATAAACAGGTGATTCAGATTCTCAGTGCATGTTTTTAGAATGCGGCATTATTTTTAGATGCTATCATTTTTTAACATAGTTTCTTCTGCAGTCTTGGATATATGCACTGACATAGGTTGCCTCTAAAGACACAAATATATCTATTGCAATATTTCACTTTTCATGAGAATTTCAAATGAAAATTATTATTACAATCCTCGCATTGCCGCAGGTTCCAGTCTTTTGTGGCTTTTCCACCATGGAAAAGGTAGCCACTCGTATCTCATGGTGTCTTGGTAGAACAGGAAAACATCTGTTCTTAGCTGATGTTAAAAATGGAAAACTGCCTCTTCTGCTTCAGATGGCAAGTGACTCTGAAGATCTTAAATTTATGTGGGTTTTTGCCAATTTTTAGTTTTCCTTTTTCTAGAGTAAAAGGGAAATAAAATACCAAAAAGTTTATTGTCTTATCTCCATAGGTCTGCTTTGGAGTCATTCAAGCGCCGTGTGGCCTATGCAAATACGCGTTTTGACCGTATCCTCTTTTTCCTTGCTCTTTTGTTGGCTATAATGTTACTATGTCATGTCTAGAAGTTTATGTGTGATCGGCAATGCTTAGCTAGTTTATGAGAGTGACTTGAAGAGTTGATGGCTGAGTTGAAGTGATCTTTGTTCTTGCAATGATAGTTGTTATGTGAAGAACTTGACTGCCTATAGATCTTGTGGGATGGAGCACATCATCTTTGCGCCGCCGGAGTGAGCTACCAAAGGTACCTTTCCTGATTCTTGATGCAGTTCTTTGCTATATCCTGAACATCACTTTCTTCTCCCTCCCTTTTAATTTTGTTTTCTTTGTCAGAGACGACACCTCTCAAGAGATGCGAAATACCCACATATTGTACATGTTGACACATTAAAAGCTACAAAGTCTCAACAGGAAGTCTCCGCTGAGGCCAAAGCGAATGGATGCAAGAATCCTGACACGGAAGGTTTGCAACTCAATTGTCTGTCCAAATGAATGAGATGGATTTAAAAAACTAACAGTGCTTATTAAGCTTATTTCTTCTTTAGTGAATAGTTTTAGGGTCTTGCAAGTTTATGCAAAGAGAACCTTATTAGTTGGAATATGGTTCGTCGTCATGCTTTCCTTGTGAATTGATTTTATGAGCACCTGGCCCCTTGTTGTCTCTTTTAGGGTTATTAAGTATTGGCAGTGATGATCTCGATCAATGACACTACATTCTTTACCCCATGCCCATGACCCAGCCTATTGTTTTAACTGGATGTTATTCGAGATCAATGCGGGCGTCAAATCTTAGGTCCCCATAAGTTAAAACTTTTGGTTGAACATTTCCTCGTTGGTACAACTGATTACACAGACATGACCCTAATTATGTATTTTGTAGGCTACTGTTTTGCACTTTCTGTTTAAACTTGTTTGAAGTACTAAATTTGCTTCTCTTTTTTGCTTTTCTTGGTTGGGAGTTGTGTGACATCAGTTTGAAAACCATTTTGCCCTAATCCTTTACCTCGTTGACTGTATGGATACCAGCTCTAAACCTACGTGATTGTTTTCTTATTATTTCTTTTATATTTTTAGAGGAAATGATCAGCTCTTTAACAAGACTATGCTGGGAACGTGTTGATGTTAACTTCAGTGGCAGTAGACAAAGATTTCTGGCACACAATACAATTCAGGTTTTTTTTTTTTTTTTTTTATCCTTCTTTCGTGGTACATTTCTCCCTCTAGGCTTCTACTGTCGACAGCATGAAGAAGTCCACACCATTATCTCTGATTACCTAGACTTTAGAACGCTTGATAGCATTCTAGAAGTCGCCTCTGGGATATGCAGAGCAGTTGCGAAATTCTTTCCTTCTTTCTTTTTATGTTCAGGTAAGCACCTGTATCAATTCACATGGAGCTGACGTGATCCAACACATGGTAGATAATTTCCATGTATAAAGGGGGCCGCATTGTTGTGATAATTCATCCTTGGTTTTGCCAATAACCCATTGACCTGTACCGCGAAAGGAAAATCAAAGAGATTAGTTAAGCTGTCATGCAAGAATATTTTTTATGCAAAGCAATAGGCTGGCGAAAGGAGAGAGTTATCACTGGAGAGACAGAGGCAGGAGCGAAGGGCAGGAGATTTGTGTTCACTCAGAAATTATTCGTAAAATTCATGTAATTTTTGATTTATTGTGACAAATGTAAGTTCATGATATATGGTGTCATTTTGCATTAGCATGAGGACGAGCAAAATAACATATGAGGCAGACGATTTTATTGTCATCTTGTTATGCCGCTTGAATCTTCTTTTTCTTTGCACTCTTTTGTTAGGAATTTTTTAATGGTTACTGTCTTTTTTAACTTCTTTGATATTTTATGCATAATTAATCAATTAAAGACATTCACTTTTAACTCGTAGGTTTTTTATATACAAATGGAAAGAAAGATTTAATATTATTGTCTTACAGGCTAAATTGTGTTTATGTCTAAAGAAAAACTGATACTCATATCTGGTTCCTAACACCCTTCCCTTCACTTCGGTGATGGGATGGCGGTCATTCATTTTCGTAATTCCATGGGGCTGATGCTTATTGAAAGCATTTCAGTCAGTCTGCTGGCCCACACCCACAAATCTGCCTGTTGCGTCTCTGTGTCAACCAACTGTCATAGCCACACTGATTCTTGTGCCGCTGTTGAGTCCCTATTTGTGGCAAATCCCACTCGCTGAGAACAGATCCTCTGTTACGGATCGAATATTAGTTCGAGTGTGGCCCCAATTTGGCCAATGGAACCGGACCCAATGCAGCACTTAAGCCTCACCGTGAAAAATCTTTCAAGATCAGGTACATACCCTGGAAACTGGAGTAGCTAAAACCTTACGCAAAACTCAGCTGAAACACGATTGGCGGCGCACGAAAACCCTGTATCAGAAAAGTGATTGTGTGAGATGGTGAGTCATCGCGGAATACGTTGATTTATCGGCATATGCAATGCAATTGTAATGTTAAGGCACTCAACCTCATTGACTTCCACATCAAAATTTGGTCTAGCTTGCCTGATGTTCTACATGGCATCCAACTTGGAGGCTGATGGCTTTCTATATTAAACTATTGCGGAAACTATCTTAGTTTGAGTGTACGACACATACGTCGTGCTATCTCTGTGCCAATCAAACGTTGTTGGAGTCCCCTTGTATGGATCCTCAAGCAACCTTCCGAGGGCTATGCTGGCTACCCCATAGACGCCTACCCTCGAAATAGTATCCTCCTCGTGAACTATACATTCATCCTCTTTCCGGGATGGAAAAGGAAAGAGTAGAAAAAGCGGAAGTGACTTAGCGTGCCTACTCGAAACTGCCAACAACTCTTTCAATCCCATGCCCCACTAACTGAACAAGCAACACAGAAGCGTGTGAGGGAGACAAAAAGAAAAACTAAAGAAAAATAACCTGCCATCGCCACCGCCCATGATATTCATACGCATTATTTTTCTTCATACAGTTGTGTGGCTTTTGCATCTCTGTCTGTCGCTGTGTTTGTATTATTTCACTGATAGTACCACGGGTCTTTCTCTTTTGGGCAGATGGGGGGACTGTTTTCTCGCGGCTCATAAAACGAGATTGAGGTCCTACCCCTTTCAGTTTTAAGGTCCTTAACCTCCTTCCATTTAGGCTGGGGCGCATTATTTCTCTGCCTTGCATGTTCCATCTCTGTATGTATCGGAAGGACAGAGGGATACAGGGAGAGAGGTCATAGATATACAGAGGGTAAAAAGGACTTATTATTTTGGCATTGAAGGGTGGCAATCCGCAGAAACCTCTTTTTGTGCACTTTTCAGGAATTCAAATTCAGTTCCCTTTCTGTATTGGCTGTATTCGTTCAATCACAGCTCGCTTTCTGTTAATTTATTCTGCTCTGCTTCTGATCGTTTTTACAGTCCCACTTCTCAAGGGTCTGCACTCAAACGATACCATCTTCATTTCTCTCTGTCTCTCTCTCCTCTCCCCCTGGCTCTCCCTCCAACTTGAAGAGGAAATGGGCGGTGCTGAAATTTGCTTCTGTTGCCATAGAAGCAGATATCTTGCTATTTCCTTCTTGTTTCTCTTTGTTTCAAGCCTTGCCTCTGTGGGATTCGTGGCTCAAGGTAAGTTAAATCCCAATTTAAGTTTAAGGGGAACTAGCTCAGAAAAAAGCATGTATGAGTGAGTAAGAGGACATTGTAGAGTTGAACTGTGATCACTTGCAGTTCCTTTGCAGGTAGAGCAATTACAAACCTATTAGAGACTTCCCAGGTAATTCGGACGCCGTGTAATTCTGGTTGTTGATACTCTGTCTATTGCTTACCTTACTTGTTTTTTACATGTTAACTGTCAGCATTGTTGGCACTAAATTACATTAGTCATTTCATGTAAATAGGTAGGAGCGCTAGAAGGGGAAAAGATGGTGGTGATGAGAATTCAGACTATAGGGTCAAGGCCACCAAGGTGTGATGGGAGGTGCAGCTCTTGTGGGCATTGTGAAGCAGTTCAAGTTCCGGTAACAACAGAAGCTCGGAGACACGGGAGTCATTTGTCTGATGCTATTTCTCACGTTGCATCCTCTAGAGGTGATGATCTATCTAATTACAAGCCCATGGGCTGGAAGTGCAAGTGTGGCAGCTTGATTCTCAATCCTTGATTGGCCTGGTCTCTGTCACCCTTTTCTCCAACCGTGGATATGCGAGTTTAATTGTATACTCTCTGTCTCTCTTTATCTCCGTCTATGCTGGAGTCTCCCTCCACTTGGTGCAAATTTGGTCTTGTAGATTTTTGAATTTTTTTCTTCATTTGTTGTTTTTCTTTTTATTTTATTTTTTCTGTTTTTACATTCTCGTAGTAACTATTTCCCTCTTTAGTCTTATAGATCATTCCTCGTTTTTTATTTTTTTGTCAATTTTTTTACATTAACTATCCTTTAAGACTTTGTACTTGTAGACTACAATGGCATTTTTTATTGCATTTTTTTCGGGTGGAGAGCGGAAAGTTTAATATCTTTACATTAAAATGTACCTTCACATATCAAATAATAATATCTTTGAACTTTAAAGGATGAAATGAGAAACTGAAAAGATTTATGCTCAAAAGTAAAAATAATTCTATAATTTTTTTTATTTAAAAAGAGTAAATATAATGTTTATTTTACTTGTGACTATAAACTACCAATAGTGATAAAGGAAAATAGTTGGTAGAAAGAGTGGGAGAGAAGGAGTCGACGAAGTGAAACGGCTGAATGGAGTTCGCGTGGATTTCATCTCCTTTTGTTTTATTTTCTAAAATGTAACGTGCATAAAATTAAATAAAATGCATATATGATTAATAAAATTATATTATTTATATATTATTATTATTATTATTGTTGTCTATATATATATATATATATATATATAATCCGTTTATATATTATATATTCTAAGAAAAAAGGAAGGCACATGATTTTAACAAAATAAATAAGATCTACACGGACTCTATCCACTCGGTCTCTTTCTCTGATTGGACCTGTCCACAGGGTTGGCCCCTGTAGCGGAATCCGAATGATATAATTGTAGGGTTCAGGAATTGGGACCTTGGAGTTAGGGGATGGACGAAAGAGTGACGGCAATGGGGTTGCATTAAACGGGGATGGAGGAGGTTCAAGTACTGTCAGACACACTGGTTATGTTTTCGTATCCTACAAGATTTGTGCACCAGAAAGCCTGCCCCCTGCCAGCCAACCGCCAAGCCTTAAATTACATACGACCAACACATCCCTCGTCCCGATTACAATTGTTCCCTCGCATTTCCCTTCCCCACCTTTAACCGTACGCATTTTATATGGCTCCATGATTATCACCCAATAATGGTTGCTGGGGAATGTGCGTCGTCTTTTTTGGGTAGAAACTTGTTCAAGTGCCATCCTAAGTTACCTTTGAAAAAAGAACAAGAAGGGTAACAAGAATTTCCCAGTTTGAAGAGTATCATGGTCAATATTTGGTGGATAAAATTTCAATTTTTTTTATATATTAATATATATTTATATTAGATAATTAGATAACTAAAATTACAAAATTTTAAGATATACATTATATTTATATAGCATAATAGATTATAATAAGAACAGTGCCGACAAATTTTTTTTTAAATATTTTTATTTTTTTTCTTTTGAGCTTCTTTCGACTTTTAATGGTATCAGAGCCGACATGGAAGTTGTTGGCGGAGAGGACCTCGGCAATAACAGTGGATCTCAGCTCTCTTGCCGCGCAATAAATTGTACCCGTCGTGAGGTCAGCAAGCGACATGTTAACCAAATCATCGGTGTCCCTCCAGTGAATCAAATTGCCCTTAATCCTAGTAAACATCAACCCCAGAACTCCCAAATTATTCCCGAAGTTCCGACCTACTTGCCCGCTGGAATTCAAAACACAATTGACCCTCAATTTCAAAGAGTCACCAGCCTCGGTGCCGCAGATTTTGTCAACTGATCCCTTGGCAGTGCCGAGAATCGCCCTGGGCAAATACACAATTTCGGTATAGTACTGGAGGTTCTCCCCCCAACTCCGTCGCTAGCGGGTGGTCTCCTCATAAAAAAAAAAAAAAGAAATTCCAATGACGTGGGGAGATTATAGAGTCGGGTCTTCTGAAACAATACCGAACATTCAGACTATAAACCCTAGGACGATAGTGAATCAAAAAGCCTCAAGTTCAAGGAATAATTCGCCGTTTTTATTGAGCGCGAATAACAACTCAGGTAATTTAATTACGTAGACACAATTCAAAGGACAAAACTACGAAGAATGGACTAAAGCTATGAGGATTTCGTTGAGGGCAAAGAAGAAACACGGTTTTATTGATGGCACCATTAAAGAACCGAATTAGAACTCAGATGAAATTGATGATTGGTGGACAGTAAACTCCATGATTGTGTCATGGATCTTTAATACCATTGAACTAGGCTTGTATTCCACGTTCTCATACAAGGAAACGGCAAGGAAATTATGGGATGATATTCAACAACAATTCTCTGTTCGTAATGGTGCGCGAGTTCATCAATTGAAAACGGATGTTGCAAATTGCAAACAAAACGGGGATTCAATCATGACTTATTATGGACGACTCAAAAAACTGTGAGATGATTTGAATGATTATGATCTTATGCCTACTTGCTCTTGTAATGGATGCAAGTGTAATTTCGTTACACGGCTTCAACAGCGTCAAGAGGATGAACGGGTGCATCAATTCCTCATGGGGCTTGATGAATCATTTTATGGTAATGTTCGCTCCAATATCATCGCTTTAAACTCTCTTCCAAACCTTCATAGGGTTTATTTTCAAGTTACGAAGTAAGAACAAGTGCAAGTGATGACTCGAGCAGCTCCCACTCGGTCTGATCTGGTGAGCTTTGCCATGAAAACAGTTAGCTCAGGTTCTCAGAATTTAGGGGGAGACCGAAAAGACAATGGAGTAGTTTGCTCCCATTGCCAGAAACCAGGATATAACATAGACACATGCTTTCGTCTACATGGCTATCCTGACTAGTGGCCAGGAAATTTGACTCAAGGAAGAGGCAAAGAACATGGTAACCAGGATATGGTCGGGGTAGAGTAGCACTGGCTAATGTTGCACAAGGGGCAAAAGGAGTGGTTACTAATGTTCCTCATGGGAGACCACTTGATGATTATGATAAAGCTGGGTTGGAGACCCTGAGTAAAGATGATTGGGAGACTTTGAAGTCCCTTTGGAACACTCACACGAATAATACATCTGTCGCTCAACCAAGGTTTAATGGTAAGACATATTTACAATGGTTGTTTGACACAGGTGCGTCACATCATATGACGGGCGAGAAAACTGCATTTGTAGAGTTTCAAGGAATATCTCATTGTCCAGTGAAAATGCCGAACGGTGAATACATTATAGCAACAGGAGAAGGAACCGTTCTTGTAGGAAAATTATTTCTCAAGGGTGTTTTATATGTCCCTGAAATACAATACAATTTGATATCTGTTTCAAAATTAGCTCGGGACAAAGGTCATATTTTGAAATTCACTGATCGTTTATGTGTTGTTCAGGACCACACTTCAAGGATGCTGATTGGAGTGGGTAAAGAGCCTGGGGGGCTGTATGTTGCACGAGGAGAGCTTCTGGTTAGTGCTCATGGAGCCATTGCAGTCAAGAATATGAGTTTATGGTATAAAAAATTAGGACATCCCTCTATGCGAGTCATAAAATAGCTCCCTACAATAGAAGATAGTACCAAGATAAATAAAGAGGTTCATGAATCTTGTGATGTTTATTTCCGGGTAAAACAAACTCGTATTCCTTTTTCTATTAGTGACAATAAAGTTGGTGATATCTTTGATTTAATTCATTGTGATTTATGAGGAGCTTATCGAGAGGTTAGTTTTTGTGGTACTGCTTATTTTCTGACTATTGTTGATTACTATTCTCGTGGTGTATGAGTTTATTTGTTAAAGGGGAAACATGAGGTCCCATATGTGGTTAAGAATTTTTTGGCTACGATCGAGAGACAATTCAATAAACAAGTCAAAATTATACGCAGTGACAATGGTACAGAGTTTACTTGTTTAGGTAATTATTTTAAGGAACGTGGGATTATTCATCAAACCTTCATGGTTGAGACACCTCAACAAAATGGAAGAGTTGAGAGGAAACATCAACACATTTTGAATGTTGGTAGGGCGCTCCGTTTTCAGGCTAACTTGCCTATTCAATTTTGGGGAGAATGCATTCTCACTGCAGAATATTTAATTAATCGTACTCCATCATCGATTTTGAGTGGAAAAACTCCATATGAAATTTTGTTTGGAAGCCCTCCATCTATTTCTCATCTTAGGGTATTTGGTTGCCTATGCTATGCTAAGAACATTAATCGAGAAAAGGATAAATTTGCAAGTCGAAGTCATAAATGCGTATTTATAGGTTATTCTTATGGTAAAAAGGGATAGAGGGTGTATGATCTAGATAGGAAAGTTTGCTTTGAAAGTCGAGATGTGGAGTTCGTTGAGCACATATTTCCTTTTGCCCATACGGACTTTACTAGGTAAGAAACTCCAGATTCCCTACCTGCTGTCATTGAGTCTACTATATTAGAGGATGTGCCTGAGATTGAGGCACCTTCGCCAGCTTCTAAATATGATGGACAGCCCGTGGAAGAGGGTGTGACAGTAGATGGGGTCGTACCAGTACTGGAAGTTGCAGAGGATACGGGTGCAACGGATGATCTGGACGCAGCAAATGACCACGACAGCCTTCAGTTCGTTTGCATGACTATGTGCTGCATACAGTTGCCCTCAGTCTCTCGAGCTCTCCTTCCTCTTCCTTGGCATCCTCAGGTATGCCCTACCCCATCACAAACCATGTGAATTGTACTAAATTTTCCTTATCGCATCGTCGATTCGTGGCTGCAGTAACTATAGGGATTGAACCAACCAGTTTTAAAGAAGTTATGTAACATTCATGTTGGTGTAAGGCAATGAAAAAGGAGGTTGAGGCACTAGAGGATAATGAAACATGGACAGTTGCTACTTTGCCTAAGGGAAAGAAGGCTCTTGGCAGTAAATGGGTGTACAAAATCAAGTACTATGCAGACGGAACCATCGAGCGATACAAGGCACGCTTGGTTGTTTTTGGGAATCACCAGATCGAGGGTCTAGATTATAATGAGACGTTCGCACCTACTGCAAAGATGGTCACAGTTTGTACCTTTTTAGCAGTAGCGGCGATCCGTGGGTGGGAATTGCATCAGATGGATATGCATATTGCATTTTTGCATAGCGATCTTGAGAAGGAAGTTTATATGCGTTTTCCACCAAGCTTTACAACACCTGGAGCGAATAAAGTGTGCCATCTGCACAAGTCTCTCTACGGGTTGCGACAAGTACTGCAGTGTTGGTTTGCCAAGTTTGCTGCGGCTTTAGTTCAATATGGATTTCAGCAATTTAACTCAGACTATTCTTTGTTCACATTTCGGCATGGCAAAGTTCAGTTGACCATTTTGGTCTATGTGGATGATCTGGTGATAGGTGGGACTAATAGTGATGCCATTCAGGCGTTTAAAACTTACTTGAATACTTGTTTCCATATGAAAGACCTTAGCAAATTGAAGTACTTCCTAGGCCTTGAAGTAGCACGAAATTTGACTGGAATTTTCCTTTGTTAAAGAAAATATGTTCTCGATATTATTTCTAAGACCGGTTTGTTAGGTGCTAAACCTGTCGGCACACCAATGGAACAAAATCATCACCTCGCTTTAGCTAAGGACGCGCCTCTTCCTGATCCTATGTCTTATTGGTGTCTTATTGGTCCTCTTATCTACTTGACAATTACTTGATCTAAATTGTCTTATTGTGTGCATATCTTAGCACAATTTATGTAGAAGCCACGACACAGTCATTGGGAGGCAGCCCTTTAGGATGTTCGTTTCTTAAAACTTCATCCTAAACAAAGTCTTCTACTCTGCTTTGATTCCTTCCTTCATCTTATGGCTTATTATGATGTGGATTGGGTGAGTTGCCCCTTGACTCGACGTTCTTTGACGGTATATTTTGTCTTTCTTAGGGACTCTCCAATTTCCTAGAAAACGAAAAAATAACATATGGTATCTCGATCTTTGGCTGAAGCAGAGTATCGATCTTTGGCCTCTACGACTTGTGAATTGAAATGGCTCAAGGGTTTGTTAGTTTCTCTTGGCATCCTTCACTCATCTCCTATGTGGATTTATTGTGATAGTCAGTCAACTCTTCACCTTGCTCACAACCTTGTATTTCATGAATGTATCAAGCGCATCGAGGTTGATTGTCACTTTATTCGTGATGAGATTCGTCGTGGTATCATTCTTTCTCAATCTGTATTCTCGTCTCAGCAACTAGCTGATATCCTTACCAAAACTCTCGGCAAAGTTTGATGCCATTCTTTGCAAATTAGGTATTTCTGATTTTCATACTCTAATTTGAAGGAGTATTAGGATAAATATTTGGTAGATAAAATTTCAGCTGTTTTGTATATATTAATATATATTTATATTTAATAATTAAGTAAATTAAGATTGAAATTACAAAATTTTAAAATGTATATTATATTTATATAATATAATAAGTTATAATAAAAATAGTACCGACAAATCTTTTCTCAAATATTTTTATTTTTTCTCTTGTCGGCTTCTCTCAGCTTTTCAAAGAGTCTTTCTTGCTGGCCTATCTTTGGAAGCTACATGTTGTCTGTCCGAATCTGCATGCTTTTGTTTTCACCTAAAAAGGGTAATGACCTTGTAATCAAAAGGGTTCCTTCACTGATCGCGGTAAGTTCAATATAGGGATTTAAAAAAAAAAATTTTTTTTCAATCTTTCTGGCTCCCCTAAAAACAATTAAAAACTTAAAAAAGAAAAAAAAACACTTCTTTCCCGATGCAAAACATTTCTCAACTCAAAGAAAACTTTTTTCTCTTTTCATTTACTCTTTTTGATGAATCCATAGAAGAGGGAAAAGTTAATTTTCCCAATAACCATAATTTTTTCGGTCAAATTTTATCCTAATCAATTTTGACACCTCTACCAGTCATGTGCATTTTTTATGCCATTTAATAATTTGATGTGACGAACAAGTCTCTTTTAAATAAGACGTTGAAAGAACCAAAATTAGCCTGATTTTTTTGATCGACAAATAAACTTGATTTGAAACTCCTCTGGAGGAGAGGTCCGGAGCATTGAAATTACATTCTGAAATACCATGTGCGTTATTATTTATCCTAAAAATACAAAATTTCATTTTAATTTAGAAAAGTTAGTTGGGTGTAATCATAGTAATTATTAAAAATATGAATAAATCATCTCTTTTGTTGATATAATAAATAAAATTAAAAATTAAAAAATAATTAGTTTAACATCCTTTTATAATTATTGAGTATATTAATAAGCGTGACTACCTAATATTTTTGAGTTGTGGGGATCTCAGGTCGTTGGTCATGGCGTGTGAGTGACGCGGACCGGGTAGAGGCAGAGATCAAATTTACAATGGGCTCTGAAAAACTAAAATATAAAAAACAGAGGGCTCGTGCGTCGTCACGCCGCAGTTAATGTGGTTGGTATTGGTACATTTGCTGATGTGTCCTGCTTCCTTCTTTTTTTTAACCCGTTGCAGTTGCATTTAAAATAAAATAAAATAATAATAATAATAATAATTTTATTAATTACCTTTAAAAATTTTTATAATTATATATATATATATATATTTAAAATATATATATTCAAAAAATTAATTTTATTAACTATTATTACCTGATAATTATACACATATTATACAATAATTAAAATTTTATATTATTAAAATTATTAACTTAACATTAAATTTAATTTTTTAAATATATATATATATAATTATATTTTTATTTTGTTAAAATATTTAATAATTTTTTTCTTTATAATATCATAATTTTTAAGATATTAATTATAATAAAAATAAAAAATTAATAATTTATAATAAAAATTAAATTTTTATATACACTAATATAAATAAATAATAAAAATATATCTTTTAAATTTTGTTATAAAATATTATATAACTTATTAAAATAATATTTTAAAAAATAATTATAATATTTTAAATTTTTTAAATTTTAATTTTTTTAAAAAATTAAAATTAATATCACATCAATAATTTTAATAATATATTAATAATATAAAATTATATTTATCATGTGAATATATATGACTATTACGTAATAATATTTAATAAAAATTTTAATACAAAGTAAATTTAATTAACAGAGTTAATTTATTAAATATTTTTTTAAAATATAAAATAAATATAATTATAAAAATATTTAAATTCTAATGAATAAAATAAAATTTTTTTTATGTCATCAAAATATGACGGGATCAATCGTGACAGTAGGCCAAAGGTCAACCTTTTTTCCTTCCCCTTCTTTCCTTCTTTCCCGATCTTCCATGCCAAAAATAAAATGTATATTGATTTCTTAGTTTATTATTAACATCAATCTTGCTAGAACTAAACGGATCATCGAACTTAAAATTTCGAAAGTAAAAAAAAAAAAAAACAAAGAGAGAAAAAGTCACGATTTAACGAATTAAACCGATCGAGCAAAATGTATTCAAGGGCGAATGTTTAAAACTTAAAAGATCAATGCAACACAAAACAGAACAAAGGGGTCAAACACTAGACAACGTTAAAAGGGAGAATCTTTTAGCGCTCTATAATTACTATCGTAATCAGACTTTGTCCAAAATAATAATAATAATAATAATAATAATAACCATTTGACACGACACAACGATCATTGAGAGAACATTTTTCTAAAATAATTTTCATTAATATTCTGAGCAACTGGGCAAAATTCAGTTTCGTCCTGGTGGAATGTCCAAAAGACCCTCAAGGCGAGAGGAGTCGAAACGATGTCGTCTCAACTCCAAACAAGCCAGCCATTAAATTATTGACAAGTAGAATATAAATGCCGACATTTCTGTACTCTTTCTGTCTCTCGCGGAGTAATAATGGCAATACAGAGTTGGCAAACACCTAGCAGACGAGAGAGAGAGAGAGAGAGAGGGGGGGGGCGGGGGAGTGATGAGAAACAACATCCACGCTGCTTAACAACCACTTGTTCCACTGACTCTGTCTTCCCTCTTGCTTGCTAACTGCCTAGCCAAACCATTTTTCCTTGGAGCATAGAACAGAAACAACCTTTGAAAACTTTTAGTGCTTGCTGGATGTGCTCTTGCTTGTAAACTGTCTTATCTCTTGCCAGTCAATCATCGATCTTTACTATAATAGTTCTTTGCCACTTTGCTACCCTTCCAGTCTTCAATCACACCCATCTACACAAGGTACTTATGTCTTCCTTGCAAGTTTTGTGATTGCTACCTAACGCGTGTATCTACATAGCAAATTGCATTTCCTTGATTAATCAGTGCACTTTCGTTCATGAATTCTATGGTTTAGATGGGGTTGCAGTTTTAGCTTTGTTTGTGAACTATATTTAGTTTATCTTGTACAAGCTTCCTGGGGTTTGGTTTCTAATTTCTCTACTTAAAGAGGTAACAGCTTTGCCCTTCTTTGTAACTGTAGTCTAATTTTCTCCTCGGACTTGCTTACTGATGGTGTGATTCAATACAACTCCAATCTTCTCTTATGATAGGGAATGGTATCTTGTCGTTGTTGATGCGCTCCATGGCTTAGGTGGAGAACAAAATTTCAGTGCCTAATTAGCCTCTGGCTGTCTGGGTCCAATAGAGCATATAGTCATTCGCCCTAGTTTACTTTTGAGTATGACTCCCTCACTTATTTCGGTCTACCTTCTTGTTTGAATTGTAGGATCTGGATATCTATCGTTTTTCTAATACGCATGCATGCCAACTGACTAGAACGAGAAATTAAATCTCTTCCCTTTTTGTGGATAATTAACGGGGTTGTTGTAGACTGGATTAAAACAAATCTTGGGAAAGAATCCCCATTGATATGTTTATTTGAAAACGTTAGCTGAGTAAGGTTCTATTGCCTTCATGCTGTGCTTGTGCTGGTTCTTGTTTGTATCGTTCTTGGTCTGAAAAAGCAGTAATTTTGCCTTGAGTAACGGCTTAATACGAAGGATTAGTTTGGATTTTTTGTGGCGATGGTGTTTTCTGAAAATTTCTTTCTGGTTCTTGTTTCGTCTCGCAGATTGGAAAAATCAACTGCTGCTGATAATTGAGTAACATAAATTGTGATTGACCATGCTGAAGCAATCGCCTAGTAGAAACATGAGGCCAAAAGGCATCAAAGTGAAGCATATTCTTCAGATATGTCTGCTACTGGCCATTTCTCTTTGGCTACTTAATCAACTCAAGCACTCCTATGATAAGAAGGCACCTGAGGATAGCACTGGAAAAATACCAGAAAAAATGCAAAGCAAGCACGAAATCTCAAGACTTGGGAGGAAAGGCCTTCCTAGAGTGGAAGAAACAACTTCTGATATCAAAGGTCAAGGGGAACAAGCAGAATTGGAAGAAGAGATCGAAGATATTAAACCTGAAGAAAATGAGGATGAAGGAAGAGGGGGTGGAGATGATGAAATAGATGGGCGTGATCAAGAGAGAGCAGAAGAGGAAGAAACTGAGGAAGTGGAGGATCTCATTGATGTAGATGATAGGGAGAGGGAAGAAGGGATTGCAGATCAAGAGATGGATGAGAAGGTTGATCAACTTGTGGATGCAAGTTTGCTCGATGACCAAGTTCATATTGCAGGCGAAAGGAGTGGTCAAGAGGCAGGAAAACAAACAATAGGCTTGGGGTTTGAGTTTCAAGGTCTGAGAAAGGCGAAGGAAAAGGGGGTGGAAAATTATGACGGTGGAATTAGTGCAAGAGAACAACAGCTATGAAATGAAGGGGTCTAGTGCTGAAAGTGTCGATTTAGACACTAGGGCCGGAAAGAAAGCGACAATTGGATCCAGGGATTATCATTAAACTGATGCGAATGGAAAGAATTTGATGAGGTCAAAGATGGTCAAGGTTGGAACAGAAGTGAATTCAATGTTAGTCAATGTAAAAAGCCTATTCATAACTCAAATACAATGTAATTGTCAATGTGTAGCACAAATATCCTTGCAAGCCGTTTCAGGGGTTCAAAGGAACTGCAGAACAGGCAATATTGAGATGAAGCAGCGAAGGTTGCTTTAGTGGAAGCCAGTCATGATTTAAATGCTGTACAAAAACAAGCCTTTAGATTCTTCAGATTCCTCGTCATGCCAGAAAAAGGCTGGTTGAGGGAATGAGGCTTTCTCTAAGGACTTCATCAGAGACGATATACAACTGTATTAATAGAGAGGATGCGGCCTAGAGCTTGATGTAATAGAAGCAAGCTAATATTTTCACCTTTAACGTACATGCGCTTCCTTCTGTTTAGCTTTTTAATAGTATTTGTACTTAGAAAGGATCTTATGTTTTCTGTTTCTCTTGAACTTTTACCATGGTGTGGGAGGGTCTGTCGGTTGTATAACTTTATTATTCTAAGATGGTATCCATGGAGACTTGCGAGGTAAGGGATATGAGCTAATAGATGCATTAATACACCGTCTCCACGCTGAAATTGCAGCGTAAACTGAATCTTTTGGGTCAAAATTTGAGTCTATAATTTCCACCGTCCCTATGAAACTAGTGGTAGAACTTTAATGCACACAAGCTTATGCCAGCCACACAACCAAGGGGAAGGAATAGACAAGAGTTCGACGTTTAGCATGACTCGCTCATTGTCATGTTCTGACACAGAAAATGACAGATTGGAAATGTTCTTGGCATCCAAATTGCGCGAGGAGTGGAGGAAATTCGTCCGTTAGTGTAAACGAGCAAACTCCGACGACTTGTTCATAGTTCAAGGCTATTTCCAGTTTTCAGTCACGACGTCCCCCGCAATTTCCATCGTAATTTGCTAGAGGCCGTGGCTATCGTTTTGCAATAAAAACTCATAAAGAAACTGAAAATCAAGCACATAGTTTTCCACGGTGAAGATCAATGAGTAAGTCTGAGCATGAGTGGTTTCGCGCATGAACTGTATATGGTTTTATCTGGTAACAATGTACCCCAGAGAACAACCAGCAGAATGAACACAATAGCTCTTGAGAATATTGGGTACCATAAAACCTGAATTAGAAGCCAATCTCTGGCAAACAGCAAGAAATCTGAAACTTGGCTCTGTACCGCACATAATTCCCTTTTCAAGAATGTTTGAGGTGGCTTTTTTGATGTGCATTCCACTGCACCAGCATCCACAATATTGAAGTACCTGGTTGAAAGGAAAAGGTGGAGCAAATAAAGATCCAGTTAGCATTTTCATGAAATTAAATAAGAGTCCATCCTTCAATATTGCCTGAAACTTGTATACCCTTATTTGCGAAAGAAAGCACGGAAACACACAGCAGAAACTTACCAAAGTTAGAATCAATTAAGCATGTTGAGCTCTAGGGGAAAAGTTTTTGTACACTCATATGTGGTTATTTATTGGGTCAAGTGAGCACACACTTTGTAGGAACATTATATCAAAGATCAGTCTCATCTAGGATCAAATATTATTTTGAAAATCGATAAGACTAGGAATGTTCTCAGGTGAAGTAGTAAATGCCCATACCTGCAAAGATGCTCACAGTTGTCAGATTTCCAATAGCCATTGTCTTATATATTAGGCATTCTGTCAAGAAGTGACCCAAGGCATAGGTGAATGATAAGAAGGTAGCCAAATATAGAGGCTTATTATCCAGGTTGAATGCACAGAGAAAGCAAAGTGTGCAAGTTAAAAGTGTCCAGACTCCAAATGTCCTTCCATGCACCTCAGTCACTACATAAGAAATACCGAGAGGGGCGTGGGGAGGCATAAAATTAGAACTACCAAAAATAAAAAGGCAATTTCTCTAAAAGGGGAAAACATATTTGAAAAAAATATATATATATTGAAAAAGGTCAATAGTTCATCAACCAGATGCATATACATTTCCTTTGTCATTATGTAGTTTACACAAACCTTTTCGTGTCCTCACTTATATGAGTGTCTGTCAGATTCTTTTTGGAACTTTTGGAGGTTTCCATCAGTTATTTATCTTACTGAGAGATGGTTGTTATCACTAAGGTGTCTCTTGAGTGCCCAATAACATCCAAATTGTTGAATTAGCATATTATTCAACTTTGCTTTGTTGATAATTATCATTTTATAGCAGTGCTTTAAGTTTAGGCTTAAATTGTCGGCAAGCTACCCTACTCTCCTTCCTCAGCATCCCTAATTCTAGAAGCTTGAGTTAGAAAAAGCTATGGAGAAACTCTCAACCAGCCAACAAATAAGAATTAGAAGTTTTTGTCATGGGGTCATACAAACAGCCAGTCAACTTAATACAAAACACTTTTTAAGGAAAATTTTGTTTAGGTTCAAATTGCAGAAATACTCTTTGTGATAACAAAGATAAGGCTACATTAGGCCCTTCCCCAGATTACAGTGTTAAAGCCTCATATATTGGAAGCCTCACAACCCTTCCTTTTTTATCAATACAAAAAGGAAATTAAAATATTTTCTCTGTATTTCAAAAATAATAATCTTTTAGATTCATGAAAAATATACAGAAGAATATTCAATATATTGTGTAGACTGAATTTTAATAAGTTAAACAGTTAAACTCTTTAAGATGAAAATTCAATTGTCTTGGACACACTATTTATAAGGATCCAGTTGCAGAAGGCCATCCACATGTAACTACATAGGCTATGGAATGCCCATGCATAAGGTACACAATTGAACCCTTGAGTTTCTTCCTCAACTCTGAGTAATATTTCAATTAAAAAATGCATTGTGCAATACCTGGTATGTGCATCAGAAAGAAGTATCTGAAAAATTCTGGCTAACATGTCTACCTATGACTATGACTAAGCAAACTTTAGTTTGTTAATGCCAGATTCGAAGTCTAATTTTTTATGATTTTAACAATAGACTCAAAACCATCATCTCCTGAGCAAGTTCCCCCCCCCCAAAACCAAAAAAAAAACCAACTCAGCATCCACCATTATATTGAGAGACCACATTTGCTCCCTGCACTCCTGACACACACTTGAATTTTAAAAACAAGAACTCACAAGAGCAAAAGCCCTTGGGGGAGCTCAGGAGTCCAAACCATACCCCTCTCAAAATCCCACAAAACATAATCTTTAATTCTGCTGTACTTAAAAGGAGAAAATTAAAAAAAAATTAAAAAGAAAAAAAAAAAAACTTACATATACATAGACCCAAAAGGACCATGTGGCAAAGATCTAGAAACAAGCCCAAATTGTGCTACACTATCCCATATTTCTTTTTCCCCATTAAACTCAAAGAATAACAGATCATATATTTCTACAAGCCACAACATGAGTCTTCCACCTTAGAGTAAGATCCACATTTTTTTCTGTTAGTGAATTTTGTTGGGTGCAAACCCAGTATCAAGCATCATTCTTGGTGTCGGTTTTAGCACTCTGAATACACATTGCATGATCTCCTCAGACGAATACAACTTCCCCTAACCAAGATTCAACTACAGCCGAAAGCAAAGACCACCAAGCCTGTTTCACACCCAGCACAAACTGAATGAACCGTTCGGTTAATTACTCATTTACTAAACCGAGTACATTGCCGAAACAAATCTGTGCATTCCCCAAAATCCTGAGCAAAGAAAAACAAAAAGAAAAGAAAAAACAAGAAAAAAAATATATAAAAAAAATAATTCCCATTTTCTTGTGTATTGGCCAAAGGACAGTCAAAACTGGGATCTACAATGGGGGCCCTCTTATGAGCTAAAAACACCATTTTTCTTCCAAAGTTGAGATACACACCCCCTCAACCTAAATGTACTACACGCACCTCCACTTTATAAAAACCAATCAAATCCCGCATCTAACAGTAACAACTTGTCTAACAGAATGGCAGGCATTTTGTGCGTGTAGTGGGCGTGCAATCCTCAACAGAGAAAGCTCTTTTTTTTCTTCTTTTTTTATTTGCTCTCCAAGAAATAAACAGAACTTAAACAACATGAAACGTTTTTGTAGATTTAAAAATTTAAAAAGAAAAAAAGGAAGGGGGGGGGGGGCTTTGGAATTTAGAGGGAAAGCGGGAGAGTGGATTTGGCTTACTGGTGGTGTTAGAGAAGACGGCGAGCTTAAGAGCCCAAATGTCAAAGAAACCGAACCAAACGGAAGCTAATCGAAGTGAACCCATCAGCATCAGCCACCATCCCAACGCCTTCATTTTTCTCTCTGTCCCCCAACAGTCTCTCTCGGCTTTCCTCAACTGCGTCTCCCACGCCCCCCCGGTTCGATAAACTATTTTTTTGGGGGGTTTTTTTTGGTGTTTTTGGGGGGGGGGGGGTTCTCACTAAAACGACGTCACCTTTTGTAATGCTCCCGTTCATTCCCAACCTAACAAATCAAATTTTTATTTTTAGGGGTTTTAATCGTTATTATTTTGTTTTATTTTTTTTCTTTTTGTATTTCTAAGGTAGTTGGAAATAATAATGTCTTGTCTTGCAAATTTTGGGGAATGGGGATTGAGATTTTTATTTTTATTTTTAATTCTTTCAATTTGCCGAAGGCGAATGTGATGTGGACTTTTTTGTTTAAAAAAAAAAATGTATTAAGTATCCTTTAGAAGGGGACGTCAGGCGATGCAATTGTTTCATCCTCTCGTTAAGAAATTAGATCGCGGGTAATTCTTTCATTTTCTTAAAATTTGTATTTTATTTTGACGGTTAAAATTTAAAATTTAAAATTAAAATTTTAAAAATTCATTTTCATCCCCCTTATTAAAAAATAATACAATTTTTTAATAATAATGGAGCAGAGCTGTCAAAAATGGCTCTGGCCAAATAACTCAACCGAATTTGTCAACAAAAAAAAAAAGTGTAATTCAAAAATAACGTAATTAAAATAAATAGAATTGAAGTGATTCAAATCTTAACTCATTCGATTTTTTTTTTTTTTTATCATCATCTTCTGCATGTTCATGCAATTCTGATTGAATACAATTACCTTTCTTGATTAATACGATCCTGCAATGTTTAGACTATATGGGCACTTCTCCTACAACACTGCACTCTTGTTGTTTCATTTGTATGGTTTTGCTCAACAATAATCTTGCTCGAAATTGGTATCTGTGTATATTATTTGACCACTTAGAGCTCTTTTTGAATGCATTCTGTGGGAAATGATTCAGCTTTCTTTCGAGTGGTAGAATAAAAAATTGACAAGCTTCTGTATCTTTTATTGCAGAACAACCGGGTGTCCTTCAGGCCGTCCCCAGCAGGACACTTCGGCTACATACAAGACCTTGCAAACTATCATGCAAATAAACATCCATGGACACAGGTTTGCCGGAACAAAACATCAATGGAACAGTGCTTATCTATTATGCAAGATAGTTTGCCAGTCTGTTGTTTGTCGTTTGCCGTGTTTGATCTTTTAGGTCTTATTCGACATTTCATCTGACATCTTTATATAAAAATAATGTTTCTAACGGGTTCTCTTTTTGAATAAAATTTAAAATTTCAGTTCACAAGACTTCTAAAATTTAAGATCTCGACGATGGTGATTATAATGAAGAAATTTTTAAGTCCACTTCTTGCAGTTAGTAATCTACAGTTTAAACTCTAACAGCTAATAATAATTTTTAAATCACACATAATTTGAAAAATATATTAATAAAACTTAAGTGAATTCTCATGAAAATTTTTCTATGGAATTTGAAAATTGTTAAAAATGCTAGAATATTGGCACCAGAGAAACGGGTTTCTTGTTTGAATCAAAGAAAAGATCCGACAACTACCCCGTGGACGATGGGGCTAATAAGGCTTAATAGCTAGCTCGCACATCAATTAAGGAACAATAATATTGTCTATGCGTGCCACTGGCACGCATACAAGATCTTGGGCCCTTGGAGCTGTTAATCCTCGTCTTTCAGACATATCAAGAACTTTATTATATGCTTCAGGATTGGCTACCAGAGGATTCAAAACCTTCCAGTCAAAGCACTGAACCATAGCCGCCAGAGTTGTGGGCAACTCTTGCATGGCTAAATTAATTCCAGGGCAGGTCCTCCTTCCAGAACCGAAGGGCAATAGCTGAAAGTGGTGGCCTTTAATGTCTATAGTAGGGCTAGCGCCGGGCGACCCTTCGAAAAACCTTTCGGGTCTAAACTCCAAAGGGTTTTCCCAATACCTTGAATCCCTACCAATGGACCACACGTTAACAAATAGTAAGGTGCCTGCTGGTATCGTGTACCCATTAATCTTGCACTCTTCTACTGACTTTCTTGGCAACATAGGCACTGGGGGGTGGAGCCGAAATGTTTCTTTTATGATGGCTTGGAGGTATGGGAGTTTTGGGCTGTCAGATTCTTCAACAAGCCTGTTGTTTCCCACAACTTTATGGATCTCCTCTCGTGCATTCTGCAGCACCATTGGACTGTTGATGAGTTCTGCCATTGCCCATTCTGCTGCAATAGCTGTCGTATCCGTAGCCGCTGTGAAGAAATCCTGCAAATTACATAATATCTGTTAGTTTTCTGAGTTAACAACAAAAAATAGTTGTATGTAAGGTATAGTGGGAAAACCCCACCAAAAACAAGGCCTTGATATGATTTCTAGTTAGTTTTATCTCTGCAGTTTCATCGTCCATGACATCTAGCAACACGTCCAAAAAATCCTTCGCCTCCTGTGCTTCTCCTTCTGATCCGCTCCCTTTAACCTTCAATCTCGACCGTTCGCGGTTCGTGATAATATTCTCCAGCAACGCATCATACCTTCCATGTATGCCCTCGATTCTCTTTCTGAAGCCCTGCAGATCCAAGTTCTTACAGAACCATATACAGTCAGAGACGTTAAATTCCCCGAAAATCTGTGTCACTTCACGCACTAAAGTTCTGGCAACCTCAGCTTGGCTGTCTGATCCAGAGGATCGTATACCCATCATCATCTGGGAGATTGAGTTATTCGACAATTTAAGCAACTCTTCGGTGAGGTTAACACTATGACCAAGTTTAGACTTGCTGAAGAGAACACCGAGGAAGTGGTGCAATTCACGGGTTCTAATGGGAAGGAGTCGGTCAAGCATTTGGTTGCTTAGAAGCCCGAATGTGCTCAACTTTCTGATGTATTTCCAGTAAGGTCCACATGGTGCAAAGGATGAAGACGAATTGTAGGTAAGGTGGTTGATGGCCAGGGAGCCCTGGCGAGCGGAGAAGGTTAGATCGTGGTCTTTGAGCAGTTCTTTAGCTAGTTCTGGCGTGGAAGCCACAACGCATGAAATTGAACCAAGCCTGACATGGATTAGAGGACCGTAGCGGGACGAAAGGTCCCCGAAAGACTGGTGAATAAGGGGTCCGAGGAGGTGAAGGTGGCCGATGATTGGCAAGGCCTTGGGGCCCGGAGGAAGTTGGCAGGCCTTTGATCGTTGTTTTGTGAGTAAGAAGCTGCAGAATGAAAGGAAAACGACAGAACAAAATGTGAGGAGCTCAAGTATCATGGTTGTGTGCCTGTAATAATAATTAAGCAAACGCAAAGACTAGCTAAGATGGAACGCCAATCAAACTCGCTGGCGCTTGGACTGGGGGGAATCTTGAGGAAAGGTTCTTTGCAGTGGCTTCGAAAGAGGGAGATTGTCCCCCCCCCCTCTCCTCCCGCGTTTGAGAGACCGAAAAGGACAAATCGAAGGGAAGGATGGAGGTGGAATCGATGTGACAGAAGTTGGACTCTGACGAGTGTGTATTTTTTATTTTTTATTTTTAGTAAGAAAATGAAGATGTCTAACAAGATCTATCCAATAACAATAATCACACGTAGAAAAAGTTAGGTTAACATTTTATAAAAACTCTTTACACACTATAAACTCATTCGACAACTGTATCGTGGATGCTAGAGGGACGTCGCCAAAGCGCATAGGATCCCAGTCAAACTTGATGCGTATGAGTCGGGCTGCCCTGTGACCTGTGGCAGCATTTGAGCGAAACGAGTTATTTGTTTATTTGTTTGTTTTGTCTCTGATGGTTGTCATTTTCTACGAGACAACTCCGTTGGGAGTTGTGCACTCAAAATTAAAATTTGTCCTGCCTGTTAAGCAGCCTATTTGAATTATCATATTCATCTTGGTTTCCGTCAAATCGTGTTCCCTAGAAGTCAACGTCAAACTGGCTTGCCATAAAATCAGGATATGTTTTGTATCATCTTTCCATCTCTTGCTCCATGTTTGTTATGGTACATAAGGTAAGTTATATATATATATATATATATTATAAAAAAAATAAATGAATAAAAACTCAAGCTTCAAAAAGTCTTGATTAAAAAAAAAAAAAGAAAGAAAGTAAAATGACCGGAAGTCAACCACCTAGAAATTCCCACCCTCAAATGAATTTCTGCTAGCAGCCATTGACAATTGAAAATTATTTGGGCTGTGTCGTTGCGACTCATTTCATGATTTACTTTTTCTTTTTTTTTAAATTAGTTTTGATTGTAATTTAAATTTAAAAAAAATTTTTTTTTGATGGAAAAATAAGGCGTCAATTATATGCCTTTTTAGCAAGAAACATAATCAGTGGGCCGTGGACCGGTGTGGATGAGAGCTAAAAAGCTACCAACGCCTTGCCTCTTCCGTTTCCCGTGGTTGCTTGGTCGCCCTTCCCATACCCACATGCTCGTCACCTCTGGCATCCACGGGAAGGCACCTCAAATCAACTGTGGCATTGTCTCCACTCATTTCTTCACAGTTACGTCTCATTTTCCAGCAAGAAGAGAAGAAACCTGTCATCTTGTCTTTTCGTTTAACGTGAACGCGAGCCTTTACTGAACAAAAATTTCGAATAACTATAAAGGAAATCGCCCCAAGTGTCTCTCTGGGTGTAAACTGCGACGATTCTGTCACCTACACTACTTCATTTCTCCATTTTGCTTAATCTGGAACAATCTGGCCTGCTATTACAACTGTTTTCAGCCGTAAATTTACCCACTCCGCGAAATGAGCAATACAGCGCAACAATATTTATTAAATTATATGGTAAACACAATAAAATAATAAAATAAAATTTTTTATCTAATTTTATATATTTTATTTCTCTTGTATTGTTCTTTAAACATTTTGATTTAAAATTTCTCATTTTTATAATTTAAAAAATAAGAACGGTTTTGAAAAATACATTCCATTTTTTTTTCGTGTTTCGATCTTTTTTTTTTTTTAAATAGTATACTTTGTTTTAAATGCAATATATTTTATTTAAAAATAAAAATAAAAGAATCGTGACTCACTCCCACGCCCCCGTCCTGGGTCCACTTAGCACATCCTCCGCCGCATTTGGCAGGGCCGAGAGTGCATATTTACCAACCCCGTGTTCCGTTGGCTCCCTCACCACGCACACTCACCCTCCGGTCTAAAACTTTATCGCGCGGACTCCAGTACGGTAATATAATCTATTCAAGTAATGTATTTTATTGCTTGATTGGTATGAGAGTGGTGGTTGGCAACAGCTAAAGCCCCCAGAAACGATCTCAAGTTGTCCGACACTTGAGAAAAAGTTGGATTACAAGCTATCGTCTTTCCACATTGCTCCGTCGTTATGAATCGACCCTATCACAGCAACTTTCATTCGTGTCACTCCGTCGCCGCACCGCACCGCACAACACAACTCTTGCCTCCCTGGAAAAGAAAAATGCCGACGAAACCTCCCGCGATTCGGGACAGGCTGCTGCCTCTTTCTAGTTTAGAATTAATTATGTCTTTCAAGAATTCCTTATTGACTAATATTTTTATCCCCCTAATTTTGAATTATAATTTTTGAAAAAGAGAAATATTACTTTTATTATATACTTTACCGCCGAGTTAAATCCCAGAAGAGAAAAAAAAAAAAACAAATACGAAAAGGGGTTTGGCATTCTTTCAAATCTCATTAAAGAGAAAGCGGGATTCAGCTAAATTCAGGTAAACAGAAAGAAGAAAATGGAACTGGAACAATTAACGAATGCGCAAGTATTGGTAGGCCATTGCCAAGCAACAACAGAAATTGTCATAAAATCACAACCGACAAAGAACAATATCATTAGGACTTGAGAGTCAGGACCTACGGCATCTCAAAAATCAAACCCGTTTCTTAGTAAGAGATTAGCGTTGGAAATTAGCAGAAACCACACAAGATAATAAAAATAAAAAAGAGCCCGTCTAATCCAACCCTAAATCTAATCTCCCTCTATCACTGTACAGAAACTCCGTGAATTGTTCGTTAGTGCTTACCGAAAAAAGAAAAAAAAAAATCATTGAGATGGAGCATAAATTCCGTCGTCACACCCAGAAGAGCATAAAGTGAACACAATGACACAAAAATAAATTAGTAAATAAATGAAAATAGAAATCAGCCGAGTAAGCCAGGGTCTTGGCAAAGCTCCTTCCTGAGTCGTTGGGAGAAAAGCCTGCAGGCATCCACGCTCAAATCAACGGCTGCGGCCAAAGCCACGAAAGCAGCTGCATCTTCAGTGCAGTTCACGTGCTGCACGCTAACCTCCACGCCAGGCTTACTGCACTTTCCTTCTCCTTCCACGCCAGCCGACATCACGAACCCTCTGTACACGCAGTATGGCCACAACCCGAAGCCGTAATCACCGCTGCCTCTGGGACTGCAAGCCGGCGACGTCGAGCTCCGCAGCGGCGTCGCTCTCGCGTTGGAGCTGGACCCTAGATCGATCATAAATTTCCCGCCTTTATTTGAGCTGAGAGTGGACTCGGCTAGCACGATTCCAGCGGCGCCCATGCCGCCGTTTGTGTCCGGTATCAACTCGAACCGGTAGCCCAGTCCATCGGAAGCCCCGCGCTCGCGCCAAGCCTCGAGCCGGCCCCACGGCTTCCAGGTGCCATCACCCGGCCGGAGAATGAGCCAGGCGCCCGGATTAGAGCGGCTCACTCTGTCAGAACCGGGCGAAGCTACGAATGGAGTGACCATTGAAGCAGCGGCTACTGGTGAACCGGAGAGGTCGTGGACCGTTATCGACCATCCCTTTCGTTCCTTGCCAGGTCGCTCCCTTTCGCTTCCAAATGCACTCAGCCAGCCTCTAGAGCTGCTCAGCTCGGATTGCACCGTCCTTCCAATAATACAACACAATACAATAAGAGAAGCCAAACAGATTGGATAACAAGCAAAGCACCAAACATAAAAGCTTTGATTATCCTAGCTTTCACTCTTTAGCTTGTGTTAAAATTGAGTGGAAAGGTCAGCTTCGGGGAACTAACCTGGATCTTTGATTCCGGTCACCGCCGGTGCTTCGGAAACTGAACTTGCAAGTGAAAACCGGTTGCCTGATGTTTCCTTGGATCTGGAACACCTGTGGGCTGCACTCCGGCTCGCCGTCGAACTGAAACACGAATCTCGGATCAGGATCCGCCTTGACTGTCGAGTGAAACTGCGCGGACGGTCCCTTGCCAGTCTCTTTGCCGACAGGCTTCCAACCATTGTGGAGCACGGCAGGCTTGGACTCGATTCCCGCCAGATCCAGCGGCACGGACACTTTCCCGAGGAGTCTCCCAGAGTTGACGCCGCAGATGGAGCCCCTTCGGCCGGTGTAGACTTTGAATTTGAGCTGGAGTTTCCCGGAGAAGATGGATTTGCCGCGGAGGCCGTCGAGGTCGGCCTTGCTGAGCTGGAATGTGGCGGCGAGGGTTTGGGAGCGGCCGTCGGGGAGGTGGCAGGCGTCGGGGGAAATGTGAGGAACAGCCGCCGTCTGGAGGGGGGAATTCTTGAGCTTGATCTTGCAGAAGCAGGGAGACGAACAAGGGTGAACCGCCGAGCGAGCTGGCTTCGAAGCGTGCGGGATGATTTTGAGGGCCAGATTGCCTACGGTGAGGCGCACGAATGGACAAGGATCCATTTACCGCCTCTCTTGCAGCTGCTCCACCTTCCTCCTCCGCCGAACGACACCGTTTGTTGCGACTGCTGGCTGCTTGCGAACTCCCAAGAGAAATGGCAGGAACAGCCTGTAATAAAGGTGGTGCTGCTTCTTCACTGGAAATCAGGGTGCTTCTACTGAACGTCGTCGCTGTTGTTTGCATCCTCCAACGCACTCGTCTCCACCCTACCCCCTTCGTGGTGCGTCAACAACTGTGAGGATATATGGGGTCTGTCTCTAGCACGTGTGGGCCCGCCTGGGTGCGGAGATCTGGACAGGGAAAGACGACAGTGGAGCAGCATTCGGTGGAAATTAGGAATACAGCTGCGTTACAGCCTGTCAAAATTCAAGTTTTAAGATTTTGGCATTTGTTATCCTTTTGTTTTTGTTTTTTTTTTTTTTTTTTTCTCCCGACGCCAACGACACCCCCCCCCCTTCACAACAACCCCATGACAATTTTATTGCCCGAAGACGCACACACAGATTTAATATTTTATTATTACGAGCCTTTTCGTCTGTTCGTTTCAACTTTTTGGAGTATTTTGAAATTTTAATATATTGTTTTGCTTGATATTAAAGAATCATTCAATTATTTGATTCTGTCCATAGCTTTTGTAGCATCATTTCTTCATTTAAGAATGATCCAGTTACCTAAATTTGATTAATTTTAATTTTATTTTATTACGTCGCATATTCATTAAACTTGATATGATGCATTAAAAAATGTATAATCTCATGTTATAAATAGTTAGTTTTATATTTAAGATTTATTTTCTGATTCTTACCAAAAACAACACAAAACAAAAACAAAAACACCCAATTGAAATTTTAATGTCTGCGAATTTTTTTTATCGACTCATTATTTTGATTTTTATGTTTTTAATTCTTTAATGAATTTCATTGACGGATTATTAAAAAAAAAAACATCTTAGAAATATGAAATCTTACTTTTATTTATTGATGAAACTTTACTCTCGAGACAAAATAATAATAATAATTATTATTATTATTATTTATGATGAATTTTATTTATTTTACTTTTTTGGGCGTCGCAAAATCAGCGTTTGTTTCGTTCCCGCGCCCACAAATCTGATTCCCTTATTTTGGGGATCTCTGTTACTTTTGTGAAATAAACTTTACTAGCTTGATGATCTGACTGTCTTCTATTTTCGATACTACTAACTGTTAGCTATTTATCAATTAAAAAACAAAAATAATACTTTAACGCAAACAAAAACAAAAACAAAAAAAAAAAAAAGAAAAAAACCATGCCTATATGGATCCTATGTTTCACTTTGGCTTGACTAAAATTTGCCTGTTCGTCAGGACGGGCTTTTCCATACGTAGAGATACAGCATAAAGACAGCCCCAATCCCATCATCCGAGCCAGAGCCTCGTTCCAAAAATTTTTTATGTGAATCTTGGTTCAGGAGTAGGACGCGATGCTGTAACCTCGTACGGAGAATTATTATAATAAACGTGCTTTTGAGTTTCATGAGATGTTCACGGTATAAAAGTCTAACGAAGCTAACCAAAAGTGTAAGGAAATAGGCCACCCGATTTTTTGTTTTATTTTATTTTATAATTTTATACATCAGATGTTTGCTACTAAACAGATGAATGAATATGGGGTTTTTTTGTTTTTTTTTTTTTTGGATCAAGAATGAAAGAAGAATATAGGTTCGATGGTTTTGAGGTTTGGTTTTTCAGTCGGGCAAATGCCTAGCTCATCCAAGTTGAAGTAGAACAAAGGGATAATAGGTAATTTGAACTTAACAAAATCTCGCCTCTCTTTAGTCGGCTTCTCTGTTATCATGAAAATATTGAAAAAAGAAGATGGGACTACCTTGCCGCCAAAATGGGTCGGCCCAAATTCACAACAAAGTAGCTCTATAAAATTGGGCTGAAAATGGGCTACTGTCAAAATACTCATTGGGTTGATGAGTTAAAGAAACACACACAGGCCCAATAAAAAATCGAGGCTAGTTTGGGAATTATACACGCAACGCCGCCGTAATCCTCAAATTGAAAGGTCCAGAACGAACCCAAGTGCCAACCATCATTCCACTTCACCTCCCTCCGCCGGAGAAGCGGAAGAGACTTGAAGCCAGACGGGAAGGGCGAAAGAAGCGAAAATGTCGGTCTCAATGACATCTATACTTGGCTCCCAAGTCCTGGCTGTACCAAAATCGTCATCCGTTAAGCCTGCCGGCGGCGACACTAAATCAATCCCAATAGGCACAGGTGGGTTGATGATAGAATGCTCGTCTAGGCCAAAGAAGAAGGCAACGGCGCATCACATGAAGACGAGGCCAAGAAAGTCGCAGCCATGGGACATAAGGCGCAAACCCACTGTTTATCCTCCCCTCCCTCCTCTTCCTCCCGAATGGACCCTTGTTTCCTCCTCCCCCGATGACGGTGGTGCCACCCCGGACTTGCCTTCTGCCCCTGCTCCGGAGGCATCCGTTACAAGTGGATAATTTCGTGTAGCTTGGGAATCTCTAAGGTTTGTACTTTTCCGCTTTTTCCTCTCTTTTTTTGTTTTTAATGCATTGGTAATCGGTTTTCATGTACCGCTACTCTTGGTTCTTTAGAGAGTGGGACTCATTCTGGCGGATTTGCTGCGTATGGCATGAGCACGCCATCTATTTGATAATACTAGTCCTTTTTGATTGAACTTGTAAGTGTTACGAGACATTAAACGTACCGTATCAGTATTGGTTGGTGCAAAAACTAGAGAATGAGCCGATAACAAAGAAGGGAGTCGTTAAACCCAATCTGAGTCGTCGCTTTTCGAAATAACAATAAAAGTTCTAATCTGATACAAATTCTCAAGTAGAGAACATAACTGCAGAATTCACTGGCATAAATTCCCTAAGTAGACGACAAAAGTTCTGGCTGCGTGGCTTCCTCTCTTCCCTCCTCCTCTTCGCCCTCTGCGATTCCTTAATCCACTCAACGACGACCGCAACCTAGTCTACCAAGCAACTTGATTTGAAGAACCATTCTCGTAACCAAATTAACTCGCGAGAGAAACCATATCCAATTATCGGCACCCGAAGTATTTCCCAAGAAGGACGCGAGACCCATTTTGCAGTGGCGGGCGGGCAACATGTCGGGAAAGAAGGAAAAATAAAATGAAACCTTTTATTCTACAGCTGCCCAATACAAGTCAGCGGGATGTTATATCACAAGTGTCGTCTGTACACAGACCACATGAGATGGTGTTCGACAAGTTTGGGAGCTCTACATAGCACTGAGAAACAAAATTGAAAAATGGGGAATGAACAAAAGCAAGCAGAATTGTACAAGTCAAAGCCAAGCACCCAAGGAACGTCAGTGCTTCCGTTCACCTTAAATGATGTGAAAGGAAACTATCGTGCTCCCAGAGGGCCCAAAAACTCTCGATAATTCTTGGGAGTTTCGCACATAATGGGTTCTTCGTTAGCAGAGCCATGGCATACCAGCCAGTGAGTAATTACAGTAGCCGAACACCGGGAACCTTGCATTTTGCATTTGGCGGACTCCAGCGGCTACTGGGAATTACACTATGCTATACATGGTACAATGCATTGAATGAACCTACATCCTGCACAATACCACTGGAGTGGATACTTTACTGCACCACTTCTCATAATTAGGCCAGAAAATGCTTCCAGTTGCATCTAGCAGGATTTTTTCTTGTACCGACTTGGCGCTAGGCTCAACAGGAAGTCTGTAAATATATACTCATACTCTGGCATTTTTCCATACCCTGCCATGGAAGGATATCCGGTTAAAGGATAAGTTGGAATGTCTTGAAAAGTAGCTTTAGCTGTATTGTATAACCCAAGAAATATGCTCATGCAAGCCTCTCTGATCTTGGCACAATTGGAATAAAATGCATGTTGCATTTGCATGATTGAGAAGAACATTGAAGGAAGAAAACAAGGGTATATAATTTACCTGGGAAGTAATTGATATCAATCACATAAAATTTATCTCTGGTCCCATGCTCTCGGATAACATCTAAATTGAACAGCTGAAGACCCTGCACAGAATTATCAATGACAGACATGATGTTATGAGAACACATGGGCAGGGTAATATTATGCTCCCAAAACATCTTGGACGGAAATAAAGAGGAAACCCACCAGGCCACGACGGAGTCCCTTTGCCAATTTTTCAAGTAAAAGACGCGGAGGGAGCTCTGCATGAGAAGATAAATGTTTAGAGGCACTTGTCAAGATCTCATACCCGTTGCCTTGAGATATTCTAACAAGCAAAAGATAGTTCAATGCCCCTGCTGATGCCTATGGATAATCCCTCCATTGCACTTGCATAACCAAGTTTACATGGAAAGTATGTCCTCTGTAGCTCGGTTCTAGAACCCAGGAACTAATCCTGGTAGCATCCCAATGCATGGGGACCATGTGAGCTGCACGAGCCTTGGACAAGTCAAAACACATTATTAAAGACAAGGTGCAGTGAGGGCATTATACACCCCACCTAACACTAACAGTATGCAGATTCTTTACTCCTAGAATCAGCAACATAATATAAAACCCTATCATGCATGTAACCAAAGGCATGGGTTTCCAAGTCGATTAAAATGCCATCCAAAGAAAATGCTGCTAACCAACAAATTTATCTAAATAGGATAACCAACCAGCAACACCAGGATCCAGATCAGCATCATCTGCAGAAGCTGCAGCACAAGAAACCCTTGGAAAACGAAGAACACCAGGATTATTGGAGATCTCTCGTTTACAGACATCAGGTAAAGAGAAACGCCTAACAACCTTTATAGCCTCCCCAACAACATAAACCTTGAACATAACACCCCCTACAACGGTGAAAAAAATGTCAAATGTCAAATGTCAAGTTATGTCACAAACATAGTGAATATAAAATTGGAAAACAATATTATAATTGCATACCATGGTTAACAAATTCCTGAAGAACAAGCGGAGCTTCAAGTTTTTGAAGCGAATGTTGGTCAAAGGCAAGCGACAATTCATGAGATTTGGCACTTCCATCTGCAATTAGCGGCTTTGCAACTGAAATGGAGAGAAGCTTTGAAAGTTAGTCAGGAATGCACTATGAGCAACAAAAAAGAAAGTAATCTCCTGATGATTTATTAACAATTACTAGCTTCTTGCAATGGCAACTTGCATTTCACTCTAAAAATGAGTTCCCAACAAAACAGATGTAAAGTCTATAGCCAACAAACTGAAAACCAGCTATGTGACAAGATTGAATGCACAAAATTTACATACCGAGGGGCATCATCAGCCCAGCTTTTGTGACTGCATCAGGGATAGATGATGAATCCTTTTTAACAACTATTTGCCTAGGAATATCAACTTTCCCTGTGTCATAATTCCAATAAGCCATAGAGCATTAGTTTTGAGCAGTTTCAAAATGTAAAGCACCAGTGATTTTCCTTATTGTATTGAAAAATGTAATAGCTACCATCAGGGAATCAATCTGAAATTCTATTTTTCCAACCAATATCATAAGAACAGCAGAAGTAATTAGTAACTTGCCATAGGAGTTGGACAAATTCATATCAGCAACACATTGGAGCATGGACTGGCGATTGTGCAAATGCTGTATTGCATCTGGAGGATCAAGAACAGTGACTTCTGGATGTGTCCTTCTGTATTCCTAGATACACAGCCCAGGAAAAACAAAAAAGAAAAAGAAAAGAGAGGATGAGGGAGAAGGTAAGCATCACCTCGAACCATTCATGACAGACAGATACAAAGCAAGAGAGACTAAAAGATCTCTGAAATCTGTATGTGTATGCCAAATGCAATGGTAAATAAACCATGCTCACAAGTCAGAAGGAGAAAATGGACTGCTGAATCTACTATTACATAGCAAGAAAAAGAATCCACTACGGAAAGTGGAAACTAAGATTGAACTAGAGAACATCACTTCAAGAGATGCAGATTCACCACAGGAAATACTATTTTGATGAACAAATATAATAGAGTAAATATGAAGAAAAAAATGGAACATATAGAACCCCAACACATGTAGAGCTATCTGAATGAAGTACCGAAATAGGACCACTGCAAAGTGAAACATTGAGGAACATCAATGTAGCAAAACTGGACAAGAAAAATCTTCGTAGAGGCATAAGATGATATCAAGTGCATTCCATCTTTCACAAAAAGAGGCTCCCTTTCTGCCAAATGCCAATGGTCCATAAATAATAAAAGTCATCTGTTTCACTTATAAAAGGTATACCCCCAATTTACAATAAAAACATTAGGGCAAAGCATTCACAACCACCACAGCCAAGAAATAAGTAATTCAACAATTGAGAATTGCAGGGTCAAAGATAATTCATCAAAAACAAAATTTAAAAAAAAAGAAAAAAAAAATTACACTTGCAAAAAACATTATCAACCAGAATGAACAAGTCTAAAATAGATTTCAATTATTTGATCCACGAATTTCACTTAATTATGAAAGGCCACTATTTCCCTAGGTGCACTTTAAGGGCTTTCAACATTTACAGGACTATGCAGCTTAAATTGATGTGACAAATTTCCAGCATATTATCTTATGAATGTGAGAAGTGAGGACCAAGCAGCAAATAATCCTGGAATACCATTCCAGATATAATTTCAGGAAACACTAAAAAGCCTTCTTCAAGGAATGTACATAATGCAGACAACCACAAGGGCAAAAACCTTGTCATCTCAACCCCAATTAATCGATGATTTTAGAAAGTATAACTTAAATTCACTCAAGGACAAAATCTTGCAGCTGAGGTCATAGCACATTCAGCTAGTGATGCAAAGTAATTCAAGAAGGATTACCCGGGGAAGAAGAGTACAAAAGGTGTGATCTTATGTGATGAAGTGCAGAGAACACTTCAAAAATAACCAAGGGTTGAGCAAATCATTCATTTTCTGCTGCTAAAGGGCAGGCAAGACAGCACAGATAAATGGGGTTAAAAATAGTAAAAGCAAGATCTTTTTTTTTTTTTTAATCCAAACAATGCTCAGGAAAACCTGAAGGAACCATCTAGATGGCCATCAAAGTAGAAATATCCTGACTTGTTGGCATGGGTGTCAACTATCAAGTCATGACTCATGATGGACCAAAGAGCAAGCATTCTGCACATTATGTCAAACTTGAATGAGATATACGCATTTGAAAGCCAGTCAGAATTGATCCTCTGCCTTGATGGAAGATACCATAAGGCACATAAGATGCAAGCCATCAAACAAACATTTAACCACCCTCAATCTATTCCACAAGTCTACAAAGAAACAGAGCAAATAATAGAAATAATGACACCAAGGGGGCACTAACCTCAAGAATCTGCTGCCACTCCCTTCCAGTTAGCTGCATTAGAGAAGAGAAAATTTGAAATGCATCAGATAGGGGCAATAACAAGCACCAATATCATAGTGTTGCACAGATGTAAGCAGGAACTGTGAGACATTTGTCTAGCAGATGGTACATGCCCTTTTCTTCTTTCTAACACCAAGCTTTAAAAAAAAAAAAAAAAAAAAAATCTCACCAATCCCATATGCAGAAAGAGGCTCACCCTAAAACCCAGAAGGTCATTAAGAGATTTTCGGTGATCTATTAGTTTTATACCAAGACAAATATGCCAAGGCAATTTGAACCCAAAATAGAAGCCTAACCTTATGCAGTACAATGTCAAAAGGACCTTGATCTGAAAGGGGCCTATTTTGATCAATTGCAACAAATAAGATCCCTTTATTCCTGCAGCATGACCAACATTTGAGACATTTATCAGACCAATAACAATGACAATCAATGAGAAAATAATTCCACTTGAAAGTTAAAATATCTGAAAAATTCAAGTTCTTCAAGCATTGCATCCTCATTGTTGCATCAATGAGCTGGCCCAAAGTGAAAACTTTTTGAAAAATAGCTGCGTCCAGATATACTGTATCGTATTCGTATCCCGGTTTAAGGATTTAACCCAAGCTCATGTGTAATCATGTACAGTGGACCGTGGAGAGAAGACACTGCTATGTCCAAGTAAACAATTTTAGAAAAAAGAAATTAAAAGTTAAAATTTTTTTTTAAAAAAAAAAAAGAGTCGAGAGGTTTATTTACAAAATGATAAAGCCGCTCCTCCTCATTTTTCAATTAATGAGAACGAAAAACAAACCAAAAAATGGGATAATTACTAGTTAGTAGGTACTATTAGTCGGCTGGTGCTAGTGGGGCTCGGATCACCTCGTTTCCAACAAGAAAGAAATTTCATTTGCAGTATAAAGAAAATAATTCATCCATATTAGAAAACCGAAACTTTGACTTTCCGCGTTGACGCACTAGCCTCCCAAAATGGACCAAACAAGCGTTAAGACTCGGAGGAGGGGACGGCGCTCTTTCATTTTTACCTTTTTACCCTTTAGTTTCGGCCATTAATTTCACTGTCACGACCCGTAAACGAAAACGACTTCTAAAGCGAGAGAATATTCGATTAGCCACACACCCCCCCGGGGAATATTAAGAGACGAAAAGGATCCAAATAAATTAAGAAAAAAAGAAGAAAAATAAAAAAATAGATAGAAAACCAATTGGTCACGGTACGGATACAGTAATAAAACACCATTAACGACAATTGAACTAGCGAAATTTCCTTTGCAATAAATAAATAAATAAATAATATCATGAAAAACAATAGCCGTGCGAAAATACCTAGCAAAGCCTTCGAGCTTAGGCTGCAAGAAGCTCTTAATTTTCTTGGAAGTAAGGGCGTAACCGACGACGACGAGCTTCCTCCGCAGAGGAAACCCTACGGCAATCGGCGACACCGCCTCCTCCTCCTCCTCCTCCTCCTCCTCCTCTTCTCTCCCGTAAACGTCATCTCCTTCTTCTTCTCCTTCTCCGACGGTTTTAAACGGGACTGTCTCGTCCTGCTGCAGCCTCATGGCTCGCCTCCGACAAAAAATCGCAAACCCTAAATTGTGGATTTTGGACGGAGATTATAGAATGCCGAGTACTACTATGTTTTCATTAAGATGCGTTCCGATCAGATTGCGAGAGAGACGATAATGGATTATGACGACGAGAATGAGATGAAATTAATTTTTCTTTTTTATGTACGTTAGATGGCAAACAGCAGAGAAGGATACGGCGACTGGGCCGGGTGGGAGACTTTATAAGCGCTGTGAGCGAGGATTGGCTCTTCTTTCAATTAACTAAAATAAAATATATTACGAGCTCTGTTAAGTAGGGTCCCCGATAATTTATTAATTTAAATATGTATCTTTAAAAATGAATTAAATTTTAATTTAATATTGATGTAATATTACACGCACACACACACACAAACACCAAAAAAAATAATAATAATAATAATAAAGAAAATAATACAACTAAGGACAGCACGTGGCTTTACGTGAGGCGACGCCGCGAGAGCGATTAATAGTGGGTGAGGTTATAGCAAGCCAACTATAGAAAAATATAGCACAATTTCCTAATGTGCATTGCCATTTTAAATCAGTGCTCCCGGAGCGCATTATCGCAGGCAGTCAACGTCCATGATTTACGTGGGCCTTTTGGAAGTAAATTTAAATTTAATAATATGTACAGCACAGGAATGCACGGCATTTGGATAGGCACTAACAGATTTTATACGTTCTGCCGTATTATTCAATTTTATTGGTGGATTTAGTTTTGCCGCGCGTCTGAATCACATTTTCGTGGATGAGAATCCACCAAAATAAATAAATTTGTAGTCATATGCCCTTTTAAAATGATAGTTCAATAATTAATAATTTAAATTTTTATTTTTAAAATTTTGATTTTAATATCTTAAATTGAATATAAAATTTCTGAGAAGAAAAAAAAAAAAAAAAACGAAGGATGCAACCGTTTTAGTCACCCGGAGCCTAGCTTAATTCCCTTTTTTACTTCGAGTAATTAACAAAAATCTGCCTCTGTACTGTTCTATATAAGCTGCGCTGGTTAATTATCTCCTTGTTATTTCGGTTGACAAATTTTTAGGTTACTATTGGGTTGACTTACTAGATTCTGTCCCTCTCTTATCTCTTAATTTCCTTATATTAATCATAATTTATGTTGAATTTGAGTACGCACTTGGGGTCCAGTTAACTATGGCATGCAAATGCTCTTTTGTCACGTCCAAACAAATTTCACAGACCGCCACACTGGTTGAATTGGAAAAATCCCACTATATCAAAAACAAAAAAGAACTGAAAAACGGGTTACTATTTGTATCACTTCAATTACTTGTATATCAACTAAACAAATAAAATAATTTGTGATTATTACTACCTAATTTAGCTGTAATCACTATATATATATATATATATATATATATATAGTGTTACATGTTGTTGTTGATGCAGACTTTGCAATTAACCAAAAATAAAAAGACTGTTTGGTCCCAATATAAATTTCTAAATACAATTTAGGGCAATTTAGAAAAAAAAAAAAAGGGTTTTCAATGGTTTAGCGAAGGATGAAATGTACCTATTTTTATTTTCATTTTGCGAAGAAAAAATATATATATTTTTTGGCAACTCGAAGAATGTAGTCAACGGTCGATATTATTATGCATACAATATTCAATGGTTAATTTATGATTCCCTTCTTGATCTGTCACTCCCCCTTCTGCGAAGGGGCTATGTTTTGTCCCCCTCGTTTTCTTTCTATTTTTGGCTTATCATATGGACGGGGGCGCGTGCTTCTGATGCTTTGGTTCACGTGCAGCGGTTTCTCTAGGAAGCAGGGATTCCCTTGCTAGTTGGCTAGTTCATCCTTCGCGTCAGAAACATGGTTGGAATGACGATTAAAACAAACAAAACAAAAACAAAAACATGAGAAAAGACGAACAGGGTCGCGATTGGAAAGTTTTTTTTAGGAAAGTATTTGTTTTTCAGACCATTACTTGCCAAATAAATATAATAATAATAATAATAATAGTAACAATAAAACACTGTAATCATCTATATCTCAAATGTTAATTCCTACTCTGTGCTATTATGGAATTTGAAATGGCATACAAGGAAACAATATCGGCAACAAGACAAAGTTCGTGGTACCTCTCAACACTAAATTTCACACGTGGTAAACACGTGGTAAACGGACATGATATATATATAGGTCCTTTATGAATTATGTTACGGGTTGATTATTTTCTCCTCAAAAGATAATCTTTTAGAGTCCTCCTTCCACAGCTCAACACAAAACGCGATTAGTAGGATACATCAGTATAAGAGTTGAGATTAGGTTTGATACCACTTGTCATGGGGTCATTATTCTCTCCCTAAAAGATAACTTTTTAAGGTGCACAGCGCCTATATTTATATGCACCAAAATTCTCTTTTTTCTATCCAATGTGGGAGACGGGTCTCATACACCCGTCCGTCACAATTAGGTCTTAGTGGATTAGGTTTGACACCCAAATGGATGAACGGGTGACCAGTTTAGCTCCACCATTAACGCCTTATTCCTTTTTTCTCTTTTATCTTTGTTTATTACGGTTCGCATTCGTCATTCTTATGTGGTTAGATTTAAATATATGATTTGAGTGATCCTAAGGCCTTAATTAGCACACTCGTTCAAGTCTAATAATTGAGTGTCTTAGTGATAAGAGACTGCCTAAAGCTTTTCTCTGATAAGATAAAACTCCGATTGAAGCTTTTTGTCCGTGTGTCCACACATAATACGTAGGATTTGAGTAGTTCCATAATACGAAAACTCGGGAGTTCAAACTTTCATTCATAAACTAAAAATGATTCGCTTGTTAAAATCAAATGGTTTTGGCTTCGCCAATTTGATGTTTTGGTTGAAATTGTGCTTTACAACTGTAATTACTACCTGAATATTAAACCCCCTTTTCAGATTTTACAGTGCAAAAGTTTCTTTCACTGAAAACACGCAAGACTACTACGAGTGCACCGCGGCAATGCGTAACATAATTACAGCCAAATTTACTGTAACTACAATTGTCTTAGATATAACCGCACTACTTATTATTTATTTGAATGACGGCAGTAAAAGTCATTCTAATTACGGTGACTACAATATAAATAACTGCAATTTAAAATAACAAATTATGATCATTTAAGATAATAATTTGGTTGATAATTAAGTATATTTTTATATTAATTTAAGTTTAAATTTTTTATTATTTCTTATTTTTTACTAAATATAAATTTAGAATATATATTAAATTTCAAACTTATTAATATTAAGATTCAATATAAAAAGACTTATTTAAATTTAATAATATTTATATAATATATTTTTTATAAAATAAAATAAATAAAAATATCGGTGATAATCTCTAACTTCAACCTACAAATACAATGCCCGATTACCATGCAATGCATTTGTTTTATTGTCAAAACAAAATAAATGAATGCTTTCTATGCTTAAGAGTTGACCCAATCGTGCCCGTGGCTAATAATTTTTGCTGCCGTAGGGATAGAATCGATGAGGATTACTTCCCGTCAAATGTCCCTCTCAAAAGGTGGCGAAGCACATTATTTAGGGGCCGACGGTGGGTGCCATGGATCGAGACAACGTTCCAACTTTTGTGGGGTAAACCAAAAAATGACAATATATGGTAGGAGCATGATTTGATCTTAGTGCACATGACTGCTCTCGGGTCATAAGGTCTGAATCTCTCTCCCCAACCTTTTTTCTTTTTTTTTTCGAGGCTAGCTGGGACAGGCACTTCCCTAGAAAGTTTGAGCAAAAAGCCTTTAATAAAATAATAATAAAAAAAACAGTGATAATCAATTATTAGCCATTTGAATATTAGAAAAGGAGGAGTAAGAAATCTGAAAATATCGTAGAAATGCACAATACTTTAAGGGGGCAACCCCCGAATCTCCCATTTCGTGGGTATTTTAAGAGGAGGTCAAGGCACGTTAAGTGAAATGTTATTCTCACGCACACAAAATTTCTATACACACACAAATGAAAAGGGAGAATGGGTGACTCTGTTGTGCGTGTATAGAGCAGTGTTTTTAAAATTGGACCAGGACCTAATGGGACTAATTTAACCGTAAATTAATCAAGGTGTTGACCCTAACAATTGAGAGGGATCTAAACTGGTTAAAAATTGTTCGAACTCGGGAAAATCGGTTAAAACGGGCCAAAAAATGGATCCGGTTTGTGGTCGGAGTAGTTTAAGCCATAAATATCAAAAATTATAAGATAATCACAAAACTTTATTTAAACTGCAATAGAGCCCTTTATTCAATTCAAGTTTCCAATTTAATAATAAATTCTATCTAAACTACCAATTTAGTCGATAAAATTAAGAAATTAATATATAATCAAATCTTTTTGTAATTTTTCTGAGTTAAAAATATTTGAATTTAATCATTAAAAATAATTTTTAATGAAAATGTATCATATATATAATTATTATTACTTTCAATTGTTTTTATGGATGCATATTTATTATTAAATACTAATTTTACTAATTTAAATTCTACTTAAACTGGTTGAGTCGGTTAAAATTGAAATTACAAATTTTTTTTTTTGATTTGATTTGATTTTTAAAACATTGACATAAAATTATTTTTGCGTGTATATAGTGCCTCCCGCGAGGTAACCGATGAGTGGGGGTGGACCTGGGTGGTTAGTAAAAAGCGTTTCAAAAAAAACAAAAAGATGGTGCACTCACGGAAGAATTCAAATCAGTGGAGTGCAGGCATACTGTTGCAGCGTTTTATATATGCACGCTTTTTTTTTTTTTTTTTTTTGGGGGCTAAATTAAGATAAGGGGATTGCATTGGGGTTTTTTTCTATTGGGTTTTTTTTTTTTTTTTTGTCGTTTTTGCCGGTGGAGCGGGACAGATTATGATGAGAAGAATTGTGCATGAGTGGCATTATTATGGCAATATGCTAATCACGTGCATCTATGCAGAAAATGGAGCAAATTAATGAGGTGGGGGGGGAACTTTTTCTATGATTTTTTATTTTTTTGCTTTGAAGGTACAAAATATGAGCATGAAGTGAGGCTGACCTCATACTTGACAAGCAATACTGTGCCAATTACATTTACTCATATATAAAGACATTCTCACTACATCAACACTCCTGTAAAATGAGACGCCGAGACACTCACATCTGAAAGCGTTTTCACTATGCTGACAATTTTGCGAAAAAAAAAAAAAAAAAAACTGAAATGTAGATATGTCGATTACACTTACTCAGATTTGAAGGCAATTTCACTGCGCCGACACCTCCGCGAAATGAAACACCGTTCTCGCAGCAAAATGAGAGACCGAGGCGTAGACATGTCACTTCGTCGTGGGCTAATAGCCAAGGCAGGAATCGAACCTGCGACTTGTCATATTCAAGTTCCGCCCGCCGACCGCGTGTGGCCGCCCCTGTGGACTTCCGTGAGCTCAGTTTTACAGACACATCTCTTGAAATGATCCAACCAAGAGTTGGATCAAGATCTTTCTTAGATCTTTTTCCTATTTCTGTGATCGAAGCAAAATTCATACACAGACAGCCATCCACTCAGCTTGATCTTTTCGGGGAATTGGATGTACGTTCACAACTTTGTCATCATAGCAACTGTCCAGCGAAACGTCGAGAAGGTTGGACAAACAACATGCTCTATTCACGAGCTCGCTTGTGTCGTTTCTTTCGTCTTCGTCGCCAGGGTCTACATGGGACATTTTGTGGTTCTCATATACTTGATTAATGCGTAAACAACATACGTCAAGGCTTGAGAAGTAGGCGGTGGGCTTAGGGCATCAAGTAATCGTTTTATCCACATATACATCTAGCTTAGCGGTATTAGGGTCCAAGATATAGCTTATATATTCTTAATCTCTACGACCTTATTTTAGACGAGTCCGTCTAGTAGAAAATATTAGTGTCAAGAACCGACCAATCTAAAAAGTCATTGGGTGTGTTTTAAAAATACGCCACATAATAAATTCTGATATATTTTTTCATGTTAAAAGTCTATACAAGCACGAACAAATAAACACTTCTTGCTTACAAAAATTCACGAGAATTATGAGAACAAGAAGATTTGAATTAATGATCACGAAGACATCATGGCGAGAACCTAATAAACTCAAAATTCTAATTCGGTTGCTGGTCACGTGTCAGTTGTTGTTGTTGCAAACACGTGTCAAATTCTTAAGATATGGATGACCCGCTTCTCATATCGAAAGCTCTCATTTAGTTTCAAATTCGTTGGGCTGACTTTCGGCAACTGATTGGAAGTGTTCTCAAATGCCATGACTATGAGCTTCCTACTCGATATCTTCATGCCCATCGTGTTTGTTTTAGGAATTTTTTTTTTTCTAAGGCCCATAAATTGTCTATATTTTAACGTCTGACGGCCTCTATACGTTTAGCAAAAATACGTGGCGCTAATGGGTCTTCACGTTCGAAATCGGAAGTTGTTCTATTTTTCTCTACGAGTTAATCTCCGTATAGGTTATCGGGCCGAAAACCATTAGCCTCCATTAACCTTGCTAGTCAGAGATTTAGCGAGGGAATTTTGTTTTCCTACTTTGCCTAGAAGAGTTGTTGAGATAATATGATGGAAGAAATAATCTATAAAAAATTAATATGTTGCTGAAAACAATAGTTTATGAAAAAAATAACAGCATTAACTGTAGCAATTTTTGACATGGCAAGAACCCTGGGGACCGATGACGCATATGCGAACAGGATTAGCGGAGACATCTTTTAGTAACCTGCCCTCATTCTTCATTTGAAAAAACAAAAACTTGCTCTCATCTCCCATTGTTAATAGGATAGCGGACTACTAACTTAGCAGCCGCGACGACAGGGATGTACGCATGGATATCGACTGTAACTATAGAAGATCCAGTCCAGTATCAAACATTGATGCAAAGCGTTCTGGGCTATGGTTATTTAGCTACCCAAACTATAGTTGTTAGCATCCTCTCCATGCTATGCACCGTAAACACAAACCCCGGAGGAGATGACATACGTATTCTCAAAAGCAAATCATCCCGCTGCCTCACATAGAAAGAGAGGCCTTATACAATGGCTCAAGTTCAAAACCTTAAATCACACCAATTGGGTTTCTTGTTACTAGACCCACTAGTTCCCTCGTCGAACCAAGAAAACAAAAACAAAAAGAAAAAAGAAAAATGTTGACCAAACTGAATAGAACTTCTGAAACCAAACCGACCCAAAAAGGCCTAAAGATCTTGAAAAATTAACTGAGCTGAACCAAATTTCATATTAACCAAACCAAAACACATAAACCAGATAGTGTCTGCTCATTTTGGTATTTCAGTTAAGGCCGAATAATGGACACCCCACAATTATGATGGCACAAAATCCCATAATTCTAATTCATTCTCACACGCAGATAGTAATAGGGGGAAAAAAGCCCAGAAAGGTGTAGACGATGTCGATCAAATGGGATGACACAAATCTCTTTACTACTTTATGTGTAAGCATAGATGGAACAAAATTGTATACTTTAGAGCTAAAAAGGTAATATACCCACATGACTAAACGTGCAAACGAAATTTTGGACATCAAAACCAGGTTTGAAGTTGAAGAATTTCGCTGATAGGTAAAATGCATTGTAACCACTGACCATGTCTATATGCAACAATACGTATACCTATCAAAGACTCAAAAATAAGATTTCTAAATTTTGAATGACCTCCACAAATATGGTAGATTCTGCTTGCTGGCAGCCTCAAAACACCCAACTATGAAGAGGTCGTCGAGTGCAGGCCAGCAGCAGCAATGTCATTATTGTACCGCATGACACAGCGAGTAAAAGATATTTTTCTAAATTCTGCTTGTCCAAATCCAAAGCAGACATACAAATAGAATATGAAAACCATCCAAAATGAAACAGATGTTTCTAAGAATAAAAATGAGTAACCAAAACTTCAGGTAAATAAATCACAGGCAAAAGAACGTTTGGTGGATTTGTACTTTTTCCTCGAGAAGACTTGCATCGCAGTATTTCATCAATCACAGGATAAAGGGAGAAAAGATCAGATCATCTCCTATCAAATAACAGCCATGTTATCCCACAAGCAGCACCCTGAAATCTTTAATCTTTTACTATCTTAATCAGCTCTAAGGTCATACTTCGAAGAAACGGACATCATCCACCTCTACCTGGTTCCTACAGAAAAAAACAATACCCAACAAGATATAACAAAGCAGTCAACACAGTACTGAGAGATGATACATCCTCGGTGGCAATCAGTTCAAAACTTAGAATGATGAGTACGAACAGCAAAAGGCAAGAAAAACCATTGAGATTTTTCCAAATGTTCCATAGGCGAATGCTTTACCTTTTTACTAATTCCTGCAGAAAGGAAAACATGACGAATGCAAAGTCATACTGGATGACAAAATTAAACGTGCGAAAGCATTTCTTTCATGACCAATTGAGCAAAGCAGCACCCCATGCTATTGTGTGCAACTGACTGCAACATTTTTATTGAATCGCAGCCTGCCATCAGCAACTTATTCTTTGACATTCAAAAATTCTGAGGAAGCAAGGCAAGCACATCCTTTTTTTGTTTCTTCCATAAGCATTGTCACAGTGTCATTACTCTCTTCCCAAAAGGCAGCCTTTTAGGGTGTGTAGCACCTATGTTTATATACCCCAAGATCCCCTTCTTCTTATCCGATGTGGGAAACGGGTCTCATACACCCGTCCGTCACAGCATGCACACGTCAAAAGCAAGTATTGAACCTAAGCATACTTTTAATAAAGTACCAAAAATAGTGTTACCATCAGTTTACTTTCTACATGGATCACAAGATTCAGTTGCCGAATAAGACAAACAGATAATTCTGTCCTGTGGATTTGCCAAGCTTGCCCAAATGTACCATATCAACCTAGTATATGATCTTGAAAACAGCACAAAAGAAACACTCTTGGTTTCCAGGGAAGCACAATACAGGCATGTAATTCTTGAATTCTTAAAGCATTTACAAAAGATATAAAATTCATACCAGCTGGAAAACCTCCTTCTAACCTATTTCACCTTAATTAGCAATGAACAATTTAGTTTGGAAAATATACACGGTCCTTGCAGCAGCACAAGAGAACATTGGCAGTTCACAGCAAACCAAAACATGGAATCCAAACTCTTAAATTGTTTCAATATATTTTGAAGCAGTATGCAAACCAGCTGGAGTTTGGGATTAAGGCGTTGTTACTGTTGTTGTTGTATGCAAACCAGCTGGAAGATCTCTCTGCAATCTGGCTTCACCTAACAGCATCATTCACTTTACTTAGAGAAGCCCAACAAACATCATTACACTGTCTCCCATGCTATTGCCTGAAATACAATAAGAGAGATGAACTCCAACTAGATAGCCTGGGATGTCATGTAGGATCAAACTCTGTCATACCTGGCAAATAGAAGCATTTCTGTATGTTTGAGCAGCTAGTATTCAGAGACCAAATGGACTCTGATAGCAGAATTTCCACTAGATTCCAAACCCTCATGTGGATAGCTCATCAAGCTTTATGCCAAGCAAATATTATGTCAGACATGCTCTGGGCAGCAAAACAACCCTGTTCTGCACACATATAAATCTCCAAATTAGATTCTGGCTACTTAATACCAGAATCAACATTCCCTAACCAAGCAGAAAACTTTTAATGATTGCTAATCTGATTTCTATGCACCTCTTCTTATCCCAACAGCCCTCCTTCCCAACCAAATTCTCACACTCTATCCAACAGTGCATGCAAATCCATAAACCATCACAGGACTTTAGACCTTAAAGCATAATACATGTAATCCTTATACTATCTGGTGTAAATACCATAGATAATCATCAATGCCAAACAGCTATAGAGGGATCTAGAACTGATGTCTAATTTTTTTGTTGAGATAGAGTGGGAAACAGCCATTTCCACCTTCATTGTTCTCACAAACTTATCAAAAGTGTCCCATTGAGATACATATTAAGCAATGGACAAAGGAATTTGCCATCTGACTCTAAATTAAGAAGATCAAATATCTATTATTTTTTATTTTACAACAATTTGAGCAACTCATGTGGTAATTCTTCCAACATTTTAGACATCATGACTAACCAAAACAAGCATCATGCCTTCTAGAATTCAAGCTAATATTGACAGATCTCATGAACAAACTGTTGCACATTTAAAAAAGGAAATGGAATAAGCAGTCCAATTGTTGCACATTCGAGCTAATATTTCTTACCAGTTTTGTTGCAACTGATTCTCATATTAGGGAGATATTTACCTAAGAAGATTTCCACTTCAATGTTAAAATCTCGAACCTCTTGCATGCATGAAAAGTAGCATCTTAAGAATCATTAATGACATGTGACGTCATTCGATCACAATATATATCTCTAAGCTGACATATGTGAATTGTGTTATTGCCATGCATGCACAGTTGCACACTTATTCCGCAACCAGCATGGATATCAAAGCTTGTTATGAAGAGTTAGATATTCCGAAGCACTTCAAATTTAATTATCATTGCACCCATAACTGAAAACTGGGTCTGTTCCCACCCCAACGACACCGATACAAAAAGCATGTCAGCATGCTTGCACAGGCACAAGAACATGATTAGTAACAAAACATGCTTCTGAACATGTCAACTTCTCAAATTGCAGGTTTAAACACCTTAAGAGTTCTTCAGTGGCCACCAACAATTCAAAAGGATTGCCACAAACAAATTGCAGAAAGGAAAAAATTTAAAAAAAAATTCCCATTAGGTAAAAACATTATTGCTTATATTGTTCTCTGTTGTTTCTGCTACATTGAATGGTAGCTTTTCCTGTACTGCTAATGGTAATCCTGACTGAAAATGAACATCACATCTCTATTGTTTGAATAAACCATGACAAGAAGTGGCACCACTTCTTGCAAATGAAATAATAACCCAGAAAGACCTCATGCCGGGCCCTGAATCTCCCGAACTGCAGACGCAAGAATCTCATCCCCAGCAATCAGCCGTAACTCCTTCAGGAAAGTATCCCTGGACAGCTTGCCATCCTAAAAATCATTAAAGAAGTACTGAAACTATAAGCCATCCATCGAAGACACTCGTGAATAATATCAAACATAAGAAAGGGATGGAAAAACTTACCTTCAATGCATCATAAAAGAATAACAATTCCTGACATTTGACAGGAGGTAGCAGTTTATTGAGCTTTGTACACAACTCCTCAAGGGCGTAACTCCTACATGTCTGCCCCCTTGCTTGACCTGACAGAAAAATTTAAAACCACGCAATAACTACCAAAGATTTAACGCCAAAAAAGACAACCAATGGATGGACCAATAAAGAGAAACAACATTTACCTTGCATGATATTTGAAGGTTTGAAGCTCAGAACGCATTCGGGTATTATGTGAGTGTTCATTTTACTCGACCAAACAACATACCACTTTGGGTTTACAAAATCATCGACAGCATTATCAAAAAAGATATTCGACGGGCAATGTTGTCGAGACCCTGCTTGAACCTTCTCAACATTACCCAATACAACTTTACACAGTATAATATGCTTCTCACCATTACCATCCATCTCCGCCAACTTGGCACTGAAAAACATAAGCAAATACAAGTAGACCTAATCATCAAACCCTAAACCCCAATACCCACAGGAAAATCAAACCAAAAAAAACCACACATCGCAAGGGAAAGTGCCATAGGAGAGAAGCTAGTTACCAAACAAATCCCCAATTCTCATAGAAACATCAAGCAAAACAACGCTTACCTCATATGGGGCAAACCCAAAGAAGATAGATAGACGCCAGTCCCATAAGAGTCGGGCCCAGAGATAATGCTGAAAGCCCCAAACCCATGCGCTAAAATAGTCTCCACACCTTTGACGGAGGTACCATGCCAAGCATACACCATATTGGAAGCACCCCGCAGGCTCCTAGTGATCTGAATTTGCCTTTCAAACACGTCATTGCGCGGCTTCTCCATATGACCAATGCGGGTGCACTGATAAATTGCGGTAATTGTAGCACCAGCATCGACCTTTTTGATACCAGACATAAAGAAGTCCTTAAACAGCGAGAAAACCAGCTCGCCTTCTCTCAGTAGCCTCGTATTTGGCCATCTAGATGGCTCCGCTCCATGCAAGCTTAAAACATGTGCCCGTCCGGCCTGTTTTTTCTCCAAACCCTCCCTCTTTAGCTTAATTGCATTGCCATCAAATACAAGCTCGATTTTCAATTTATGAGTATAAGGCGGTTCGTCTGAATCGGCTTCATCCTCCTCGGCAAGAAACGTCTGAGGGAAAAAGCACTTGCCTTTCTCGTCAATCCAGGCAATCGATCGATAGTTCCCGGACTCTAAATTGACCTGCAACATGCGCAAGAAGTCAAAGAGATGCCTGGCGCCATCAACCGACGCCTCGGTCATGCATCTGCCCTCAGCGAAAGCCGACTTGAGAGAGTCGAACGCCTCGGTCGCAAGCGACAAATTCAGCCACAAGCCGTCTCGATTGAAGTACATGAAGCGAGCCGGGGGGGCGCTCCGCTTGAAATTGGCGTGGTTCTGCAACAGCAACTTCGAAGAGAAACATTTCACTTGGCCGTTGCAGACACCGCCAGCATCGGCCGCCGGTCGGGACGAAGACGCAGCCGGTGGAGACGGCGGTTTCGGCAGAACCAAAGGCCCGGCGGATTCGACCACGTTCTTTGCTTCACAAGCCATGGCTCTGTTCGTATCTCGCTGATGTTACCTGCGCTTCAGCTGGCTCGAAAATCGACAAAAACCAGGTTGAAGCGAAAACGACCGTTTCTCAACTCCAGAATTTATAGGGTCATCGAGCCTCGCGGCCCTCGTGAGAAAAAGTTGTAATTACCGTATTATCCTTTGTTAAGTCGGTTTTGACCAATTGCAAATACGGCAACTAGAGTCAACCTTTATGGCTATATTAACTTGCTGGTCAAGTATTCGCAATTGGCGTTAAAATGTAGAGAAATTACTTTATTAACAAAAATATAAATTAACATTGATTAAAAAGATAATACTTTTCCCCTAGAAATTTTTACAATCAACCTTTCTGTAAAATTTCTCCTCTTCCATTTGACCAGCAAATCAATTTTCTCGTTGAAAATTTTTGGCAATTTACTTACTTAGCAATTAATCATTCTCATATATTATGATTTAGAGAATCACCCACAATTTCTTTTTTGTCAATTAAAGAACTCGTAATAAAATCGCGAGTTAAATAATAAAAAACAATTACCTTCATTCTTATCAATGTTATGTTTTTTCTTAAAAATATAAATCTAGAATTTTAACTGTGAGCATCCCAACGAAATAAGAAAATCAACAATTATTTTCTTTCTCCACGTTCTTAAATTTTAGAAAAGGATAGAGTTTGTATGAAGCAGACATGACTAAAGTCGAGTCTTGTCTTACAAGTTTCATTTATTACATAGCAACCTTTTCTGTTGGTTTGCGTCTTCTTTTTCAAGCTCCGAATATTTATCTTTGATGTGGATGCAGCACAACAGTTTGCTGGCGAATTTATTTCCCTAAATGGGCAATTTAAGCCCGTGGGGCTGTTGCAGCCGGCGACAAAGTTGTTCAACGCAAGCCACAGACAGGCTACTTTTACTTTTCAAAAATTAATTTTGGCGGTTCAAGAACAGATTGAGATTCCAAAAACCACCTAAAAAAAAAAAACCCCAACAGATTACTTTAAATTTAAATAAATGTTAACAACATTATTTTAATTTAAAATATATAAAACTACTCTCTTTTCTTTAACAAATCTAGGAAAAAAATGGTAATTTCATAATTTTATATGCAAAAAAAGTAACACTTAACTTATATTCATATTAAATGCAGGGATAAGGATGGGCATTAAATGACACCCCTTTAAGAAAAATCACAAAAGACCCACATCGTTTGCAAATTCAAAGTAAGGCTCTACTTTTTCTAAAATGGCATCCCAACCCCGCGCTTCAAAGTAATTACTGACACAAAACTCTGTGGGTTCATTTAGACGGCAAAAATGTAACACCCGCCAATGCATGTCAAAAGTTAGCAAAGCGTGAGTACGCGTCTGTGTATGAATGGGATGTGGACCTTGTGAGACATGCCCCTCTATATTTGCAATCGATATAGGCATTTTAAACGATCGAGTTCTTAATAATTAAGTTAGATTCAAGTTTCAAGCAATTAAAATACTCGATACTTCGAAGCTCTGATTTCTCAAAGATCTAAGCTATCCTCCAAGAGAGAAAACTGACAAATGGTATCTCTCATTTGTTAGACCCCCCCCTTCATAAATCCTAGCAAAGGATGGAGTTCGTGCGAGTCAGACATGACTCCAATTGAGTTTTATCCCGCAAGGTTCTCTTATTACGTAACAACCGTTTGCTGTTTGTTTTTTGTCTTCCTTTTTAAACTGCAAATATTTATCTTTGATGCGGATGCAGCACAATAGTTTGCTAGCAAGCTTTTTCCATAAATGGACAAATTTAAATCTGCCGGGTTGTTGCAGCCAGTGACTGGTAAGGCTAAATGGATTTTTTTGTTCTCACGAACCATTGAATTGAAGAGAACACTTTTTGTTCCTACGGTTTTGCTTATTCCTAATTAGTTTAGAGGCCCTGCCTTTTTGCAAGAAAAATGTTTAATTCAAACCACAGAATAATTGCATTAGCTAAAACTGAAAATAGAGAAAAAAAAAAACTATTTCTACTTTTTAAAAATTATTTTAAGCGGTTTAAGAATAATTTGAAATTCTAAAAACTATCAAGCAAAACAATTGATTACTTTAAATTTAAATATATGTTAATTATATTATTTAAAATTTTTAAAAAAATTATTAATTTGATTTACTTAAAATTATAAAATTATATATGTATGTATAATAATAATTTAATTTAAAATATGTAAAATTAGTCATAATATAAATAAAAATAACAAATATTTTAATTAAAAAAATTAAAATACTCATTTTTCTTAAACAACTTTAGGGAAAAATGATAATGTCATAATTTATAAAAACAAGTGACACTTATATTCATATTAAATGTAAGGATAAACATGTGCATTAAATTACATCCCTTCAAGAAAAATTGCAAATAAGGAGAGCAAGTCCCACATCGTTTGCAAATGGCACCTGGTTTCTCTGCAAAAGCAGCCTGACCCCCGCTTGGAGACTTTAGCAACTACGCTAGACTTCTGTGAAAAAGTGTTAATTACTCTTTCTGCATTCACAAGCAATGGGAGGCCTACAACTAAAAGTTTTAAAGAACCCGTCTCATATAACTCACAAATTCAATTTGGGATGTTCTCGAAAAAATATATATATATATAAAAGCATCCCTAATTACTTATTGTGGCTTTGTTATATTTTTATTCAATTTCTTATAATTATAGCAAACTCTTAATTCATATGTAGCCCGACTTATTTTTTTTTTATTGAATTTTACTCCTTAAAAAGAGAACGAAATTAGAAAATCCTTTTTTTTTTTAATATTAATTAAACTACTCATAAGCCCTAGACCCAAGCGTCTTTACCCGAACCCGGTTCTCTCACAGGAACCGGTTCACAACAAAGAATATATTTCTAGTTTCCTGTTTTAGCGCAAATTCGGGCTCTCGGATTCTCATTTTCTCCAGTCAGTGTTTTTGGCTCTCGGTTCCGGGCTACAACGCGAATTCAATTCCATATTCGCCAGAAAAATCAGTAAGCTTCTCTTGTCGTAAAAGTACATGCATCTCACTGTCATATAACTCGTAGAATTGTTTGGATTCCGAGAAAACCTGCGAGAAACAACCGAAATTATTTTCCTTTTTCTTTTTCCTTTTCTGCTGTTTCCACTTTGGGGCTTTTTTTTTTTTTTTTAAATTATTTCTGAAAAAAAGGATTGAAGAGGGAATATGAATCTGAAATGCAATGTGTTCGTGGAAAGCGATGTTCTACCTAAAGACCTTGCTGTTAGTTAAAAAGATGAGTGTAGTGTTGCTGCGGAAAATGACCAACCGTTGTGGGTTTGAAATGTACTCTTTCATATGCACGAAATGGCTGTGTTGTCATAATCGGAGAAGTGGATTATGGGTACTGAGCTTGTCTACTAAAGGCTATTTAAGCCCAATGCTTTTTTTTCCCCCTTTTTTGTATCCCTGCCTCTTATGGTTAATAGATCGTGCTTTTTGTAAGAGAAGTTATGATTTGATTTGGGTTGATGATGCACTTAATGTTTGTGCCAATTTGGATGTAACAGGTCTGCTATAATATCCGAGCGTATGTCTGCCAGATTGACACCTTCTAAGAGACCACATGATCGGAAGTTTGCAGAGTCAAATGGGAAAGGAAAGTGGCAGAAGACATCTAGCATAAATTCCTTCAACCAGCCCTCGAAGTCATCTCCCGGTAATAGGGTTCTCCGTATACTTTGCCCGGCATCCAAAACTGATAGTGTTATTGGCAAAGATGATGCCATTGTAACTCAAATTTGTAAAGAAACTGGAGCAAAGGTAAGTGTTGAGGAAACTGTTACTGGGTGTGATGAGAGGGTAATATTAATTGCTGGTTTTCAGAAAGATGCAGAAGTAAATACTGAACAGAGCAAGGAGCCTGGTGATATAGATGCTCATGTGGTGGAAGAGGGTGATGAACAAAAGGATCTTGACAAGGATGTTGAGCATAAGGAGATTGTTTCTGCAGAAGACTCGAAGGCTGTACAGGAAATTTTGTCCCTTCAGAAAGCCTTGTTACTTGTTTTTGAAAGAATGGTCCAAGCAGAGCCAGAGGCCAATGCAGGTGAAGAAGAAAATAACATGCCTTCTACAGTTCTTTTGAGGTTACTTGTGCTTTCCAGTCAAGTTGGGCGCATTTTGGGAAAGGGTGGCAGTGTAGTCAAGCAGACATCAGCTGAAAGTGGTGCACAGATTCGGGTACTTCCTAGGGATAAGCTTCCCCTGTGTGCGTCAGCATCAGATGAACTAGTTCAGGTGATTATATTTTGCATACCACATTCTTCATTGTATGGCAGTGGTTAGCATTTTTCGTTTTCTAGACACCAAGTATATATAGGGATTGCCTTATTTATATCAATGGTGGTATGGCGCATCTGCTATTGTTGGAAGTCTGACTTTATTTTGTTTTAATACAATGGGGTGATTCACATCACGTCTTTTGTGTTTGCAAAAGAAGAAAAGTGGTCCAGACCAGCATGTTGGATTGGCAAAACCCTTAAACTATGAAAGATGTGCACAGAAACTCAGATACACGTATGTTTTCTGCCTGCTTGCATCTTTGCTTGCAAATAACAAAATTTCCTCTAGTTTTGTCTCATCCTTCCTCCAACCCCTGATCATAAGGTTTGTACTAGGTTAATGGTTCAGATGAAGCTTTTTGATTGATTAATGTCCCCATCCTCTCAAAATTGCTTGCAGTGGGGAGTTTCCTAGATCTGCTTCAATTTATCTTATAGTTCAGAGAAAACATTTTGATACTTTTTCTAGGATGATGGGGAAAAATGTTTTGGGAGCAGATTCCAGTTGTAGATGGTGTATGTAATGATGCTAGGAGCATCTCCACATCAGGAAAATAATGAAGGGAGAAACCTCATGCTGTCTTCATGTAACATGCTTTTGTGTTTTTAAGAATTGGTGGTCACAAATTAAAGGTCTATACTTGAGCAATAATCTCCTGCACATAAGGCTGAGTTCTTCCCACTGGTATTTCTGTACCTTCTCCTCACTCAGGTCTTGTTTCTTCAATATTGGGGTTGCAACCTTAATAGCATTTGTTCCTGAATGTTACCCTCAATGAAGCAAATTTATGTCTCTGTCCTTTTTCCATGGTGCATATTTTTCATATCATGTTCCACGCTTATGGTGCAGATCACGGGAGAGGTTGATGCACTTAGGAGAGCTCTTCAGTCGGTTTCTCAGCAGCTTTTGGAGAATCCACTTAGGGATTATGACCCTACTAACGGCAATCCAGCAGGACCTTCATCACATTCTTCTGGTCATCCTCTTCCCAGGCCAGAAACTCACCCTCCAGTATACCATTCTTTTTCAGGTCGAGGGACCCTTTATGCATGTGGACCTAGGGATTTTTATGAAAGTGGCCGTTTGAATCCTGATCCAGACATTCTAACATTCCGCTTGCTGTGCCACGATGAGAGTGTTGGAGGTGTGATTGGGAAGGGGGGAACAATAATAAAGACCATCCAGCAAGAAACAGGCTGTGAAATTAAAATCCTGGAAGGGATTTCCAATACAGATGACCGCATTATTGTCATATCTGGGCCAGCGGTATGGTTTGCCTCACTACCTTGTTTGCAGTTTGATAACATTTACCTTTGAGCTTCTCTTTCTCATTCCTACAAGTGTTGCTGAAAGAATTCACTATTGCAGCACCCAGATGATAGGATATCAGCTGCACAAGATGCACTTCTTCGTGTGCAAACCAGGATTAATAGGGCCATACCTGATGGCAAGGAGAAGACTGTGATAGCAAGGCTTCTTGTTGCTTCTAATCAAATTGGTTGTCTCCTGGGCAAGGGCGGTTCAATCATGGCTGAAATGAGGAAAACAACTGGAGCTTATATTCGTATATGGGGGAAGGATCAGGTTCCAAAATGTGCTTCAGAAGGTGAAGAAGTGGTTCAGGTGTGTTTTTGGAATATATTTCTTTAGCTTCACAAGTTTTGGCAATTTAAATTATCATGTTGCCTGTGAAATAGAAAATTCATAATTTACAATTGCCTTTGCTGTTGTTGTTATGAAGATTATTTTCAGGTCTAATATCATCACGTCAGACATTTCATGCATAATAAATAGATTTTGACAACCTGGGTTCAGCAGGTTGGACTTTGCAGTTTATAATCTGCCTACAGGGCATTCTTTGGGTTTCTTAGTCATTTATTTCTATTGTTTTTTGTTCAGATAAATGGAGATTATGAAGTGGTTCGAGAGGCATTATTGCAGATAACCACCAGATTGCGGCATCATTTCTTCCGTGATATATTCCCTTCTATTGATCATCCTCCAAATCCTGCCTTTTTAGATCACATGCCTCCATTTCCTCCATACTTAGGGAGGAGGGAGCTTTCACCACCATTTCACACATTTCATGGCTTTGATGTCATGGGTGGTCCACCTCCACATGCTAGTTTCTATTCCCGAGATGATCATTCTCCTTTCACACACAATGTTCCTAGATCGGGCATGCCTTCACATATGGTTGATAGAAAGCCTTGGGGTCCTCAGGTATTCATTTGCTTTCTTTGTTTTATGTGCTTCTATTAAGCATTCTATCTGTGATTTTCAAAGGTTTTTGCATACACCGATTTGCTTTTGGATTACTCTTTTCTATGACTCTGCTGTCGGACAAATTGCGGGGAATCTTAGATGAATCATGGCATTAAGAATTCATATTAATTGTCAGCAATTTAAGGGGAAATCGTGACTTGCTTTGTTTTTTCTGAATTTGCTTGCAGGGTCTCACTGAAGGTGGTGCCCCTATGAGCTTGCCAGAATTTGGGGGACCACCCCAAAGAAGGCTCTCGAGTTTTGGAGGGTAAGCGTATTCTTTATGATTTTCTGCTCAAATTTCTTTGATTGTAGTCGTAGTTTTTGTTTTTCTTCACTGTTATGATCTACCCTTTATTGTAATAAACTATATTTCTATTTGTAGGGTAGGTCATCCAGCTGTTATCACAAATACTACTGTTGAGGTTATTGTTCCTCGCACTCTCATTCCGGCAATTTATGGAGAAGAGGGTGCATGCTTGAAACAAATTTGTGAGGTAGTTTTATCATTCATTGTTGTATTTACAGGTAGATAAAACTGTTATTCAGAGAAGTATTCCCTTATATACAAGTTTGTAAAATTATATGTGCTTGTACATGTTCATGGAGACATCTATGTAGTACATGCATGTGAATTTGCATGTGCAAGGAGAGAGAGAGAGAGAGAGAGAGAGAGGGATTGATTTTGTAGATTTACAAAGTGTCAATAGGACCTATAGGATGGCTGTTTAATCAACTAGATTACATTATGAAATATAGTCATTGATCTGCAATCCTAAGAATTCTTATACAGAAATTTTTGTTTCAGTTTTCTGATGCAAAAATAACAATCACTGAGCCAAAGCCAGGAGCAACAGAGACAGTGATTATTATTTCTGGGACACCTGAGCAGACCCATGCTGCGCAGAGCCTTATTCAAGCATTTGTAATGAGCGAGAAGGAGAGTACTTAAACTTTCAATGAGGTAACATTCATGAACAGGCTGACAGCAACTAAAATCTTGGGCCCATATTGATGCTGTCAATTTGTCCAATATAGAACCAATTAGATATGTTATTTGTTACTAGTTCCTGTGGTTGTTTCTTCTTCTTCTTTGTTGTCGTCTTCTTTTTTGTTTTCTCTTTTTGGGGGGAACGATGCAAATATTGTAGATCTTTTGCATCTAGGTTATCAGCTTTTGTCAGTACAGTGAAGCATTCTGTACTTCTGAAACAGCAGTTATGAGATCCGTCGTTCATTGGCATCCCGTGATGGATTGGATGTCTATTTAGTCTCATATGAAGAATTGCCGAATGACCAAATTGTACCTTTAGTGGCCATAGGATTCACGAAGAACTACTTTGTTTCTGCTTGAATATTAGTTTGGGTAAAGATGATGGGATTCTGGTAAACAGCAAGATGAAAATTTGATTCAATCTTGACTCATCTCTTTGTTTGTGTTGATGTGCACCTCACAATCCTGTCACTGTGTTTCCCTAGAGCATTTGGATGTCAGATGCTTTTGATCGGATACTTGCCAGGTTTCACATTTTCACCATTGATAAGCAATAATTATTGCTAATTTATATCTTGTCCTCTTAGGTTCTTAGATTTTTAGGCAAGGTCAAAGGTCAATATTTAGCGAACAGCTTAGTTGCTACTTGTTTGTTGTCTAACCATAATACTAAAAAGCAGAGGATTCATTTTGAAGATGCGCAATTCAAAAGCCCAAAGAAAGGATTCATTTGAAATCTTAGCGCTGCATCTGTCTTCCATTTCCTAGTATCTTGTATGGGTCAAATTACAGAAGATTCAGGTGGAAATGGGTAATACCTCTTTTCTTCACCGAGTCTTTGAGCTAGGGAAGAGGCGGGGTTCGGTCCCGTCTCCTTTAATCCCTTCCCCGGGCGAAGCCCTCTCCACGACCGACCAAAAAAAAAAGTGTAAGGCAAGCAGGCTTTCCCTCTTTTAGTTGATGGAAAGAGTACACGGCAACTTAGTACTCGCAAACTACAGGAGAACAAAATCCGTGGTGTTCCCCGTGAAAGGATGATGCATATTGTATCAGTTTCCTCGTGCTTTCCCCGTGGTGTTCCCCATTATTAATAATAAAGCTATTAACTCGGTATAAAAACAAGAGGCGATTATTATGGATGAATGTCACTGGGCTTTGAACGGCTTGTATGTCTTCAGAGAATTGATTAGGCCTTCGATGGATCCGGCTGCTGCAACAAGTGAGACTACCAGGCATGTCCAAGTCAAGATTTTCAGGCATATCCACGCGAAAGAGAACTTTTTCATATTGGATCTGGCAATGTACATCTCTATGGGAAAATAGACTGTTAATGGCCAGAAGGAGGCAGCCCCAATGAGACCCAAGAAGTCGTTGAAGAATGGAAAGATCATGGCCAAGACTGCCGACACAATAACGTAAGCAGTTCTCCACACCAATCTGAATAGGTTGAGATAATAATTACCGTAGAGTGGTATGCCAATGGCATGCTCCCTTCTTATGAGGTTGCTCTCGGGCCACCTTTTTAGGCATTTAGTTTCCACAAAACTGAAGATTGGCTGGCTGAATACCTGAGCATGTGAATCGTTTCTTTCAGAACTTGGAATGACCAACAACTAAAAACATTTTTTATGTGCGCGGTAGGTCTTCAGAGTAAATTGTTAAAAGGGCCTTACCTGGTAGGCCCCGACGAGATGCACAGCAATGCACACGTTAGCCAAATCAATGAGCCAAAAGGGTTCATAGAATCCAAAGCCAGTGAGGAAATTGCCCGGCGCGTCATTTCCAAACGCTGCATATCCAATGCAACCACACGTGGCGTAGAACATGGTGGTTACTAGGATGCCAACGAAGGACGCCTTCTTCATAGCTCTGTTCTCTGGGAGGTTTTGTTTGAGTGTGTCCTGTAATTCACGAGACCCTCATTTTTTCTCTCATATGATTAAATTACCGTGAAAAGCACCATGCTCAAACCAATACATTTATTTTTCATTCACCTTTGGAGGCCACTAGTTTTCATACATGCAATGAGGCCAATCTTCCTCTACCTTTAAAATATAGGACTCCTTACTTATTTATTTATTTTTGTTTAAGCTGTATGCTACACAATAAGATAGATTTCTTCATTTTAATAAATCTCACATCATAAAATATAACTTTGAGACCTCAAACATAGAAGCCTAAGTTATTAACATGTCTGTTGAGGGACTCCTCATTTCTCTATTATATGGAATTGAAGTATAAAAACTTGAATTAACTCGAACTTTTCAAGACTGTCTCACTGTCCTGGGCCTTAAAGGTGACAAAGGGGGACATGTATTGAGATTTATTCATTTATATACTATTTATATTTTTTTTGAATGAATATTTATGATATATTATATTATAAATTAGTGTATTTTTAAAAATTAATTATTATATTTTAAAATTTAATTAACAAATTATTTTATAATCATTGAACTAATTATTTATAATTGTTAAATCAATTGTTATATAACCATTAAACTAATTATTATACAATATAATAATACTAATATTTTATTATTGATGAAATTTATATTTAATATTATATTATTTTATGAGTTATTAGATAAATATTATTATAAATAATTTTTTTTTCTTTCTTAGTGAAAGATATTATATATAATAATTCATGAATGGTTTATTATACGAAGTGTATATTAATAAGAGAATTTATTGCATCTTAAAAACATAATTGTTATAATATGCTGTATTGTAATAGTTTATTCATAGGAATATAAATTATCATTAAAGATACTACCTAATATATTTTAAATATAACAGCTTTTTATTAATTAACTTTTGTTATAGTGTTATATTAATTTTACTATTTATTTTTTCTACCATCTTAAACATAGTCTTTATTTAATATGATTTTTTCGTTGTTATACTTTTTTGAGAAACTTCGAAAGAATTATGATGTAATTGAGACTTTATACACGTGTGGCTATTCGGACGTGTGTTGAGGTCTTTATGACAATAACGTGGATTTCCTTTCATTAAATATATATGTCATATTCTATTTGTTTGCTGCTCGTCGACCAATGAATTTAAGGTTTCAAGGCTAAATGCATATACTACGATAAGTATTTCCATTTTAATGTCGTAAGTATGAATTACATTATTTTCATGTCTGTTTCTAATCTCTCTTACTAGTCTTTTAACATATACAATGCTAAATTATATTTGATTTTATAAAAATAGATTTTATCTTGCCTATAAGAGAAAATAATTTAATTGAATAATTGTTTTCTCCAATGTATTCATTTTTATTACTAAATTAAGATATAGTATAAGATATGCCAATGTTTTGTGCAAGGGATTATATACACCAAACTTGGCATATTACTTTTTAGGTAATAATATCTTTAATATTCTTATAGTTATAAATGATGATGGATTATATATATTTAATGGTTTAATCTTCTTTTTTTTTTTTTCTAGTCAATTTTTAAATATTACTTAATTTGGTGACATTTGACATTAAGTTTAATCCTAGACTTAATTACTTATACATGTTGTTATTTTGTAGGTTTTTATATTCATTCATGAATGGCACATGAAAAGTCCAAAAAAGGTAATTGTTTTAAAGAAGGAAAGTAGGTAAATAAATGATATTTATCAAATAGATGACCGACATGATTTCTTATTTTTATCATTAATTTTCCTTTCTTTCAAATTATTGTTTTTAAAAATATATAAAACATTTGCATCTAGAAATAAAAAGCGGCTAAAGTTAAATTATGAACTAATTTGACATTTACTTTTGATTCTTTAACTTTAGAATTGTATTCCATTGTATTACTTTTGGTTTATAAACTAATCAACGTCAATTAATAGTCATGCCTTTGCATTTTATTTTATTGTAATGCTTTGCTATGACTTATTTATTATTTCTAATGATAAAAGTTCAACTTCATTGAACATGGGTAAAAAGGAAAGAAACTCTCAATACCAATTGAAATTTATTATATAACTAGTATAAGATTGACTCTTAGACTTATTTGCAATTCCTTGCCTAAAAAATAATTAAGATGGATACTTAACTTATGTTTAATAATCTTTAAACTTTGTAAATATTATTTGTCATATTATTGTACTAGTACATCAGTGTTAATTATACTTCATTAATTATCGATTAACTAAATATTATATATAAATACCTTCAACTTTATTATTATTTATAAAAAGGTTTAAAATCATTTTACATATTTGTCATGTTAAAGTTGATGAATTCTTATATGCAAGCCTTTTGCCTCTTTATGTCTTATTAGTAATTTACATGACTTGAAAAGTTAAGCTTTTAAAACATTTATTATGCTTAAGGTATAAGTTGTTCTACACATATTTTTATGTGCTTTAAATTATGCAAATTTAAAATTTTGGTACAATTCAAGCAAAGATACTTAATTGTTATATGATAGATAAATAACAATTATTTTTAACATTTTCATATTGATAACATTCGTTCATTTAATGATGTCATGAAAAATTAAAGAGTATTTATATATTTTAATTATATGAATAATAATTATATAATTGCACCTTAATTATTAATTATAAATTTTCTTATAAAAGGATATTAAAACTAATGTTGTTATAATTGTTTCTAAAATAATGTATTGAGAATTATGTTAATGACATTTTTGGATCTATAAAATACAATTATAAGAACCATTTACCACTATTGTAAGACAGTAGATTAAAGTTATTAGCAAGGGTATAATCGTTTACCTTTAAGGGGATAAAGAGAGGGACATTTGATTGGGTTATGAGTTTCATACTTATAATTATTATAATATATTTTATAGTGAATTTTTATTGTATTAGAAAACTATCATGATATTAATTAAATTTTTGATTCATATAAAGTGTGTTCACTCTTAACGAGGAAGCGAGAGTTTAAGAGTTTGATAAATAAATAATTCTTCCTTGATTAACATGAAATTTAAGTTATAGTCATAAAGATAGTTAGTATTAAGACAAATTGGCTAAAATATTTCTAATGGCCATTTCATTACGACTAAAATTGATATTATAAGTGTTAATGTATTGTAATAACCAAATTTCTATTACTTATATTAAGAGCAAGTCATATGATGAAAAAAATAAAATATTTATCTAAAATATGAATTATTAAAATCGTTTAGTAATAAAGTGATATCATGTGATTTTGTATGGTTAGAGATAAATTAAATTGATCGTTTGACTAAGTCATTAAATAGAAAGTTAATACAAAATATATCAAGAGAATGACATAAATACCTATTGAACATAGCTAAAAGTGATGAAAACTTAATTTATGTTATAAAAGATTTTTTAAAATAAGTTTATATAAGAAGTAATATATCATTGATTGATTTTTGTGTACTATTAAAATTGTCAAATCCTTTTTTATAGTGTAAATAGTATAATAATTCCAATATTTGAAGTAAAGTTATACTTTTGATAAATTTCATAACCTTTATAAATAATATATTACTGAAACACACACTTAATAGATTCAATTATATAAGAGTTGAATGAAACTACTTTTATAAGATTTTAGGCAAGATGTCTAAAATTCTTATAAAAATAGACTAGGTGATCACATGACTTAAGAACATCCAATTGTATTAAAAAGCATGATTTTAAAAAAATATGACATAGAAAGTAAATTTACTAATATTTATGAAAAAGTTATAGTTTATAAAAATTCTTAGTTTATTATAAATTTAAATATCAAAAATTGTATTCTTGGTTTTTGGTTCGTAATTTTAAAGATACAAAAAGTGATATATTATATTTTTATTATTTAATTTGATGAAATTAATTTTTTAAAATAATAAAAAATTATTATAAATTAATATATTTTTAAAAATTAATTATAATAATTTTAAACTTAATTAATTAATTATTTTACTATTATTAAATTAAATATTATATAATTATCAAACTGATTATTATATATTTATTATTAATTATTATATATTATAATAATATTAATTATTTATTATCATTTAAATTTATATTCAATATTTAGTATTATATTACATTATGAGTTATTAAATAAAAATTATTATAAATAGTCTTATTTTAATAAAAGAAACCATTTACAATGTTAAAAAATTGAGTTGTTTTTATTTATATTAATTAGTTATTATAATTTATTATATAATAATAATTTATTTATAAAAATAAAAATTATTTTAAAAATAATATTTAATATACTTTAAATATAAAAATTATTATTAATTTATTTTAATTAAAATATTATGTTATTTTTATTATTTATTTTTTCTACATATTGTTCTCCAGCGGTCTCCTGTCACATGCGATAGGCCCTGTTCTCAATCAAGAGAAGACAGAGAACCAAAAAAAATTGGTACCATCTAGTAATCGCAAGCGCCAAGGGAATATATTCCAACTTTTGTACTAATTTCCTCTTTTGAGAGAGAGAAAGAGAGAGAGAGAGAGCGAGGGATTTAGCAATCGTCTTTTGCAAGTTGCATGGCGGGTTTGGCCAAAAGACGATAAAAAAGTTAAAAAGACGTAGGAAGCCAAGGGAAGAGTGGGCACAATAACCAAGACGAGGTTTCTTGTTTTTTTATGCTTTATAAAAGCTGGTGGCCCAAATTTTGGAAACCTTTGCCCGTTGCAGGTCTGTGTACGGTCCATATGGAATCTTTGAAAAAGGCCCTATTTTGAGAGAGTTTTATCACAGTTCAGTGGTCCCGAGCCCTGGTAAACAGAAATTTTAGACTCTATCGGCTGCTCAATGCTCAAACTCGAGGACACGGAAGGTAACATGTATTAGGCAGCTTGTAGATCACCAGCAGCTAAGACTGGTGGGCCTCTCTTGATCCAGGAACAGACCGAAAGGCACTGAGCCTAGTGCTCGTTTGTCTCGACTCTTGACTTTTGGATGAACCCCATTATTTGCTTCTGTCTATAATATCTCTCTAATTTTTCACTAAAGAGCCATGCTTTTGACTAAATTTAGTGCCATAATTTGGGAGCCTATTGGCTTGGCGAACGTGCTTTTCTTTTTTGGCTTTTTGAAAGTCAAAAGTGTGTTACTAATTAGACTGCTTTCGTTTCCAATGCGATTAGGGTGCCTGACCTGACGTAGCCGTTTCAGCTTTCCTCATTCTTTTTAGTCTTCTCAAAGGGTTTTTTTTTTTTTTTTTTTCCCATTAACCATATTGTATACTACGTACTACAGGAGTCAATGCCAACGTCCGGTGGACCTGTTATGCTTGAATTCTAGAGCAGCAGGAGTCCATGCCAACATTTAATCTGGCATGCATTTCAAATGTATTCCACACGGCCACATTATGACGATTGGCCCAGTGAAGTTTCAGCTCTTTTTGGTTTTTTCTATCCCAAGGGACCAGATGAGGCATTTGAACACTATCTCTGCCATCTGCTGGCTAGTGCCCACTTGCATTAGTGAGAGAGAAACATATTCTATATGTTAAAATAGATTCCAATTGTTGTTTTTTTTTTTTTGTCTACTTTTTCACAACAAGATATTACGGGTCGAATGACGCTACAAATTAGCTTTGCTTGCATGATAAATTTATGTTTACTAAGAACTGAATGTTCTTACATTACTCTAGACATGAAATTCATATAATTAGCATGAAAAATGCATCTTAGCTATTAAGGTGAGGTAAGAAAATTGTCTTGCCTGTATCTCGATGAGCACTGTAGAGTAAGAATAAGCAAAGGCAATGTCTCCAATAGCTTGGAATGACCTCCAGACTTTCTGTTCCACTGACACGTCCACTCCACCTATCACTCCGGATAGAGTTGTCGTTACATGTGCTCCACCTTCATGTTCATTCACACGCCACATAGCATTAGATCAAGGATAGACTCAAATCAAACTAATAGTATTATGAAAAAAGGGCATGGCAAAAAGTTACTCGCTACTCTTGCTATGGCGAGTCCAAGGCCGATGGAAGAATAAGAAAAAGACATGATTGCTGCGAGAATTGAGAGCCATGAGAGCTTGTGGAAGTTTTGTATCTGGCTAAGGATGATTTGGATGCAACCGAATATTATCATGTAGAGATTGTTTGACGTGTAGCACTTTACATGGTGCCCGTGCTTGTGGAAACAATTTGATCTCTTAACAGCCCTGACAAAGAGAGTCACATATACGTTTCGGTTACATTTCCTTGCACGAAATAGAAAGTAAATAGTGGAGAGATTTTTTAAGCAGACCCTTCATAATATACCATAAACATCCGGAATCAATATAGCCATACATATTTTTACATGCAAGCTCCTGACCACAAATGGGACACAATTTCATGGTCAATTCTACGTATGGGAGATTTGTGATTTAGTATATGGACAGTCACAGGTTGTCATTTATCTTGTAACTTTTCTTTTTTCCGAATATTAGATGTCAATCATAGGCTGCTGATCTCCGGTTGCCACCTGAACCAAACTGGTCCTACAATTGTCAGTGAAAGAAAGTGAACTCAAAGAAATAATTTAACGGTGTGTCGATTGCTTACACCATGCTAATGGATGCAGTGATAACGTAACCGATTGAGATTCCTATCATATTCGCATACTGAGCCAACCCACATAGCAGAGATTTCCTTCCTCCTGATAAAGCAGCACAAATTATAGAGCCCTAAACAATCAAACTTCCCAGGTGTTGAATTTCTGTATAATTAGTTCCGACTGTATAATTAGTTACCTAAGTTGGCTCTGACAGCATCCATGTAAGTGTAGTTTCTATCGCCGGTGGCAGGATCAGGAGACCTGTAACAGTCGGCGAGAAGCGTGGAGGTGAAGAAGGTGATAAGCGAGAAAGCCATGAGAACACTGGGTCCAACCACCCAGCCCAGCTGGGCTATGGCCCATGCCAGAGACAGCACTCCTGATCCTATCACCGCTGTGATTATGTGGGCACTCGCAGTTATCCATGTCCCTTCACAGACCCAAAAAAACAAGAATGCTCCATCCATCAAAATCATTTTATAAGCTCAAGAATAATAGCAGAACAAAAGGTTCAATTCAAGAATTCTTTTTTTTTTTTTTTCAGGAAGAAAAATTTGAAAAAGTGATACCAGTTCTTTTGGCACGACCGTCATCGTCCTGCAGGCTCTTGAGATTTTCACGGCTATCATCGTACAGTTCTGATTCCTGTTCGACGTACAAGTTGTTAGCTTGCATCTCTCTAGCCATCTCTCTCTAAGCTGTTTCACTTATCTATATGAGTATATGCTATGAAATGGTGTTGATTTTAATGAAGAAATTAAAAGAGTAGGGACAGATGCACTGAAACGAAAGAGGAACAATACTAATGATATGCTTTTCAGAATTTAATTGCAGTGACAACAGATGAGAGTTGAACGGTAATCTGTCGTTTTGTCAAGAAATGAACCAGAAGCCTCTGTGCATGAGGGATTCAGCAATCTGCACCATTAAGGGTGCGGTGTTGGCTCCTGGTCTTCCTCAAGCCCCACCGGTCCCCACCCCATTTTTATGGACTTGGCTTTGACTGAAATTTTTATATAAGTCTGCAGTCAATTTAACTGCAATAATTTATTTAAAGATTAAAAATGTAAAACTAATGATAATGATTTATTTAATATTTACACTTTTATATATAACAATGATTGAAAAATAATTAACAAGATTATGTAATATTATAATAAAAATAAATTAAAAAAATAATATTAGAAGGATATTATACGTTATCTTTAAATGTAATTTTTTTATAAATAAATTATTATAGTATAATAATTAATAAGATTATATTCTCAAAATATAATAAAATGTTTTATCAATATATATATCAAATAATGAAATTATAGAAACAACTTATTTTCTAATTAACTCAATATCATAAATCTTCCTTAAATAAAGTATAACCCTTCTAAGATTTCTCATGATTTATTTTGCGAGATAAAATAATCAACTTTATATAATATATTTAGTATTATTATTTATAAGTAAGAATAAAAGGTTATAAATAAAATTATGATACAAATGATTAGTTATTTTAATATTATATAATGACTAATTTAACGGATAAATAATGATTATTTTAATAATTATAAATAATTAATCAATTAATTTTTAAAAATATGATAATTAATTTTTTAAAATATATTAATTTATAACAATCTTTTGTTATTTTAAAAAATTAATTTTATTAAATTAATAAATAAAAATATAATATATTTTCTTTGCTGTCTTTTAGTTTATGAACTAAAAATTAAAAATACAAGTTTTGATATTTAAAAATATAGTAAAATAAAATTTTTTATGAATTATAACTTTTATATGAATATTAATAAACTTGTCATTATATTATATTTTCTAATAACATATTGTTTAGCCTTATTTAATATTGTCAGGTTTTGTACTCGTTTAACATATTTTCAAAAGAGTTTTACAAATTTAATCTAAAATCTCATAACAGCAATTATATTTTTTTTAATATAGTTAAATTTATTAAATGTGTATTTTAATAATATATTACTCATAATAGTTATAAAATTCATTAAAAGTATGACTTAATTTTAAATATTGAAATTTTACATAAATTTAATGAACTTGTCATTATATTATATTTATTAAAATTATACTATTTAACGTAATATAGTATTATCAAGCTTTGTACTCATCTAACATATTTTTAAAAGCGTTCTAAAGATTTACCCTAAAATCTTATAAGAGTAGTCACATTTCACTCTATTATAGTTGAATTTATCAAATATACATTTTAATAATATATATTAAAAGTACAATTTAATCTCAAATATTAGAAATTTTTATATTATTTACACCATAAAAAGAGATTTTATAATTTTGATAATGTACATGAGTTAATAAGTAATTTGTTATTACTTATATAAATTTAATTTAAGGAATTTCTTGTCACATAAATTAGATTCTCATTATTTTTTATCATTTTCTATATATATTAATGTCATTTCCCTTAATATAATTTATACTAACTTTTTACTTAGTAACTTAGGTAAAAGATTGGCTTGATTTATTTCTAACCATATAAAATCAAGTGATTACTTTATTATTTAACAATTACTTTGTCAACTCATAAGTTAGACAAATATGTATCTTATTTCACTTATACAACTTACTTTTAGTATAAGTAATAAAGATTTAACTAATGCAATTCATCAATTTTTATAATATCAGTTTCACTCATAATGAAATTTCATTAAAATCTTTTTTTTATCACTATTTTACACTAATCATCTCCAAAATTATAAACTCGAATTTCATTATGAACTTGATGGGAATTAAGTTGACACATGTAATGATCCATTATGTATACATCAAAGTCTAATAACAAAAACAAAAGTTAAAATGATGTGAGAAGTTTTAAATAAATTTATTAAAGTTATTTAGATTGAAAGCAATTTATAATAAAAAAAGTAAGATTTTGAGGAACATCAAGTCTTAATAAACTTCATGTAAGTTTAAAGACAATTTATTTGAAAAATTTGGACTAAATTCTAAACTTGACAACATACCTTATTTCTTTCGAAGAGTTATACATGTTCTTTAATTATTTTATAATTGTAATAAATTGAACAATATCTCAATTTATATCCAATCAATTTAATCTTTTATTTAATAGTTGGTTAGGTGAATTTATTATTTATTATTTTATTTTAAATTTGATATATATACAAGTAACTTTTTTTTATGAATTAATTGATTGATTTTTTAATAAATTTGAGAGACTTTTCTCTTTGATTTTTTGGAGAGCTTTAAAACTTATTAATATTATTCTTATAATATTTTAATTTTCATTTATATTTTTAATTCGTATTTTTTTAATAAACATTAAGGTTTTTTTAAACTTTTGTTAAACCTAATTTAGTTTTTTTGAAATTTTGAATTTTGAATTTTATTTATGAATCTCATTGTACTCTTTGAAGTTTGCATTAAGACTAAATAGTAATTACATATTTGATATGCTTTCGACCCATTGCACCATTCTTAAGGATAAATATAGTTTTTTGAGTCAAAAATTTATTAAGTATTACTAATACTATTTTATCATAATAGATAATTTGTTATAAAATATACAATAATTAATCATTCTTTTAAACATGTTAATAATTTTTATTGAAGCACAATTCATTTCCTTTACCAAATACATATGATATATTACTATTATGCATACAAGATCATATCATAACTTGTTTTTTGTTTTCTTATTTCCCTTAAATTACAACAATTTTCCTTTTAAAGTGTTGATTGTTACGTAGAATTATAATATTGACAAAGTTCAAAGGTTATCAAACCTAAACTTAAGACTTATGTTTTGAAGAGCAAGTCTTGTCAACAAAATTTTCAACACCTGGCACAACTTATCAAAGATAAATAAGTTTTGCTTTCATTACAAGCAATCTACAATTTGTTCTATTAAAAGTAGGCAATAGAGGAATAAATTCATTAATAGATGAAAATTAGATATTAACAAATATTTTTTGGCCCAAAAAATGACATAGCATGGTTGCCTATGTCACATAATTCCATAATGGCAACAATAAAGCATTAAAAACATAGTCGTATAATTTAATATAAAATTTTTTTAAAGAAAACATCAACCTCTCATGATGAAGTTAGCACTTTGGTAATCATAAACATAATGCACACAACCTCTTTTATTCTTTCTTTTTTTTTTATTTTTTGAAAATGTATCCTTTAAATGCAAACAAAAAAAAAATTACAACTTTTATTGCAAGTGAAATAAATCACAAATATAAGAATGGATAATTAAAGCCATATATGAATATTACCTCTTAAAGTTTATCTTTTTTTTATAGAATAACAACAAAAAGGATTATGTTAAAATTTATAACAATTTCAACTATTAAAATATAAAAATTAAAGAGCAACTTAAGTTAATATCTTAATGAAATCTAAGTTGGATTACCTTTTGCTCTTGACATTACAAGAATACCCTAACTATTTTATTGAAGTAAATCATATGGCCTTTTCTTTTAGTGATCTTTGCATATTATATATTATAGAAATCAGAATACTATCCTTAATATTTTTGAAAATTAATTAATAAAATTATAAAATGTTGTAACAAAAATAAATTAATAAAAAATAATATTTCTTTTAAAGTATGTTAAATATTATACTTAAAGATAGACTTTGCTCTTGTAGAGAAATTTTTATTATACAATAAATTATAGTGAATATACTTATAAAATATAATAAATTTTCTTTTTAATATGTATTTTAAATTATGAGACCACAAAAATAACTCTTCTTGTAATTAACCTAATATATTATGTATAATTACTCATAAATAGGAATAAAAATTAGTAAGTAAAAATAATGATAGTAACAAATAATTATTCTAATGTATAAAATAGTTAATTGATAAAATTTATAAATATAATAATTAATTTTTAAAAATATATTAATTTATAATAATTTTATAATTTATTAGTCTTGCCAAAATAACAAGTGGATAGAATTAATTTGATTATTTATCACAGAAAAAATTATATATTTGTACCTAAAGTTCGAAAATAACATGCATTTGCTTCGATCCTATTATAGAAATTTCATGAACTTTCCAATATGTTATGATGTAGACCAGATTCAAGCAAAGATCACAAGGTTAATGCTGGGGAAATTTGTGGAATTAGTTACGATTGTCTCGAGAAGCAGAATCGTGGAACGTAAAATTACTCCCTTTTTTTTTCTTTTTTTTTTTTAGCTCCTTGTTTTATTTTTCTTTTCCGTGCTTGAAGGTATTTTAACTAAACTAAATCGGTCCTAAGAGTGGAAAGCAATCCTCATGTGCAATTGGCAATGCACATGAAAGTTTATGACAAATATATTTAAGTACGTGACAAAATATATTTAGTATTATATATTATTTGTAATTTTTTCGTATGAAATTTTTTTTTTTAATGGAATTACCCATCTCCTTTTTCCTTTTTTTTTTTTTTTTCGGACCATAATTACCCATCTCCTGGTGATACCTTAGATTTTACAAGACAGAGGTTGCCTTGGAAGATCACGAAACAAGACTTTTACCATTCAAACGGTTTTTTTTTTTTTTTTGGTTTTATCTCTTTTGAGCAACGTTTTACTATTCAAACAGTTAACAAATCTAATATTCTGGTTTTCTGAACCCACCGATCTCTTGTTGTCACGAATTTTAGCATTTAATGAAGAGCTGTAGCGATTTACCGAAGAGAGGGACAATCACCAAGGAATTAGAGTAAACTTTTTATATCAAAGAAGCCTATCAGTATATATCTCAAAAGCCAAAATTTGAATTCCTCGTAGCCAAGCCCCACTGATTTTTTTTTTATTTTTTTTTTTCTTGCGAAAAGTCCGACACCCTTTTTCACAAGAATATTTAATTAAATTACAGAAATACCGTACGTGAACAAATACCCTAACCTTTTGCTTTTCTTTTTTTTCCTTTTTTTTTTTTTCTAAGAGACAAATTAAGACATCTAATTCGCTGACGTAGATATAATGTTATTTATTAATGCCTTAAAATAGACATTTCCTGGGAATGGATAATGACGATCCAAAAGGCCATGATTCTGGGAAATCATTGGAAAATGACATCCCACAATATAGGTTTCTACCATCATATTTTTCAATCGCTAACTTCAAGTTCGAAGCTATATATCTGCAAAAGTTATGCTTGAATTTGACACTCCCATGTAGGGATGATCAAATACAAGTTTATGTTTAAATTGAACATCCCCGTAATAAACTACGAACTTGGGAAATGAGCTATATGTCTGCAGTTGTTGGGGGAAACCCGCAATGTACCCGAAACTGAAAAATAATGTACATTGGTGAGATTTAGATTGAAGGCAGCTGCCATAACGAAGTTGTAAATTGCAACGTAATTACCATTGAAAAAAAAAAGGAAGAAGAAGCCCTGATTACCATTCTTAGTATCGTTCCTAACCAGTAATTTCAATTCCGTGCTGTCGTACACAATGGCTAACATCCACGCCACCATTTTTGACCTTAGCTACAGCATCAGCCGTCCAGCAGAGACCATATTGTACACCCGACGGTCAAAAAAATATAATAAATATAAATTATATACCCTGCAGCGATCGCTACTCGGTCCTCGCGCTATATGCGCAGGCCTTGGAGATGAAGCCATTGCTGCAATCACAATGACACAAACCCAGCCTTCAATATTTTTGCTTGTTTTTTTTTTTTTTTTTGTTTTATGTTCATTTTCCTTCTCTTTGAAGTTAATTCATATTTAATATAAATTAAAGGGTTAAATAATTGAGTATTGTTCTATTATGTTATCATATAAAAATCTGAATATCTTAATTTATGATATAATTAATTAAAAATATTAGAGATGTGATTAATTTATAAATAATATTAGTGTGGCTAGTCAATTAATACTATTTTACTCTAACACCCCCTCCCCACTCCCCACTCGCTAAGGGCACGTTGAATAAGACCATTCCATCCATTTCCGGTTAATCTCGCCTCCTGCGGCCTCCTTTTGCATGTCCCTATCATCACTTACTTCAAGAATTAAAGGCATAAATTACATAAAATATTAAAATCTTAGTTTAAAATTTGATTGAAGTGTACAAACATATCCTTATAGGATAAAAAAGATAAGATAGTTGGGTGGCATACTTTATTGATTGACGTGTGCATCCCACTTTCCCAGAACACTTTTTAACCAGATCACATGCACTTGCCTCGACACGAAATATTTGGAATAATTATTGTGTCATACGCAGATTACTATAATGCCACCTTATACGCGCACTTAAATTATTGTAGCCTGTCCGATCGTGAAGTTGGGGTCGTGTCGGCGCGCGCAGACCAAAAAAATAAATGTTATTTATGGTGAGGGGCACGGGAGATGATGAGAAAGCCCGTGTTAAATAAACAAGGAGGCATTGCCCACGAAAAGGTGATGCGGGTGTGAAGATGGAAAAGGGCACAGTTCCCGCATACATATGACAAGGAACACTGAATGTACAGGACACCGCCCGATGCTTGTTATCTCTGGAACAGGAGCGGCCCAGGGATCCCATTCTCATTAACGAAAAGGTACCGACCAAAGTTGAGGAGCATCTTATCGTTCATATTTTTATCGCTGCAGAAAGAAATGGGCAAGCAAGCAATTGATGGGGTCCTTTGAACATGGACGTGCCCGGATTGGATTGCGACGGCAATACACATTTTGAGGTCACAACCGTGACGACTTTGCATGACCAAACAAAGACCATCTCATGCATGAGATAGAGCCATAATTTTCTTAATTTTCACTTCCTTCCATCACTTCAATCTATCGGCCAAAGGGACCACTTTAATTTGTAGGCATCTTCCTTACTTTACCTGAATTATTGTTTTCAGTTCGTGCCTCCTTTATGTCACCCTCTTCTATGCGTACCCATCTCGTTCAAGCAAAGACTGATTAACTATCCTGTGTTTGGGATACGGACAGAGCAAATTTAGTTGCATGGTCATTTATACTCGAAGACTTTGCTTTTGATCGGTGACTGATTGCGAACTATGGCTACTAAGCTAGTAGATTGTATTGGTTCTAAGATGTCAAAATTCTAATCAAAGGAAGATCACAATGACTGCATTCCTTTTGTAAAGGTAGCACTAGCGATGTTATGGTAATGAATGAATTCCTTTTGAAAAAGTAGCATTAGCGATAACATGGTGCGGATTTAAAGCATGAAGGACTAAGGGACTTGTTTCGCTGCTAATATTTGAAAAATGTCTCAGTGCAAATTAAGAAGAAGAAGCTCTCTCATTCTTGGGGGTTTTTTTTTTTTTAATTTTATTTTATAAAGTATAAAATAAAATTTGTCTTATAAATAAATGTAATAAAATCTCACATTTGTAAGATACAATTTTTTTTAAAATTTCTTCTTCTTCTTTTTTTTTTTTTCCCCTACGTATACTAGAAAATTGTCTTTTTAATTGAAGAGTCAAGTCTTGAGTTTATAATTATTTTATCTTCCTCGTTCTTACTTGTTGCTCTTAGCCTACAGTTATATGCATGTTGTTAATCAAATTTGAGATAAATGTCGTATTCCTTCAGGATAACTTGAGTATTAGATGTGAGTTTTTTTTTTTTTTCCTAAAAATGGATAACATTGATTTTATCTTTTTTTTTTTTCTCAACTCTATATTCCACGGTGGAATTTGAATCCTCCATCCCCTTCGTTTCATTTTATTGTGTTTAAATTTTCTTTTTCTGGCCTTGAGCTCACACTATGCATTATATCATTGAAAACCGTATTACCCATCGGCTCTGTTTATAGTGGGCATTACCTTTTTATTTAGTTTTTGGTGGAACGGGCCAGTCTTTTCGGCCCATAATAGGCCCGAGATTCGTATGGGTACCTAGCGGCTAAATTAAGGAAAGTCTTATATGTGAACTAAATGCACTTAAAAATCCATGTATATATTTATATATATGAAATTAAAAAATTTAATAAAATATTTATGTTGTGACTTTTCTTTGATTGTGAGAATATATAAATATTTTATTCAAATTCTGATTTGACATTTATTTAGTAACTGTTTAATATTTTAATAAAATTAATATATATATATATATAATTTATTATGTTATAATATAATATTTATTATAATTTATTTAATTTATATTAATAATTCATATGTCTTCATTTATATCTATATGTATATAAAATTAAAATTAAAAAAATTGATAAAATATTTATGTAATAATATTTTTAAAATTTTATAAATATTCAAGTATTTAACTTAATTTTAAATTTATCAATAAATTTCTTTAATTTATAACCTATCAAAATTTATAATATTTAAAATTAATTTAAATAAATAAATATATATATATATATAAACACAACGCCCAAATATTTTCAAAACACTACGAGATTGACGGTAAGTAGCCGTAGGCTGATAATTTGGAACATGATACGTGAGCATCGGATTAGCTGGCCATCGAAACCATTGTTTGCAGTTTGACATCTGTACCGGATCTCCCTGTCAAACAAGTATAGGTTATATGACAATATATATATATATATATTATTATTATTATTATTATTATTTATTTTTTCTTTTTTTTTTGACCAAAGTTATAGGGCAAGATTTCGCTAGCAGAGAATGTGGCAACGACATCGCATCACTGAGTATGGTTCCAATGATTATCTCCTAAAATTAATCACCCATATTGATTGTTCTCGACATGTTTTTCCCATTTAATCATATGTATGATTTTGGGATTAACGATGTAATGGCACGCGCATGGCTAATCCCACTGTTTGTTCCGAGTGCTTTCTCCGTCGAGCAGTCGGGTGGGGCGGACTCCGATGTACAGTTTTATGAGTCTTTGGTTATTATAATAATCTTCTTTCAAATTGTAGGATCCTACAGCTCCATGTCACACTTGCACCCGAGTTAGGATCCGTCAAAAAAAAAAAAAAAAAAAACTAGAGTGCAAAAGATAATAAGAATATATGTATATTTTAGATTGCAAAAATTTAATTTTATTGAACAACTAAATATCCATTTATTCAACAAAATGTGCACATTAGTTAAGTTTTTATAAGTGTATTCCGTTATAATAGGAGGAACTTTTTTTTTTTTCTTGGGTGGTATATATCATACTCTCTTTTTCATTAAAATTAAAACCTTTCATTGATTTTTTAATAAATAAATAATTTTAATACCAATTTGTTAAATAAATACAGTAAAATTACTTACTATATCAAAATAATATATATTAATTAATTTTCTATCAACGGAAATCACGTCGCTTGAAATAGGGACGATAAGTACGAGTGGATTGTGACTTCCAACGAACGTTATACGCCGAACATGTCTTTATTTTGATTGGTTAAATTATAAGATCTGTGGATTCGATTAACATGATATCTGCTTGGCCCTTATCCGATTCATATTTGCGTTCCGAGCAAACCGCGTCCTCGACGTTAAGGACAACCTTTGACAGACACCACCAAGTTCAGTTATCACCCGGCTTCTGTAATCTGTACACAACAGAACAGAACGGATAGATATTTTCATATCCTTTGATTTTTATTTTTTTTTCTTCTGTTTTTGTTTCTCCTTCTTCCGCTGTCGCCCTTTTTTGAGTATAATTAAACAGATTTTCACTTGCAATTGGTGCTAATCGGCGATGGCGAATTTATCCCTCCCTCCTGACTCTCTGTTTCTGGGCTTCGATAGCTCAACTCAGTAACTATCTCTCTCTCTTCTGCTCTAATTTTTATTCTTCAAGTGGGCCATGTGAATTATTCTGGTTTATCTTTATTTTTTTTTGTTGGGGGGGGGGGGCTTGAGCTTTGCCACGTAATTGGGGTATGCGAATTAAGCTTTTGTGATCATCCTCTTATTTCTTTTTTAATCACTGCTGTTAGTTAGTTTCTCTGGTGTGTACTCTATGAAGTTTCATTTGCGTGAAACTTTGAATGTGTCAAGGTCTTTGAAGGCAACTGTTTTGGACTCCAGTCTCAACATTGTCAAATCTGAGCTGATTCATTTTGACTCCGACTTACCTCATTACAATACCAAAGATGGAGTCTTCAGGGACTCCACCGACAATTGCAGAATTGTTTCACCTAACTTGATGTGGGTCGAAGCTCTTGATCTTCTTCTCCAGAGGCTTACCAAATCAGGTTTTGATTTTGGGAAAGTTGCTGCTCTTTCTGGCAGCGGGCAGCAACATGGCAGTGTTTATTGGAAGAAAGGCAGTTCTACCACATTATCATCATTGGACCCCAGCAAGCCTTTGGTTGACCAGCTTGGCAATGCTTTTTCCATCAATGAATCGCCTATATGGATGGACAGCAGCACCACGGTGCAATGTAGAGAGATAGAGAAGGCTGTTGGTGGACCATTGGAGCTGGCTCGGATAACTGGGTCACGGGCACATGAAAGATACACAGGACCACAGATTAGGAAGATATATCAGACACAGCCAGAAGCTTATAATAATACTGAGAGGGTTTCCCTTGTTAGCTCCTTTATGGCATGCATATTCATTGGATCATATGCTTGCATTGATCACACTGATGGGGCTGGGATGAACTTGATGGATATTAAGCATAGAGTCTGGTCTAAAGTAGCTTTAGAGGTTTGTTTGCCGTGCACTTGGTCGATGCTTGAATGTTAAAATCCTTTTCAGGTTGTTGTAGTGAAATTTTGTTTAATTGCATTGTCGATTACAGGCCACAGCACCAGTTTTGGAGGAAAAGCTTGGAAAATTGGCACCTGCTCATGCCATTGCTGGCAATATTGCCCCCTACTTTGTACAGAGGTTAGTGCCAAACTTTAACTATTTGCTTTGATTTTGCATTCCACGTGCTTTAATTGGACCATGCCATGTTTCTGTGTGATCTATGCACTTGTGTGTGCGCAAGCTATTTTGATAGATGACACCTTTATTACTCTGTGATTGCTGCATGCTAGGAAAGTTTATAACATCATTATGTCTTTCTCACACATATTTATTCTTTTGTAATAAACTGTCATTTATATTAACTTTTGATGATGCAATCTCAATGCAGGTATAATTTTAGTGAGAACTGTTTGATTGTTCAGTGGTCTGGAGACAACCCTAACAGTTTAGCAGGTTGATGCTTTTCTCTATGTTAGCTTTTTACTAATATTGTCTGACTCTTGGCTAACTCTTGCTACAGAGCATGTAATCTCAGTTGATTTTTGCAAGGTTCATTGTTTTCTAACATAAGCATTGCCAGTTTTAACTAACTTAATCCTGCAGGTTTAACACTGAGCACTCCAGGGGATCTAGCAATCAGTCTTGGTACCAGTGACACTGTAAGTTGGAGAAAACATATTTTTGGCCTTTGTACTAGTACCTAGAATGCTGGATGAATCAATGGAACGACAGAAGTACATGGAATTATCTCATGAATGGTTATACACCACGCTTTTTATGTGCCAAATAGGTTCTTCCTAGACTAAATATGAATAAGCTGTGTCACAGGATTCCTACAACTTAGTTGACTTGCAATCTCTTTATGCTTTTGGTACAGGTTTTTGGGATTGCCCATGATCCTAAACCTGGATTGGAAGGGCATTTATTTCCTAATCCGGTGGACACAGAAGGGTACATGGTAATGTTATGCTACAAAAATGGGTCTTTGACTCGTGAAGGTATTAATCTCATTCATGTGGATTTCGACAATTGCATTTAGTTGCTTCCTTCCTTATGTGACAACAATCTTGATTAGATCTCCGTAACCGCTATTGTGACAAATCTTGGGATGTCTTCGAAAAGTTTCTAGAGCAGACTCCACCTCTTAACGGTTCGTTTATCCACTAATAATTTACTCATTCCTGGACTCTAGCTGGGTTTTTTTTTTTTGGTTGTATTTTTTTCCTGATTCTAATCTTTGCAATAGGTGGGAAGATTGGTTTCTACTATAAAGACTATGAAATCCTTCCTCCGCTTCCAGGTGGATGCTTGAATTCTTTTGTAATATCTCTTATTTCTTTTTCTTTAGCAAACACTGATATTGGGTTCCTGTATTTCAGTCATTTTAGTTTCTGTCTCCTCGTTGTGGCTTCCTCTCCTGCCACTCTTTTGGCTGAACACGGATTACTTTATCATGCAATTGCCCTGTAATGTCTCATACACTATATTATGTTAGGATGCATGCTCATGTCTTCAAAGAAAATAAACTATTTAGTAACGCAAGTGGATGTACATCAGAAGGCATGTCTTAAAATTGCAATAACAATTTAGTTAGCCATTGGATATTTTTATTTCCCTACATTGTTCTTTACATTTGATATACTCAGTAACTGAAGAAGCCGAAATAGTTGACTAACAGTTGCTTGTCTACCCAGTTGGATTTCATCACTATATTCTCCAAAATGTTACTGATGAGACTCTGGAGGGGTTGAATGAGCAGGAAGTGGAGGAATTTGATCCTCCTTCTGAGGTCAGTAATGACTAAGATTATGTTTTCTTCTGCCCATCGGTTTCAAGACTTCATTTCATAAATAATTTCATTTGCAGGTCCGAGCATTGATTGAAGGCCAGTTCCTCTCGATGAGAGGCCATTCTGAACGTTTTGGCATGCCTTCGCCTCCAAAACGAATCATCGCTACTGGTGGAGCATCCGCTAATAAAAGTATTTTGAATGCCATTGCATCAATATTTGGCTGTGATGTCTATACGGTCCAAAGACCTGGTATGCGGTAGCATTTTTGTGGTTTACTGCCTCTGAAATGCTTTATATCAGTTTTCTTTTTTTCTTGTTTTTCAGTAAACAACTCTTTTGCTTTCATCTTATGTTGCCTAATGGAGAAGTCTTTATACACACTTGACAGATTCTGCATCCCTCGGAAGTGCACTGAGGGCTGCACATGGTTGGTTATGCAACAGAAAGGGGAGTTTCGTGCCGATTGCATGCTTGTATGAGGGCAAGACGACGGCTTTCAGCAGTAAGCTTTCAGCTGGAGCTGGGAATAAACAACTGGTTTCCAAGTACGTGTTATTGATGAGGAAGAGGATGGAAATCGAAAATCGCCTTGTCCAAAAGCTAGGACGGTACTAATTTTTAGAACTCCCAGTACTAAGTGGGTAAATAACAGCAACAATGTCATTCCTTTTCTTTTCAATATAGGATTGTGACTTGGACATACTTTAAGACCACAACAGTTCATTTGTGTTTTTCCGTGCTTGTGATGGTTGTTTTTTTTTTTTTCTTCTTCCTAATTGAGATGAATTCAGTATTGCAAATAAGCTAGAAGTTTTGCATCACATTTTATTTTGACATTACTGTTGGGTTTGTTGACAAATTGATGGTACAGAATTCCCTTCTGAGCAAAGGTAAAGTAATACGGTTGTGGCACATTCAGTTGTCTAGAATATTGCAATTTTAGCTGTTATCAAACTCTAGGTTTGGCTTAAAATATATGCCTGCAAATCACAGTTACAATTTTAAATTTCAAATGCTCTAATTTATTTATTTTATTCAGTATATTTATGTTTTTTCATTCTTATGTTTCTGTTTTTGGGTAGGGGCGGTGTGAGGTTCTTTGGAGATAGAGTAGTCAAAAATTCACCGATCCCACAACTTGACTCCAGTCCGTCCAAAACTTGACCTAAAATGTGACGCAACTGAAAAATAATTTGATATTTATAATTTAAATGACTTTTTATTTTAATTAAAATTGACCATATTCTAGAAAAAAATATAAAATGTTTGTTATTTAGCATTATTTTACTTTTTTCATTTATTATATTTATATATATATATCTTAAAATTTTTATTTTATAAAATTATTTATCTTTATTTTTTATATTAATAGTATTTCAAAAATTTTATCCACATATAAATAAGTATTATATAGGTAAAATATATTATATACGTATATATACATACATATTTGTTTACATATATAATAAATAATATAAAAACATAATACACATAATATATTATATAATGTTAAAAAATAATAAAATTTTACTAACTTTAGTATATGTTAAAATAAAATAAATAAATAAATATTTTTTTAATTTTTAATTAATAATTTATTAATTTATAAAATAATTTAAAATTATATGTATTTAAATAAATTAAATTTAAAATAATTTAACTCTAATTTATTCAATTTCATCTATTTGATATCTCTATTCGTAGAGGAGATGAATTCAATAATGTTTTGACGATGATAGAGCTTTGCAGTACTTGAGAAGCTTTTTCCCAATTGTTGCCATAAAGACTCCTTCCTATTTTGCATAAGAAAAATGAAGAGACCTCATTGACAGACGATCCATCAAACTCATGGACAGAGGCAAGAACACCCGCAGAAGTTTGCATTTACAATTAAGAATGTGATACGAGATGAACTTTCAAAACCAGTAAGGCACAAGCGTGAGGCTTTCCTCAATTGGGTTTCCAATGGATTTCACCCAAAAAGCCTCTTTCTAAAAATTGTTCAATAATTCTTGACACATTTGCCTGGGGCAGCTACCAACCCATTTTTCGAATTTGTGTTTTTTATTTGCTATTTTTTGAACAGCAGCTATTTTGAATCTGAATTTCAAAATATGGAAGTATCAAACTTCAGAATTAATAAGGAGAAAAAAAAAGTTCCAATCCCTCGACTAATTTTCATAAACTATTGGAAAAAATTAAAAATAAAAAAATTCCACCGGTTCTCAATCGAAGGGTAGAAGATAGGCAAAGGCACCAAAGAACCACAAAAGCATTCTACCAAACAAAATTCAACAATTTTAACTTTGACAAATGAAAAGCTATTTTGTTCACAATAATACCAAATATTTTGTTCACAAGCGCCACAATACTTGAAACTCAAACAATCCTTACCCGCATGAACATCCATAAGCGAAATGTTCATAAAACACACCAGTAAAATGAAAGAGACGCACGCTTTAATCAGTAGTCATCTCCTTCTTCACCATCCTCCCCTTCATTGAACTCAGCGCCAACTTCCTCATAATCCTTCTCCAAGGCAGCAAGATCCTCGCGGGCCTCGGAGAACTCTCCTTCCTCCATGCCCTCACCCACATACCAGTGCACAAAGGCACGCTTACAATACATGAGATCAAACTTGTGGTCAATGCGGGAGAACACTTCTGCAACACTAGTGGAATTGGAGATCATGCAGACAGCCCTCTGCACCCTAGCAAGGTCAGCACCTGGAACAACAGTTGGTGGCTGGTAATTGATGCCACACTTGAACCCAGTAGGACACCAGTCAACAAACTGGATTGTGCGCTTGGTCTTGATGGTGGCCACAGCAGCATTCACATCCTTGGGAACAACATCCCCACGGTACATGAGACAGCAAGCCATGTACTTACCATGGCGGGGGTCACACTTAGCCATCATGGATGAAGGCTCGAAAGCACTGTTGGTAATCTCCGCAACTGAGAGTTGCTCATGGTATGCCTTCTCTGCTGAGATAACAGGGGCATAAGAGGAAAGCATGAAATGAATCCTGGGATAAGGAACCAAGTTTGTTTGAAACTCAGTAACATCCACATTGAGAGCCCCATCAAACCTCAGAGAGGCAGTGAGGGAAGAGATCACCTGAAACACAAAGGAAAGAAAACCGACATTAATAATCATCTTCTGCATTGATCAATGGCCATCAAATAAAACCCCATAAAAATTACCAAACGATAATTACCTGAGAAACAAGACGATTGAGATTGGTGTAAGTGGGACGCTCAATGTCAAGAGATCGCCGGCAAATGTCATAGATAGCCTCATTGTCAAGGAGCACAGCAACATCAGTGTGCTCAAGGAGAGAGTGGGTTGAGAGGACGCTGTTGTAAGGCTCAACAACAGATGTTGAAACCTGGGGTGAAGGATAGACAGTGAAGCCAAGCTTTGATTTTTTGCCATAATCAACAGAGAGACGCTCCAAGAGAAGTGACCCAAGTCCAGAACCAGTACCGCCACCAACAGCATTGAACACCAAGAACCCTTGCAGGCCAGTACAGTTGTCGGCGAGCTTCCTGATGCGATCCAAGCAGAGATCAACAATCTCCCTCCCGATGGTATAATGTCCACGAGCAAAGTTGTTGGCAGCGTCTTCCTTGCCGCTGATGAGCTGCTCAGGGTGAAAGAGCTGGCGGTAGGTTCCAGTTCTCACTTCATCAATAACAGTGGGCTCGAGATCAAGGAAAACGGCACGAGGGACGTGCTTTCCTGCACCTGTCTCACTAAAAAAGGTGTTGAAAGCATCGTCTCCTCCGCCTACAGTCCTGTCCGTTGGCATCTGGCCATCAGGCTGATGAAACAGAAATAATAAGAATGATTAATAATAATCGCATCTCTCTCTATATCATCCAAACCCTAACAAAATTAACGAAATACATATTCTCAAAGATAACTATTCTACGCAACAAAAATTCCAGCAAAAAAATTGCAAATCACCAGATCTGATTGAACACATTACGAAAACCACATATCTACAAAAGAGGCAAATATCTGCGATGTAATCGCCTTAAGATTAAAAGAAAAAAACGAATCTAACATATTTCTCATCGGAAATTCGTCCAAATTACACGAAAAATCCTAGATCAGGAGACATTCAAATCGAAATGCACAAAAACAAGAACAACAACAAAAATAAACCAGAGATATAAAGATATACACAATCAATACAAGGATCACCGATATGAATAAAAACCGAGAGAGAGAGAGAGAGAGAGAGAGAGAGAGAGAGGCGGTTACCTGAATGCCATGCTCGAGGCAGTAAAGCTCCCAGCAGGCATTGCCGACCTGAATACCGGCCTGACCGATGTGGATTGAGATGCACTCTCTCATTTTCTCGCCTTAACAGAAAACTCCAGAAGGGGCTTTGCAGGGACCGAAGAAGAAAGAGATGATCGAGAGCTGATAGAGCTACTACAATCGCGGCGGCGGCGTTTATGAAGACGCCTTCCAATTTGTGGGTTACTTTTGGTTTTCGGGGATCGGAGTTATTATATAGAGATGGAAGCGCGAGGAAGGAGAAGGGCCAAAGGGTCCTCTCACAGGATGGTTTCTATAACTACGGTTAGTGAACCGTGGTTGAAAAATGTGCCAGCGAATATTTGGTTGGGACAGGCTGGTCTGACTAACTGCTAACCATGGTTTGATTGCCCCCCGCTCCATTTTTTGAATTTTGATTTCCGGATTTCGGCTTGAGGTAACGGACTCGAGACTTGAGTTAAATTACAACGGTGCCCTTGTGCTCCTCCGCTTGAAAAGGGCAATGGTGTGTCATTTTAGTTGGACTCTCTCTGTTGCGTGAGACGGCAGCGTAACGGAAAAAAATATAAGCGGACAAAAGCTGCAAAGGAGCAGTGTGCAGGAAGGAGGTGCGATGAAATTCGGCAGGCGCGTGGTTTTTCTTTTTTTCTTTTTTCTAATAGAAAAAAAGGGAAAAATATAAAAAAGATAAAAAAATGAAGCATCGCGCAGCAGCCCAAAACAGGCCGAATGGCCACCCACGCCGTTAAATTCGGCAAATGTAAATTTATGCGGGTTTTTAATTTAATAAAATTCAGATTTTTTCTTAAAAATTTTTAATGAAGGAGGAAAGAGAAAAAGCTAAAATTAAAATACAAAAACTATCTGCCCCTAGAGACAGCAACCCTAACGAGATCCGCAAATAGTAGAGTTCCCGAACCTGGAGGAAGAGAGATCTAAAATTCGATTGCTATTTTGCTTGTAACTCTTAAATTAGCCACGAGGTTCGGACAAAAATCATTTTCTCTAAGGTTGTGTTTGGAGGTTGCAAATTAGGGTAAATTCAAATGGTCAGGAGCATTCTCTTTATGATTTTATCAAATGCGGGAAAAAAATTTTTTTTTTTGGCTCCATAATAATTTTTTGTTAGTCTCTATTTAATATACTTTAGAATGTCACACAACAATATTCGTTGGGATGCCAAAAAAAAAAAAAAAAAACCAAAGATTCACTTCCCACGCTGAAGCCCGCCAACCCCGACGAGCCTTTTGCAAACCCCTCAACGCTAAATCTTAAAGAAGCCTTCTGTTGGTGGAGTATTTTGTATAAAATACTCAGTGTATAGTATAATTATAAATTACTTTTTTGTAGTTATTTGTGTCTATGGAATTTGCGGTTAGTAATTCCTTTAGAATTGCGATTTGGGATCGTGACGTTTCAACAATCTTGTCATTGTAATAGATGTGCACCTACAAATTGCCATAATTTGATAAGATCACGACCTAAAAAGGCTTATAGTCTCGGTTCACAGTACCTACACACAAAATCACTACCAAACATGCCGTGTCCGCAGTGTAATTGAAAAATGCTTTCCAACCGCCGATATGCCCGTAAATTAAACCTCAACCATACCGATCCTACAACGGACAATATGTTCATGTAATTCCAGCACAATCAATCGAAACATTTTTCTTAAAATATGTTAGTTTCTTGTTCGAGTCCTACTGAGTTTTTTGTTTTTTTTTTTATCTTTCTGCCTTCCTTTTGAAAAAATGGACGGTATTGAACTGGGCGGAGAGAGGGGACTCCGACACTTTGGTTTTTCCTTTGTACTTTGCCTGTGGCCAAGATTGCTTCGCCTCTGGCTCGTGGGTTGTACCATTCCCTGCGAATGTCCCCGGTACACCAACAGAAGTCCGCGGCAGCATTTAACATCCAGCAAGAGTTTAATAGCGACCAGACACCCACTGAGAAAAAAAAAAACAAAACAAAATCATTTTTAATTGGCCACTCTGTGAGGTGAAATGTCCTGTTGTTGTCTTTGAAACGGATGGTATGGCATAAATTGAGAACCTTTATTTATTTATTTATTTATTGGGGGGAGTAGGGTCAATGCGATTAATGTACATGAGATGGCTGAAATATTTAGTTAGAAATAATAAAAAAAAACTATAATTGCATTAAAGAAAAAAAAAGAAAATTAAGGTGTGTAAATATACTTTTGTTAAAGGTAATTTTGTTTTTTATAATCAAATTGTCACAACGTAGACTTGAGACTTAATTCACTGCATAAATTCATATTAGATTTTCTATAATAAATCTAAATTTAAATTATTTACAATATGTATAAATTTTTGTTTTTTAACAATTTCCTTTTTCCTATAATAAGTCTGAATTGGAATTAAGTTTTTTAACAAATGCTTACTAAAGGTGTAAAATAAGTAAAATAATGGATGAATTGGCTTTTTTTTTTTTTCCTGAAAAGAAACTAACTGTAAGAATCGAAAAGAGAAAAAAAAAACATTGGATAGAAATATGAGAAATAAAATTAAACAAATTATAAATATACCTGCTGGTCTCCATGTGTTAGAAATTACCTCGCTATCACTTGTACTGCCCAAGTAATTCAAATCACATTTGCTCTAATCTTAAATATATCGATAGTTTTATTTTATTAGTGACTTTTTTTTTCCCCGATAAGTTTGAACATTTTTTCTTTCCAATTCTGAAAAAAAAAAAATCACTTTCTATTATTATTATTATTATTATTATTTGTTTTCATTGCCATGTTAGCCAAACAAAACTAGAAAATAAATTCCTTTTTTCTCATTGTTGACATTCAAACGGAGCGCAGCCTTGTTATTCTATATTGGGCCTCGTGAACCTCTATGGGCTGCTTTATAACTCTGGCTTTCCATTGCCGGGGTTTGCTGTAGATCCAGGGGACGGGCCCTCGCAGTATTCTGGTCTCAATGGGCATTTATGTGTTTGTTAAAAAATAATTTATTAATAAAAAATATTTATTAACAATTTTTTATAAATAATAAATTATTTTATTATTTAACAGTATTATTAAAAATATTTTTTATAATTTAATTTTTATAGAATAAAATTAAAATAACAAAGTCAAAAAATTTAATATAAATAGATTATTATTAAAAATAAAATTTAATTAAGTCTTAATAAGATAAAATAAAAATTTAATATTAAATAAAAAAATTTTATGATGACAATAATGAAATTGACATGTAGTAAGAGTAATGATATAATTAATTAATAATTAATAAAATTAATAATTAGTTTAAAAGTGTATATTCTCTCTCTCTCTCTCTCTCTCTCTCTCTCTCTCTACTTGTGTGAAAGATGGCTTTTTCTTATTTTGAGTAGGAGTCGTTTTTTTAAAGTGATTATTATTATTTTATTAATTATATATTTAAATTTATCAAATAAAAAAATTAAAAAAATATTTCATAAAAAAAAACCGCGTAGAATTTTTAAACATTAAGTCTTCTATTTTGTGGTCAAGGATAACAATATCTTTATTTTTGTTTTTATTTTTATTTTCATTATTTTGTTTATAGCCCACAACAGAGAGCTAGCTTTCGGCCTCTGTTTAGCCTTCCAGTTCCTTTTATTTTTACTGGTGGACTCTCTTCTTTCATTGTTCTAATGGAGGCTCGAAGCCCAATTGCAAGAGAACTCTATCCAGCAGAATCTTGGACCTTAGAACACCCCGAATATCCAGCATAGGTATTGGGCCAATTATATGGGCTTTTCTGGTCGACTCTCATTTACGCTATTCCCAGTCTAAAGTTCCGTTGCCGATGGCAATCATCTTTAATTTTTTTGGTGATCTGATGCTGATGTGTGCCCATCCGGTAGATCTCGGAGCTAAGAATTGGCATTATCAGGAGCAAGCTTGCAGATCTCGCGACAAGAAACACATAATTTAAAGGATGTAATACAGAAACAAAAATGTTAAGGAGACACGGGGCCCTTCACATGCTTATTTCATATCTCACGGACTGCGCGGACCAAAACTGGAGACTATGGCTCTTTCGCAAGAAATAGAAGATCTAATATGTTACAGGCGGACATTGTGGACCACCCCGCCACCAGCATTTGGATGTTCTTGCCATTACATGATAGATAAGAACCCCAACCAGAACAAGACTTTTAAGGGTATGGACTGGACTTGCCCATATCCTTCTTTTCATTCTTCTGGTTACCATCATCTTTGTTGATGACAATGCCAACAAATTTGCATGGCTCGGCATCTTTCAGCATTTGCACAACGCTTCTCATGGTAGGTCTATTATAGGGAAGCCTTGCAGTACACAAAATTGCAATCCTCAGTACCTTGATGGCATCCTCCTTGAAGACTTCCGGAATTCTTGAGTCCACTATGCTCAGCACATCCCTTTTACTCTTCAATCTGCTCGCAACCCACTCTACTATGTCTTTGCTGTCTCCGAATTCTGGCTCTATTGGCCTCTTTCCACTTACCAGCTCCATTAATACCACACCAAAGCTATACACATCGCTCTTCTCATTCACTTTGGATGTGTATCCATATTCTGCACAAATAAAATTTTATTAACAATTAGAAACAGCGTTAAAATGACGGCACAAGCAATCGCTTTAAACAACTTGATCAAGCAAAGTTATTTAGGTGATCATGCTGCACGGAGGAGTACACTTACAGTCAATAGACTTGCAGAAAAAGGAATAGAAAACGAGGTTCCCTTACCAGGAGCTATATAGCCATGCGTTCCAGCGATCACATGGGTGGAGTCCCTGCCACCATTTTTTTGAGCGATCTTAGCAAGCCCAAAATCTGCTATTCTAGGCTTCAAGAACTCATCGAGCAAAATGTTGCTGGACTTGACATCCCTGTGAATTACTGGATGATCACACCCATGGTGGAGATACTCCAATCCTTTGGCTGCCCCAACAGCAATTTCATACCTTATCTCCCAATCAAGCTCCATCTTATTTGATGAATGCAGTCGGTCACATAAACTTCCATTAGGCATGTACTCATACACCAACAGGCTTGAGTCTTCACTGGTAATACTACAATACAATTTCACCACATTGATATGCCTTATGGAGCTCAGTGTCTGAACCTCTGCGACGAATTCTTTACATTTCCCATCCCGTTTGCCGAGCATCGGTGTAGTGCTCCAGCTCTTTTTCTGGCAGTTAGAATTAGTGTTCCAGATATGTTTCACTGCTAGTTCTTTACCATTAGCAAGTGCTACTCTGTACACATTTCCCGATCCACCTGTCCCTATCAGATTCTCTCGTTTAATTGAATCAAGGATCTCATCCTCACTAAAGCTTAATACATGGAAGGACCTCACGTCCCAAGATTCTTCCCTCCAGGAACGTTCATGGTCCTTTTCTCTCTTCTTTGAGTACAAGAAGCATCCAACTGACACAAGCGCAATCGCCAAACCTACAGCAATGCAAAGAATGAGTGTACGCACATCTTTGGGCATCCTGGATTTGGGCAAGCATCGTTGAAAGGAGCTGATTGTTCGGCTGCAGAGTCCGGGATTCCCAGCAAAGCTACCGTTGTAAGCTTGGATCGACAGAGACTGAGGTATGCTGCCGGCTAGCCTATTGTGTGAAAGATCAAGAAGGCTTAGTCTCAAAGATGATAAGCTTTCTGGAATTGGACCCGAAAGTTCATTGCCCGACAAGTTCAGAGCGTTCAGGATAGGCAAAGATCCCAAAGAGCTTGGAATTTCACCAGACAGTAAATTGTGAGCCATGTTTAGGTCGCTAAGAGAATCACAAGAGCCTAACGACTGCGGTATTGAACCAGAGAACATATTGTTTTCGAAATGAAGGCTGCCCACTCGCTCCAGTTTCCCAAGCGTGCCCGGAATTTTGCCTGAGAACTGATTGTCATTTAACTTTACCATAAACAACGAAGTAGCTTGCGAAATCTCCTCCGGCAATTCACCCGATAAACGATTGTTTCCGAGGAACAACTGTCCGAGCGATTTGGCCTTTCCAATATCAGGCGTTATAGGACCTTCAATTTGGTTGAACTCGAAATCAATTATCGTCAACTCTGGTAATCCCCAGATTCCAGCAGGAACCTTCCCTGAAAGCGAGTTTTTGCTGACTCTAAATCGCATCAAGGTTGTGCAATTCGCATAAGTGGCTGGAATTTCTCCAGTCAAATTGTTTTGCAGCATGAGAAGGTCCCTCATTGTCCCCTTCTTGCACATATCCGGTGGAAGAGGACCGGTGAAGTAATTCTCCGACACGTCGATAAAATCGAAGTTAGCCCATGATCCAAGCTGTGGAGGAAGAGACCCGGTTAGCTGGTTCGTGTAAAGAGACAGGTTCACAAGTTTCTTGAACTGGCCGAACTCTGCCGGCACTTTCCCAGAAAACCCGTTCTCAAATAACTGCAGAGAGACCAAATTTGACAAGAACCTCAATTCAGACAAGTCCCCTTCTAGAGAGTTGCTCGAGGCATCGAACTTTTCCAGCCTCGTCAGGTTACGAAGACCAAGTGGCAATTTTCCGGACAGGTTGTTGTCGTAAAGCTCCAGCTGTCTGAGCTTTTGAAGCTTTCCTATCTCGGGAGGGATCCTGCCGGACAAATGATTATCGGAAAGCTCGAAGTTTGCGAGCTCGGAGAGATTTCCGATCGCCGGTGGGATTGTACCCTCTATGCTGCAATTCGACAAGTAGAGCCAAATAAGTTTTGTTAGCTTCGAGACCTCCTCTGGAAACGGAGTAAGATCGAATTGATTGTCTCCTAAGCTTAATGTGACAAGGCTCGTCATGTTTTCCAGCGATTTCCATGGGAAAACCCCGGAGAAGCCACTTAGGTTCAGGTACAGATGCTGTAATTTACTGAGAGAGGATATATCTGGAAATGGTCCAGTGAAAAAATTGTTTCCAAGGTCCAGGTATTGCAACTGAGTGCACTTGTTCAAGTCCTCGGAGACACTGCCGACTAAGGAATTGAAGCCCAGTGAAAGCTTCTCCAAAAATTGAAGCTGGCATATGGAATCAAGACGAAGAACTCCGACCAATTTCTGATTAGAAAGCTCGATTTCCCTGACGGATTTCCCTGAATTACAAGTAATTCCGGTGAAATTGCAAATGGAGTTATCGGAATTCCAAGACTCGAAGACATTGGTGTCTGACTCTTCAAGTGCGGATTTAAGGCTCAGTAGCAGTCGAAGCTCGTCGGACTCGACGCCAGACAAGAAGGGAGAGAGGAAACAGAAAACAAACAGGGGTAAAATGAGCATCCGAGAAGAATACACCGTTGACATGGCGGCCAGGGAACCGGAATCCGGGGACGACGCTCTTTTCTTTTTTTTCTTGTTTTTTTTTTTTTTTAGATATATATATAATTTTTATGCTTAAGTTTGGTCAGAAAGAAGAGGAATGGAAGCAACCGAAAACAAGACAAAGGGCAATTTTAAATCAAAGGTGGCGGGCGGCTTGCACAGCGTATACTGTGAGGTTGTAGTTTCGCGGATGTCACGGCAAGTGCACCTGCTTCCACTAATTATTTATAAGGTTGGTTTTTCATTGTTGCCGTCACAGATAATATAATTGATCCTGTGCGCACGAGTACATTTGATGATCATGTGTTACCACCGTTTTTAATTTTATGTTTGGCCCTACCCAGATTGGAACTTCGATTGTTTCCTTCCCTTTTTTTTTTTTTTTTTTTGGTCTATTAAGAGAAATGCACCACGTAAAAAGAGGAAATTATCTTATTTTTCGTAAATTTTTGATCATTTTGTAGAGGTATGATATTGGTTCCTGAAATTAATGTCCCCTAAGAACAAAGCATTGATACGATACAATCAAGGCACATCGAGTCCTGAAATTAATATGACTGACAACAAGAGTAAAACTATTGAGGAGAGTTGAGACATCTCTATGATAGACCTCAATGCAATGCAGTAAAATACAATGAAATGAAACTTTTGTTTTTAATAGTTTCTGATACAATTAAGGCATAAGATCAAAATATGAGCTGGAAAGAAAACACTCTCGAGAAGGACACTTTGAACTCATAATGACCGAAAAAGGGGTTTCCAGTTCTCCAAGATGATGATCCCCCCCCCCCCAAAAAAAAAAAAAATCCACAATGAGTAATAAATGGGGTTTTCAAGAGAGAATAATAACCGCTCAAACTTCCAGCGGCAAGTTTGGGCGAGAAACAGAACTTCTAGCCAACCAATCCTGAGTTTCAATTGTCGGAAAAAAATTTAAGGCCCATAAAAATAATGCGCTCAAATAAATATAACTAATTTTTATATTATATATTTATTTTTATATTATATTAATATTATATATATAACATTAAATATTATATATATTATATAAAAATTAATTATACTTAATTAATTATATATATAGTTGAACTAGTCGAATCCTTAGTTAACTCAAATCACAAGCACGTGAATAATGTCATCTAGAACCTTTGAAAAGAGTGCATAGAGCCAACCACTGTCACACGCGCGCGTGAAGTCATTTTGCCGTCACAAGTGCGTCTGAGGAAAAGCCAACAAAAAAAAAAAAAAAAAAGAAAACATATTCCGCGTCGCGAGGGTGACGGCGTCGGACTCAGCGATTGTCTCCGCGCGAAGGATTTACTAAAATAAAAGGGGCGAGTACACGGAAGCGCCACTTGGAGCGTCGATGAAAAAGTGAATTCTATTGACTTTGTTTAGTTTTTGTATTACGAGGTAACGTTAAGCCGGGAATACTCGGGACTCTAATCAATCATTGCGAAGTCTCCGACCCCAAGGCTCACCGTGCGCGCCGGTTGTAACGTGCAGCGTATAAAACCCGTTTCACGCGTCGGACAGGTGAAAGAGGATCTTCGTGACCCGTCTCACACGTCTCTCTATAAGCTACTTTTTCTTATTTATTTATTAAAAAAAAATTATTTATAAAAAATAAATTATTTTTATTATTTAATTATATTATTAAAAATTACTTTTTATTATTATAAAATTAAATTAAATAAATAAAATAAAAAATTAATATAAATTAATTATTAGTATAAATAAAAATTATAAAAATTATTAATTTTTTTACTAAATAAAATGAATTTTAATATTAAATAACAAAAAAATTATTATGATGATAAAAAAATTAACTTATAATTGAGGATGAATAATTATTTAAATTGACGATAATTTGAATATAATATTTTTTTATGTCACGCACTCTCTAATTTGTCACGAATTTTTAAAAAATAATTTTTATTTATTTTAAATAGTATTTATTTTTTAAAAAAATTATTTTTTTAATTTTATAATTATTTTTATTAAATAAAATAAAAAATAAAAGAATTATTAAAAAAAAAAGAAAAGAAAAGAAGAAGAATGTTCTGTGGAAAATAAACGGACCTTTATTTGCCAGTCCAAACGGACCCTTGCAATTCTAAAGCTATTTACTAGCCGACAACTGTGATGTGGCCGATCCATTTATGGTCAAAAGTTCACGGCTCCTTTGTCCTATGGTCACTGATTTTTATCGTTACTCGAAAGAAAAATCTAATTTCGATTTGTGAGAATCGAAAGCTTATTCTTTTTTCTAACGAGCTAAAACAAAACGTCGAGATACCCATAATCAACTAAAAGTCTTCATTTCATTTCATGCTTACGTTGCTTCAATCTCGACTACAAAAAACAAACAAAAATTTGAAAAGATTAGTGCACCCCCAATGATGCTCTTGGATTTCTGCATTAAAAAGGCCGAGGGCATCGTAGTCAAAAAAGATCGCCCATCATTGTCTTTGGCTTGAAAATGAGTAGAGGAGCATTCATATGAATTATTTCCATCAGTACTTGGGTTAGTCTCAATAATTAGGATTACAATTCTTGCACTTATCAAACTAAACACACACCAAAAAAAAAAAAAAACAAGAAGAAGAAGAAGAAGGAAAGTCTCTGATTGGAGAGAAGAAGGATTACTCTTCCTCTGTTCAGGTTTATAGACATACCCACATAAAAAAAAAAAAAAACAATTATGCAGGAACGACTAAAAATTGGAAATCCAAAATGGCGCGTGTCGTTTTGAGGTTTGAAAGTTCTTGGGCGTTTGCAGTGCTTTCACTAGGCGGAAATAGAATTATTAAAATAATAATAATAATAATAATAAGCACGTGCGCTTGCAACAGTGCAAGCACGCAGAAAAGAAAGGCAAATTCGATGAATCCCCTCCGGAGTCAATTACAAAAGAATCCACTAAATGAAAGCAAAGAGAGAAAAGCAAATTACCAAAAGCAAATTTGATTTCGAGATGAATTGGTAGCGAAACACCCAACAAAAATCTTCTAGAGACTGGAACGGTCCGAGTTTCCTGACTCGTGCTCTGGTATTTGCTGCCATATATATTTGGTAGTTTTTTCAAGTATTTACTAGATATAAACGAAAAAGAAAAAAAAGAGAGGAAAATATCTCAATTATTTTATTTTGAATTAAAATAATAAATTAAATATAACTAACGCTACAAGGGCAGCAACTTTCCGCATAATTGTGTTGCACGTGTGCATGAAAATTAGATGATAATAGACAATTGGACGTCTATTTTAACGTGACGTGAAAAAACTGAATCTTTTTTTTTTTTTTTTTGGGTTTTAAGAGTTAAAGTTGATAGAAAGTAAGAGTTCATGTAAGTTGTAGGAACCATCACAAAGATACTTTTATTAACTAAGTAAATAAATAAATTAAAAAAAAACGACTTTTGTTCCATATCTCTGGTTTTCTAGGCCAGGTCATATCTCAAGCTCTGATCAATTAAATATATTGCGTACCTCATGGCTAAACGAGTTTTTTTTAAAAAAAAAATCTAAAATATTTATTCTTCCGTTTTTTTCTTCTGTACACAAAAACCATTATTCTTATTAATTAGCTTCCCAATAATTATTCGGCGAGAAAATCGATCACATACTCACGAATACTGATATACAGAATCTCCACTCGCTGATTCCAACGAATAAGTCCGAAAGTCTTGTACCTTTTTTTTTTTTCTTTGAGCAGCCGCCGGAAGGTTGTACCCGCTCCTTGCTAAAGGCCAGACAGATTTTTCACCGGCGTGAGGTTCGTACCTACGCCCTTCACATTCTAGAAATTTTTACTGTTTAAACTGCTACAAAGACTCTGTTTTGGCCTTTATTCTATACCCCTTATATTCTAGTTTATTGGGTAAATTTTGAACCTTATATATACACACATACATACCCCACATACGCGATCCGTATATATTGTCACGGATCATTACTACCTCCTCAAAAGATAGCCTTTTAGGGTATGCAACACCTACATTTATATGCCTCAAAATTCTCTCTTCTTATTTAACGCGGGAGACAAGTCTCATACACTCGTCCGTCACACTCTTCCCCACTAAATTCATCGACGTCTTTGTCGAGAATTGGGACTTCTTGACTTTCTCTTGTCTACTCTTTTCACACGAAATACTTAGTAAGAGACATCAAAATAAGGATCAGTATTATCTCTAATACCACTTATTACGAAATTATTACTCTCTCCTCAAAAAGCAGTCTTTTAGAGTGTACAGCACTCATATTTATATGTTCTAAGATCCTCTTCTTTCTATCCGATGTGAGAGACGAGTGTTATACACCCATCCTCACAATATGCATATGAAATGGTTCTTCACTGAACGCGATGTCCAAATGGCTCTAAATTTAAGCTGGCCTCCGACTCTTACGTAGCGTTTTTTTTTTTTTGGTTTTCTATCAATTAATTTTGATTGATCTTCGCACTCGTGACGCGCAATTTTGTTGATTCGATGTGCACGAATTAATGCTAAATAGTAAAAATTATATATATATATATATATAAACTAGACATATTATTGAAATTTCTGTTGTACAGAAGGAGGAGTGAGGAGCTATCTATTTTGGACGAAAAAATTGCATTCTAGAATCTCGAAGTGCCTTTCTCTTTGACTATAAGGTGTATGTATAATACATATTTAATCTATTTTTGCTATCTTCGTTCGACAAGGCACTACGCATTAGTTTTAGAATTCAGTGTGCTTCTTCTTCAATCAAGTCAAACTCTGATCATTTACGGCGAGATTAAAAAATTTGCAAAATATTACTTCGTTGTGGTCCGGCCTTTTCAACTTTAAACATTCGTTTACCAACCAAACCAACCTCGAAGTTTTTAATTTTTTTTGGGGATAAGCCATAAGCGTCTGCCATAGATGGTTCTATGCAATTGTTTATCTGGCCCTGGTGGGGTAGTGTTAGAAATTTTTAATAAATAATATTAAAATATTTTTAATAATATTTTTATATTAAAAATTTAATTATAATATAGTTTAATTAATAAAAAAATAATTTTATATATTATAATAATTATTAAAAATAATAATTTTAAAAATAATTTAGAATTAATAGATATATATATAATTATTTTTAAATATATATAAAAATTTTATTTAAAATATATAATTATAATAAAAATTAAGAAAAAAATCAATTGTTAAGTTAAAATAAATTTTTTATACATATTAATAATTTTAATTTTAATAAATTTAAATGTTTTATTTAAGATATTATTTATATAAATATACTTAATTTTAAAATTTTAAAAAATTAATATTTATAATAATAAATTTAATAAAAAATATAATGGTTATCGAATAAAGGATCTTAAATTGGGATAAATAATATGATTGCTTATTTTTTTCATTTTTTTTCTTTTGGTAGAAAGGCTGCTAATTAGACGTTAGGTTGGTAAACCTCTTCTGTTATATAAATTATTTTCCAAGTTATTCTAGATATTCTAATTCAAAAATTGAAATATTTAACTATAAATGTATTATATGGCTAATTTTGATCATTTTAACTAGAATATAATGGTGTCACATAATAATTTATAGGAGATAAGTCAACAATTAGTTCTTCAATATTTTATAAATTTTTTAATATTGTCCTATATATTTTCACTTATTAATTTTTGTTATAAATCTACTTTTTATTTTTTGTTCCAATTGAGTCCATTTTTCAACAAAATTTAATCAACTCGTTAAAAATTATAATTAATGAAAGAAAAAGAGAGAAATACATTAATTATTTCATAAATTTTGATCCTATAACTTTGCATATTTTTTCAATGCGGATTGTAGTGAAAAAATATGTAAGGATTCAAAATTGATTAAATGAACAAACTAATTCACTTACTTATAGATTTCTTTTTATTTAATTTTAGCAGTAGGCCAAATTCCATCTAAAAATGTACCGGAGTGAAATGAAAATAAAAAATCTAGAATAAAATAACAAAGTTAAAAGGTACGAGACTATATTAAAAATTTTCATAAAGTCCTGGGACTAAAATTTGGCTTATTCCCCAATTTATAGAGGGCTCCTAAGGGGTTAAGATTCTTCTCTAGACCGTCCCAAAATGGGATATCCTATAAGTAATTGTCTATTCGAGATTTGTTTGTCTCTTTTATTTCCCCCATTAATTACCTTAAAATCTGACCAAAAGAAAAGAGGGGGGGATAGATATAACATCTTAGGACAATAAAAGAATAAATTAGGCTGATATATGATATTAAACACAAGAAAACTCCATTCGATTCTTATTATATGCTTAGTGTGATAGTATCAATACTGTAATATTGCAGCAACAGCAGTGAATTTTTAGTTGGATTTAAAATGTGTACAACACAAACCTCATGCTTCATGTGTTTTCTTCTTCTTCTTCTTCTTCTTCTTCTTCTTTATTTTTTTGGTTTTCTGTACATGATTGTCCATGCCATTAATTAGTACATTCAACTACTCAAAAAACAGACGCCATATTTATTGGCGTACGGTGGGGTTGGAGGTAGAACAGCTGTGTTGGTATGCGACCTCTTGATTTCGCCCACAAGGATAAGATTCACGTCCAGTCCAACAACATCAAAATATATCTCCCTTTATTGATAGGATTGCTGGACCTCTACGCGGTGTGTCTAGCAGAACCTCCTCTCCATTGTAGCTCATGGTGGCTAATCTATCCGAACTCTAGACTACGAAAAAGGAAGCAAACATCCCTTGCCAATTAACCAAACATCTGTTGGCCATGTGATGTAAAGTTTAATATAGATAAAAAGATGGGATAGAGACAAAAATGAAAAAGGGAAAAAAGGTAAAAAGTAGATCAAAAGGGTAAAGCACTACCCGCAAAAATGGTTGATCTGGAGATTCTCAATCAGAGAATTGGTTTTAGTCATTATCTATTCAAAGAGAAACATGAACACTCGACTTCCAGTACTCGAAAGGATCTTTGGTCCACGATTTCATTTCACATTTTGCACACTCTCTCGTGTCTCTCGGCATCATTTAATTAATAAAAAGATGCTTCATCTGTTTCCTCCTTGCTCTCTCCCTCTGCGGACGTAAACAGGACAAAGATGCTTCCGAGTCCCGCCATTGACCATAGCCTTTTTGTTCTGCTTCACTTCCGTAAAAGAATAAAATAAAATAAAATAAGAAGAATGCATTACAGACAAATTTATAATGCTGGCTTTGTCACAACCCAACGCCGACTGGTCCTTTTTTAGTGAGAAGCTTCTGCCGACTAGCCCACTTGATCGAAAAACTTTGACCATCGAAGTTATTCGATAGAGATATATTTTTTTATATAGTTATATATATATATATATATATATATATATATATATATTGTTCAATGATTGATTTATCTTTACCCTTTTTATCCCCTAAAAAATATGTATTATATCTACTTTTTTATATTCATGATTATAAAAATAACGTTTTAAAATTATTAATTGTACATTTATATTTATTAAGTAAATAATAATTAATATTAAATACGTATTATAATAATAGAATTTGAGCCATTTCTTATTAAAATTTATATACATGTAACATTTCTCTTTTATTATTGTTATTGTTATTTAAAAATTCCCACGTTCTAACCAAAATCATTGATTCCTTGATTTGTTTTGGAGCAATTATTCTAAACAATCGATGTGTGGGCATTGTACTTCTAAATGCATTTGATATCCATTGTTGGGCTAGGATTTAATTACCCAAAATATTAGTCTGGGGAAGACTTAGTACGTATTTTCCATCTGCTTTCTTTCTGTCGTTTTCTATGCTGCAACTCCAAATTTCACTTCTTCTTTCCCAATCATTCATCTTTGAATTTGCTTACATCACGTTGACCACTACAGGAATCCCCGTGTGGGAAGGACAACCTAGATAATGCTTGGGCTAGAGGAGCCGACTAGGCCCAAGCACTTTGTCTCTCTCTCTCTCTCTCTCTCTCAGATCATTGTGCACAAGTAGCCCACTTTCGAGTTGTGAGCTTTGATCCATCAAGAATAATGGAGTGTTTCTGCCTATGAGACTCTAATATAATAGTTTATGGTAATAGTTTATGGTAAACTGTTCTTTTTAATGTTAAAAAATATAAAAGTTTATGGTAATATAAACAATCATTTATATTATGTAATTTACCATTTAATAAATTTTATAATAGACAAAAAAAATTTCAAATCACCTCTATAGAATTTTTCTTTGTTTCTTCTTCTTCTTCTTCTTCTTCTTCTTTTGTGGGATAAGTTACTTCTATCAAATGTTAATCCAACGATAGAATTCATCGATGTGTGAAGTTGAATGGTCAGGTTCACAGCAGGTAAACACCCCATATTTCCAAACATGAGTGCATTAGTTTTACACTTTTTTTCCTTAAAAAAAAAAAAAAAAAACAAAGAAAGAAACAACAAAAGAATACATTTTATTCAATTAGCAAACACTGTAAAATGGCCAGCTTCACGTAGCCATAAAACTTGATGTAGCCCTCATGTTAGAGACGCAAAAATAGTCTGTTTACCAAAAAAAAAAAAAAAAAAAGGTAAACTATATAAAGATATAAATTCCATGCATAGATTTGACAAAATATTTATCCATCGCAGGACAGACAAGCATAAAAAGCCAAAGGATTCAAAACTAGGTCGTGAATGCTAGAGTCAAATTAGAATTGACTACAGGGTCTCTTTGTGGGGTGGCTTATTTCATTTTATTATACAGTTATACTTTATTATTATTATTTAAATTTTATTTTATTTACTCGTTATTAATTACTATTCATATTATTGATTGTTAATTGCTGTTATTAATTACAATTACTGATAAATAAAATAAATTTATAGTGTTTGATTGGATTGACATTGTTTGTTGGTGTTTAATTAATAAGATAATTATTTGAGACTTTTTTTTTTTGTCAATTTGCATTGTACTTTTTGGTATGTGAAAAAAAAAAAAAAAGTCTCCCTTCACACAAAAAATTCTCAAAACTTAGTTCATTAAGACTCAAATCATCTACCTTGAAAAAATTATAATTTGAAGACGAAGACATGTGATTAAGTCCATCGAGACATTATTCAACATCGTACCAGCAAAGGTTCCCACGAGTGAGAGAGCAAACATTAACAGTGATCAATGCCGCTGTGGGATTTGCCATCCTAAAGTGTGTAATTGGTCCACGAATAGCTTCTGACCAGTAAGATAAGCCAACAAGTTTGATCGTTTGTTTAGTTTAGTTAGAGAGATTCCCCGTCAAGAGGATTCCAAGACCACCTCGCAAAGTTCAAGATGGAAGGAGACGCTGTGTTCTCTTGAATCTTCGCCATCTTCTCCTTCAACTCCGTCAACTCATTCTAATGAGATCAAATTATTTTTAATCGTTACATTTAAAGATTATTAATAAAATGAACTTATAGAAAGATTTAAGTATATATTAAATTTTAATTTTAGTTATTAAATTACAAGTTTAAATAAAATTTATTAATCAAATTATAAATTTTCATAAAATTTATAACTTAATTATAAGTTAGAGAAAATTTTTGAGTTAAATTATAATTTTTGGTACTTTAAATAAAAATTAGTCATATTATGAACCAAGTAAATTTTTCAATTTTTTTATTTCTGATTTTCTCGATTCAACTTAGGATTGACTAATTTTAATCTTTTTTTTTTCTAGTTTTATAGTGTACTAAACTGAAGATCTAGTTATGAACCTTTCAATGCCTTTTTGTCGTGCCAAACAATATTACTATATTAGCATCAATTGCCCCTTTTTGTTCCTCTCCTCTCCCCGTTTGCCCTTGTGCGGAAGCAATGAGAACATGCGCTAACGAAATATGAGATCAAGGGGTTGGACATTCAAGTTCCACGCTTATTATAATTACATTGTTAATTAATTATTATTTCACGAATACACACACACACACACACACACACACACACACACACACACTAATTTTAAACTGCCACAGAAATATTTTCTTATAAGTTTTTAGCTCATTTGTACAAAAGATGTTTAAGTTTCTTTCTAGAAATGGTTGATTCAAAAGCTATTACATTCCTAGAGTTAATGTTATATAAAATTATATATTATAATTAAAAATATTATGTTAGAAAAGATAAATAATTATATAATAATTACTACAAAAAGTAAAATTAGAGAAGATGAAGAGTTGTGAGATATCAATAGTTGAATCTCTCCACATATTAGAATGTATATTTTTTGCCAATCATTGAAAGATTTCTAAATGATGTACTCCGAAGCTCATAAATGTATCTTTGTCGATATATTATTATCTATTACCATGTTTTGTGGCAGTTTCTATATATATATATATATCTGAAATATATAAATACTGTTAACAATTATTATGATCATGATCATGTTAATTAAGTGTGAAAATCTCATCGTTTATATGAAGTTTGATATCTTTTTATTTATTCAAATCTTATCGATTATAAGAGTAAAAAAGAAAGAAAAAGAAAAAACGAACCAGTATCCACGATCAAGATAATAGTAATCATGCAACCAAAGTAGGCCAAGCAGCTTAGGGAAAGATGGAAACAGAACGGCTATTTCTTCATCAACGATAGTGATCAACTGGGGATTGGTTTCTCTGTCAACGGAAATAGACTAGTTGTAAAGTCCGTGTTCAAGAAATGGGCCGCCTGGTAGCATTGCTGCCCTACCAAGGGTCCAGCCTTTTTGTTAATCATACCGGGCTTTACGATTTCCCATTGCTCCACTTCCTTAACCTCCCCCCCCCAACAAAAAAAAAAAAACCGTAAGAGTCAGTTTGTAAGAGAGAGCCGTAGTCTAACGGCATATGGAGTTTCAAAACGACCCAAGAGGCATAGGCCTTGTAGACTTTTTCAATATAATTTCATGCTTTTATTATTTGTCACTATAGTCTTACATATTTTGTTTTTAAATTTTCATTCAAGTGAGTTCACTTTTAGACACAAGTTCATCATGAGTTAAGAATTGTATTTAATCCAAAAATCACGCAAAAAAGGGGAAAAAAACGCTAATTATTTCGAAAATTTTAGTCTTCAACATTTCCGTTCTTTTTTAAGGGTATTCTTATATCTTTTTTACACGTCAAACAATCTTATATATTTAAAAACTTATTTTTCTTATGAGTCAATTTTATGACTATGTTTGTTCAATGCGTTAAATACCTATTTGATGTAATAGAAGGCAAAAAAAAAAAAAAAAAAACAGAAAATGCGCGTGCAGAACTTGTTCGGAAGAAAAACCCGTCAACTTCCCTACAAGACACAATCCCATCCCTTCGCGGACTGCCTTTTTAGACACACAATCAAAACTCTCGTTCGATCACCGTCGACTGCAAGTGAGTTTGTGCTAATTAGCATAATTAAAACGAAAAAAAAAAAAAAAAAGAAGGGAAATTCATCACCATCACGCGAGAATTTTCATTTTGTCACCTCAATTATGTCACGCTTCACGAGAACACAACTATTATGTGTTACAATATCTTAGTTAGCAACATTGCACATTTCTCTACCTCCCTAGATCATCCATGGATTGCTATTGAACATTCCATCCCTTTACATTTCTTTTTGGTCTTCAATAAGGTCAAATAGGGAACTATCCCCTTAAAACCCGTCCAAAAGTGGATATAGCGGAATGGAATTTAAATATATGGCAACCTGCAAAAGTCTAAGCCTAAAATAGATGAAATTAAAAAAAAAAAAATTCACACAAATGAAATGGAAACAACAAGTGCAAGACAAAGTGAAAAGAATAAAATTACAGGACTACCACACACACACACAAAAAAAAAAAAAAAGAATTCCTTTTCAAAAAATGAATATCTTGTTTTCTTCACAATTCAACTCCCCCCCCCAAAAAAAATCGAGAGTTCAGAGGAGAAGAGATGGGCACTTCAAAACGGCGGCGTTTTAGATTGCTAGAGGCAGTGACCGTCCCCGAGTTTTCCTTTTCAACAGTAAAGCAATGACAATTCCAGAACCGGAGCCACACCGATGCAGGGCTCCACCTGCTGCGGGAACGGTGGTCTGGAAGCCGGCGGCGGCCCTCAGGGTTCGACTGGGGCATCTCTGCTGAGCGTGACCTCAATTGCTGGCGGCATACAATTCGGGTGGCCCTTGCAGCTTTCTCTCTTGACACCGTACGTTCAAGAGCTGGGAATCCCCTCACGCGTGGGGCCGCTATCGGGCCTGGTGGTGCAGCCCGTGATTGGCCACGTGAGCGACCGCTGCACCAGTCGATTCGGCCGCCGCACACCGTTTATCGCTGTAGGTACCCCTTTTTTTTATTTTTTATTTTATTTCTTTATAAGTAAATGATCCCTCAGAGTGTGCATTTAAAAATTGCGATCTTGCATTATAAATGTGATTCTAGAAGTTTTATATTGATGATAAATTTAGAATACTTACTAATTAATTAATGGTGATGATTATATACACGTGTTCACTTTTTAGACAAGAAATGAGGGTAACTATAGTTAAATAAATGCATTCGAGTTGAAAAAGAAATTAAAAAAAAAAAAAGAAAAGAAATCTATCAATCAAATAGTGTCTCATACTAACCACGCGTCAAGTTCACATTTCCATGTAATAAATCTCTTTCTTTTTTGTTTTAATATATTTAACAATTTATTTATTTTATATTCGATACTCGAGTGGGGTATCGTATTATTTAGTTATTAGATAGTGTGAGCCATTTGATAGTTGCGTGATGGATGTGATACTAGCATTTGTTTCGTACTTTCAGGACGGTTTTTTAGTTGGGTGGTGGGGTCCCGCCGGTTGACGAGCTTTTTTAACGTCCCCATCAGGGATTGTCGGAGTGGGTTTTTGGCCTTAGTTGTATTTGTGCCTACGCTTGGCTGGCTGCCATGTGTTTTATCATTTGATTGAACTTCAATTGTGAGAGATCATCTGGTGGAAGGGCTGGCCACGCATGTCCTACTGCTTGTTTTCAGAAAAAGTCCTCAAACCCCACACTACATATTCTTTGCAGCGTGAGTCCATCATTTGTATTGTTATATTTTGGTTTTGTCAATAGAATAATGACACGCGCATTAGTTGCAGTTCATGCCTTGGTTGATTTTGTGCTTGCAATAAGTGTATGTTAATTTTGCGATACTCTAGTAGAAGGCATACCTCTTGTGCAAAAATGTATGAGATGGTAACTGATTTCACGCACTTTGGGAGAATTTCAGGCTAAAACATCAACTTGGGTTTGAAAAATTTTCAAATCAAATTTGAGCATGGAAATCAATCCAAATCAAAGCAAAACCAAAATATTACTTTGTCATCTCTAGTAAGTACTTTTTATTTATTCAGGCTCAACTGTATCCAAAGTCAACCCAAAATTGTGCAGGGTGATGAAATTCTGTCTTATCTATGCCTCTTCTTTGGGCAATCGGATTGGTAACTGCTGACTACTTGCATGTTGAAGTGACATCTAAAATTTTGGACCATGTTCTTTTTGGTCGCATAATCAGAATACAATCCTGAGGTTTCTTTTGACACATGCACTTAACATGAAAGAGGTGCATTAATATTCGGTATTGTTACAAGCTTGGTACTTTTAAGTCAAGTTCCTCCATTGAGCATTCATGATTGAATGCGGTACACATGAAGATGTGAAATTGTAGTAATCTTAGTGGCAACCGATGTAGCTATTTGTCATTTATGCAGGAGGCAGCCATGCACAACTAATCACATTTTGGTGCTCCAGCATATATCGTCTTTTATCAATGAGGATGGAAAAGATATTTCATTTGCTAAGGTAGTCTACAGATGCATTATTTTGCTTGACCCATCTAGGGAGGTCTTCTGATTCTTTTCAAACATGATGTGGGTGTATCACTTGGTTGTTTTGCTTGGATTGGATCTCAAGTTGCAATGGCATTCAAATTGTTAAGTAGTTAATGGCTGCATTTTTCAAGTACTTTGTATTTTGTGATTCTTCTCTTATTCCTCTCTTTAGACATTAATTCTTTGGTGTGGCAGAAACTTTGGTTTGCCATGTCAATGAAACATCAAAGCTTGGTATGGCATTAGTGTCGATGATATGCAGGATGATATATGTGTAGAGGCTTCATAGACACCTCCGAGATTTTTATTTGTAATTTTTATGCTTCTTCATCAACTTAGGTCAAGATAAAAGTTAACAAAAAAAAAAAAAAAACCTGATTAGATCGTTAAGGGATTTCTATTCTGGTATTGTTCCCAGAATGTTGGGTTGATGTAGCGCCCTAACTGAAAGCCAAAATCACTCTTTTTTTTTTTAATATTATAATATTTTGGCTTATTTGCCAAAGTAACCTCCTCTTATCATGGCATATTCTTTTTAAGAACCAACAATTATTACCTGTGCCTGCATATGATGTATGTAAAACTACAAAATAAGTGTTGATAAGCAAGAAGTTGACATTTACTTTATTGTAATTTTCTGCCATCTTAGGAAAGGATCATCACAGAACTCGTGTAGCAAATGCTTATCTCTCGCTCTTCATGGCTATTGGTAATATTACTTGGCTATGCCACTGGATCGTGCAGTGGCTGGTTCCAAATTGTTCCATTTACAATAACCTCTGTGTGTAATGTTGACACTGCCAGTCTCAAGTCTGCGTTCTATCTTGACATTGTTTGTATGGTAATTACTGCATCCATAAGCATCTCGGCAGCTCAAGAAATACCGCTAGGTTCCTCTGACAGATCTTTGCTCTTTGCTGAAGAACTTCCAGGACAGTCAAGCCACACAGGAGAGGCTTTCCTGCGGGAGCTATTTGGGACTTTTAGATACTTTTCATGGTCTATATGGACAATATTACTGCTCTAAATTGTATTGGTTGGTTTCCATTTCTTCTCTTTGATACCGACTGTATGGGCCGAGAAGTCTACGGTGGTGAGCCAAATAAAGGAAAGAATTATAATGCTTGAGTGAGAATGGGTGCTCTTAATTTGATGTTGAATTCAGTTCTACTTGGAATACCATCTGGGCTTATGGAGAATCTCTGCAGGAAGTGGAGAGCTGGTTTCGTATGGGGCATTTCTAACATAGTTATGGGTCTCTGTTTTCTTTCAATGATTGCCATTTCCCATGTGTCAAAAAGCGTGGGCTACATAGCTCATGATCTGCCACCAACTGGCATCATAATTGCTGCATTAGTGATTTTTGCAATTCTTGGTGTTCCATTGGCAGTAAGTTGCTAAATTCTTCCTACTAAATGGCTTGTGAGGTTTTCCATTAAAGTTTTTCTAGTCTTATTCTATTCATCACTCAATAGTCAAATCCAAATTATCAACATCTTGGTATCCTTTGCATTTCAAGGCTTAGTCCATCTAATTGATCTCAATTCATGGAACTCCTCAGCTTAGAAGCCTGGACATAAGCTACATATTGGTATAATGCCTTGTGTGTTTTTGGTTGGGTTCATTCCCGAGAACACGGTATAGAATGAGGGAATGGTTGTTTTGGGCCAAGGGGTCCATCTTTAGAATCGCTCCAAAGTATGACGGGCTTGACCATTCCTTATGCATAACGATGGCCAGATTGGTTGGCGTCCTTCCTAGATTAGTCAAGTGTCCGTACGAAGGATTGGTGTTGCTGCCTACAACTTCCATCTTTAGAATCGCTCCGAAGTATGACGGGCCTAACCATTCCTCGTGCATAACGATGGCCGGATTGGTTGGCGTCCGTACGTGCTGAGTCAAGTGTCCGTACGAATTATTGGTGTTGCTGCCTACAACTTCTAACAGTAATGGCAATAATAGTTTTAGCAATTGGAACAATCGTAAACTAAACATTTCAAATTTGTAAGTTGTTTTAACATCTAGTATTAAATTTTATAATTTTAATAATTATAAATTAATTTAAATTATATAATTATTATTTTTTAAAATTAATTATAATATTTATTTTTTAAAAAAATTTAAATTTAAAATTATAATAATTAAATTTTTTAAAATTTGAATTAATAAAAATTATTATAATTTCAATTATATAAAAATTAAGTGAGTAATAAAAATATGTGTATTAATTTTTACTTTAGAAAATCTCATTTTTATTTTTATATTACTCACTTATAATGTTTTTTTACATATATTACAAAATTTTATTGCATAGGAACTTTAAGTCCAACAACCAATAATTTGATATCAAAGGGTTTGTTTTTTTTTTTTTTGTTTTCGATGGACTTACCAAACTCAGACATATACTAATTTAAAAGTAAAACAAAACCAATAAGAACTCTCATCTTTTGTTATTTGACACTAAATCCTTTTACTTATAACCTCTCTTAATTATACACCACCACCATAACCAAAAATTTTTGGATAAAACTATCTCTAGTGAACTGTGATGAGAAAGCCACATCTTAAGGTTTTTGATTTATGGGAAGTTATAAAAAATAGAGCTATAGTATCTTCACTCCTTGTAAATCCCAATGTGACTCAATTGAAAAATCACAATAAGCAAACTTTCAAACAATTCAAAGTTTTGACATGCATATATTCAGCTGTTACAAAAATTATATTCAATAGAATTATAATTTGTGAAATAATTCAAGAAACTTGGAGTAAGTTGAGAGAGGAGTATACAGAAAGTGAGAAAACTAGATTTATGTAATTGCTTAACTTGAGAAGGGAGTTCGAGCTATTAAGAATGAAAGAAGTTGAAAAGATTTAAAGAATACAGTGATAGGGTGTTAAAGTTGGTTAATTAGATCAAGCTGTCAGAGGTAAACTTTACTGATGCAAGCATCATGCAGAAGATGCTTGTAAGTTTGCTAGAAAGGTTTGAGTTCAAAATATTTTTTTGAAAAGATTCTAAGGACTTAATTAAAATTACCTTTAAGAGAGCTAGTTGTTGCATTACAAGCTCGGGAACAAAGAAAATTAATGAGATAAGAGGAGGCAATAGAAGATGCTGTTTTAGTCAAACATATAGAAAAAGATTAGTAGTAGAAGAAGAAATAAAGAAAGAAGTAGCCAAACAAAGATCCTAAATACAACATATTAAATAAGGAGTCATAGGTTTAACCTTATCCACATTATAAGAAGGTAAATCATCTTCTTAAGTATTATTGGTGAAAACTTGATACTATTTGTAGAAATTGCAATGAAAAAAAGTCATCGAGAGAAGGTTTATCCAAAGATGAAAGAATCAAAGTAGAAATAATGAGTACAAATAGCTCGTGATGAGGTAAAGGAAGTAAAAGAACAACTTTTTATGGCAAGAAATGTAGTTGATCACAATAAGACAGATGCTTGGTTGGTTAATAATGGTTACACAAACCACATATCTCTAACTCTATCTTTTTTCAAAAGTCTTGACCAAGGTTTTGCTTCAAAGATTAAGATAAATAATAAAGATTATATATAAATAAAAGGTAAAGGTGCAATTGTAATAAAAACACATACAAGTACTAAACTCATCACTAAAGTTTTGTATGTCCCATAAACCAATTAAGATCTCTTGAGTGTTGAACAACTTCTAAAGCAAGGCTATTCTTTAGAGTTTATAAATAACTCATACTATATTTATGACTCATATGGTGTAAAACTGATAATAATTTCAATGAAAAAGGAAAGTTTTTAAGTGAATTTGCAATATTTAGAATATTGTGTTATGCTTGTAATTTTTAATACTAAGTCTTTATGGCACAAGAGACTAAGACATGTCTATGATGTAAGCTTATTAAACCTGATAAAAAAGCTGTTAATGATAGATTTACTAGATATTGAAAAAGGAGGAGCTATTTGTCAAGCTTATCAATAAGGAAAACAAACTCATATTCCTTTTTCAACTGATTAAGCCTAGAGGAGTCAAGAAAAGTTATAACTAATTCATTGTGACACTTGTGGTTTAATGAACACATAATCACTTAATAATAATAAGCATTTTGTGATTTTTATTGATGATCTAACTATATTTTATTGGATTTATGTTATGAAATAGAAATTTGAGGTTATTATGATCTTTGAGCAATTCAAAGCCTTAATAGAGAACTAAAGTAATTTTAAATCAAAGTCATAAAAAGTGTTAATGAGATTGAGTTTGCTTCAGGCCAATTCAAAGATATATGTATTGTAGTAAGAATTAGGTAATAACTTATAGCTTCATACACACCTCAACAAAATGAGGTGAGTGAGAGAAAAAACATGTGTACCATAAAGATGTTTAGGTGTCTTTTATTTGAAAAGAACATGCTAAAAAAGTTCTAAGTAGAAGCTGTAAAAAAGTATTATACTTGCTAAATCTGCTACCATCCAAAGCCTTAAATTAAACTTCATTTAAAGCTTGGTATAGATTCAAGCTATCTACATGTCATTTAAGAATTTTTGACTATATATGCTATGCATTAATGCTAAAGAAGGAGAGAAGTAAGTTGGATTATAAGATTATGCTTTGTATCTTTATTGGCTATATTAATAGTGACTAGGTTAACTTACAGATGATATAAAGAGTATAACAAGGTATTTGTTTACCCTAACTTTTGGAGCTTTCTGCTAGAATTTAAGGAAGTAAACAATTATGACTCAATTAAGGCAGCAAACAATTGTGGCTCAATCAATGGCAAAAGTTGAATCCATAACAATAACTACAGGGGTAAATTAAGTAATTTAACTTCAAAAGATGTTAATTAACTTAAAGGTGCAACTAACAAAAATAACCATAATGTATTGTGATAATTAAGTCATAATTAGAATTTTCAAAAATCCAATTCTATATGGGAAAACTAAGTATATTTTTAATAAAACTTCATTTTGTGAAGGAAATACAATAAAATAATAAAACAACACTTACTTACTGTTTAGCAGAAGATCAACTTGTTAATATACTTGCCAAGCCACTTAATAAAGGAAGATTTATGTGATTCAGAGATAAATTGAGAATGCAACACAATAACACTAAAAAGAAGATTTGAAAGATTAGTGTTGCTACTTTACAACTTTAATTGCAATAGTAACAATAATAGTTTTACCATTATGAATAGTTACAAGCTAAGTATTTTAAAACTAATAAATTATTTTAATATTAAGTATTAAATTTTATAATTTTAATAATTATGAATTAATTTGAATTATATAATAATTATTTTTAAAAATTAGTTATAATATTTAATTTTTTTAAAAAAATAAATTTAAATTTAAAATTATAATAATTAGAAATTTTTAAATTTGAATTAATAAAAATTAATTAATTTAATTATATAAAATTGAGTAATTGATAAAAATATGTGTATTATTTTTTATTTTAAAAATATAATTTTACTGTTATTTTATATATATCGCAAAACTTTCACAGCAAACTTAAAACAGATAGTTGGATAGGAAGTTTGAATCCAGCGACCAGCACCGTCTATGGTTCAAGCAAGAAGAAATATGATAAGATTGGAGCATTTTATTGCAGATCCCTTATAACGTACCATATGCCTTAATTTCCTCACCCATCGTGTCTCTAGAACTTGGCCAAGGTGGGTTTTCCTTCTTTCTCTGTACTTGCAAATTTCTTTTGAGAAATGGCCGTGAAATTGCTTGTTTTGGTGGTTCCTTCTTGCAGGGTCATCGATGGGTGTTCTAAATTTGGCAATCCTGATCCCACATGTTTCTCTCGTACACACAGATGCCTGCATAAGTTTATATTTGTACGCATATTACACTAAATGGTGATTTTCCTGCTTTGTGAAAAAAGCAGTATCTAGCCTCTTCTTGCTGGATGTATGGTCTGTAGTTCACGGGTGGTGAAATTTATCTGGCTGCGTTCATTTTTAGGCATGAATTTGGACGTAGATTTCCTACAAATCATGCAACATGGTGGCAGTTAGGATGGACTGCTGCTTGAATGAGTACAAAAGAAATTTAATCTGCTCTAGATACCCTCGCCTGTTTCACAAGGGGATGTGCAATTTCAGTCGGGAGTTATGGTATATCCATATTCATTTGCTTTACTTCGTGGAGTCCGCCACAAGGTATGCATGCTCTCTTGAAGAAACGAAGTTCATCTCTCAATTAAACTGTCTTCCACCACCATTCTTTGTCTTTCTAATTTTTCATGAGATGAATCCTGCCACCAGCAAGGACGTTTCATTAATTCTTGAATCAAAGTGCCTGTTGTCGCAATAAAGAATCTCATTTGAGTTCAGTTCATTTAAAGCAAGAAGGTTATGCTCCATTAAATGTGGAAGCTATTATGACCACTGGGTTCCACTCATCGTTGTCGGCAGTGTATTGTTGAATCCAAGGAAAGCTGTTAAATGTTGGGTTTTGATTGTATTTCAAAGTTTAATGATTTTAATCACAGGTTTATTTTGCTGGAGCTTGAATTGCTATCAAGAACCATCCTCATGTAAATATGCTTAGGAAGATGTCAGATATGAAAGGAGTTTCTGGTATTATTCAAATGGGTGGCATCTGACGAAACTTCAATAATTTATAGCAAATTATTCTGAAGCTTATATTGTATTCTTGGTTTTTAATAATTGAGAAATTTTACAGAATTAATTCCCTAATGACACCATTTCATGAGAATTTCCTGTTGAAGCTCTGTTAGCATTCATCATTCGGCCTTTTAGGCACTTAGGATTGGAGAATTGCTCTTTGAAACGGGTAATCGTGTCCGCGGGAGCTGGACCATGAAATCAGCTGTTTGGTGGTGGAAGCTCGCCTGCATTTGCTGTTGGAGCACTTGCCGCTGGAATTATAGCCATCCCGGGTATTCCCCAATCTAGTACTCAGAAGCCCATTCCCTTCAGATGGGGTATTTTTTGTACCTATTCTTCTCTCAATCTAGACGGGGAAATACTAATAAGTGGCAAGAATCTGTAAATAGCTCTATCCATCTCTACTGTTAGTGAGGCTCTTAATTCTCTTGTTCCCCCTGTCAAATTATTCTTTTCTTCTTCCTCTCCTTTTCTGTCGTACAAGTTACTGGAAGAATCAGTAGAGAATTTCAACCCATCAATTGTCCTTGTGATGCTGGGGCTACAGCAGGCCATACGTGTAGGAAAATTTTGCCAATTGCAAGCCAGAGCTTCATGGAAATTCAAAATTTGTCAACTTAAATCGAAGCTTTGAGAACTTGTTTGAGAAATTAGTGAAGGCAAATGCATGATCAATCCTTTTTTAAGATAGTGAGAAAGTTCCAGATTGTCTGTGTGAGGATTCTGGTTGTGATGCACTCTACGTCTTATGAACAATTAAAAACAAGCTATACGTAAAGCAAAGGTTCCAATAATGGGGTATTCATACGGTGGGGCAATTATCATAGCTGCCAGCGGATACGGGTTCAGATAGAATCTATTCAGGAGGAACATGCCCACCTACTTCCATGGGTAAGTTAGTGAAGACTACCCCCTTACCAAGGAAGACAAGTTTCTACTGATTGAGATTTATTCCTCGTGGAAGAAGAAAATTATTTTTTCAAAAGGCAGTTTTGGTTGCCCACTGGTGGTCCAACTGTCCAAGCGAGATGTGTTGGAATCTTGTGCATTGCGAGCCTGAAATTCTGAATGAATATAGTGATTTGTGCTTGGTGGCCTACAGTGAGTACATGAGTTGTATTGATGGGGAAACCTTGATGGAGACGTGCCTTTTATGCTCTGATTTTTGTTTTTTGAATAGCTCGATCGATTTGCTCCCCAAAGTACCTTTTCTGATGATCGTCATTATTATTATTATTAATGTTTTCCTAGCTTGCCTCTGCACGTCGGAATAAATTCCTTTGTTCATTGCACTTATCAGTATCTACGAAGGCCTTTCTTGCTTTCCATGCCCCCATGCACTGCTTTCTGTCAAGGCCTGAGAGTCACTTAAAAGTTTTGCCTCAAGTACAAATTGCTCGAGCTCCCTGTCGAATCATAAATGAAAACAGGATAGTCACATCAGTTTTACTGGCCAATGTTTTGGAAAATGAAATGATAGCATCTGTGAATGGAACGGTGTCTGCATGTTAGAGATCCAGTTGGTGATTTTGGGAAGAAAGGAGATTATGGGGACATTCTAGCTTACTCATGTAAAGACCCGGCATGCAATATAGGCTAACAAAATGCATCCAACTAAAGCTTGAAAGCATGTTGACACGTTTGGTCACAGAGAGATCTCTTGATATCCCCTACTAGTGACTAGTTTTGAAATCAAGCATCAGCCTTGTGCAGGACAGGAAGAGGAAGTGTGAGAGGTATGGAATCAAAGAATTTGTTCGAGTTTCTAGACAGGTATACAATATTAATGTCAAATCCCATAGGCCTTGTCGCTTTTTCATATCCTTTTCTTCCATTGAAACTTGCATCTGGCATTTGTGTTAGTTTATTATGATGCCACGAATTCTGCATGAATTCCACTATGACAACAAGTTGGTGCACAATGATTTTCTGATTGACAATACCGGTGAATGGCATCGCCATGTGGCTCCAATATCTCCCAATTTTCTTTTTATCGTACAATCTGCTAGAACCTAAAATTTGGTGAACCCCACATCCCAGTTAGGACTTGGGAGGCTAAATTCGTTCGTTTCATCACTGGGATCTTTTTCACCTTACACAAATCATGTCCATTGGTTCCATATCATGACGCGTTGCTCTCATCCACAGCAGCTTATGATGCCAGAGACACATGGAATCTGACATGGGTGGGCATGGATTTCAGAGAAGCAAATATCTTAATAGAAGGAAACAAATCAAAAAAAAAAAAAATGATTCTTCTTGAAACTTCTCTGGAATTGAGAAAACGTTAAAAGCTTTGCTCTATTTGTTTGGGGAGGGTGATGATGGTAGTTCTGGCTTCTGTAACTCTGTTGCTTCCCATACAAAGCCAAGGCTCTCTCCCGCAGAGAGACAGTTTTGTCTTTGTTCTGAGAAAGCGGATACGAATCAAATGGTTGCAATTGGTGCACGGAATTGTCTCTCACTGTTCCCTTTCTTCCATCTGCCGCTTCTCCATACTGCCACTTACTGTCATCCCCATTTTAACAGCTTAGTGGTCCCATTCATGACACCAACACTTATCTCCAGAAGATGACCCTTTTAAAAACAGAATCATGTTCGTTTAAAGAGTAACATTGTGGTACCATCTCCTCTATCTTTTATTTACTGAGGTGACCTCTTCCTTATACCAACATATATATATATTTTTTTTCAAGAAAACAAACTTACACATTCAGTCCGTGAAAGTCTACTGGGAAAGCATTGACACAGGACCAATGCGAATGGTATCATATTTAGTAGTTTGGCCGTTTAAAAGGGCATAGTAATAAAGAGCACAGATTTGCTTCTTAAATCGCTTGAAAACCATAATCAAATTCCTTACTTACATGACTTGATTTCGTTGCCCTAGTAGCAATTTTGGGTACAGCCCCAGGACAACCTCTCCACTCCCTTAATGTGGCAAATGGTTCCACCTTGCTCCCCCTCCTGGGTGCATTAAAGATAGAGGATGATCTTTTAGCAGTGGCCTCTTGATCATATTATTTACAAATAGGACTTCCAATAAGGTGCCCTGAAGAGAGTGATTACAACTGAACAGAAACAGCGAGTCCGAACAGTAAAGCCGAACCCCCCTAAAATTTAACCCATTCTCTGGACTAGGAAAAAAGCCACAATAGACGGGGCCTGAATGAGATTTTACACAAGTTTGTCGCCCCCTCCAATTGGGCAAATAGTCAAGCAATTGTCTTCATGTTTTAGACGTTTTGTGTGGCTGTAGACAACAAATATCATGCTTGGAGTGCGCTTTATCACACATGGGCTGCGCAAATGAACGTAGCATATATGATCGACTGCCTTAGAACATAAACAATTTTCATGCCCACAAAAGTCAGCAGAAATCGTGAACAACATACCCTTGTGCCCAGTCATTTCACAACTCCCGAGTGGGAGGGGAATTTGCTTTCCCCCGTTTATATTCCGCTTGGCAGTTCGAGTTAAACTTCTTTATGACTTGGATATAGAAATTAAAAACCCAAGAATAAGAGGGGTTTCAAAACATTATCCACTTAAGCAAAGAGTTTGGGACAAAAAACATAGTTAAATTTAACTTTGCCCAAAACATCACTATCGTTTTACCCAACAACTTAAATGGACAAATTGACCACGGCGGTTAATAACAGATAACCCAACAAGATAAGCCCTCAAAATCACTTGTGTAGATTTCACCGCCATTTTTTGATTACAAGGCCTCGCTGCCCACCTGCACTTTTATGCTAATCTGCACTGCTAATTGAAGCCAAGAAGAGTATAAGAATATATAGCACGAAGCAACCGACCTTAGGTAGTGATTACAGAAAGAATGGGGGCCACAAGGGAGGGAGGGTTGGCCCCCCCACCCAAAGCCTGTTAAGCATTTTCTCTCAGCAGTAGGCGCTTTTTCACATCATTTCACTTCGCTATAGTGACACGTTACTTCCAGACCAGCGCTAGGACACAATCCCTTCAAGTATATATAGCCGCATCCCCTCTTACCTTTCCAAAACACCCTGAGACAAACAAAGCGCACAAAGCTCGCACTAAGAGGATTGTATCAGCTCAACCTCACTAACTTCTCTCTCTTTTTCTGGTTTTTAACTTCTTTATCCAAAAGAAAGAAAGATAGTTGTAGCTGAGCCGGGGTATGTGTAAGCCAAAGCCATCTTCTCCTTCCTCATTTTTCTGTCCCTCCATAACCCATTTCACCGAACCCAACAAAACCATGGATCTTTATACTGATGATCAAGAGGAATCACATAGATGGCCAACTCCTTCTGAGGTAAAATAAAAAATAAAAAATAGTGGACCCATTAACTATTTTTTCATGAGCATGTCTATAAGAAGAGACTTACTGTTAGCTAATTATACAAAATTGAGAGTCATGTTTACTATATACCAGCAAAGTGGAACACACTCATTATTTTCTTCTTGTGTTGTTGCTTTTCTTCCATTGTAGGTCTTGGAAGAAATCAAAGCCATAGGAAAGATATCGGGGCCAACAGCAATGACAGGTCTTATCATGTATTCAAGAGCCATGATCTCCATGCTTTTCCTAGGCCATCTTGGGGAGCTTGAACTTGCTGGTGGCTCCCTCTCTATCGGCTTTGCCAATATCACCGGCTATTCTGTGATCTCTGGGTTAGCTATGGGAATGGAGCCCATTTGTGGACAAGCACATGGTGCGAAACAATGCAAGCTTCTTGGCTTGACCCTTCAAAGGACAGTTCTTCTCCTCCTCTCTGCCTCTGTTCCCATCTCTTTCATGTGGCTAAACATGAAGAGAATCCTTCTATGGTGTGGTCAAGACCAAGAAATATCATCTGTGGCCCATACTTTCATTCTGTTTGCCATACCTGACCTCTTCGTCCTTTCACTTCTCCACCCACTTCGCATATATCTTAGGACTCAAAGCATTACACTACCAGTAACTTACTGTTCTGCCATCTCTGTTCTCCTTCATATCCCTTTGAGTTTCCTTCTTGTTGGCCACTACAAACTCGGTATTGCAGGGGTGGCCATAGCCATGATCTGGACTAACCTCAATCTCTTTCTCCTGCTCATTTCGTTCGTGTACTTCTCTGGTGTGTACAAAGATTCTTGGGTTTCTCCAAGCATGGATTGCCTTCAAGGATGGTCATCTTTGCTAGGTCTTGCAGTGCCCACTTGTATTTCCGTTTGCCTTGAGTGGTGGTGGTACGAATTTATGATAATGTTGTGTGGTCTTCTTCTTAATCCAAAAGCGACGATAGCTTCAATGGGAATCCTTATTCAGACAACCTCTTTAGTCTACGTCTTCCCATCATCTCTGAGTCTTGGAGTGTCAACAAGAGTTGGAAATGAGCTGGGAGCTAACCGGCCGGCGAGAGCCCGCATTTCCATGATTGTCTCCCTGGCCTGTGCGGTGGCCTTGGGGCTCCTGGCATTGCTATTCACAACATTGATGAGGCATCAATGGGGGAAATTTTTCACAAATGACGCCGAGATTCTAGAGCTTACTTCAGTAGCATTGCCAATTGCAGGGCTCTGTGAGCTAGGGAATTGTCCTCAAACAACTGGTTGTGGGGTTTTAAGAGGCAGTGCTCGGCCGACCATTGGAGCAAACATCAACTTGGGTTCATTCTACTTGGTGGGTATGCCAGTGGCAATGTTAATGGGGTTCGTGGTCAAAATGGGTTTTGCGGGGTTTTGGCTTGGATTGCTTGCAGCTCAAGCTTCCTGTGCCACGCTTATGATGTTTGTGCTATGCAGAACCGACTGGACGGTTCAAGCAGATAGAGCAAGGGATCTCACAAAAGCTTCTGCATCTGGCATTCCTAAATTATTGCCAATATCTTCAAAACCAGAGTCTGTTGCCAAGGAAGTCAACAGGAAGCCTGATCTTGAAGGGATATTGTATATTAGCGATGAGCATGTGAAGTCAACTTCTGTTGAGACAGACCCACTGATATCTACAAAACAAACCATCCATTAATTTGGAATCACTTCCCCATTTTTGCCCCACTCCTGCGGAGCTGATGATGTGGATTTTATTTGAAGTTCCATTAGATCACTAGTACTGTGAACGAACCCTGATTTTTTTTTTTTTTTTGGGTCCTCTTTCTTTCTTTTAGGCTCCCCGATGTACTAATAAGATTGAATACTTCAATATTATTAGACTTCCGTACGTTGGAGGAAAAAGGGTTACGCTGTCTGTTGTTTTTAAAGCGAGGGAAAAGAGGATCTGGCCTAACTTTCTTGTTGTTCCTTTCCATGTAAGGCTGGAATATCAGTTCATGCTCTGCACAACTTTGCCCAAGCCATACGGTTGCTTATTAGATAAGCCTATGCCCTTTCGACCCATCCAAAAAAGAGCCTTTTTATTTACGTATACAAGTTGTCATTCCCGGAATAAGTGTTGGATAAAAGATTTTTTTATGTTCTATAAGCAACCTTACTGGGATACATGCTACTAAAATCAACAATAAGGAAAATGCCACCTTGCTTTCCACATCTTTCCACCCTGTCCTACAAATGGCTAAAAATTCTCTCGTATTGGGCTCTCATCCCTCTCCTTTTTTCTTTTTTTTTTTTTTTTTTTCAATTTTCTCGATATCGAATTGCTCAAAATATTGATGGCACACTCTATTTGCCTTTGTTGGCTTTTTTCATTTTTTTTTTTTTTTTGCAAATTTAATTTTTATTCGTCTTTTCCCCTGGTCACTCTCACAATATTAACCTTTGTTGTTTTCTTTTGCAAATTTTGTTTATTTTTGTCCGTGGTCGGTCACTATCTTTTTTCATGCTTCGTGTCTTGAAATATAAACCGTGACATGGTACAATCTCTCCCGTATAGTTTTGGTATTTCCCTTCTTCTTGTTGTGGTTGTTGTTGCAGCTGCCAACTCTCAAACACTTGATCTCGACAAGCAACAACTAGCGTTGTTGCAATCTAGGCGACGGCAGATGGTGGTCATTCTCTCCATTGTTCTTGGTTCCATGTGGAAATCTCCTAGATTATATAAGGCCTCTCAACTAGAAACTTCTAATTGAGTAATTATTTTCACTTCTAAGATATGCCCTTCATGTAATCATAATGTTCATTCTTTTTGTGCTGTTGATTCACTTTCCCTAGGCTTTTTGAAAGGAAAACTACAGTGCAGGTGCCACTCAAATCAAGGCTTTTTAAAGAAAACTATAGTACAGAAACCAATCAAATTAAAGGATTTATGCTTTATTGTGCGCTTTTTGTTTTATTCTGTTATAAATTCTGTTTCTCACCCTCTCTCTTTTTCTTTTTTTTTTTTTTTTTCTGAATTTAAATTCTGTTCTCTTCGCAGGTAGCTCACTAGCAAATGCACTTGTACAATGTGGGGCAAAATCAGCTATGCATCTAATTCTACGGGGCCTAGACGTGCAAAGCCACTATTAATGTTAATGGAATACATATTTGTAATTGCATATGTTCATGATTTTACAAATTAAAATCTTAAATATATAGAAATTATCTAAACTTGTGTTCTCATACATTATAATACTACAGTCTGTGGAATATGTTTGGTCTTTATTAAAAGTAGACTAAACAGTCAAACAAGCACACAAAAGCACAAATTTAAACATGGACATCATTGACAGAGAGAGAGAGAGAGAGAGAGCGCCACCAACTGCTGACGATGATAATGGGACAGCAGTAGAGAAGTATCCATTGAATAGGGCCCTGGATGGGGGTTGGGTGTGGAGAGAGCGGGGCCCCTCTTGGCTTCAGACTGAAGAAACAATAGTCCAGCTATTATTACGTCTGTCTAGTTCTCAGATGACAAAAATACGAGCAGTGCCTCTGCATTTAGCCAGCTCCCCTCCTCCGCAACACCCCCACTTTCTGCCTCAGGAGTCAATCTATTCTTCTACAACACTCCGCCAATAAAACAATGTGCTGTATATTTTTTTTTCATACATTGCAATCCAGCACAAATGAAAGTTTATCATAAATCAGAGGAAATTACAGTACAAAAAATAATAGGCAGTAGCCAAGATAAAAGCAAATGTAAATTTAGAGCATAAGAGATTTGTATATCTATCTATAACAATACGGTAACTGAGGTCGTAAAATCCTCAAATTTGGAAAGATTTTTTTTAAAAAAATATATATATATATTAATAAATTAAAAGGATTTGGGTCAAACTTCAATTCCTCATATGTAATTGCCTCATTCGAGAGAGACTAATAGAAGAATTTGGATAAAAATGAAAAAAGATAAGAGTTGTCGATTTAGATTGAAATTCATGGATAGATATCCAATGAATCTAGATTGGCAACATATTTGATTACAAATTCGCAATCTTTTCCCATCTCCTTCAATCCGATTCTGTTTCCTCCGTTTTTCTTTTTCTTTTTCGTCATTTTTTGAAAAATATGAATGGATAATGTTTCTTCTGCTTTCTTATCGTGCATTTTTCTTCCCCGCACGTTGTGCCCCCGTCATTGCGCTAAGAAATGGCAACCACTAACAGGAATACAGAGAAGGTAGCATCAATTATTAACTACACCTTAAAACATTGGATTTTTGTGGCCACAACTAAGATAGCATTATTTGTTAACTATATTTTGAGACATTGAATTTATGGGTCTTTCTGTTTTTTTTTTTTCAACATAAATTTTTTAAACACACAATTTACACATTATACTTGAAATTCCAACACCCTTAGGCTTCGAGTTCCTGAAAAAATGAGTGAAGATGACAAATCCGTGGAGTGCAATGCTCTCCTTCTGGATCGGTTTCTTGATATTCTTCAATATTTGCACAGGAAGGACCTCAAGGAAACGGTATCAATCTTCTGTTTTTTTTTTTTTTTTCTCTCTCTCTCTCTCTCTCTATTTTCCTTTTTTTTTTTTTAAGATAGTAAAGTAACTCGTATTTGCTTAAATTGATATATACTTAAATTTGAGGGTTTATTTTTTTTAATCCATTTAATTTGGATCGGAAAAGAGTGCTACTCCTTATATCATCACTGCCCTTTATGATTGGAATTTGGATGTTGGAGATTAAAGGGAATCCTACGAATGACCACCTAGACGACTGCGTTGGCTGGAAAAATTTGGCATTCTCTTTTCTTATTGTATCTCGAAATCTTTTTTACGCAGGAGATTTAGTGAAAAGAAAGAAGCAATAAAAGGTTAATCTAGAAAAGATTGCATTACCAAGTAGATGGTTTGTACCTTTCTTTTAATCTTTAACAATAATGATATCATTCATATTGTTGTTTTAATTATAAAATGAAGGGTGCAATAAACTACTTAAAATTTTTTTCTAAATTAGAACTTTTAGTCTTTGATGTTAAATTTTTATTTTTTAATGTTAAAGTTCTCGTGTTACAGCATAAATGAAAAGAAAAAAAAAACCTTCAATAAATAAATAAACACACACACACACAAGAGCGATAACATGGGGGGTTTGGGGGGTCATCTCATTTGTTATCTGAGTGGTACACGTTAGACCCATCTTTCGACCTTTTTCCTATTATATCCGATATGCATTGTTGTGTTCTGTGGTTTTATGTGCAGGCACTGGTGCTACGTAGCACACCTCCTCTTACTTTTTACTTATTTTCCCTCTATTTTTTTTTTCCTTCCATTTCCGTCAAGCTGGCTATCCTTGTATAGCACAATGACCAGGTAATTGTGACAAACAACCCCTCTTTTGACGTGTGTGGTGTTGGGGAGGGGACCTGAACATACTTGATCTGAGCCATCTCGCTGAAAGAGATATGCATCATATGTGATGAAACAGTGTGAACGTCGTTTACGCGAAATTCATGATTTATGATTCTTTTGTTGGTAAAATTAATTAATTTGATTTACCCAGTCATCGTAAACACGATTGATAACTCTTTTTTCTTTTTCTTTTTTTTTTTTGGATAATTTAATGTTTGAATGACTCGAAATTAATGGGAAATGATTCATGAAATAAAGAAAACTATTCTGTTGTGTATCTAAGCTGAATCTAGTCTCGGAATAGATTGAAATATATTCAATAATTAATTCTACATATTTTTGGCTCATAAGTCTTGTCTCCATGAAAATCGAAAAATAAGGGCAATATCTATAATCCCTACTAAAAAGAATTCTCACCGAATTAGTATATTTAATTCATCAAGTCTTGTAAATGTTTAATTTTTAATACGATAATAAATGACTTCTTAATTATTAACCTACAATTTTAACGGACCTATCTGTTTTATTTATCTGGATAAATACGTACACGTACACCCTATCAATAGGAGATTTGAGATATGTGTGTCTGTCCACCCACAAACATATACGTGACACCAAGACTCAAATATGAGTTGTACAAGCAAAATTATCGGCAGTCATATTGGGAACCATATTGCTCTTTTTTTTTTTTCTTTTTTTTTTTTAATATATCAAAGTGGCAGGTTTATTTTCTTTACTTGTCACACTGCTGGAGGAAACTATTTTCGCCGACCCACTTCATGTTAGGATGAAAGTGTCACTATCGAGATAAAAAGTTTAAAATATTGATTATTTCCTTATTCTGGCAACACGAAATTCCGCTTATCTGCTGTGGTGGTTGTTGCACACATAATGCGACACGGTGCCCGATAAGAATATGATTGCCAAAAAAGAGAGAGAGATCTTAGGAATCTGGTGCTTTGGTACCATAATACTTAATAATGATGATGGAGACGAGGTTAATAATAAAACCTGCTCCCTATATGATAGATATAATAAAACCTGCTTTTTCTTCGTGGCAATTCAGACGCTATGGTTGCATAGGAACAGAGTGGTCCAAATGGGAAACTTTTCTTGACTGTTGTTGATGAAATTACATCTTTGGCTCAAGGCAAAAGCTACAGAACTGCCAACAAATGGACAATCACTTCATCTTTTATCGTATCCTATAAAGGACTGGACAGTTTCAAAATCCAAGCCGTCAGCACGAGAGTGGTCTCCACCCACTTCTTCTATGCTTTAGGGTTCAGAAATTGATCGTCTATTAAATTTTAAAAGATGGATCATCTACAGGCAAACCAAACCAGGGCTTGCTGGTATTGGTGATACTTTAAGGGACAACAATGGGCATATTCTTTGCATGTTCTCTTGTTATATTGGTGAATTGGACCATTGAAGCTTGACAAACACAGAATGCAATTTGGAATTCAGAAAGATGAGTGCAAACCATTTGGCTGACATACTAAGCATCCTCTAGATGATAAAAAAAAAATGAAAAAAAAAAAAAAAAACATTTCGTTGCTTGATTATCATTGTTTATTTTCTTCTTTTGCCTAATCTTGTCAATTTTTCTTTGGTTTTGTGGGCAGATGCTTGGGCGGGTACATGTTTGATAAATCTGCCTTCTTGTTCCTTTTGGATCAACAATACATATATATATATATATATACACCCAATTATAGACGAGGGCGTAGTCCTTACACTTACACAAGGTCCTACATGGCTGCATCGATTGAAAAGTCCAATTTGGCTTTACTGTGTTGGCAAATTGAACTGGGTCCCTTTCCATTACCAAGAGGATGATCTTGTTTTCGTATATATAGAAATTATCTGATAGTGCAATAACTAGACATGTAAAATGAGTAGGATGGTCTGTAGGTCAATTTAGGCACAGTTCATACGTGAAGGGTGTTGGGCCATGCCAGACATTATATGCCCCCTGAATTTGGATTGAGTCGAGAGCTTTCAGCCTTTAACCCAGGCACGACACAACCTAAGCCTGAGTTTAGGCACGATAAGATCTGTTCTACGTCCTATTTTATTTTATTTTATCACATTATTGAATATTAATAATATTCATTTTTTTTTTGTTTAGTGATTAGATTAAAAAAATAATGACCAACAAAAATCTATATATTAGTTTGTATAATTTGAACTATGATTAAAATATTAAAAATTATTATACATTATCATCGACTAAAAATAAATTAAAAAAAAAGCTAAATTAAGTAATTTCAATTGAAATTTAGATTTTACTAATAAAATTTTATGTAAAAATATTTTATTTATATTTTATTTTGATTCTTAAATCCAAAAATTTCAGTTTTTTTTTTCTTTTTACCTTTTACCTAAATAGTATATTTATTTATTTATTTATAAATTTACTTTTCTTATAAATACTAAGTCCACATATAATTCATACATGACAAACAATTAAGTATACCATGAAATGAGCCCATATTATTTGGGCTAATGAATCATACTAGATTTATTTTTCAAAATTTTAAGTGCAATACAAAAGATAAATGAGTTGTGATTTAATAAAATATAATATATATATATATATATATTACAAAAATAAATTGTATTTAGCACGACATAACTCATTTTGTATGCCTAACAGTAACGTAAATTTCAGCTAAGATTAATGCTCACTCCAATAAAATTCGACATATGAACTAGCATGAGGTAAATAGTTTCAAGCGCGAAGAATTAAGAGGCTTGACAGCAAAACTATCTGGATTTTCTTTTTTCTTTTTTCTTTGGATCGCATTGGTACATACGATAAGGTACAATACAAAGTGCATATTTTAAGCCATAGGCCAAAGGCATTGGAATGGAAACGAAAAGGTGGAATTTGGATCATGCATTTTCATATCTAAGAGAGGCCAATTAAACGACAAGAGTAAGTCGTCTCTGGTCGCATTCCTCTCATCCCAGCTGTTGTTGATAGAATCATAGTTTTAAAAATGGGCCGGCTCAAAAGTCTGATTAGTGAACTGTCAACCCGATGTTTAAGTTAATCTGATTTTTTTTTTTTATTCAACTAAACAAAGAAGCGATCCAAAAAAAAAAAAAAAAAAAACAGTTCGATTTGGTTGCTTTGGACGGTCAAACCGATCAACCGGACCAGTTTATTTTAAAAGATTTTATTTCTTGTTTTTTTTTTTCTTCAAATTGTATATAATTATATTATTTTATTAATATATTATTTTAATAATATTTTATGTATTTGTATATAATATAAAATATTAATTATTTTTTAAAAACGAAAATTGATCCACTGGTTCAATTATTAGGTCAGCAATCAGACCAACGATTCATCAAATTGGACTTTAAATTTTGGTCGCATGTCAGTTTGCGTTCAAAAACTATAATAAAATTAGATTTTAAATTTATTGATTTTTATTTAAAATATTACTGATTAAATTAATTGACACTAATTTGACTACTTAAAATTTGTTCTCTTATGACAAATAACCCTTTTGGGGGGGGTTTCTACCTAAATAAATCAGGACTACGTAAGTAATAAGAACTTCTTAAGATAACATCTATAGTTCTCAACGAGAAGGGGGGGGGGGAATAATAGACGCCATAAAACTATGCATAACACGTTATATCTCTCCCGCTTATATATGGACTGAGAATTTGAACTCGGGCATAGGGATACGACAATTGAATCTCTCGTAGCAGTTCCTTGGTTCCAACTGAAGTGGTTAGCACTGTACTTGTCGGCAGCATCTCGTGCAGGCAATTGTCTCCAAGAGGCTATATACATTCACAAGAAAAGAAAATGTCGGAGAGAAGACCAAGAAATGTTTTGCATATTGTGATTAGAATCCATTGGCTAGATCATCATTTCTGTAGGATGCACAACGTGTAAACAAGAGAATCCCCAGTATAAGAGATCTGAAATTTCACCTCATTATGTCCCCATCAGAAAACACCACACTTCCAATTTGAAGTCCACCTTCCAAAATAATCATGTTCTTGTTTGTATTGGACTTCTATTATTATTATTATACACATTTATTTATGTGTTTCCATGGGGCATAGAAAGAACGAAGACACCGGCGGAAAGCTTAGAACAATAGTGAGCTCTTTTACGAGTGGAATCTCCCTAAGCTCGTGTTATCTTCTGATATGTCGATCAACTTCAAACCCCGTAATTATCCAGCACACCATTGGCTGTAGATCGAATAAATTCTAGCCACGTTTCAGCAAAGGGGATTTTTTTTTTAATTTTTTTAAATTTTCCGATTCCTTAAGTTGTATTTGGGAATTAGACGCGTGTCTCGCATCTCGACCCACCTTTTCTCTTTCACTCGGCAGCCTGCCAATAGCACGGTGCTTTGCACTATTACCGATTTGATAGATTACTTAAACATGAAACATATGTCCACGATAATCAGCCGCCCCATTCCCGTTGGTGGAAGTAGTCGGCACCGCATGCACAAAAGAACTTTGACAAAAAGGAACAGAAGTTAATCAGTTAAACTACAAACGATTAGAGAATTGCGCATTGCTTTTAACAAGTTTAGTTCTAAATGCGGCATTGGTATATATGCCCTTTTTCTCCGCACGTAAATTTTAGATGTCTTTTCAAGCTCTTTCCTTTAGGTGCCCCCCTTATCTCCTTCGTGAATAGTAATTGCAAGTAGGCTGTGGCTGTACCACCAAGTGCTTGCCATAACAAGTGGTGTTGAACGGCGTCCTCTCATCTCAGGGCTAAAGCCCTAAAGGGATAAGCTCGTCCGTCAACAACCAACTCGAATTTTGATTCCGCCCGTTCCCGAAAGTCACACTTCTTGTCCTATATGTTCGTACTAGGGCTCTGCCCGTGATCTTTAGAATATAATATCGTACTCCTTTGCATTGTCTTTTTGTCATGAAAATCTATATTTTTATACACAACAAAATAATAGTAATAATAATAATAATAATATTTTAAAATAATTATATATCTTACTTTTTAATTTTAAAAAAAATTTGCGCCCGTTATTTATTAATTCAAAAAATAAATGAATGCATATATATATTTTTCATAATAAATTATTTAAAAACTATAATTATATTTATTATTTTTAATTATCTAATTATATAGTAAGTCATAAATTTTAATTATTAGTTATTAACTTAATTTATGTATATATATATTTAAAATTTTAAAATTTTAATTGAATTAATTAATTTGATCAATTAAATTGAGAGTTAATTTAATTTTTAATTTCATTTTCACTCAAAATTATTTAGTTTTTAAACTAATTAACAAATTGATAAATCAACAAAATCTAATTGTAAATCATTAAATTAAAACAAAAATTTTTCAATCTATTCAATTTTAAAATTGTGATATATTAATTAAAAATTTATTAAAAAAATTCAACTACCTTTTTAGCACTCATTAAGATTTCAAATATAGGTAGTGGAGAAGTCCAAAAAGGACTTCTAATTACACTACTTATTCAATTTTTAAAATTTTATTTTCATTTACTTAAATTTTTTGCATTAATTAATCAATCTTATAATTATATAATTAACAATTGCATGTATAATTAATGTGTTGAAAGGGCATAATGGTATAGTGAAAAAATATAAGAAAAAAATTTCCAACCATTTCTCCCATATTAACAATAAATTTTGCCATAATTCAATAACCCAATTATATGTATTTGCTCTTTTCGATTTGAATATTTATGGAACATTGCTTAATATAGTTGAATTTTCGTCAATTATTTTGCTATAAATAAGAGGAAATTGGGAGAAAATGTTCTCTCAATATTTCAAATATACTATTGACATAATATAATAAAAGCCTGCTATATATTTGAGTTGCACCAATCCTATTGTCCGCTATAGAGTGACCCTCGATGCCTTTAACAAAGGTTCCCATTTTTCGCGGTACATAATTAGTAATGTCCACCTAGCTGTGCATCTGCTTGCCTCCTTTACAGGTTCCTGCATTATCGTGGCTTCTCTTATGGCTTGGGCTGTACACAGAAAGCTCTTGCTCACACGCACACATAATCATTAACTTTCTACCGACAAAATATTAAGAAATGTAAAATGTCTGTCTATCCGCACGCTCACATGCCAGAGGGTTATTTCTGGATATAGACATTAGTCCACCTTTCTATCTAAACCACTCCCATCCACACCCAAAAAAAAGGAGGGGGGGCTAAAAATCTTAAATTCCAACTCCAGTTAGTCATTGACCCCGAAAAAGATAATATAACACCCGTCTTCATGAGGAAAAAGACTGGTCAATCGCTCATGAGCTGGTGAAAAGTGAGAGGTAGTGATCTGAAACATGAATTAGAGTTTACGACCAGACCATGCCATATGTTGACGTAGCGAGAAGAGAATATTAAAGGGGACCTCTCAAGCTACATTTTCAAAATTGGATCATTTGTATATGTACCAAATTCAAAGATGCCAGTCGTGTGCTAATAGTATAGTACACAAGTCAGTGCCACGATGGCTTTCTGGAAGGGACCCCTAACGATGAAAATGATTGACCATTTTTTTCGGTATCGTTTTGTCATTCAATGGCACATGCGGTAAGGAACCGACACGCTCTACAACTTTAATTTGAATGTCACCTAGTCAAGGCATGGGTACCACATCAGAAGGAAAACAAATTACCATTTTCAATGCCCAAATTAGTGAATTTTAGGGGTTTTAGAAGTTTGACAAATCAAGGCTCATTCTTGTCTCTTTAGAACTCCTTTTTCCCCGTCAAATGAAACCCACAATTCCGTCTTGCAAAACTAAAGGGGAAAAAACAAAAAGTTATTCGTGCACTTTGTATTATTCCTCGCCCACTTCTTTTTTTTTTTTTTTTGCCTTTTAATTAGTTTCGGGCCAAAGTCAAATCATATTTTATGTCTTCTTTTGTCTAAGAACATGCATGATACACCACGCTTGATGATAGAAGTTAAGCCACGCCTGTTCCAACTATTATAAAGGTGAGGGAGATAGAAGTGCTGGTTATTGCAAAGAGAAATGCAAACCCTATTCAAAACAAGTGGATGGATGATAGGGCTACGATGAGCTGGGGAGAATTTTAATTTTATCTTCAGTCTTGTAAAGTTTTAGATTTTTTTAGCAGATATCTTATAATTTTATATGCACATATAGGTTTGTTCAGACCTATACATAATATTTCTTTGATTGCGAGTGTTTTCCCTTTGAAGTGAATGGGAAGCAAATTAAAGATACCAACCCCTCGTAGTGCCATTTGACATATTGTTTGCATATGGTCAGAATAGTGTTTTGACTCGCTTCTATATTGTTGTTGTGCATTGAATGTGACACCTTAGTTGGTCTTTAACTGCATTCTTAATTGAGCGGCTCACCAATAAGATTGCGTATAAGACTTGAACGACCGACCATTGATGGGAATGTGTGAGGCACAAAAAGGAGGTCCTAATGTCGAATAAGAAAAACATTCTAAATTAGGCAAAACCGAAGGCTGCTTTCTGTGTTGAGGCTTTGCCAAGGTCAATGCTCAAATTCCAATCAATTTGATCGGCTGCACTAGATGCATGATCATTGTCATAACCACGAGCACAAGAAGACAAAGCAGGACAAGGACGGTCTCAAAGTCAATCCATTATACGGAAGCATGCGTTTATGATTAATACCACTCAATTTGATGGGCTTGCGAACAATTCCAGTATTTATCAACATTTTACTTCTCTCTGTCACACGCACGTACAATTTCTATTGGCCTGCAAATCAAAAAGAAAAGAAAAAGGAAAAAAATAAATAAATAAATAAATTCCACTGGCCTTGATGAGTATTTGAACAACGCCCGGTTTCACACATAAGTCCGAGTTTATGTCTCAATTAGAATCCGTGAGTCTACCAGTCGTAGCGATGTGTTTGTTTTCTCGAGAAAGGGTTAAGGAAACATGAAATTATTGGAACTTCTAAGTAGCTTTCTTGTAGATTACGCGACCAGTAGCGGATAATCGTATGCTTCACAAGCAATCATATTATGAGAGACTAGTCTACAATAATAATAATAATAAGCAAATTTTGCCTATTTTTGACTAGAAAGTGATACAGAAAACAATATTCTTGGAAAATGAAAAACTTTTAAGCAATTTGATCAGCGCCACCATAAAGCAGGTGTACGATGTTTGGGACGCGGGCATAAGTGTTAGTTTGGTACTACCCATTGGGGTCCGTGTAAATTAGAGTTCCTATTGATCCGTAATGGGCCTGGCCCAATCATTTTTTCAAATCATGAGAAAAGCAATCTGGTCATATATGCCCGAGATCGGCGAACATCAAGCCGTGAGATGGACAGAGGTGGGCTTTTTTTTTCTTCTCTTTTGAGCCTCATTTCCCTATTTTCCTTCGCCAACATGAGTATTGTAATTCTACGTCTTCTTGAGGTTGGATTCCAAGTTTACACTCACCAAGAATATTGAACCTTACTCCTGTTGCAGCTTGCAAGGAGCATCGCACATGGGTGAACCACCATTCGAGGGCGGGTATCGCGTGGCACGAGCCCATTGCGTGATTGAAAGAATGACCCTTAGACGATGAAATGCGGCCCAATAAAAACGTTGGCTCCTCTGGTGGAGCCACTTGCAGACGGTAAAATGGGCCAGTGGGCCGACTGTGCTGAATAGTCGGGCCTCATATTTTCCTAATTCCCATCACCGCGGTGAAAAATAATTTTTTAAAAAAATAAAAAAATAAAAAAGAGCATAAGAGTCACTAACGATAAGGTCTAATGTTAGAATTATTTAAATGGTTGAATTCTATAAATTAAACTATTTTTTTCATGCAATGCAAGAAATTGATATTATTCACAGATTCGAGTCTGGACCAAACATATGACGAGATTACCACCGAGTTCTCGCTCGTGTGGCTTTTGTCGTGTTATGGAGCGCCATGTCTCTGCAACATTCATTGATGATTTAGGCATCACAATTTTCTCGCACCGTCGCTTTCCCAACAGTACTTGTAATTACAAACGGGACTATGCTTTGAAGGTTATCGATGAGACTCACGGGTCATGGGCAAAACTAATTAAGAGGGGTGTGCCTTTATGAGGATCATGCGTTATTGTAAAGGTAATTTGAATTCATTAAGATGAGTTTACTGCAGTTTATAGTTCGATCATACGTTAAGGGCATCCCTTGTTGATTCTTCTCAGAGCTCGGATCCACAGCCATGCGGATGATCGGGCTCCGTGCATGTAGTTTTTACCCAGCTCGAAAGCTGTAATGGTTGCCTTTTTCCATCTTGCCAGTTTCATTCTTTGCTCTATTTGGACTCCAGTGCGTGCCACAGGGAGGACCCTTATTGATTCTTACGCACTTCACTCACCCTTTCTTCATAAAAATGATTGACAAAAAGAAAAGAAAAGAAAAGAAAAGAAAAGCGCATGGTTAGTCTAGAAAATGTTTAAATACACTGTCTCAACTTTCAATCAAGTTAAATAGTCAGGGGGCTTCATTTCCCAACCATTGCTCCTCTGTTTTCAGCACATCCGAATTACTCATCGTTGCCTCTTGAAATCACTTTCGTCATCACAAATTGATTGTTGTTGGCTGATTAAGCTCAAGAGAGGATGATTTGGTTAGAATGCAACATTTATAATACAATTAATCCGCTAGATTAGCTTGATACATTATTAGAATTCGATTAATTATAATATTACTGTTAATAAATTATACAAATTATATTAAGTAATTTTTAATTTTAAAAAATTATGTATCAATTAATTGAAAAATATACAATAATATCATAATAAGTCACGCCGATAACATTTCTTAGACAACTACATTAATCATATAACAAAAACTTATATTTACTAATCACATAATAAATTAAAAAATATATATATATATATATTGTACGCACTGACGGTTCAAAGGCAGTAAAGTACCAACGGAATGAATGACGGTCCAAGCAACCATAAAAAGGGACCAGCATAGATTACACGATCGAAAATCGATGCTATGTCCTAATCTCGATTTCTGTCCCCAGGATTTTTAACTATGACGAGAATGTTGACGACTTTGGCGAAGAAATAGAGATTTGTTGAAACCATGCTGGAGAGTTTAAAAAACAGCAGGAGAGTCGTTCACTCGGGCAGTTAAATTCTTAACGCACGAATCCGTCGTGAAAAGCGCACATTCGGGAGGGACTTAATCTTAGGGACAATGTACTTATTAAAGGGGTAACAAAACAAAAGAAGAAGAAGAAAGAAAACAAAAATAAAAATAATTAAAGGTTGAAGATTTTAATTTAACTCGAGAATGGATTTATCGGATTAGTATTACCGCCCAGTTTTTTTTTTTTGGGGGGGGGGTTCAAATTTAATAGTGATTGCCATCGTTTTCATAAAATTTTTAATGATGGGGGCGATCATTAGGGTCAAAAATCAAAGTCTTTCTCTTTTGCACCACTCGCTTGGATGTAAAGAAGTATTAACTTTTTTTTTTTTTTTTAGGCCGTAAAGAAATTATCATAATAAAAAAATAAAAAAAAACACACACACACACACACAAATCATTGTCATGCCAAGTTGGTGGGAAGGCACCGATTCAATTATAAACTGGCTTGTGTCGTGATCCGTATGAAAGCCAAAGAAATCACCCAGTATCAGCAAGGAAGAAATTCGCCGTGACCCTTGCTTGCTTCTTATTATTTTAGTGAGTAAAAAAAAAAAAGTTTTTTTTTAATCATAAATTATCCGATAAAAATAATTTTCTTATTAGTATACATTAAAATTAAAATTGAAACTTTAAAAAATAAAAAATTTTAGTTTCCTTATTTACTTACCTACGGTTGTTACACCTGCATGATTTTGGCAAAACCAAAAACTAGGAGGCAGGCAGAAGTTTCAATTTTTGCCTTTGACCACATGGCAGCGCGCTCTCTTGGACACGTGTAACTCGCTCGATGGCCAGATTAACTTAACAAAAATACAAAGAAACAAAAACATGTCAGCAGAACCCCTCTCTCTCTCTCTCTCTCTCTCTTTCTCTCTCTCTCTCTCTCTCTCTCAGGCCCTGGCAGCTGCTGCCTGCAAAAGGCGAGCCTTTCGGCCTCCGCGGTAAAACTCAAAAAAGTTTTTTTTTTTTAATTATTATTATTTAAAAGAAAAAAAAAAGGAAAGAAAGAAAGAAAAGAAACGAAAGCAACGCCTAGTGCCATAATAAATCTTACCCGCTCCGCTTCCATGTTCTCTCCTTCATAACCCGAAATGGCTAAGATTTAATTCAAGTGCTTCTTCTTCTCTAGTTCGATACAAGAATCCGAATCAAGATCCGTTTGCCTCCGGCCCCCAATCCATTTTTACCAAACCTGCTCCGATTGCATTTTCTTGCTGAACGTAGGCTTCCCGTGTCCGGCGACTATCCGCCGTCCATCAACGGCCTCGCGGATCGAAGTCTGGAAACGATCATGTGATTGAATTGAACAAATCTATGGCCTCAATCCGTCGAACGCTCTCGCCGGGGCATCATGACCGTGCGCACCTCAACGGCGCCGTCAGCTCTCCACCGTGCGTCGGTTCGCCCTCTCACAAGATTTTCTCCTCCACCGGTAAACACTCCTCCTCTTCTTCTTCGTCGTCGTCGTTTCTCAGCTTCAGCGACGCCTCTCTGGGCTGGCTCCTGTCCGCCGCGTTTCCTCAGAAGCGCAAAGGATTCCGGAGATTTTTCTGCAGGTGCTTACCGTTCTTTGTCTTAGGGTTCTTGTTAGGCATTTTCCCGTTTGGCCAAGTAGATACCGATATCCGGCATCAGGATTTATCATTTGAGATCAAGCCATCACATTTCAATGTCAGATTGGACGAAAATGATAACCGAAGTTTTAAGCGTAACGATTTTGATGTTAATACAGTGAGCTTCGGAGTCGATACGCCAGCGGATTACGTTTCGAGATTCGATTATAAACCGAGAAAGCAGTTGATCGTGGTTACGCCAACGTATAATCGCGCTTTGCAAGCGTATTTTTTGAATAAATTAGGGCAAGTACTGAGGCTGGTGCAGCCTCCGTTGCTGTGGATTGTGGTGGAAATGAACACGGCGTCGAAGGAGACAGGGGAGATACTGAGGAAAACGGGTGTGATGTATAGGCATTTGGTGTGCGTGAAGAATTTGACCAATATAAAGGACCGACGGGTCCACCAGAGGAATGTGGCCTTGGAGCACATCGAGACGCATAGCCTCGATGGAATTGTGTACTTTGCTAATGATGATAATGTTTATTCTCTCGAGCTTTTGGAGAGCATGAGAGAAACGGGGTAATTTTCAGCTTTTGGTTCATTTGTTTGCTGTCTTACCCATTTGTTGTAAGATAGGACGGTGATAATCTTTAGTGATATGGTACTGTTGCTATTTGATGGAGTTATTACAAACTTGTATGGAAGGTATTAATTGGTATTATTGCATGGCTTGTTTCTTTGTCTTTAATTTCCTGTACAGCAACATGACAATGGTGGGAATTACAGAATGAGCATGCTTTTATGGAGAGCTTATGAATTTTGGCTTTAGAATGGCTGGTCATTGCAAGTATGGCGGCTTATGTTGGAATTGATAGACACCTTTATTTTATAGGTCATTATGGATTCTACTTTTGCTTAAGCATCGGCTATTAGCTAGTTCAGAGTTGCCTCAGGAAGTAGCCGCCTGTTTGGTTCTCTTTCCCCTGTGAATATTGCGTGCATGTCAGCTTTGCTTCAAGTGGTTTTGTTGATTGCTCAACTTATGCTGCTGTGTCAAATTTTCATGATTTTTTTTGAAGTTGTACGCTGATTTTTCCTGACCAGCTCAAGGGTTGCTTTCGAAATGAAAATTCCTTCATAACATAGAATAGCTTGGATGGTGAGACAAGCCAACATTGTAACAATGCTTCTGTTTTCAATCTTGATGCTGGCCATAGCTTTATGATCCATTATTACTTGTGCTACTTTGCTAATGGCTGTTTATTTTCTGCTGGCTGGCAACCTTTGTATTTGATTTTGTTAGAATGCTAGACATGGCTTAATTCACATATTTAGATGTGATATTTTCATGGTTTTCATATGCTTTGGGTTTCAACTCTTATTGCATAATCTCATTATTTCTTTTAGGATGGTATCCTGATGGTTCTTGCTTTTTGCCCTTTTCTATCCTTTTATGTTGCTGTTCTTATTTTGTAGTCGTTTTGGCACTTGGCCGGTTGCAATGGTTGCTCAAGGCAAAAATAAAGCAATTTTGGAAGGTCCAGTATGCAATGGAAGTGAGGTCATTGGATGGCACACAAATGAGAAAAGTAAACGCCTCTGTCGGTTTCATGTTGATATGTCGGGATTTGCTTTCAACAGCACTATCTTATGGGAACCAAAGAGATGGCAGCATCATTTTGCAGGACCAATTCGACAGTTGGACACAGTGAAGGAGGGATTCCAAGTAATATCCCAACCCATTCATTTTTCGGATGTTCCTGCCTAATATTACTTCAAAGTTGCCATGCAATTGATTTGAAATTTAAATGCTTAGTGTTAGCTGACCTCATACTTTTTGTAGGAGACCACATTCATAGAGCAACTGGTGGAAGATGAAAGTCAAATGGAAGGTGAACCACGTGGCTGTTCTAGGATACTGAACTGGCACCTCCATTTAGATGCTCATGATCTCAACTATCCTAGAGGTTGGCTGCTTCAAAAGAACCTTGATATTATTCTTCCAATTTGATGATGGAGCTTCAACAGGCAATTTGGATGCCACAAAATGAAGACAGTTATGGCTACATGGGCAATGCACTAATGCTTTGTGAATTTTGTGTATCAGATGAGAAAAGTCCCTACAAAAAAGAAAAAAAGAAAAAAAAAGGTTTTGTTGGAAATATCAGTTTAACTGGTAGAGGAAGACTAGGGAAAAACAACCCTCCTCCCATCTCTGAAGAAAAAATATTTAGAGATCAATCAGCGGTCAACTCCTGTAAATGCCAGTGATATAAGTTCTCCATTCATAAGCAAATTTCGGCATACAAATGAGTTATAAGCTTTTAGAAATTGTGTGGAAAGTGAGTTAACTCTGCCTTTCCACGTAGCAATTGTGTGGAAAGTGAATTAACTCTGTTTTGCAAGTAGGTTGTTTTTGCAGCCAGAGCTTGGCCCTTGTCCCATGGGGTGCCTGAGCATGCTGAGTCTGCTGCAGCTGCTCGAACCAGCGTTGCAAGATACTTGGTAACATGTCACAGAAAAAGAAGATATTTTTGTATTCATTTGCAGAAATTTCTTATCAAGATATCCTCACAGAAATGAAAATTCTGATTTGTTGGGGGAGTTCTGCGGCTTGTTCTGGAGAAATTTTATTGCCTCATTTTCAGAAGCCCTGCCCTTCCAAGAGCTTGTTTACACTGCCAGGAATGTTTGTGGTGGATCAATTCTTTGTTTGGGAGATTAGGCGTTTTGTCAGGATAAAATGAAAGGGGATACTTGTCTTAGAATCTAGTCTTCTGAATCTTGTTCTCATTCTTCTGCTTCTGGATCATTGTTTCTTTAGATAGCCGTTGTAGTTAGGAAATTCCGCATCCCGATGCCTGTAATTTCAAACGAGAAAACGAAATTGATGTGGCGTAAGCCCTTTTGTCATAGGGAACGAACTTTGTGGCAAACCTCGCATCATTTTCTCGGATTTATATTTGCCTTTCCAATGAAAAGCTTAGGCTGGGAATGCACTTTTTGTTGCGGTATAGTGCCTGCCTAACTGGTTTTCTTTCAAAGAATTAACTGTCGTAGTCTCTTTACAAGAAATCCAATAAAAGGGAAGATCTGTGCATTTTATGCAAAGCGAAGTTCTCGATGGTCTTTGTTGCCAGCTGTTGCGCCACTACTCTGATGGTGACTCGCACCCAATTGGAGCCCAAATTCTTGCCGCTGCAGTAGATTGGAGGCACGGCTTGCTTGGGTCGCTTCATCTATTTTCATAGCCTAAAACAAATGCATGTATGGTGACGCATGTAGCCATTAGCTAATGGATGAGTCTTCCTTCTCCCTCAAATTATCGCCTCGGCAATGATTTACAAGTTAAAATAGCGCGGTGATTTATAAGTAAAAATAGCAGAAATTATTCCTTCAAATTACGGACGCTACCAAGATAGAGAAGATAGAGAGTGCGTAAGTCGTAAAGATCTGATTGCCGATAACTGTACTTTAGTTGAAAATGCAAGTCACAAATTCCAACGTCTAGAAGCTCTAGTTTTCGTAGTTTTGTTCTTTTCCCTCACCGGCGAGCTTGGAAGCACAGCTGCAAATGTCCTCAACCGGCAATTCGTCTGTATCTCGAATTTCTATTATATTTTTTTCAAAGAAAAATTCCCATTTATCAGCGATGAGAAAAAGAAAACATTTATGAGAATAATGCGCGTATTATTGAAGAAAAAAATAGAACACGATTATAAACCACCACTATATACCCTAATACTAGCTTAAAGAATGAGCTGAATGGCCAGGGCTGCGATCCATATTCACTTCAAATTACACTGGCCACATGGACCTCTGCAGTGGAATCGCGTACATTGTTCCTGTAAGACCGCATGTTCCTGACAGTGACTTCAACCACATGCACCTACCAACTAAAAATTAAAAACCACATGTTCACCGGCCATGTCCATTTGAGGCAGGAATTAGAGACCAAAATTTCAATGAATTAATTATGATACATATTCTACAGAACTAAGAAGAAATGAGGTGGAGGAGATCTCCTGGAGGCAATGCCTCATCAAAGAACTTTGCGTTTCTGTGCAGCCTTCCCCCTTGTCTTGATTCCAGTTGCCTATATGTCTGATATCCGTGTAAGCGGCAGCCAATTCATACCTTTTCTGCTGGCAGCGGAAACTCCAGGTTTGTTGGCCAACACCCAGATTGGCCTTTTCAAATCCCCATCATGGGACCAGTCAATTTCTGACTCCAACGAGCTAATTATCATGTTAGATTTGTTCCATGAGTTGAAGAACTTGTCTCTGCTGAATGTATTGACGACACATGTGGCTGCTGCTTATGTGATTCATTTGCAAGACCAAGAACTGCCAGCGTTGATCTGTAACATGTGGGAGATTATTAGTTTGTAAGTAAAAGTCAAGGTGGTAATACCTTGCATTCAGGCTTTGTGGAAAGGATTCAAATGAAAAAGGAACCAGACTATAGATTTATATGATAGTCCTGAAACAAATTTGGGGGCTGATAAATTGTCATGTATTGAGATAATTATCTATGCAATGCTGCATATTTGCTAATTGTCTTCATTCCAACGTTCACAACCAAAGACTAACTTCAGGACTATGGGGGTTGAAAGATGATATTCATCATAAGTTTTCATGCACCTTAATCACCCACAGGATATCTGCATGATGTTCCAATCCTAGCCTAACACCACCCATTTCCAAATGTAGCAGCACATCCATGCTGCATGGATCTATCGCCTCATTGGACACAAGAAATTAACGTTTCAAGTGAGGACGAGCACTTCCATAAAATATCAAAAGGCCACCGGTTATAACTGATTTCTTACAAAGAGAAGCCAGGCTGACAAGATACACAAAGAAACTACCAACAGCTGGTATGGATGGGATTGTCCTTGATCACTAGTCTGACCTTGCCGCTAACCTAGCCAGTGATCCCCAGCCAAGGTTACAGATAGTGTTGTGCAAGATGGGTAGGATGGTTCACCATGATTTGGATCAAATAATTTAGAATAAAAAGAAAAATTCCTTGCCCATAAAAAGTTATTAAAAACACTTGAAAAAATAGAGAATAGAGGCCAAAACCCATACTAGTCAGCAAGGCTGAAGAATGAAAAGAAGAGAAAAACAAAACAGAGTGATACAAAATTGAATTAAACCTTGATAGGGCACTATAAGTACCTCAACTTCCTTTCCTTTAATTCTCATTTGTTTGAATTTTTTTGATATTATAAAGCGGTTTTTCTCCCAGCAGTTGCAAAAATTTCAGCCTTTCATTTCTTAACAATGTTCCTTTGAGATACTTATCTCATGTTAGTTATCCTAAACTAACTTCCTAGCCAGGAATCCACACCATATTCCCTCCAGTTTTCTTAGCAGGACAACTCACAATTTCAGAATCTCTGATGCTGTTTTGCAACCTTCATTGGAGAGCTGAGTCTGAAATATAGAAATCTAGAACCACCAGTGAAATTAACCATTTGAAAAGCAAAAACCAGTGAAATTAATGTATAGCCATGGTTCATGCCCTTCATTACTTATATTATTCTCTTTTGACTTTATGATCGCAACAGAAAAAGTGGCACATTTTGCAATTCAAAAACCAACATCATAGATTCCTCTCAAACAAAAGAAGGGGTAGATCAGGTCCACAAGAACTTAACCTAGGTATTGAAGTCCTTATATTTGGTTGACTTGCATAAGCAGCCAATGGAACTCTAAGGTTACCATGCTTGTTCAAAGCACTCTCAAGTTGTGGAGGTGGTAACTGCAAGCATAAGATAAACAAATTAGGATTCGAGAAAACAGGCAAAGGCGAGGGGAAGCCTCAATCCACAGCAAACCATGTAATACCTGCAGCAACACTTGAAAAGAATGCGGCTGTGTTTGGGACACACATTTCAAGAATCCAACCCACAACTTTGGCATTTTCCACACCTGGACCAGAAATTAGCAGATGTTATAAGGATAAATAGACAAAGAAGCATAAAGCTGAAACTCCTATACTAACTGTTCCTTAACTTGAGTAAGCATACCTGTCTGCTCACAAGTTTAGAGAGTATCTCCATCACAAAATCAACCTGAAGAACAACCATGACTGTTATATTCTTCTGTCCATTGTGGTTTAAAGAATTCAGATTCAATAGTCTATCGGGTAATAATTATTTATTGTCATCCATGTAGCCGATCAGACATGCCTACCAACAACAGGGGTGTGGGGGAGCTGATCATGACCCATTCCCAGGTAAGACAACAGGCCTAAAGCCGCCGGTAATCAGGTTTACCCAAAAAGCACAGAATTTCTAAATCTAAACATTCCAGAATGAAATATAACATAGTTTGATGACTCAAAGGCAGGCAAAAAAAAAAAGGTTAACTATATGTCAGAAAATTAGGTCTGTACTGCAGGCTATTGCTACCAATTGGCTTTTATTGAGACATGGGGCAAAATTTTAACCAGTCTGAAAGCTATCTCTGAACCAGGTATGGTTGCCCGTTTCTTTATTATTTCAGTATTAAAAAAACACTGCAGCTTGATGGCACAAGCTGAAAGCTAACCTAGCAGATAAGTAGCTCAATTGGGGTTTAAAATGTTACCAGTGAAGGAAATGCATCAATTGCCTGAATCACTGTTCTCATGAAAAGTAGAGGCAAAGGAGTTTGATCAACCTGACATGTGAAATAGTAAGTACGTCTACTAAAGCAAACATCATTATGCTTATCCAAGACCAAGAATGACCAGTACATACCATCTGATTAAGAGCTTTTGAGAAAACCTGCCGTGTGAAAACGGTACGTTGCTCAAAACAAGCTGAACAGACATCAGTGACCTGAATAGAAAGAAAAGAAGCAAGCATAACATAACCATAGCATAAAGGATCTGAAGGAGGACCTACTTAAAAGCCCCAAACTGTATGCATGGCATAAGCATATATGAAAAAACAATCAAGGACACAATTCAGAAATAATCACTGTCCAAGCCTCCCTGTTTTTTATTTGATTTGCTCTATTTTTTTCTTACAAATTCTGATCTTGCTAATGATTGAGCGATTTTGATTTGAGACAATGGAAAGATAGTAATCCATGCTGTTATCAATAAAGTACATATGCATGTGGAACAAACTAAGAATGCCTTTTATGACGAATTTATGGGTCATATTATGGAAAATACATGCCTTTTTGAGTGGAAGTCCATCTTTTTCAGGACTGATGTTATGAATGGCAACCAATACTTCCGCAGGTGTTAAAGCTGGACCTGTATGAGCTGAACCCTGCCATGAGATAGTTATAAACTCTAAAAAATTCTTCCATGAGTGACATGAGAAGAAACTATGGGTCACAATCACAAGTACAAGTACAGCTAACAGACCCGAACAGAGAACCATCTTTAGAAGCCAGTGCCTCATAGGTTTTTAAAAAGAAGAGAGAATTCTAATTATACTAATTTGGTAATGGCAATGTCTGCTACAAACTTATGTTGTACCGAAGCACATCAAACTAACATGTTCTTAGTCTTGAAAAACTCTAATCAGAGTTTGTTGATTTTACTGGGATTATGTTTTTAGTCCCTTGAAAATCTATCCATTGTAAAATCACAATTACAAAACTGCAGCCAGTGTGCAACTTCCATGATGGCACACATTCACATCACAACTGTGACAATGATTGAGCATTGCATAGGGCTCCATTTACAAATGTTTGATGGAAGCTAATTAATTAACAGGATCTCCCTATTTTCTTCCAGGAATGGTAACAATAACAGAAGTCAGAACCTGGTAACATAATATCACGACTGTTTAAGATTCTAAATGTTTCCACAGGACCCTTTAAGTCAAGAAGATGAATATGATCAACCTCAACAAGAAGTTGCACCAAATGGGACTGTTTGTAGAGAAGATAAGCTTGATCATCTTATAGATGATTCTCTCTAGAAGTGACCGATCTCTTATTGCAATGAGATCGTTTCTTCCACAATTGACCGCACTGCTCTTTAGATAGTTTTCCAGGAAATATAAGGATCCGTGGTGGAAAATTTGCTCACATGATGGTCTATTTCTGCTTGCCAGTGGAAGATTAGATTTTCCTTTTACATATCTCTTAAAGTTTATTATATTTGGCTGTCTTAGATTACCTTCTTCCAATAAAGGATCGAATCCATTGGTGCATTCAAGGCAGATTTTTTGCAGTTCATATTTCAGCAAAACAAAAAGAAAAATGTGATACTTGAGAAGAAAGTACAAAGGAGCATTTGCATAAAACACAAGTCAGATGCCAACTAATTTAGATGTACCTGCAATATATGAGCAACTGCCATCTGGAACTTTTCTATTGGAAGGTTGACAAGACGAGGAAAAATAGGTAAAACCTGCCATAATGCAACATTAATATTCAAACTAGTAAGAAGATATGCAGATTCTGATGATGGTATAGGACACTAGTGCAACAGAGACGAGAGCACAAGAACACTGTGAATACTGCAATAAGATTGTTTTAGAAATTAAGTTAAAGAAAATGACTCAAAAAAATAATGTACTACAATACCAAGAGGAGAGGGCTGGTGATTACTGATCCTAGATCAAAAAAGTTCCTCTTAACACTTAAGAGTTTATTATTAATATCTATCCATAGCTAGGTGCAGCTAATTCCATTAAAACAACAAAAAACGGATGTTTCTAAATTGCAGTAAATAAAATAGAGAGAAGGAATAGCAAGTGGACCTCATTTTTTGAAAGTGAAGATAAAATTGGAATGAGTATAGTAGCATCCTGCAATAAACAATGGACTAGATTGAGATTTTAAGCAGGAAAAAGCATAGCTTAGATAACAGAACAACATTTACTTTAATTTCATATAAATGTTTCATGGTGGATATCAACCTTTAATTTACTTTCATATAAATGTTTCACAGTGGCTATCAGATCTGCAGAAGGTGTTGTCTCTTGAGTTAATACTTGCAGCACCTTGCCAGAAAATCAAAACTTTCAGTGTTATTCATGAATACAAATTCTGAGAATAAAAGAAGAGTATGGAGTTCAAAGAAGAGACATAGAAAATGTCAAAAAAGACACTACCAGCATCAGAAGATTTTCACATCCTTCAGGTGGATCAGATATTACACGAAGCAATTCAGAATAAGTTGGCCCCAAAGCCCTTATAAGGATTGGGATATGACGATGCATAGCCTGCATTCAAGGAGGGAATTAAGATTGGAAATACCAAGTAATGGGAGTAGCACGTGTCCCTACTGTATCAGTAAGAGGAAAGTGGGGATTTTAAGGAGGGTAGGTTGTGAGCACATGATCCAGTCTACTTCAGAAAAGAGGGAAAAGAAAGGGTAGGTAACACAAGTCCTGTCATTGTGGTATATTACTACCAAAAGGGAAATCAGAAAATCAAACTTCCTGTCCACCAGGGCCACATAAATTTCAATTAATATCTGCTCTTTTTGCATGCAGACTTTTACAGTTATGGCATAAGATGTTACGAGTACCATCTCTGGAGAATGCAGATATAGTAAAAGTGTTCAACTTGCACATAATGCATGTTATTTATGGAGGCAGCTCAAACATGAAAATTGAACCCCAAAAATAATAGCAGCATGGATGTAAAGATAACCGCCAAAATTTTGACCCATTCGGACACGAAAAGAGACAGAATGTGCTCCTATATCTTCATCCAAATTTGACCATCCAAATTTCAAGTTCAGATTTATAATTAATTTTGGATCATTTTAAACTACAATTTTGCATAAATATTACCCATAATCAAACAAATAAACATTTTAATCAAGGCAGTGTACCCACACTTACACATGTATGCAACTCTTTGAGTCCCAGTACCTGAAGAACTCAGGGCAACCAAAATACCGAGAATTTCAATGTTCAACAATGTCATGGTGTCAGATCTAAAATATGCAGTGTGGTTTGGCCATTAAACCAACATAAACACCCTTATGTAATTAACATAGAGTTCATATTTTAAAATCAGAATTATTCCCGAGGGCATGGTTGAAATTACTGTTAAGCTGAGCTTTAATAAATAGGACCACTATGATTTTTATAAAGGCACCGTATTAAACAGAAATGTAATTTAACAAACTGTGGCTGATTAAATTTGTAAGGCATCACAATAAACAAATGCATACCTGCTTTACAGCTTTTGGTGCTCGCCCATAGATATCAAATACAAGTTGAAGAAGAATAGGTTTCTGAAAGGAAATAAATCAGTGTCAGCATCCCAGTAACATACAAGTATATTGCAACTTCATAATCTGCACCCATGTTTATCAATGATGCTGTACACTGACCTTTGTGCATAAAGCAAAAAATAAAGAAATGCGACGTTGAGCTTCAGCAGAAGAAATGGAAGCACTTTGGACTACAAGTGGAGCAGTGCTCATGGAGTCATTTTCTTGGCCTTCCATTTCTGATGCTTGAGATCCACTAACTGAAGTTTCTTGACTTATAACCTGTTCAGATGTCAAGAAGTCTAATTTCTTCAGTTACAACAGATGGAAAACTTCTTAAAACACAACCAGCCAAAAAAGAAAAAGGTGCATTTTTTTCCTTAAAAAGCAACCAGTAAAGTTGAAGGAGCAAATGCTTTTATTCAGGATAAAAAAACATTGTTAAGTTATGTGCACTACTTTTTTACTGATGTGTCATTGTTGGACTGCCTTGAAATTGAGCCAATGTTGAACAGGAAAAATATTATTGCAAGCAATAGGTCAAAGAAAAAATTCCATTACTCTACCAATAGGCCAATAATGTGCATTTTGAAGCCTGAACTGAAACCAAAAAAAATCAACTTCGTCTACTTTAAATATCCTAGAACATTGATGCAGGGAACTTTCATCATGGACACACAATTAAGTAGCAAATGTTTGTAATTGATGAATACAAAAAGGAATAAATATTAAATGTGTTTTATACCTCCCCTTCTCTTTGGTCAGCGCGCCCTGGCTGTGGAAGCTCTACATCTGAAATATGCTGATCTACAGTCGACAGTAACATCTTTGTTGCAAATTGCTCGATATGTTCAGATATGTAGTTTAGCTGATAAAGTTTGTTTGCCACCTATCCAGAATAGGAATTTGATGTATCAGTAGCGAATGCAGAACATAAAATACACCTTATCTCTCTGAAAATATAACTGAATTTAGCTTTGCAAAAAGGCTAAGACAATGGCTTGTAAAGGCCACCAGAAAGAAGGTTTCAAGTACAGAAGAAATGTACCAGCCGGATAGCCTTCACTCGAATGTCATCTTGTGAATGAACAGCACACTGCATCAGGATACAATTTCATCAATAAAACAATCAATTTGCGATATCTATTCTACTTTCTAGATGTATTTGCCTACAGCAATCTTTTAACAAGATTCTTTTGCTTCTTTTCTTCTTTTGCTTATAAAGCTGAATGTCCTTGAAAGGTGTTTCGGGCTTCCCAACTTGATTTACCAAAGGCCAATTCAGTATCATTATTGGCCATAACACTTGTGCACTCCAGTCTGATATAATATAAGCAATACTCAAAGGGAAGCTACATGCAAGAAATAAAATTAGCACTACAACAATGTATGGGTAGACAGGAAAGAGAAAAAAGAATTCTGAAATTTAATAGCCCAAAATCTGTGGTCTTCTTTGTCACTTATGCGGCATGGCAGACACAACAAAAAAAGACCATTCTAACCTCCCTCCCTCCCTCTCTCTCCTGCATTCCCACACCCACACCCACACTGTCTACATCATTAACTTAATTTGCCATGGATGACCCAAACTGGGCTTACCATGGATCTGAATTGCACAGAAGGAGTGCAGCCTTAATTACTAGAATCTAGAATTGCAGACTGTACTCACAACAAAATTCATGGTTTCCAAGTGCAGGCATATCTATATGCCATCTGATATCTCAGAAAGGTGCAAGAGTGACCCAGTGCCAAAATTTTCATAAAAGTACACACCCAAATATTGAATCTTGATAAATTCACTGCTATGAGATTTCATGTGGCCAAGATACCTTCAAAGCTATGTCTAGGCATGCTTGCCTATTGTTTGGACGCCCCAAAATCAAGCTCCACACAGCTCCAAGGCCCTGAGTGACACGCTCTCTGTCCCGAACCTCTTTGCCATGGGAATCAAAAACATCACGGTGGCATAGATCTTCCAGTAACTTCAAGGCTGAGTCCGGGAAAAGTGGAATTTCACCCAGAAATCTACTGAAAGACTTGTCTGAAGCAGGGAAAGTATCCAGTAAAGATTTGGCCTGCAATGAAAGTGTCAAACAAATTGAATTCTCACACAAATCATTTAGAATCGAGCACAATAAAAGCTGCTTACCACTGCTAACAGGATTTTCTCATACAGAATAGCAGCATATGACAAGCTCCCAACAGCATCTAAAATCATGAGAGAGTGCAGATGGTACAGAATATGAATCACCAGATCATGCCCCTGAAATAATAAATAAATAAATAACAAATTAAATGATTAGATAACACAAGCTTTAGCGTAAGAACTTTATAAAAAGAGTTGTCAAATTTTTGTTTCATTCCAGACATAGCTGTTGACAAAAGGAAATGCAGAGGAAACAACAGAATTCATAATCAAAAAATGCATAATTGGAACAGATAAGAAAATGATGTCCCATTGATCACAGACAAACATGATAAAACTTTAGCATAAGCATTAGCCAACTGTTACTTTGTTATGACACCAGATGTAGCAACAAGTAAGAAACACAGGATAGGAAGCACGCAAACGAAGGCTTTCTAACTTGTTTCAGAGCAAGAAAGGTACAAACTAAACAATAGAAGCAGGAGCTTGGAGCTGAACCAGCAGGATTTACAATACAAAATACCTTTTGCTGCTGATAATCCACAAGTATATGTTTTTGCAGCATCACAACAATCTCATCATCTGCGTCAATCTGAAAGAAAAAAACAATAGAAAGTTTTTGATTTATGCATAATAGACATCAAAAGGCAACAGGTATGATATCTTTCACTTGTAATACTGATTCTAACAGTGTTTTGTAAATTAAAAACCAACACGTATACAGAAACAATCCATCGCATGAATCTCAAATTAAAACATGGTCTCACTCCCTGTGGATATCATGTGCATGCCAAACAGCCTCTTTAATCTTTCTCCATCGAGAAGGAAATCAAGATGCAATGACTTAATTTCCAAACAATCTAATTATTCATTGCCCTACAGTATGAGTTGCAACAATAATGTGCAACACATACTAAAGTACTAAAGTGGTATCATAAGAGGTTCCTTGTAATGGGCTCAGTAGATAATAGTGTAGCCAGAAAGACCAAATAATATAAATAAAGATCACAAGTTTTACATTACATTAGCTTCCTATGATGAACATAATCCGCATGGCCATTATATGCACATGCTGAAGATGACCAGGCTAAAACATTTGCTGTAGGAAAATGGACAACTAATGAAGTTCTAACCCATTTGAAAGTTTCCCCAGCAATCAGCTATTACCATCACACTCACTAACATAAAATGACACATTGAAAAATGAAAAGGTAGGTGCCAAAAAACAACACAAAGCTAGTCTAAACTGGCCTATATATGTATAAAGCTACTGATACTGGATCTTGTTACATTCTAGAGCATTATAAAGCTTCCTAATCCATACATTTTTATAAAAAAGGGTTTCCAATGTGCTCATTACAATGTCCAGAGTAGGCTTACAAGAAAAAAATAGCAAACAGTTCAGGAGCAAGGAAACTGTTAAAAAGAGATCAACAATGTATGTTGCTCCTACCTGAGCAACCAATCGAGCAAGTAATGCCATGCATGTCTGGCTACAATCAACCCCACACAGATGCCTGTAGGATTCAACAATTCTTTCAACTGCTAATTTTCTCACATTTTTTTGCTGTTCTTCAGTCAATTCAACATATAGTGGAAGCTGAGGTAGATCTTGATAAGTCTCTTCTGGTACTGATGAATTTGAAGCAGCAGGAGAATATTCATCATATTCCATCAAAGATGGTATTGGAGTGCCATCTGTCACCTCAGCATGTGACAACTTTAATGCAATGGAGTCCTCATCAACTGGCTCATGAGGAGAAAGTGGGAGATCAGAAGAAGTAGCATTCAACTCTGAAGTGGGCACGATTTCATCAGGTCCACTGACAACACCATCTTTGGGGACTAATTGCTCAGCTTCAGAAATTAATGGAACTCCTGAACTCTTATCTTCACTTTTGCTGTTCACCATCAAAAGTGCAGGAGGATTATCACCATGTGTGACCACAGGAAGTGAAAACGGCTTAGTCAAAGAAGAAGCATCAAATTCAGGTTCTGTGGCATCACTATCATCCACAACAGGAGCAGGCATCATGCCAACAGTTGTTGCCACACGTCGTGGATCCAGGCGACGTGGATCCTGAAAGAGCTGTCAGTAAGTTTTGTGAATGAAAACAATTACACAGACACACTAGTCCTATATGTTGACAGACTGAATATTAATAACAAAAAATCAAGTGCAAGCAAGTCTGCATTACCCTTCTTGGATCACGTTTGGAATCCACAGGGAAATTATTAGCAATGGACAAATCAGACAAAGCTGAACTATTTGCCATGGCTGCTGAAAAAGGTCCCGGTGGACTAGGAGGGGCAGAAACAGAAGTTGTAGGAGCAGAAGGTGACACAACTGGTGCTGGACTACTGAGGGAACCAAATTGCTGAGTTACTGGTAGGTTCCCAAGTCTTGTTAAAGGTGGGGGACTCTTAGGCAAATGTTTCATATTAGTCACCACAATATCAGCTAGCAGTTCAGGATGCATGTTCTTAATGAGAACTTCAAGTGATTCAGCACCTCTCTCTCCTTCAGCAAGCAATGCACCAATAATAGCAATCATTTGCACTGCAGGAGTCAAATCACTGTCTAATAGAGGAACACTATTGGATACTCCATTAACTGCACTGGTTTCCAGCTCAGAATCATTTATTTGGGTTGGCATAGTCAAGGTGTTGTCAGGACCATAACGAATTCGCTTGGGAGCCACTTCATGACCATTAGCTTGCTCTTCACTATCAAGAGGCACAGACCTTTTCCTTAACTGCTCCCCTGAAACTGGCTGTTGACTTGATGGCTGATCATCCTAATGACCAGAAATCAATTTTGGTTGGGAAATGGAAATTTGGTGAAAACTAGCTACAAGAGTTGCACAATAGAAAAGAAATTGTGACAATAGACAATATTTGGGCAGGCGATTACCTGGGTGAATCTAGATTCACGTGAAGCACGCTCATTTATTTTAATCAATTTATCAACTTGTCGAATAACTTGATCAGCTGCATCCCCAGCATTCATTGCACGTAAAGCCCGGAGCAATCTATCTCTGGACTGAAAAGGGAAAAAAAAAAAAAAACTAAACAGTAAGATCAGATAGTGAAAATAGAAATCTTTGCTGGCACTGTTATCATCTAATAAACTCCACTATATTCCTTCAATTCACTAAGCACAAATCCAAAGCTGACTATAGTAAAATAACCAAAAGATAGATGATTAAAAAAAGGGCATTTAGTGCACGAGGCTCCCAAACTGTGGAACTAAGAGACAGATGATACATCTAATAATTTTTTAAGGAAGTAAGGTCATATTCTGGCTCACATCTTAACTTTGGCATGCTATGGCTTACTAGTAGATTTTGGACTGACAACTAATAATTTTAAATAATCTCAAAAACAAAAAAGAAAAATTGCTATCACAGATTACTTGTCTATATACTAGTTTTCTCTTTGTATGATACAAGGGAGGGAGAACAAGAAGAAGCAGATGTTCAATCCCCATAATGCCTGAACTATGGGTGGTCATCCAACAAGGTTACTAGCATAATGGAACCATTAGCCTCATAAATGCAAGGCAGTGAGTGCTTGTAACAAAGACTATCAATGATCTAAAATGAATATGACCTCAAAATTTTAAACTTAAAACAACATTGAGCAGCAGGTATGCCGATAAAGTTATGCCATAAACAAAATTCTAGCTGATGCACAAAGACTAGGACAAAATGTCTGAGACTCCTAAATATCATAGCTGTGCCATAGTTCAACTGACAGAAACCTGTGGGAAACAGGTCAAAAGTAAAAAATATGCATGTGTGTAAACAGGGAAAATAATGAAGTAGACTAAAAAGAATTCACCTCTAATATGGCTGGGTGAGCACAACGCAGGAATCCCAAAAATGCAGTTCTCATGGAATACTGGAGACTGGCATTATGGCTACCCTTTGCCATCTCCAAATTTTGATCAAAATCAAGCAATGCAGAAAAAACAGTATCATAGTGGACGGGTCTCTTCCTCCCTATGGATGCCAGACTGCCAAATGGATAGGTGCGTTGTTAGGGAACTTACTGGAATGACAGCACAAGTATTTTTAGAAAGGTAGTTTGAGATCAAGGAGGAACAGAAGCAAAACAACTAACCAAAATGACAGTAAAATATAAATCAACAGAGCACAAATAAGACTTAACTCATCAGATTCAAGAAAAACACAAAGAGAAAATGAGAACCATAGAATAAATTCATTTGGAAGGAATTTAATCATCTTTACATATTTTATGTGTGTATTTATACAAGTCCGTTTATGCATGTAGTGGTTAAAGAATAAACCATTCCCAAGTCCACTTCAAGTGGCATATCATAGCTGTACACATGAGTCTACTCTTGCAAGCAAAAATCATTTTGGCAGTTGCCCCATACCGCAGTATTTAGACAAGATTCGTGCAATGCCAAAAACAGAGAGGACAGGAAGTGATGACCCTGCAAGAGCCAAGTACATATAACTCTTCTAACAAAAAAACCAAAAAGTACATATAACTCCACACCATTTACTAGATTGCTTTATCTAATGGATCCATGCCAATTAAATGCCTACATAAGAGTCCCTACTTTCTGCTACATACTCTCAACCAAGATTATCTGGTCCAAGTAATCATCTGGAAATACTGATAATGGTATGCTGTGATTGGCTACTTGCTCTGTGAGAAAAATGAATGATCACTGACAAGCAGAGAGGGAATAAGAGTAGAAAAAGTTTCTTGCAATGCTCATCCAATTCTGAGGCTCTCTTGAACATACAAGGTTCTGCCAGAACCCACACTGCCTGCAACCCATTTCCCTTTTCTATAGGTCAGCTTGAGATATTACTTTGCAAGTTCCACACGTCATTAGATATGAGCATAATTTTACTGTGCAAGTATCTCATGCTACAGGAGATACAATTCAACATAAATCCATTCAAGACAGCAGCACGGGCATTTTTCCCTATAATCTATGAGACAATTCAGCTTCCAGCAAACAGAGGCCACATCCAACGATAAGAAATAGCTAGTTTAACCACAAAACCCTGGAGATTCAAAGCAGAAAAACAAGGCAAGTGACGATCTTGGACTTGTAATTCATCCACTGAATGCCGTGTTTCAACCCCAATAAAAATAATAATGATACACTGAGCGACATGCATCAAAACTAAAGCATAAACATCATTATCAACTCACTAAAACGAAGGATCCCTTACAACATCAAATATTTCAATTTTGCATCTTGGCTAAATAAGACATCAAACTCAGAGAGTTGAGTTTAAAATGCTACTTAGCAAGGATTAAACTACTTAATAAGGATTCAATAGTGGCACTTTTCTCTGAATCCTGTATTTTAACCACCATACATGTTAAGGCCCGTCACTAAGTAGATTTCATGCTATGTATATCAACCACCTTGACACCCACACTTTCTCCTGCACTCTGCGGATCAGCCACCTTGTGTGTTAAGACCTTTTTTCCTTGAATTGAGTCAAAAGCTGAAAAATTCTGTATAATCCACTCTTAGGCATGAGCAACTTTATCAAAACCTAGACTGTGTTGTGCACTTAATGATTGGCCTCAAATATTGTCACATAGCATATATCAATGAAAGAAATGGACACTACCCACATAATAGCCATCTTTCATAGATAAAACCTATTATGTATTTTCTAACCTAAGAAGCCTGCCAAGGCTTTGGAAGGGAGACAGAGCACTGCATGCACAAAGATCAATTTCATTCCATCTTCCACCGATGAAGTTAGGTGCAAGTTGCAACGGCCTGTCCACGAGAAGTTTTGTATACTTCTACAGCAACAATAAAGATACTGAACCACATACCAGAAACTCTTTTATTGCACTGGATTCTCAAATTCCTATGACCACCTACAGCCTGCCAGGTAGTGCAATTTAAGAGATTTAAAAAGCAAATACATCCTTAAACAAATTATGGGATGTCCAAAAAGAAACCAAGATAAGTGAAAATAAAGCACATTCTTTAAGAAGTGCACAACATCAATAGTGAGAACCATCAAATCACAGAAGTGTGTCAGAACTACACATTGGCTATCCTCCAAAGTTGCTGAATTCCACTAGCTTCTTTCTACCAAATAGGCACTTTATATTATCTCCAAATAAGGCTGCTGCTCATCCCAAAGCTTAATAAAGGCTGTGTTGCAATAAGCCTCCTTGTTATGATTGTTTTAAACCTTAGCATTAACCACACATAACACAAGTTGTGAGGCATTCAAGCATATTAACCACAAAAGTTAACATCAATCGTTTGAAACAACCAATTTAAGCCTAACAGTGCTGCTTTCATTGCCACAACCAATAATCCTCCATCTTCTAAATCAAAATTGAATCACAGATTCAAGGATTTCAATTAATGACACTTCCATAAGAACTTCCTACTTTACAAAAACTAAACTTAATCTAAGCAGACAAACATCAGGATGGTTTTACTGCCTGCTGTTTTGTAAACAAAAGTGGCATGTCTTTTAACAGCCAATAAACTGTTGAGTGCCAAAAGTTCAACCAAAAACCAGCACCAACTCCAGTTAATATCACAGCACACAGCATACAACATTGCTTCCATCCCAGTTCCAATTTGAGTGAGAGACTCTCCTGATTTAATAATGCTCCAACTGGTATAAATGATTCCTCATATTTTAACTAAAACTTTCCCAGAATAAGGTTTGCATTAAAAAACCCATATATGCTCCACAAAGTTAATAACTTGATTTTTTATGAGCAAACAAGATTACTTCAATAATTCATGCCATTCTGCAAAGAAGATGCTATCTGTCCATGATGGTTTCTGTCTTTACTCCTTACCAAGGGGTTCCAGGCATATGTTATTTCTTCAACTCCTATATGTACTATGATGAAAGCTGAGAATCACAGATCTCTTGACAAAATAACCAAAATGCATATACTCATCACACCATCAAGCTGTTCGCTATGAACAATGTCCCAAGATGAAAAATCGGTGCATTAACCCAACAAAATAAGTTCTAAGCAACCATTGATGTTAACAACATTTGACAACCGCAGTAGTCAAATAACAACACACCATTTTGATTTGATACAGACACGTGTGACCCAAACCTGCTTCCATGCAAATCCTGTATATAAAATCACTCTATGCCACATTCCTAATTCTCATTTCCTTTGTTATGGTTGATTATAGTAACCTGATGAGATAGCAATAAAGTACACACTGCCATGAATGGATGGAAAGTTTGTGGGAAAAACAGTTGCCTTATTATGCACGAATTTAATCCAAAATTACATGTCAATATAACCACGTTTCATGTAAAACAGCCCCTGCTCAAATTTTAATGGCATCTAATTGATTGCCACAGGTGTTAGTTACGGGGTAACAAGCTCTTAAGGTAACTTTATGGCATGTTTTTGCTCCAGCATTCCAGAACATAGGGATTACTGTGATCAATTCAGTAGTATCTAGTGCTTGAGTTTTAGAATACTCTCAGTTTTTTTATTCTGCCAATATTACTGCTTGGTATATGGGCAGTAAATTTAGGAATGTTCTGAAAGGATAGTACACTGCATAAGGGTTAAGTTTGCGCACACACGAAATACTAAATTCTCAAGGCAGCAGGATCACTGATGATCAATTCATCATCCACTTCCAGAAGTAACAAGACAAGACAGTCAACAAGTTTCACGTTACAACTAGCTACCTCATAGAGCTTCAACATTGTAAACAATTATTGCTGATGTATAAAAAGTAAAATGAAAGAAGACTTCAATAAAAGGCTGCTGTGTTAATTAAAGAAGTGAAATGAAGATCTGGAACCATAACATTTGAAGAGCATTTATTGGGTAATTCCCAGTTTAAAAAAATTTGATTACTCAGGGCAGTAATTGCGTATCAACTGTTGCAAAACATTATATACATATTCATATGTCTCATTAGCCATCAACTGTTATTTGCATACAACAAAGACCCTTGAACAAAAGAAAGTAAATGGTCTCTCTAACAGTTAATGAAGCACAAACTGCCTGTCTGTCTCAGCACCTGGGATGACCATTTTACCATCAATTAACCATACTTATCACTCGCCAATAGTGCTCGAAAGTATCCAAACAATGTGACCATTGTCTACCCCAGAACTCTCCTTTTCTGAACCACCAATGCAGCAGTATCCAAGCCCAACAATTCCTCAAAAGAGAACTGGTCAGCATGCTGCAATTATACCAAAAGCAAGCAGTTGAACTTGTACTATAACGTGTTTTCAAGTTTCAGGTATCCCTCCAAAATTTCAACAGTGTAACTGTGGGCAATATGCATTTCACTCCCTATACGCATCAAAATTTCAAGGCGTTCATTAATTGAAAGATAAATGATGTATCAATAACAGAAGATTTATAATAAATGCAATCAGACATTCATACTGACAAAAAATGATAAAAATTAGAAGCTAAACTTCTACCCAGGTAATAAATTGCACATGAGCAATAGTACATTTCAGCACCAAAGAGCAATAATGCAGCAGGTAAGCTCCAACAATGTGAAAGTGGGGAACAAGATGCATAATATATACACATTCTTATATGAAGAGTCCACTCCTTTCACTCGTCAGAACACTTGACAACTTGACATAACACCACTAGTGCTATCTTCTGTGACCTAAACAGAACAAGAGAGCCAAAAAATGGAAGATAATTGGGCACAGACAGGCTTTTGTTCAACTGCTAGCCATGTTATATGCATGCAACATACCAAAAAGATGTCCATGCGCTGCAGAGAAATCACCAGATAGAGAGGCATTTGGCTAGTCCTTTCCCCTTTGTCAAAAATCAAAATCATGGGAATAAAATTGGGTAAAAAGAAAGTACCACTAAACACAGCAAGTATGCTCAGCAATTAGGATGGCAACTACATCAAGTCTATATGTTCTTTCTGTTTAACTTGATAGCAACCTCTTAACAACCCAAAGGTTGTAGTACCAGGCACAATTCCATTGCAATCAGGACACCTAGCAAGAGTTCTTCACATAACACGGTCCCAAAGCAACATTAAATAACCCTGTAGACTTTCATACCTTAAATGAAACCATAAATAACCCTTCATCTCACAAAGAATAACAATTTTAGTAAAAAGAGATCATGTGTTTCTCATGTTAAGGGAGAACCTTGGTGTAACGGTAAGATTACTGCACTAAGACCTGGAGGCTACAATTTCAAGTTGTGGAAATAGCCTCTATGTAAAAACAGGAATAAGACCACATGTATATGACCCTTCCCCAGACCCCACAAATTATTATGCATTGAGATGCCCTATATGTTTATGATGCTATGGCTGCATATTTGATGGTTGATAGCATCATACTGAAACCAAAGGAAGAGGTTCACTTACAAGTTTCTTTTTTTTTTAATAAAAATTTATTACCTAACAACCAGTTAGTTATTGGAGGTCAAAGAGTGGGTGAGTGAGTGTGAGTGTGTGTGAGTGTGTGTGTGTGTGTGTGTGTGTGTGTGTTAATAAGAACAGAACAGGTTGGAAAGTGAGATTTACACTTTGTTAGCCAAACAAATAATGGACAAACAAGCATATCTATAAATTCTAGACATCCAAACATTTCCACTAACCATGTACCCAACCAACATTTTAAAAGCAGCCAAAATTATGCAACACATTTAGCATAAATTTCAAGGTATGAGGAGGTGCGGAAGTATAGTAACATCAAGCATGAGGACACTTCCTCCATCCCAGTCCTCTTGTCTATCAGCATTTAAGAAAAAGCTGGAAAATACAATAGAAGAGCATCAAACCACTTGTGCAAGAGGCGACATAAAGATTTCTCAACAACCTATGAATGAACGGGCAAGAAAATTGAAAATCAACACTCACCAATTGACAATAGCAATCGTCAAAGAACCAGGATGTCTGCTAGGCATCCGCAAGAAATCCAATAGAATGTTAAGTGTTCTATTTGCATCTGACATGAGTGCAACTGCATCTAAAATGGGATGCCCACCAGCTAGCCATGAAATGTTAAATAACCGTCTGTTTCCTGTGATAAGTACACACAGATCAACCCAAAAGGATATTAATTAGTTAAAAGGAGAGATTCTTTGAAAAAGAAAATAAATTCCAGTCATCAGCCAGCCCTTATGATTATTTCGTACACTTAAAAATTTTAAGAAAGTACCTTCAGTGACTTGATTTTCAGAGTCAGTGTCACTTGTAAACAGTAAAACATATATTTCCAAGAACTTCAGCGCCAGCAACTTTGTTCCAACAGAACCAGGCTACAGTCAAGTCAAAGTGACAACAAGATGGGCAGTAAATTTCAAACAGCTCCACAATTACAATGTAGAAACATAAGATCCATTAGACTTCTTAAAGGAGCATCTAGTTCAATGCCCAAACATAAACAAACAAGGGACCAAGGTATGTCTGTGGGCCTTGATCAAAACACGACCACTTTTATATAACTAAACCAAGATGCAAAACTTCTATAGATATGCTGCAGACAAGGTTAATCTTCTCAAGATGAGATGCTCTAACATAAACTCAGTAAATTAAGAAACTAATAGTCCATAGATTATGTAAGGTTGTCTACCAATGAGCTTTTGGACAACTGCAGCAAAAATTAGCTAAGGACTAGTAATTCAGAAGTACAGTGGTCAAAGGTCCCCCTTCCTCACTCCTCTCCCCAGAGAATAAAAAACATAGGCAGCAATTCAATGATAGTTTTTTTTTATCAGCATAAAACGAAATGCAATACTTGATGAAACTAACTGAAAATGGGTGAAATTTTCACTCAACAAGCACAGTCACAGAGTACCTCCACTGCAATTGCAGAGACAGAATCCTTGAACTTAAGCATCCATATCCATAGTTCTTCAAGCCACCTTTCCACTTTGCCTCGCCGGTGAGACTATACAACAACAATAACAACAAAGCTTTAATCTCAAATTTAATTACAGTCTGTGACACTCTAATTCCCAATAATAAGCTTATGCATTATGTTATCAAAAATTAAAACTTATAATTATGTGGGAATTATGAAATGCCCATTAAGACAAAGAAAAAACATATGCCATTAAAGCTACATTATATAACATGGTTGTTTCTAAGAGCATCCAAATAGATTGTAGGATAAAAATTAAAAAAGGCAGAGAGATGTGTGCTTTTGTGCAAAGCATGCACAAGCGTGCGCGCAGGCAAGACAGAGAGAGAGAGAGAGGTTTGATTTGTCATAAAAAATGGTCATAACCTTATACATAAACAGGATGCCACCACAATACTTTTTCAAATTACAGGCATCTTTCTCATTTTTCAGAATCTGAGCGAATGCCTAATATTCCAGAAATTCAATTATGAATTGTTTCTGCATCCAAAATAAAGCATGCATATCTGTTTTGTAGAAATGGGAGCATTAAGAATGGGGGACCTGAAATGCCATCTCCTCTAAAACACTGGAAAAGAGATGTGTTCCAGTGACTAGAGACTGCCTTGCAACGATTGGATCAGAATCTCTTAAGAAATCCAATAAGACAGGTATTAGTGTGGAACAATGCTCCATTGCTTTAAAACATATTTCTTCGATTATCCTGCCAGCCATTTGGGAAAAAACATAGAATAAAACTCCAGGTACAGTGAAGGAATGCCAAAGCAAATCCACTGCAGTTGAGAAAAAGTAGATAAAAGAAAAAAAAAAAAAGGCACAACCATAAACAAGTTGCCTTAAAATAACAACTTATCTTACATCAAAAAACCCATAACAACGAAAAGCAACCTCCAGGTAAGCTTAACTCGTTTAAGTTGAATTAAAACCATCAAATATTGTGTTACTGCTCCACGGGAACATTTTCACAATTAACATCTGATTTTTAGGAATATCATGAAAATAGCATACCACATTTGCAGTCCCAATGCACAAGAGAGTTTAGAAATCCAAAACATACTGTTAAACGCACTGCCACTAAAGTAATCACAATATGAATTCATCACATTCTTTGAAACCCTATAATCAACAACTCCTGAAGAAAGGAGACAAATTAATCCGGAAAATGAAATCAAGGCGAACAAATTAAATAAAAACAAACACAAGATAGAAGAAGTCGAGTAAACAGAGCGATGAAATTCAAATAATGAGACAATAACCAGGTAATAACGAAAATTTTTCGAGAAAACAAGAATTAAGAGGTAAAGGCGTGGAAATTAGGGTTTGAACTAACGCCACGAGCATTTTCCTAACAAGACTCTCCGGCGAGTACTGGAGTTCGACCAAGTAAGGGAAGAGCTCGGCAGCGAGAGACGGCTCGACCGACAAGAGAATGTCTTTGGCCTGCTTCAAGGAAGAGAGCTTCACCGCCAGGTCGGCGTGGTTGTTCGCGGCGGTGAGGAGAGACAGCGCTTGGTCCCTCGAAGCCATAGTATTGGACGATCTCTACTCTTTAAGCGTAATCTCGGAGTCGGAGATCGGCGGTTGGTGGCGGTGGTTAGGGTTTTGAAGAGGAACGACGAGGCTTTCTTGGACGGTACATGGGACTGGATGTTACGGAAGAGGACAGTCGGGGACCGGGGAGACTTTTGATTTGAATTTATATGGCGAAGATGGATTCTCCCTGTGATATACTAATCCGCTGCGTTTTACTTTATACGTCGAAGTAATCGAGAATAATAATATTTTCTTGATTTTTTTTTTATTTTTTATAATAAGTGCTACGATTTTTCTCGCTTTACGGTCCCGTTAACGTGAATAAGTTTAAAGAAATAAGAATTATGATAATATTTAATAAAATAGATAAATTTATTAATCCATAACGCTACTTAATAAGTTTGTATTTCTTCAAAATAAATAAATAAATAAATAAATCTGTCTTGACGAAAAAACATCACTCTAAAAAGAACCGTCGAACATGCGAGACGATGAGGATGCCCTGAGTTTCGGACCTCCGTAACTCAATCGAATTGAAGGAAATTACTTGCTCGAGCTACTTTTTAAATACACTGTAAAATTATTTTGTATTAATAACAATATTATTTTTCAATTATAAAGTTTAAGTTATGCATTTTTTTATTATTAATTGTATATAACGTGTTTAATAAAAATATCTCTATGTGATTGACATCCCTAAAAGAGGACAGTCGGGCGAGGGAGACTTTGGAATTTATTTTATGCAATGACGATCGATTGTTTTTATAAGAAAGGAATTCAATTTGCTTTATATGTAAAAGGAATCGAGAATGATGATTTTTTTTTTTTTAAATAAGTGTCACAATCCTTCTCAATTTATAATTATGTTAATGTGAATGAGTTAAAAAAAATAAATATTAGAATAATATTAAAAAAAACAAATAATGTTATTGGTTTTCGGGTGATTGAATAAATAAATATTGCAGAGAATAACATCACTCTAAAAAGAACAGTCAAATAATGTAAAGCCCAAAGAATGCATTGAGTTTTAGACGTTTATAATTTAATCCAAGTGAGGAAAAATATTTATAGGAAACACTTCTTAAATACATTATAAAATAATTTTATTCATAAAAATATTTATTTTATTTACAAATTTTAATTTATGTATTTTTATTACTAAATATATATAATATATTTAATAAAAATATATTTATGTAATTAATATCACCTTGAGTTAATAAGTCTCTATCTTTATTTAATAATTATGAACTTGTATTATTTAGTTGAATAAATGTTCTAATGATATTTAATATTCTTAAAATATTTTTATATTTGTCACATTTAACATAATTTTGTTTATTTTAAGATAATTTAAAATATTTTTTATAATTATGAAATGAAGTTTTTTATTTATTTAAAAAAATTATAAAATGGAATTGTACTCATTAGTTTAATTTTTATGAAAAAGAAAACATTTTGACGTATAAAAATATATGTTTCATGAAATATTATAAATAAAATAATTTTTATTACACTAATTATTATTATTTTTCTATACTTTAAATTTTTTTACTTTTGAATTGAATATTTTTAATAATAAAACATTTTTAAAAGAAGAACAAATATAAATTCAAGTAAATTTTGATTAGGTCAACCTAAATTCAAAATTCATCTAAATTCTTATAAAATTGATCTAATATAAAGTATAATTTATTGATTCTTCGATTCAATTAGTTGAATTGAATTGAATTTAATAAATATTTTTATGGTTCATAAAAGTGTTATTTATTTATGTTTTTATTTTTATAATTTGCATTTGTTTCCGTTTTTTTTTTTTTTTGCTTATATCATCAACATTTTACTCATTTTGCCTTTATTGTGCAAGCATTATTTTGTTAACCTTAGTTAAAAAATAAATTAAATGATTAAGTGAATTTTTTCGGTATGAAAAACAAGTTTGTAGTTATTTGAATTTCGTTAAAAAAATTAATTTAAAATACTCTAAAAATCAACTTTAATTTAGATAAACTCAATTCAATTAGAACCATAGTTTTAAGGTAGATAAAATTAAACTAAATAAAGTAATACTGAATGTACTATTTAATTTATTATTATATGCGAGTAGTAATCTAATTTGTGGGTAATATCTTGACATTTATTGTATCCATCTGTTGTTATCACGGTGGTTTTGAAATAAGATTTTTATTAGTGTCAATTGGAATGGCGGTGTATAACACAAAATCAATTGTAACGTATTTACAATTCATAATTTTAATCTGATCAATTTTATTGAATTTTATAGACCCATTTATTGGTCAAATGAGTTTATCTTAAATTTTATTTTAAAATATAGATTTTGTTCAATATCGAGAGCAAAAAAAAAAAAAAAAACAATTTAAAAGTCCAACGACAAAGATTGGTTCCGCATCTCAGCCGCCAATCCCGAGGGGACACTTTGGGCGGGCAAGTACTGGTACGTCCACGACCTCCTCAAGTATGAGTTCGATCTTCAGTTCGATGTTCCCGTCACTTTTCTGCTGCTCCCGAGATCGAGCTCCCACAGCTAGACAGCAAGACCCAGAAGGTAATTTTTTTTTTAAAGGCTTGTTTTTTGGAAAAATAATGTAATTGGTTGTTTCCGTAGATGTATAGAGGGAGGAAGATTTGATTGACGGTTCATTTCAAACCACTTTGGGCCAAAATTTGGTGCGTTTTCGAGTCAATTTTGGTGTTGGTTTGTTCTAACTGATTGGATTTTGGAGGAACTTAAACAGACGCGATTCAAATTGACCATTTGAGCGCATGCACTGCACAAGTTTAAGATTAGGGAAATGTAGAATATCTAGTATTTGTACCTCATTCAATTGTTTCGGCAATGGCATGCTTGAGTGCCACTGTGAGTGGAGTTAAAAGTAATATATTGTGAATAGTTTCTTAAAATTGTGGCTTCTTCCATTCGTTTTCGAGGCAGCTGAGCAAGTTCAAAGTTTTGAGTAGGTGCCTTATCTCATTCTCTCAGCTTTGAAGTCTCTATTTTGTGAATTCAAAGTTCCCATTTTGACTCATGCATTGTGCACAAAAATCTTTAGTCTTTGCCGCTGCAATTGAACAGCAAGCATTCTTAACAATTTTGGTGAATGATTAGAAGGATACACGCAATTTAGTTGAAAAGCAGGCATTATGCCTTGTCCAGCACTTAGAAGGAAACACGATGTTCTGGAAAGAAATTTACTTTCTGTTACCCGTAAAACGTTCAACAATAATCTTGACTTTATCAGGAATTTAAGTTACATAGTTGATCAATTGGCTTGCATACACTGACATGTTTCAAAAAAGTGCTTAGCTTTAACAAGATTGCCTGCTTCTTGAAATGTTACTCTGGCTTTGATTTGACTTCATTCTCTCTTTTGTCGTTATCCTCTTCATCCTTTTTCCCTCTATAGCTGAATTATGAAGTAAAAAGCATTCTGCCTGGCAGTCCCAGATTTGGCATTACACACTCACTCTGCTTGGGTCTTGCTCCATGGCTTGCAGCAGAGGTACCCATTCTCGTGGATTCTGGCATGATCAAGCACAAAGACAATACAGCCTCGTCTAGTGAGTCCTAATCGTCCAGTGAGCTTCGCTACAAAGAGTTATTAACTAAATCAGTCGAAGAGAATGAGCGTCGGCATCAGAAGGGAACTTAAAGGATCTTTGCGGAGTGTATAATGTATCCGCAAAATTGCACTTTTATTGATCTAATATAAGCTTTGGTGGCAGTGAAGTTAGCTGACTGCAACATTCACTTTATACATGTAATTACAACGAGTGAGGCTGTAGATGCTCTGACTTAATCAAGCGGTAAACGTCTGCGAGAATGCCAGAGTCTCACAAATACGCAGCAAACTATCGGTTGGTCTTCCCCAGGGGTTGTTATTTTGCCTTGAAAATAATTTGTATAGACAATGTGTGATATCACAAATCTAACTTTGTTGCACTGTTCTTAGCTTATCTATTGGCTCCTTCCAGTCAAGGCATTCCCGTTGAACCATCGAGACACATACTGTAATGTCAAGTGCACCTGGATCAGGGAACGAGTCAATGCCAATTGCTTTGGACCTCCTTTTTGCCAACTCAGACCACCCTAGGTTAGAGTAGCGCAACACGTATGTTTGACAAAGGTGCAGTATTATACCCGCGTGAAAAGTACAAAAGCATTTCCAGCGGTCATTCGTATATCAATTTCAATGTGAAATGCTCAAGCTGAATGTTCAGGCGTCAAGAACAAGAAGGAAAAATAAAATAGCGAGAAAAATACAACCGTGGGCAGTTGCGTTTTGCATTTTTATGTTTTTCTTAATCCGCAAAATGCAAGTTCGGAATTATTTTTGTTCACGGACTGGGAAACTCGGTTTGCTCTGTTCTAAAAATTTTCTTCACCTGAGCCGGCCGCCCGCCTGAAAGCATTAGTGGCTGTTGGGCCTAATCTAAGATTCGCATTTCTACCGAATAATATTTATCTTGGGCCCCATTGAGGAAAACCCCACTAAACATAGGCCTCAAAAAAATTTATAAGAAACCTGTATATTCGGACGGGACCATCCAAAGTACTAATTCAAACTCGCTCCGGACGAATCCCAAGTTTTGCGAGGACTATCCACTCCAATTATAAAAAAACAAGAGGAGGAGGCTGTCCAAGGTTTATCAAAAGCAAAGCGAAAAAATTACAAGTCAAGGCTGATTCCTAGCTGGAAAAAATCTCCCCGTCCAAGGAATTGTCCTCAGCGACACTGGCAAAAGGAAAAGAAAAGTAAGAACACGGGTGGGATCATGAGTACCTGATTATGAGGTTTTACATTAGTTTTAGAAAAATACAAGTATAGATGTTACGAGAAATTTTACCGGTCGAAAATTTAAATTTAAATTTTTAAAAATTTTAAATTTAAATTTTAAAAATATAAAATTTTTAAAAATAAAAATAATTATTTTTATTATTTAACTCGCGAATATCAAATTTTAATAAAAAAGAATATAAGTACACATATTTTTGCCCAATTGCCGCGCAGGCACTCTTTGGCGTTACGGCAAGAATGTTCTTTTCGGACTACATTAGCTGGTCTAGAAGTTGGAATTAGTACGCTAAGTAAGTGGGAGGCATTACGTATCAATACTCCTGCAGTTAATGGAACAACTTGCCTGGAATTGGTAACTAATTAAATTTGTTGCAACTTGCTCGGCTTCACCGTGAATCTGTACTTCGTTTTCTTTAGCCAATCCGAACTTGAAATTGAATTTTGGAAGACTCGTCGTCAACGAATTTCAGTAATTTCAACAGGGAAGCGTGTACTAACCATGAACTCGTTAGTAATGTTGTTGCAGTGCGTTGGGAATACTCATCTTGGTATTGCGAATAATCGAACTGCATCGGTGGGTGCGGCATTCATCAATTAGTGCACGGCAAGTGAGATGCAATTCTATTTAGGATATTGTTCTCTGTTGTTTTATCACTTGACAGCGTATTTAACATCATCAAACAAGATCTGTATTTAACAAGCTAAAAAAAAAAAAACTCACATTTTACTCGTAAACCCAACTTTACCGAGATGGTGCTACAGGAAAGCAAGGGATCGTTATCCGGGGAAAATGTCAGCAAACGTTGGCGAGAGGCAACTGGGACTACTGATACTCCCACGTTGTTAAGAAAGAGAGTAAATTTGGAAGATATAAGCGGAGTAGACTGTACAACCCAATAAATTCTTTTTTTTTTAAGAGAGAGTAATAAATTACACTTTACCCCAAATAATCTCCTAAGATGAACCGATCTTGAAGCAAAAACACAACTCAAAGTACTAATTATATCAAATACAGAATTAAAGGAAATACATGACCGCATATTGGGTTTTGTTCATTTCAGAAAGAGAATTGTGACACCATTTTTTTAATAAAAAAATAATTAATAATTAATTTATTGGTTATTAGAAAAGAGGGTGAACATATTTGAAAACACTGCACGAAGAGACAAAGCCCCATATTTTCACAAATTGTGAATATTTAGAGTCCAGTACCCAAGGTACCAGTGTCATCTAAACAAGTCCAATTGAAGAAAATTGTCGTACTTTTGTTACAGCTAATGCCCATTTTATCACGCGGATGCCGACATTCGAATTGGTCATATCCCCCCCCCCCGCATCTTTTTTTATGTAAAGCAGGAATTGGTCACATTCGTTACAATCAAGAATATTTTGTGTGAAGTATTGCGTGTGTGCGGAGAGAAAAGGTGCCAGTTCGTTGTTTCTCTGTACAATACAGGTTGAACGAATCAACAAGTACAACTAGGCAAGGCGTCACTCGTTCCCACGCGGAATAAGCACTTCAGTAAAAGTGACAGAATAATGTGATAATTTAATAATTAAATATTTTTATTTTTATTTGTTAAAATATTAAATTTTATTTAAAAAAATATGAAATTTATGAAAATAAAAAATAATAATTTTTTTTATTTAGTTTTCTGTCTAATAAACTTTTCAATAATATATATATATATATATATATATATATATATATAAAGAACAAGCAGCTCCCTAATCCTAAGATCTAGCTTCATATCCTAAAATGTGAGTACGATTCTCTCCGCGACCCCAATTCAATGAAGCCCTGGGCAAATAGACACCCTGAAATCTCAGCAAGCAACCCCAGTCACAACTTCGAAGACCCACCGCTTCGTGCCTTATCTTGCGACGTTGTGTAACCCATCGCCGAAGTGTTCCTCCTTATCATTAGCACCGAATACGATTTGCCATGGGTGAGATATCTTTACAATTTTGGCAACCCAATGGACAACAGCGTGCCACGACGCGACGTTAGCCTCCGTCAACAGACCCCCAATTGTCCACTTTCTTAAAGCATCGTCCAGACAATGATTTCAAGAATCATTAAACAACTTCGCCAAATGTTCGATGCCATCTATAGATTTTTAACTTCGAAGGGCATGGGCGCACAATTATTGGGCCTAGTCTAAGTCCAGCCCAGCCCAGCCCATTAAGTTAAGTAAATGTTTGAGGGATAAAGGGCGACGGGAAAAAAGTAGCACCGCGTGGATTGTGGATAAAACGTGCAGACAGAGCACAAACCAATCAAAATGGAGAAAACCGAAGAGGTCCAACAGAAGTGGTCTCGTGGATTTTCAAAATTTTCCACAATAGCCAATTGGACCATTAAGGAAAGTCAACAATATTGTGCCGCCGAGCGTACCAACTCCGACTCCAACGTGAAAGGACAAGAAATAAAAGTACCAAAACCCAAAAAACTACAGAACCGTAATCAGGAAGCCACACGCCTCTCTCTCCCAACCACCGCGAGTTCGTTGAACAGCCCCCACCGTAAACATCCCTCGGTCTCTGTGTCCGAATTCTTTTACTCGGTTAGGGTTCGAGCGTTGCCTCCCGCCGGCGTCTCAATAATGGCTGTTTCCAGCGGTTTCGCCACCGCCCTGGCCGGTGCCAAAATGGAGACTTTCTTGTTGAATTCGGCGTCTTCCTCGTTGGCGGCTTCGTCTGCGGTAAGGCCGCCGCCGCAACTGCGCGTGTTCTGCAAGCCAAACTGGAGCTTTCACAGGAGAATGTTGGCGCAGAGAGGAGGGGTTAGATGCGAGGTTGCTACTTCGAACGACGTTGGGGTTGAGAGCGACGCCATTATCGATCCGGCCAAGGCTTCCAGCTTGTCTGCTCTTGAGCAGCTCAAGACCTCCGCCGCTGATAGTGAGTCCCTATTTCTCCTCTCCATGTGTTGATTTTTTCACCTCTAGAGTTTTGGAATGTTGTTTTCCTAGATTTTGTTTTCTTTTCTTTGCCTTTCTTTTTTTTTTTTCAGCATTTGATTAGCATTCATTGCAATTGAGTTGTTTTCTGAAGTATAATCCGGGTTTTAATGTCAGGTTGTTTGGTCAATTGTTGGATCGCATGCACTCCCAGTTCAAATCTCCTTTTGGTTTTCTTATTGGGAAAGTTGTTGATTTGCATTAGTTCAGGAATGTGAGGCACTTTTCGTTAATTAGAATGGTTTACAAAAAAAAAAAAAAAAAAAAGAAGGAATCATTCCAAAGACAAAGATTGGTTTTAACAATCTTGCTATATTCTGTGAAATCTTAACATTTCAAATCTGTATCCATCAATGGACATCTACCCTATATGTAAAAACTGACACTTGGACAGCATCATTATGATGGGTTTCATGACTTTCGTCAATATTTTAGTTGCCTGATCAAGACAAATAAATGACTACTTCTGTTAGATTATTCAGCCAAATAATAATATTCAGTACCTCATTTCATGAGTGTTATTATAAATTGCAGTTGTGGTAATTTGTGTGAAAAACAACAGATGAAGTTGGTTCATTCTCCCACTTATGTTACTTAGTTGATGTTATCATTATTCACCCGTATCAGGATATACAAAGGAAAGGGCCAGCATTGTGGTAATTGGCCTTAGCGTTCATACTGCACCAGTCGAAATGCGTGAAAAACTTGCCATTCCAGAAGCTGAATGGCCCCGAGCCATTGGGGACCTGTGTGGTTTGAATCATATAGAAGAGGCTGCTGTTCTAAGCACCTGTAACAGAATGGAAATATATGTTGTGGCCTTGTCCCAACATCGTGGGGTAAAGGAAGTCACTGATTGGATGTCAAAGGTACTTCCCTCTTCGGCAAACCTGCCCTGTCATGGCTTCTAAGAAACATTTCCCTTCACATTTTCAATTTATCTTGTCCATGAAATGGAAAGTTCTTGTTGTCAAGAACCTTGACACCTGATTGGTTATTACTTATCGGATGATACCCAGTGCTATGGTTAGATGGCTTTTTAGCAACTAAAAGCATCTGAACTGTTGCCAGTGATCAGTTTTTCATATCATTTTATCATTGCTGTCTAGAAGGAATTAGTTCTTGCTTTCTACTTGTGTAGCTTTTGCTTAAACTCATATGGCACGTGATTTTTACTTGCTTACTCCATGGTTGTTGAATGAATCGACACAAGTATCAAATTTTAGCTTTGCTAATAAACTAGTGGTTTCTCTTGGTGGCAGACAAGTGGCATCCCTGTTTCAGAGATTTGTGAACATCGGTTTTTGCTGTACAATAATGACGCAACACGACATCTCTTTGAAGTATCTGCAGGTCTTGACTCTCTTGTACTTGGAGAAGGTCAGATTCTTGCTCAGGTTAAACAAGTTGTTAAGGTTGGCCAAGGAGTTGTTGGCTTTGGAAGGAACATTAGTGGGCTGTTTAAGCATGCAATCTCTGTCGGAAAGAGGGTTAGAACAGAGACAAATATTGCTGCTGGAGCTGTTTCCGTAAGTTCTGCTGCTGTTGAACTGGCTTTGATGAAGCTTCCTGAATCTTCACATGGTACTGCCAGAATGTTGGTGATTGGAGCAGGCAAGATGGGGAAACTTGTGATCAAACACTTGGTGGCAAAAGGATGCACGAAGATGGTTGTTGTGAACAGAAGTGAGGAGAAAGTTACAGCTATAAGCGAGGAGCTGAAGGATGTTGAGATTATTTATAAACCCCTCACCGAGATGATGACTTGTGCTGCCGAGGCTGATGTTATTTTCACGAGCACAGCATCTGAGGCACCATTATTCCTGAGAGACCATGTTAAGGATCTCCCTCCGGTTGATTCAGAAGTTGGGGGTTTGAGATTATTTGTTGATATCTCTGTTCCACGGAATGTGGGCTCATGTGTTAATGATGTTGATAATGTGCGAGTTTACAATGTTGATGACCTTAAGGAGGTTGTGACAGCTAATAAAGAAGATCGACTCAGAAAGGCGATGGAAGCTCAAGCTATTATAGCTGAAGAATCAAAACAATTTGAAGCTTGGAGGGATTCCTTGGAGACAGTTCCTACCATCAAGAAATTGAGGACTTATGCTGAGAGAATCAGAGCTGCAGAACTGGATAAATGTCTATCAAAAATGGGTGATGATATCTCAAAGAAAACAAGGAAAGCTGTGGATGACCTTAGCCGTGGTATAGTGAATAAACTTCTTCATGGTCCAATGCAGCACCTGAGATGTGATGGAAGTGACAGCCGAACTCTAAGCGAGACACTTGAGAATATGCATGCTCTTAACAGAATGTTCAGCCTTGAGACAGAGGTAGCAGTTTTGGAACAAAAGCTTCGAGCCAAACAAAGTCAGAAGTGAGATTCCACGACTCATGGCACTTTTGTTCACTCTCACTGAATTAAATAAGGGGAAACATCCTCAGATAATTGTGAGTATTGACCCCATTTAAGTCTTTACGATTATTGCAAATTGTTGGTCCCTGCAGGGACCTTCAGTTCATTTGTTCGTTGTAAGACACTGCCCTCCTGAACTTCCATTTGGGCTTGCTCATGCATCCACCACCTTCATGACTAGGTTTGAACTTACTAGGATACAATTGAGTAACGATGTGAGCTTGTTCCATGTAACATCTGTCCTAGAGTTTAAGGCCTGCGTCAGATAAACTCTCTTTGTAATTATTCTTAAAAATTTTCAGTATAGAGTTGGAGTTTTGATGCAAGTATCAATTATGGTGGTCTTTTCCCTATGCTTTTTAATCCGTCCTTCCTTTGAAAAGTTAAGCAATTTCACGTTTACTTTTCATTGCGCGTGGATTTGGGATGAAGTTTGAATAACGTTGGTATTTCTAGAAGAATTACTTATACATTTTTCCTCCTAGTGATAATAATGAACGTGGAAATTCTCTTATTCCAAAGTTGTTTTCAATCTTCAAATTGTCCTATACTTTTTAGGCCTGTAGAATTAGCAGCAGCCCGCTTGTTGGGCTAAGATGATTTTTAATCATCTTGTGGCCCATTATTTGCACATGCAAACACACGATGGGGCCTAAGAAGAAGTGATGATACACCTGTGTAAATGGTGCTAGCCCAGAGAAGCCTTACTCTAGCTTCTGTAGAACTTTTTTTTTGGGGGGGGGGGGCGGCAGACCTAAAGTCTACATTGCTGTGAGAAGTTGTAGTTTGAATCCTCTCAAGGCTTTGCCCGAAATTCCGTATTATTCTGACTTTAGATACCTGAAATGCATAGGAGTCAAATAGCAGTAATAATCTGTCAAAATACTTTGCTATTTTGCAATGGATGAGGCTATTTACACAAACGCAACTTTTTTGGTTTGATGCCTCTTTTGCTTGTATGGAGACATGGTCATGTAATGCAAATATTCTCGGCCCTTTTCAATTATATAACCTCGTCTGCCTTGGGGGGGGTTCTCTCTTTCTGGTTTTTTGCTTTCTTCCCTTAAATGGTCTTCACGCTGATGTGAAAAGTCTTCTTCTGAAAGGTGAGTTAGAGCTCGCATCCTTTTGGCTTTATTCTAATTAAAAGAAACCTGTTTGAGGAGAAGGCTTTTACAGAAATTAGTCCGTGGGAATCCAAATAATAAGTAACAACACAGGGAGAGAAGTCTTGTTAAGTGCCTTAGTTTTCATTTGATTAGTACTCTCAACTGGTCATTCCATGTTGATCTGTCACTTACATTTCCACTGGGACAAAACCAGCAATCTCTTTATCCATTTACCTAAAGAATCCAAAAATGTGAGTGATGAGAAGTCATGCCACCCCTTTTAGGCTTTTAACTATCTCTCATCTTCTCTTTTATCACCAACAGCAAACTTGGGGTCCGCCATTGACACACACAAAGTTATCCGGTGATAGCTGTCCAGCCATCTAAGTAAATGCAGCCTAGGAGATTGGGTGTTAGAGATGATCTATGGAGATTTCCAACTGGAAAGCAGCAGATAATGCGATGGAAAGCGGGGGGTTCACTGGACCTCTTGAACACTCGAGAAAAAAGAGAGAAACGAGAGTAGGCACCGGAGCCAGATTGTCTCTTCGAATTCCGTGGAGTGAGCTAGGACCCGTTTGCATGGAGGGTGGTCCCCAGTAAATTGGTCTGGTCAATTCCTTATTTAAGATCTTCTGGGCTTTACATGCAGAGTTGGCGGGATGCAAAGTAAGGATGTGGTTTGATTCGCCAATTATTTTGACGTCCATCTTTTCTCTTTTACGAGCCTTTATTTACAAGGTTTTAGAAAGACATCAAATTTGACCCAAAACTCGCATTGACAGTCATTTTGCAGCACAATAACGTAAGATGTGGACATTGGGAGAGGCTCAAATTTTGTTTCCATTGATTCTAGTACCAAGAACTAGGGGGATGTTCCCTACACAGGATATGGCCATTTGCGTCGATGTTACTAGGCCTATGGGTTTGATCTGAAACTAGTCTGGTCCGTCCCCACTGTCGGCTGTTGGGGTATTAATTCTGATTGCTGTTGACGGGCCATGCCCTAAAACATGGACCAAACTATGGAGAAATCAAGTTGAGCTCCTGGAGAATGAGAGAGAGTTGACACTGCAAGGAAATAGGATGGAAGCTCAATAAATTGACCGGACCATAAATATCTTTTAATGGGTTTCTGCATTGTCATTGAATAAGTGAGAGGGCAACGATATGGCCTCCATTGTGTCTAATGTAAGAGAAATCAATCTTGTATATGGATCAGTTGCTCTACTGATGAGAAGCAGAATTCTTGGGAAAAAGGAAACTGCGGAGGGATTCATATTAGATCAAAGAATGTCGGTGCTGCATTTGAAATCCAAAGGGCTTTGGGCAACTTGCGATGAATAGTTGAGCCGAAAACAATGCACGGATGGGGGCATGATTGCATGGGACCTAAAAGCCCATCATCTGCCTCACAAGCGGGTCTAATTTAACTTTATTGAAGGCGCTCTATATAATTCTTATATTCTTGGTGAGGCAGATATCATAACTACAAAATGATTCAATCATCATTCCCAGCCCTTGGCTAGCTAATGCCTAAATCATTCTGTCCCTTTGGACGCTTCCAAAACACCAATCTCCTCCTGGCGCCTCTTCCTTTTAATTAACACATCTACTTACTAAAAACCCAAAAAATAAAGGTCTGATTATTAACTGCTGTAACCACTTAAAAAAAAAAAAAAAAAAAAAAACCCAAACAACTGGAAGAGCATTTAGGCTTTCTGTGTTTGTGTTTTTACCTTCTCCAAAAGAGAAGCTTAGAGGATAGTGAGAACTTCAATTATGACATGGTGAGTGACCATTCAAACACATTTACACCCTTTTCTCTTGAGCAAAACACAGCAAAAATGGCAAATGCTTGTTGACGGGATTGTGAAAATCAGTAAACAAACGACAAAGCCTCAGCGTCCGTCCGTCCGTCCGTCCAATCAGTTCTTTGGGGTCCCTCCCCTTCTCTCGCTTTCTTTCTATTTATAGTCACTTCATCTGCAGAACGGCCCGCGCCGTCTGCTACCGGATCGTCCCCATTTCAATACTATGTAATGCAATCTCCATGTCCGATGTAAACGACTCATTTCTTTTTCTGAATTTTCCTGGTGTTTTTACCCTCTGTTTTTAAGTCAACAATTTATCCCTTTTGTTTTTTTTTTAATTATTATTTTGATTAAGTGAATATTAAAATCTAGCGTTTTCGAAGCCGTGCAAATCGCTGACTCTATCCAACGACGACTTCATCATGGCTACCTTAGCCAGCCTCTCGGCCGCTCTCCACGCTGATGTCGGCGTAAGTGGCTCCCCGTCCTCGTCGGTCGTTACCATTGCCTCTCTCTCGCTCCCTCTCCGCCGTTGGATCATCACGATCTGTTGCTGTTTCTGTTGCTGCAGCAACTCCATCTGACGCTGCCTCCTCCATTGCACCTCTGCCATCTCAGTCTCCAGGCTCCTTACGTACTCATCGGCCGGCTGCATCAATCTCGACTGCAATATCAAAGCCCGAGACGACGCCAGCAGGTGATGAGCGCTAGTGAAGTCGTCGTGGTCTACGAGTCTGCGAGCCTCGGCTACAGCTCGCGTGGCGATGAAAAGATTTCTCAGTTGCTCTGATGATCGGACGGCGCGGGGACGAGGGACCGATAGAGCCTCGTCGCGGCCGCAGACAACCTCCTGGGCGGCGGGGTCCTTGTAAAGACAGCGAACGGACAGAACTTGGCGGGACCCAACCGCAGACGACGGAACTCGCAATTCCACCAGCAGTTCCCTCTCTTCATCGGCGTAAAAATCGCCTAGCCGCACCGAGCTGGAGCTTAGCACTGTAGGCCGAGCATGGCATGAATAAACGGCTGAAATCTCAGCTGGAGCAGAGCCGGCGGCTAAATTAAGCTGGATTCTCAAATCTTGTACCACCACGCTCAATAACCCACCCACGCATTTAGCGAATGCGTCCTCAGCCGGCTCGTGGCTGTAGCCGCCGCTTTGACCGAAACCAAAAGCATGGACTGGAATTTCAATATGAGCGAAACGAGTAGAAGACACGTGGCTTGAACCTTGTCGCTGACTGGCTACATTATTATGGACGCGACCATCCTGACCGTCGGATAGTAACATGATACTAGCCACAGGATTTCGCTCCCTTCTGTCCTCCAGCACCTTAGTCGCTTCCTTCAGAGCATCTCCCACTCTGGTCCCTTGACCGCAAACGAGCCGATCAATGATGCGCCGAGCTGCGCCTCGACCGTTAGCCGTCATTCTCCTCAGAGGCAGCAGCCTTTTAGGAGTCGATGAGAAAGCCACTATAGACAGCCGGTCAGCCGAGCCGAGAGAAGAAATCACTAAACGCATGGCGCGTTTAAGCATCCGTAACTTAGCGTCGGCCATGCTCCCACTCACATCAAGCACCGTGACCAAATCGATGGGAGCTCGATGCGACGGCTCCAAAATGGAAGCCGCGTTGTTGCCACCGCGAGCCGGTTGCGAAGGCGGCGGCGCTTTCACTTTCAATGCCACTGCATAAGTTTCGTAGTCACGACTCACCGATACAACGGCAACTTCAGGCAATAATCTAACCTGAACATTCCGTGAATCCCCGCCATTAGATGTCACGCCATCTGATTTGATTAGAGATGAAGAGATGGGATTTACGAAGAATCCTTGGAATTCCTCGACATCTTCGTCTTCCTTTTCGCCATTCTCGTCGGCTTCTGGAATGGGAACAAACCTCCCTCCGGCTGTTGGAGACAGCAATGGTTCATCGTCGTCGTAGGACCTGGAATTGGACGATTTTGGCGTTGGTGGCTGTTGTTGTGGTTCGGACTTGATGGAGGTCGGTGTCTTTATGGCTCTCGGTGAAGATTCTATTAGTAGCAACTGTTTCTCTTCTATCCTTGGCTTGTTGGTGGTGGTGGTGGCGGCGGTGGCTGGGGAGGTGGCGTTGTCTACGACATCATTTTCTGGCTGGAGATTCCTGTGGACGGCCAGCAAGGGAACGTCTTTCCAGGTAGAATTGCAGACTGGGCACACGAGATTGCCCTGCTTACGAACGTGGGCGGCGATGCAAGGGAAGTGAAAAGCGTGTGCACACTCTGCCGTGTATATTGCCGTGCCTTGACCTGTCTTTACGCTGTGTAAGCAGATTCCACAGCTACTCTGCTAATTAACAGAGTAAGAAACGATGAAAACAGAAATAAAACATGAGCCACTCTCCAAGGTCAAAGTCCAACATCTTTCACCAACTTTTTATATATGTTATCTGTAATGCTCAATTGCAATTTTGATGCTTAGAAAATAGAAATCTTACTCTAAACTTGAAGCTATTCCTGAAAAGAGATAACTTGAGTGGGGATCGAGGCGAGGATGGGTTTGAACTCAGTATTGGAATTTTGGCTGCCCTGGGCGTGGTTTTGCAACGGAGGTTGGGACTTTCAGTTCCTGATGGTACGGGTTCTACAGTACCAGTAGTGGTCTGGCAACGCAGGCTTGGGTTCGAGAGAGGGGTGGCGAGATTGCTTCCAACGGAAAGGAACCCCAACTTAACACAGCTTCTGGGGCTGGGGCTGGCACTAGGGCTTGTTTGCTGCTGCTGTTTATCTGTCATTCTCGTGGCCTCTGGGTCTCTATGGATTGTGCAAAAGGCTCTTCTCCAACGAGTTCCCATCTCAATGACTGCCTTCCAAAAAAAAAAAAAAAAACTTTTTCTTTACAAGAAAAGCCAAAGGCAGAGGAGTTGCTTTTCTATTTCTTTTCACTCCTACTATGTCTCTCTTCTTTTTTCTATGATCTCCAGCTTTCTTTATCTTTTCTAGGGATGGAAAAGATAAAAGAAAAAGAAGTTTTGTTTGGTTTGATCGATCTGAGAGCGGGACAGAAGACAAAAGCGCAGGATCGAATTCAGCAAAAAGATATCTGGCAACAAAAAGGCTTGAGATCTACCGCTTTCTCTTCCTCTGAGTCCAAAATAAAGGAAGATATATACAGGGTTTGGCTTTCAATACACATAATTTGAAAAATATTTTATAGATCTACCCCTAGGTGGGTTCATTATATCTAATTAATAAAATAATTATTTTATTAATAAAAAATAATTCATATTTATTCAGTTTGTTTCTTAATTTTTGTGTTTTTATTTCTTAATTATATATAATGTGTGTCTTACCCAATAGCCACTATATAATTTCATATTTCTTCGAAATGGGGTTAAATAAAATCTTTTAAAAGAAAAACTTACTCAACTGACTGCAACGTGTCTGTTGTTTCCACGACGCCATGACATGATGTATTTTAATATTGTCGCCAAAGTCACGTGATTGTTTTGTAGAAGTACAATAAGGTCAAGGTGTGCGTTCACTCGCTGGGTGGAGTGTTTTGAAAACAGCAGGCTCCTCCGGTTCGATCAAAAAAAAAAAAAAAACAAACAGCATGATGTCTCAATCAGTGTGAGAATCTTCGAGATCTTCAAGGCAGGAACTCTGAGAGCGGCATTTGTAGGGTATGTCTACGTTTGTGCATGTATTTAAAACCCCAACCAGAGCACTTAGGTTTAGGAACCTAGGACCTACTGCCAGGGCTACTGCAATCGTTGTAATTTTGACGGCTCAGAGGGGCAGTAAAGATAAATAAACAAAAAGCCTTTCCACTGAATATCAGGCTCCCGCATTTGCATTCCATGTAACTCTTGGATTTCATTGCCGCTGCATAATGGTTGAAACAGTTTCGTTAAACAGATTCCAGGAATTAGATATCCTCATACGTATATCTGTACGTGTGTGTGTGTGTCTATTACCAAATCTAGTTGCGCCACGTTATTTAGATTCTAAAGAAATTTATATATTAAAATAAAATGTTAATCGTAAATAAAAACTTTGTTTTTCTTTTTGAAAAGCTACGTGAGGCACAAAAGTCTAACCACTCTCAGTTACTGGTGGTTAATGGTCTCGGTGAACAGAGAGAGTATATCGCAGAGGGTGAGGCCGCGAGCGACCTCGACAATGGTGACCATGCGACTGTCATTAGACAGTCAATAATTCAGACAGATACTCGCGTGGGCCCCCCTTTTTCTTCCGCTCTAAACTTTAACGTCCTGGCGGATTCGTAAAAGATGTCAACTCGAGAATAAACTAATTAATCTAATCTCCAGGGACCTGAACTAATAAATTTTTAATTATTGGTTATTGGTTTTAGTAGATTTTGTTTTTATCAGTTTTTGTTGTATATGTTTCGAGTTAGGCAAAGTTAAAGCTACTTTTTAATCTACTTTCTTTACACTTCCGTGCGTAGAAAAATGGAAACTATATCCATAGAGTTGGGCTTAGGCGAGCTAGGCTTTGTTTTATTTTTTCTTTCTTTCTTTTTTTTTTTTTTTAGGAATGAGCGCCGTTAAGCAGCACAAGTGTGGCGATTTAGATACACAATCAATTTTAATATATTTTTTTTAGTTAGAAAAATATAATATGTTGTCCCTATTCACAAGAGTCACCTAAAATTTTAATTTTAAAGTTTATGGGTCAGTTCTTAATCCGAATAAATCGTATACATAAAAAACATTAACATACGTTTTTAAATATAATATATTTTAATTATTTTAAGACAAGATTATTCAACATGACTAAGCACACCCAACGCGTTTGACCTAACCTTTCCGTTTTGGACTAAGCTACAGGGTAAGTTTTCCACGGAAAATTTTCAAGTTCTCATGTTTTAGGAGACAACGCTCAAAGGCTTCTCGAAAAGAATTCGTTGCTCGAAACAGCAGAAGACCATGACACTTCGGGTGGCCGGGGGCCCTTCCTTTGTCGGTTTACAGTTTTAATTGATGCCTTCTCTGGTTTAGTGCTATACTTTTTCGGCTGATTAATCAACACGCTAATCCATTGTTTTTATCCTCTAACGAGATGAAATAATTCCACTTTTTTAATTGGGATATCGACTCAAGATCTTCCGATTAATTAAAAAAAAAAAAACATTTTAGTACCGCTGATTCAATGGTCATTAATTACTTAACATGATTGTAAATTAGTCATGAGTTTGCGTTGTATTAAAATTGTTAATTTTTTGTTGGGTTGTGGGTCAGATTGACCTGTTTATGATAGACTGATCCAACATAGTGAGATGAATTTAAGAGTTACAAGGAGTCGTGACAAGGTGTGGTCGAGAGGAATTACAGTTCCTCTCCCAAATCCCGTTTATTAAAACGCTCGTTGTGCAGAACAAATAAAGGCGTACGAATTGCATTTGTAATTGACAGTGATCAGTCCGTGATTTTAAGCACAGAGGACTACAAGAACCGAGTCCCTCCTCGCCCCCCCCCTCTACGTTATTCTACGATTAGAATATGAAACTTTCATTCATTTATTTATTTATTTTATTTTATTTTTATAGTTTGTAAAGATTTAGGATCAAATTTTATATTTGAAACTAACCGTTGAAGTGACTCTATTGATAAATTTTATAATTAGTGAATATGAACCTTTTATTATCCAGTCCAAAAATGTTTCGCCTTCAAGAGAAATGCTGGAAAAGATCACAACCTTTTGTGCACTAATCTTTCTAATTGCAAGTTTTGGAACTATCTTCAAAATCTAAGCTTTTGAGATCCAAAACATATTCTAGTGGGATTTCATCTACTTCCTTCCATTCCAACAAAAGACCATTAAAATTACCCACGGACATTCAATCGAAAGCAACGTTGGAGATGTGGCACTGAAAAATTAGGAATCTCGGAAGGAAGGACAAGGCTGGACATTTTAGGACAGTAATCTAGACTGTTGTTTACGTGTAAAAATTGCCATTAAAGAGAGAGAGAGAGAGTGTCAACTAGGTTTTATGCCGGACATCAGTCATGTCATTGTTGCCTGCCTTTCCATCGCAGTTTGCCATCTTGATCTTCCTTTCCGCGCCCCCCCCCCCGGGGCGCCTTTTTTTTCGGCTAAAGTTGCTACGGCCAGCTAGAATGCACCTAATTATTATGATTTCAATGTGCTAATACTAATGCGTACGTGCATTATAAAAATGATTTTAAATGGGAAGAAGCAAAGGTATTGCAACTTTTAGGTGGGGGAAAAATAAAAAAAGCAAAGTAAATCATCATTTCGGCTTTTGATTACCCATTGCAATATCCTTAATGAGCGGAAGTGCGGAACTCTTAATATATTGAATTGATTGCATAGATTCCCATAACGTAGCGTCAATAAGTTGGGAAAATTGGGTGTATTCTTTTTGTTAGAACTACACTATGATTTAAAGATGCAACAATACTTTTGCGAACAACACCATACAGTAAGGCTTATTAAGCAAGATGATAAATACAATAAGACTATAATTTTTTTTTTATATCTATTTTTTTTTTACTTATGAAATTAAATAAAATACAAGTTATTCACATTTTTTGTTACTATCATATTGTTTCTTAAATGTTACTAACTAGTTTTTCTCTATTTTCATTTTGAATGAATAGCTGTGTACACAAGATAGAACGAGTTTTCTCTGTTGGATGATAGACAGGCTTGCTCTATTCTGTAAAATTCATAAAGATATAAACTGCTAATTAAATATCTGTGGTTCACAAAAATAAATAAATAAATAATATATATATATATATATATATATATAGAGCGGAACTATGAGCTATTTGTATGGCTTTACAAATAGTGTGGCAACGAGGATTTCGAAAGGTTCTAGTGGAGATAGATTCAACACTAGCAATCCAAAATATTTTGAAAGATGGGTGGGAACTTGATTTATATCGTCTGCTAATAGCCGAGTGCCTGAGATTTCTAAATCAAGCTTGGGATTACCGCTTACAACATAGTTTGTATGAAGGAAATTGTTGTGCTGAAGTACCGATCCAAGTCTTGTTTGGGATAGCCCCCAACTGGTCTTAGAACTCTTCTCCGGGCAGACATGGCTAGCGTGGCCATTTTAGGGGAGGGGGTGAATGGTGGGTCAAGTTTAAGCCAATGTATTTCAAAGCAATGCAAGTTATGCATCAATTCTCAGGTAAAGCCATTTTATGAAGCAGATTGAGAAATCAAGGGATGCCCACATGTCACACGACATAACTGGGCACCCCATATGAAAGAGATCCCGAGATTTTGCAGGCTCCAAGTTAAGAGACTGTTCCGCATGCAATTTGACTACTCAAATTCAAACTTGTTTGGGGTTGACGGCAGTAGAAAGACCGCAAAAGTATTTAGGTCTTCCAACGGTTGCCAGATACTCTAAAAAAAGAGTCTTCAGCCTGGTTTTGGATAGAATTCGCATGCAACTCAGCGGCTGGAAAGAGAAGTGCTTCTTATCACGTGCCGGAAAGGAGGTGCTCGTAAAAGCAATTATCCAAACTATTTCAAATTATACAATGAGTTGCATCCTTCTATCGAAGACGTTTTGCGACGAAATAGCAGCTCTTGTAAATCATTTTTGGTGGGGCAGCAATGACTCACACAAGAAGATTCACTGGACGGCCTGGGAAAAATTAACAGTGTCAAAATATTCAGGAGGGCTTGGATTTCATGATTTATATGATTTTAATCGTGCCATGTTAGGCAAGCAAGCTTGGCGCCTACCGGTAAGTGAGCACTCTTTGTTGGCAAGGATTTTAAAGGCTCGGCAGCAAGTGACTGGTTTTTTAGCCCGTTGGGTTTGAGGATTAAGGAAACGCCCTCGATTGAATTCTTTGACTGGTTCGTGTCTCTTGAAAACATTCACGATACTCAGGCTTTAGAAATTGCAGCAATGGTGGTTTGGGCTTTTTGGAAGGCACGAAATAAGCAGGTCATGGAAGGGCAGTTTGGCGATCCCCGTATGGTAGTGGAGATGGCACTCTCTCTCTACTACGTGATTATAGACAAGCCAATGTTTCGGGGGCTACAAATCAGGGGGAGCATGAGCAAGCATCCTGGGTACCACATGATGAAGGTAGAGTCAAAATTAATACTGATGCTGCAATCAAACCAGGAGTAGGAGGCATTGGTATGATTTTACAGGACTCAGAGGGGACGCTGTTGTTTCCTTACTATGTCTAAAGGGTTGCTTGAGCCCTGAATAATCCCTTATTTCTCATGATGTACGCTCTATTATTTGAATAAAATCTTATCTATCTTCTCAAAAATAAAAAAAAAAACTAAAAAAGAATAAAATAAAATAATTCGGTATTGGTCATTTGGCCACCCAGTGACCCAGCAACGCTTCCCAGCCCTGACACGGTTTTAGCTTTGTTCTTTCTTTCAAGGAAACGCGGGTCATGAGTCTTACAATAGTCATCACTGCAACCTTCTTGTACAATGGACATGCTGAGATATCTTTGTATTGTTTCTTTAGTACAGGCTTCTCTCAAAATCATGCAATGGCCTGAATCTTGATATAAACGAACTAATAATGTTAACTATGAGCCTTTGATTAGCACCACATGTCCACAAGTCACAGTAATGGGGCTCTGCATGTGGGGAATGTGAATGCAGATGCAATCATCTTGATTCTTCATGCATGCATGACACGGTTGACATTTTAAAATCTTCCCCTTGCTCCTAAGTGCAGCATCTTGCATGGTGTTTCTTCTTATAATGCGATATTATATCACATAAGACATCAGACAATTAAGATGACTCAAACATTTTAATAATGTTATTAGGATTTGAACGAGCTCACATTCCTTTAATGAACATCGCTGGCCCTCCCGAACCTTGAAGGGAATTTGGTGCTCTGGAGGCGGCATGGCAAATTAGTCAGGCCTTCTGGGGCTATCTTATTAGCATTTGCTAACTTAAGTGACCATCTAATTTGGGCCTATTAATCGCAACACACTCACAAAATTAAAACTAGTTAGAAAATGAATTGGGTGTGATTGGAACACGCGGGAGATTTAGAAAAGAAGAACAGTTGGTTGGAAAAGGTTTTGTTAATTACACTCGCATTGAAGTAGTTTGAAAAGTCACATGGTTGTATATTTTGTAAAGAGAAATGGTGCTAGTTTCCAAGAGAGTATCCTCTTAATTCATGAAAGAAGAAGACACATTGAACAATGAGGTCTAAAATGAAAGCCTTCCTTCTTGCTGGTTGTTAGTGATGTTTATTACCACAAATGGGGCACATGTTATGAGATATATTAACCATATCTGAATTCTAGAATCCCTAACAATTTGCAATTAAAAATGATCACCATGCCCAAAATCTTTATTGAAGTTATCCCCTCCTTTCCTTCTCGCCCTTATAATTATCTCATATTCATATCATTTTTTTATTTTTTTTTACCCTTTCTTCTTTTTGCTCAAATGTGTAATCCCAAGAGATCAGACAATATATACTAAATAAATCTCTTGGTTGGAGAATTGTCAATCAGATTATATAAAGTTGCAAGATTATTTTTGTTACCGTGGGCAACGCCGATTGTTTTCATAACAAAGTACAATGCAAACCCAGAAAATATAATTAAGATTAATTATTCTAAGCTAAATAATTAGCATATAATATTGCTCTCTACGAGTAAAGATGACATGTTTTCAAGATTTTGAAATTGATGCGCATTAGAGGGATCTTGTGGAAAAGGACACCAATCTTTGGCATTAATCTAACTGTAAGTCCACAGGCCGAGGAAAAAAAAAAAAAAAGAAAATCAAATGTCCGTATTCTATTTCTACGAAGCTTAATTGACACTCTTGAACAAGTGTGTAAGCAGTGACGTCAGCCGTCGAATTAATTGGTGATCCTAATTTGCGACTCGAGCACTCAACTTTGTCGTCGTAATAAACGGCGGCCATGGACTTTCTGGCGTTCTCCTTGCCTAGAGGCTCTCGACCTTGCTTTCACATACACGTTCCTCAAATTTTAGGCTGCACCGTAAAAAGAATTGATGGCAGGCCTCGTGAATTTAAATGTCCATTTGATCATGAAACAAGGAAGAAAAAAGCATGTAACCCCAGAATTGAATACTCTTCTTTGTAAGAATGTTTCTTAGTGATAAAGTGGCCCAAAATAACCCACAAATCACCTTATATCGGGCCTAAAAATAGTATTGAGTCTCTTAAACTCTCCTTTGAGTATGACACCAATCTCTTCTAATTTCAAAAAATTCAAAAGTAGACCCGCACGCACACCAGACTAACACCATTATGAACCAACTAATATATATATATAGATTCATTCATTCCTTATGAACCGACTGACTCATGTAATTCATTATGACCAAAATAAAAAGTTATACACATAAATTACCTTATCATATCACCTTATTATAATACACATAAACAAATAAAGTATTTGGGTCTTCTAGACTCTGGTATAAGACAAGAAGATTCAAGAGAAACAGTGAATTACTCTTTGTGCAGTCCAAGACAAATTAGGACTTCCAAGGAACCAAAAAGGCATTTAGGTAATGGGAGTAAAACAGTAGGTAAATAGTGGAGACCAATTATAGACTACCACATTCCCCATAACATAAAATGGTTTTTTTTTTTCTTTTTTCCCTTTTCAATATATACTCTGTCATAATCTTCCAGAATCTAGGTATTAGAAATGGGCCAAAACCATAGCCGGGTAGGTTGGTCGTATGGGGTCCTAGAGGCCACCTATTAACGAAAGAGGTCAAAGCCAGATAAGAAGAAAAAAAAAAAAAAAAGGTAATTTAGTCTTATATCATCGTATCTTAAGATGATAGTGACAATGATTTGCATCTAAAGGAGGATTAAGATACCTCTTGTGCTTAGAATTTGAGACGTGGTTAGTTGGTGCTATTCATTTAATACTGCATTCTTCTTGGTGTTATCCCTTTGTTTTATTCTCATTTTTCTATCTCCAAACTTCCATAGGACAACTCTCTCCACTTTTGGTTGCGTCTCCGATCGACCATGTCATTGGAGATAAAAATTCACGGTTAGGTTGGGCCAAATTGCTTTTCAATACATTATAGCTCCATGGTGGAATTCGAGAACGACTGAACAAACCATGTGAAATGCTTGTAACTGACTCCCAGTCAATGCCATTAAACATCTTGTCAACTTACTAGTTAAATAACTCATTATCCCTAGCCAAGGAGTACGAAATCATGATTTGCAATATTATGCACGCACACTTCAATTTTTCTGCGCGGCAAAGGCTTCTACGAAACTCGTTGAATGGCCCATTTCGAATTAAAAATCAAGCGTGGCTCCCCAAATTAATTTTTATTAACTGTGCATAGCATGCCCCTTCTCGGCAATAGTTATTTTTATTTTATGTTATGGTTAGTGAAACAGATGAGTAATTTTATTCAAGTAGAAAATTTGCATACATTTGATTCAGTAATAGGGAAAAAAAAAAAAAAAAGGCCAAATGTTGCCTTTGACCAAACAAATTCGCCTATATTTGATAGTGCAGCTTTAGTCAGCGCGTGTGCCACACCGTTGATTTCTCTCGGAACATTTCGACGTTCCAAGCTAATAAAATGACAAGACAGGACACGAGCATCTGCGGCAATTCGGTCCAACAAGGGGTTTCCACATTGTGGTAGCTGGATAGCTCGGCATGCCATTAGACTATCGAATTCTAAGGAAATTCGCTGTATGGATAGATCCTTCGCCTTCTGTACTGCATGCCTAATTGCCAGCAACTCCAGAACTTCTGGGGAAAAAGAGCCTAAGAACCCCTTTCGAGATAGTGAGCACCGGTTCACCTTTGTGTTCTCTAAGATCCATCCCATTCCACCGAATAATTTGCAGTGTGTGAAACACCTCCGCGTCTTGATTCTCGGCCCCCCTAATTTTGGTTGGGGCAGCAGGTTGGATGGTATTAGATTAAGTAATTTCTGGCCCAAGGCTTGTGTTTTGGACCTGCCGAGCATGCAAGAATGACCCACTAGACAATATTTTTATCTCTATTCTACCTAGGTTCAACTGGCAATGTTGTTATTTTCGAGCGAAATAGATAGCTCTGTGGTATGTCCTCCGGGAGACAAGCGGGGCACTTGACTTGCTTGCCCTGCTAAAAGAGATTTATGATTAGCTGCCATCTTTTCCGCTCCAGGAATTGGGAAGCACTCAACCCTCTCCGATGATCTCGCACTATTAGGATTATGCCTATTTTGAATCTCAATCAATATTGCTTACTGATCCTTGTCCCTAGAATTTAGGTCTTTCAATTACAAATTGCTAACTTGCTCGGCAATATTTTCTGCAACTTCAGCTTGCATATTTGGTATGTCAACGGGATCTTGCCAGGTGTCACAAACGGAATTCACAGTCTTCCACCGTAGACTGAGTTGCTGGTGCCGGAGACTTGTGCTCACTAGCCCTTGCTGCCGGAGTAGAAACTGCTAGTCCCACCATTGCCTCTTTTGAGTGTATAGAGAATGGGCAAGGCCGGAATCTGCACTATCCGCTTCATCCGAAAGGAACTCACAATCCTTGTGTATATGCCCTAAGCAGCCACAGAAGTAACAGAAGTTTGGCAGTTTTTGATATTTAAAATTAATCCAAATGGTTTCCCCATCACTTTTGAGCCTTCTAGCTAAGCATTTCTGACATCTAAAAGAGCTCGAAAATGGAGAAACCTACCCCAACTGCCCAACCCTTCATCAACAACCACCAGAAAAGAACCAACACGATTACCAAGAGCCACAGATGTTGCTTACGTCATAGCGTTCGGAGGTAGATCATGAGCTCAGATTATGAATAGGACCCAAAATAGATCAACTTTTGGACGGTTGCTGCTCATGGCCTGTAATCTCCTTCGGCCGTAGGACCTGCTTATCAAAGGTCCACGCCACGGGGCATTATCGATGACAAACTAAACGAGTTGTTTATCAATCACGTTGAAAAAGCGAATGCTAAACAAGTTGTGGTCGGGTTCTTTCGCTTCCATGTATTTTTCTTGTTTTCATATCAATTTCATCGTATTGAAGAGAACTCTGATATTAAACCGCTTCTCCGTCCGGAGACTCCCAAGGAGACAGTGTCCAATGGGGCGTTTCGAATCCTCGAAATTATCCTCACCTTCAGTTTCAACTACCTCATCGTATGCATCAGGTGGGAGGTCGGAGATGCCATCAAAGCGATAAGGAGCAAAAGGAAAATCAAAACAAAACACCGAGGGACTAGAGTGTAGGTCTCATAGATAACGAGGAGAAAACTTGGAGTAGAGCAAGGCTAGAAGCTCTCACGAGGCCGAGACACCCCTCCCCGGCAATAGTTCACAACTAATAAAAAGTACTGCATGTTTTAATCATAACTAGCTTAGTCACTTAATTGACATTAATATCGCGTTAGAGTCAAAAGTCCCCATTAATGGCCGAATTTAAAAGTGATCAGACCGAAAAACTTCTAGCCAATCACCCTAAATCATCAATTTCGATGTCAACAAAACACTTCTAACCGCTCCAAACGCCTGCGAACCACATTAATCTATATATATTTTTTTTTGGTCATCAAATAATGTATAGATATGGGGGAAAAAAGTGTAACACCAATAATTAAATATATGCCTAACTCCCCCCACTACTTTCCATCATTTTGTTTAATAGGTGAACTCTGGCACGAGTTTCAGCACTTTGTCCCGATAGGGAAATAAAAGGAACAGAATTGTTTTTTTAACGAGCCTTTTTGTTTTTTATTTATTTCTTTTAGGGTTACGAGCACCTTTAAGATAAGGATGAATAATATAATTCAAGAAGACCAATTTTCCCAGCCCTCTCCGCATCAGACTTTTCCAAAGTTTGTCACCTTTCACTCTCGAACGGGACATTGCTGCGGTGGCACCGTCCATTGAAAGAAGCTTGCAGTTTTCTTGCTCACTATGTTTCCCAACACCAAATGCAGCAGCCAGCACAACATGCCGAATGGGTGTTTTTTAACTTTTCCACTTGCCCGTGCTTCTGTCTTCGTATCCACAGTTATAGAAGCACGGTGCTTTTACCCATTCCAGATAAGTGATTGAAGGGATGGGCATAGATGTGGAGCCAGTTAATGGGTTTTGGCCAACTTATTGATTCCAATTTGTTGGTATTAAAATTAAAAATTATTGCGTAACCAAAAAAAAAGAGAGAAAATAAAAAAAGAAAAGTTATTGAGATGAAAGTAAACTATAGACATGTCCTGTTGTTATGGAGACATCTGCAGGATACTAGTTCCAATCAGAAAATGTCCTCCTTGATATGCATGCACACCTATAACCAAGGCATGAGGAAATAAATGGGCAAGATTTTAGGGATGCCCATTAATTTCTTGCATATGTTACAAGTGCTAGAGTTTGGAACATCACTGCATCACCAAACAACACCCCTTTCCCCCCCCCCCCCCTTTTTTTCATTTTTCTCTTTTTAGATGTTCATTGTGCTTTAATATTTCAGAATCATTGATATCATGAAGAATTAAGATAAGTAATGAAGAGAAGTTCAGGAGGAGCAAGAGGATCAGGGTGAAATAAATGTGAAAAGGATAGTATTATCCTGCAACATTGTTTACGTTATCTTTGTTCTAAATGCCGAAAATTAAAAAAAAAAAGGTATTATCCTACAACACTGTTTACATTATCCTTGTTCTAACTGCAAAAAAAAAAAAAAAAAAACAAAATGGCACGAGGCCGTCGAAATATGAAGGCACCTTCATTGTGGGAGTCAAGAGATTGGACTGCCAGACAAATCTTTTTTTTGTTTTTTGGGTCTTAGGGAAGGTCAGAGTCTATACGAGAGAGGGGAATGAAGGAGGTGGAATTTGAACCCGTCTCTCCGTTGGCCCAAGGGCCGGTTCTGTAAGATTAAAATGCAGTCTCTATGTATTATTCCTCGAGCGGCTGTGATCCATACAGATTAAAAAAAAAAAAGAAGAAGAAGCAAGCATTAACAGTAGGAAATCGTTGAGCCCCAGAGGCCGTTGGTGCCTATTTGTTGTGGATGATAGGCCTTCGCTCGTCATCAGAGTGAATGAAAAAGCCCTGTTTCCTAAGGCTTCCCCTTTTTGTGCAGAATTTGGGGCTCGACCCAGATTCGGGCGAGCCTGTAGTCATTAATCGAGTGCGCACATAAATATCATCAGTTTTCTACGTCACATGTTCCTTTTCCCGGCTGCCCATGAAGGGGAATCTTAAGGCCCTGCTCCTCCAACCAAGACATTTTAATAATTAAAATTTAGATACTTAAACTTTTACAGTCTGTAATTTTAATAGAATTAAGAAAGAGTATAAAATTTATAAAAATAAAATGAAAACTTGTTACTACTGTATAATTTAAGATTTAACGGATCTTTTAATGAAAAAAAAAATAAAAAAAAGGCCCCACCCCTGCTGTTGATCGAATGGAAAGGTTTAGTTGTACTGATTCGGTTCCCCGTAAGTTGTGCTCACATTATTTTTAGCCCGAGTCATGAGATCTTCCCTCGAAGATACATTGTGCGGTAAACGTCATCCAACCCAAGCTTAGTGCCATGCGGTATGCAGAGGAGCTCACAATCTCTATACCACCGAATGATGTGAGTGTTTTTTTTCATAAAAATCACCGTGCTTGGGCCCACAAATGTTTGAACTGGTCACTTTTCCTTGATGTCGCGCACCATTGGGACAGCTAATGAATGAATAGGATGCGATCGTGTTAAATCGAGCAAAGAAGAGTTTGCCGCCTAGGCGAGTGGGACATATCAGTTCATGAATGTCGGAGCAGAGGCGTCGCTCAGAGAAACTTGGCTTCGCATGCCTAGGGAGAGGCCAGGTACTGTTTTATCTACCTAGGCCTAGTGAGGCCCGGGGCCGGCACCCTACCTAGGTCACCTAGCTACCCTACCACCTACCGCTCTCTCTCCCTCTCACATACACACCACTGGCACGCACCAATTATTCTGAGCAGGCAGACACATCAAATGATATACGGCACTTGCAGCCTTATCAACCCAGCATCACTTGCTTTTTAACGACTAGTCTCCCAGAGGCACATCTCCGTGGCTAGCAATTATCTCATTTGTTTTTGAGTACCACTCGTAGTAAACCGACGCACTAATTCTACTTGGAATCGTTAAAAGTATTCCACCACCACCACCCCCCCCTTCACTATATCTATCTTTCTAATTCGTTATAGTCTTGCATCATGCGTACTAGCCGCCGCCGCCACAGGCAGCCGCAACACGTCAGTACAAGCAGGGTCAGCGCGACAAGTTACTGTTTGATAAGGTCTTTTACCATACAAACCCACATGATTAAGATAAACAACAAATGCACTTTACAAACTGTGGTCCCTGCGTGGAAACAGGGACTCGTCCAGACTCCAGACTCTTTTGAAACATACCATTGCAGTCACTCCCAAATAGGTAGGTCTGTTGGAGTTCTATGATTTTTAATTAAACGGAGAGAACATGAGTCTCCTTGAAACAGAAGCACAAAAGAATAAGAAGACAATCCCTACACATACCGGGATCTCGTACCCAGTCCAGTTCCCCATCAATCATCAGTCCCGGCGACTAATATTTTTCTACTTGGTGTCCTCCAGAACCAATTTCAACCCCGACAGCCTGCTGGATGGCTAGTTCTTGTTTTTGCATTTCTCTGCAGCTCTTGGGGCTGCATGCATGATATAAACTCTCAGAGATGAGCTCCATGGAATGAAGTTCACATAAATGAAAACAAGAATAATCATGACCCTAGCAAGAACCACATCACCAATTAGTACACTAATACTTGCAGCTAAACCCATTCTTATCCCAGCATTGATAAGATGCGTGCTTATTCATGAAAACTCTAGTCCTCCAATTTACAAAATCAAAGGGATGCAAATACCAATAGCCTAGATGATATTCAAAGCTTGTCTAATCTTATGAGCCTTTTATTGAGAAATTATCAGCCGGAAAGCTTGGGTGGTCTAGCACAAAGCAATGTAAAACGCTCCCAGGCTTAGGGTTCAATATTTGACTTAAAAAACAATCTGCCATGGAAACATATCTATTACCTTTTTAGTATGATGCAGTGCAAGGCAACTTCAGAGATCAATTAAATTATCCTTTAAAGTTGATATGCAGTGTACGTGCAATTTGACTTCTTACTGGCAGTTTCGACCATATTAGTTTACTTAAAATTTCCAACGTCAAGCAAGTTCAAAAATTACACATTGGTATGTCACAATAGTCTTATCTGTAATAACAAAGTGGTAACACACGTCAACCTGCACACTATTTGGGCTATAACCAATAATTCATGAGGTGTTGAGGAGTTCTACATTTCAACACTTACCTGGTTTTTCAGAAAAAGTATAAGTTAGTGTGCAATATTTAACACAAAATACAATTTTAAAGTGTCAAATACCAACTGTGGACTAGGATCCTTATGGGTTCAAATGTTCAACATGAATCCAAAACTTTGGTGATTAAACAACCCTAGGTCAAGCAAGTATCAAACTCACACTGTTCATCTCACACATATCCTTTTTTCGTCCATCTCAAATAAAAAACTTATGAGAGACAAGATTTTGCAATAATTTTTGTTTTCGTATTCCAAAAAGGTGAAGATATTTTTCGCAACAGCATAAGAGATAGTTAAACCATAGCATAAAATACATACCTAGACCAATGGCATCAGAGCTCTTCATGATCCTCAATCTCTTGCATGTTTCTATAAACATCCTGAACAAGTGCAAGACTAGAGTCAGAATAAAGATGTATCCTAATACTACCAGAGAATGATTGCACTTGAATTACATAACCCTAACCAGTTGATCACAAAAATTGTTAAATCAAAAAACACTGCAGAAAAAAAAAAATCCAAAATTTACCCTCTGAGTACAATGGAAAGTACAAAACACCTTAGCCAAGTAGAATACAAACAAGCTGAAGTACAAAAAAAATTTCACCATATGAAATAAAGAACAAACAAATGCCAGGTCAAGAAATAGAAATTTGGGCGCCAGGTCAGTCAGCAATTATCTCTCTTAAAAGTTCCTACCTCATAATTCTCATTATCTACCATACCAACGTATTCACGAGTAAACAATGTTTTACATACAAAGTTTCCCCAGCAGCCATCAGAATGGAAATGTTACCCACACAGCAGGGCAGATCATAGACAGAGGTCATTGATCTAGAGGTTTGAGACTTAACTGTACATAAAAAGCTCATTATTTGTCTAAAACAAGCTGATTATCTCCTATATGTCTACATGCTCTCTGGACTGATATATGAAGTTCCTGCTTGTGTAAATACACACACATGGGAATAAAATCAGCTTTGCCCAGCACACTCAGTGGAATTCCTACTTCCACACCTCTTCACTGTACTTTTACCAGTCCTGAGATATATTATTTTGAAGGATGAGGGACTATGAGGAAAAAAATAATTATAAAAAAAAAAAAACAAAAATATGAAAGCCAAGGGAACACTTGGTTAATTCAAATAATATAGTAATAAAAAATATAAAATAAAAATTCAGAATATATTAATACCAAAATTAAGAAGATTTTGTAACTCTATAGATGCCATCTAAAAAGTAGCATGCATTAGTACTTACTCCCAGGGAACATCACCAACAAGCATCCAGTCACCATCTTTATCCTCATAGGTAAGAACATAATCTGAGCCATGCAGTAGATCTTTCAGCTTGTTCTCACTCAGTATCTCCCACTCCAGAGCTCCATGGGATCCATATTGACCTAAAATCAACATAAAACAGCAGTAACTTGACCCATGAAATCTGGAGCCTATATTTATGGAGTTAAACATGTATATTACTAACAACTGTGATTTTCCTCTTACCTATGGTAAAACAGCTAAACATCTTCTCAAGGGCAGAAGACAGTTCCTGATATGCAGAGTAGTTTCTCAAGTCAACTTTCCTTAAATAAGGGGCACCATCCATGCTGACTTTGACAAATAGAGCACCAGGACTTGCATTTCCATCTACTTCATCAGCGTTCTTTGAAGTGGTAGCCAGAGAGTTCTTCCTAAAAGATCTTATAGGTGGCCAACCCACAACCTGAGCCCTGCCAAAGACGAAAGATTAGAGGCCTATACTGTAGTTAACCTTATACCCAACAGAAAATCTCTCTGCACTTACTTTGTTGCTGGTGCACTGTTGTTGTTTGCAGAACTGTTATGGCTCGGTCTGGTATCATTTGCAGCATGGGGCCTCTCTTGGCCAACCTTCGGGGCTACCATATCTTTTGCTTTGCCTTGCTGAGCCCCAAGCCTCTCAATCACAGAACCTGATTTATGTCCCAAGTTCTGAGAAGGCCTTGGTGACAACATCGCATTTACCTCTGAATTTGAGAGATATTCACCCTGTACCACATATGAGCTGACTTCAAGTTAGTATCATTAGTTAAAACTATTTCTCTTACATTCAGGAAATCCAGTTTCCTTCACCTCTGTGAATCCATCCATGGCATCAGAGAATCCTCTCTTGTTACCAGAAACTATATCTTTTTGTGCTGAAGAGTGGTGACCATCATTTGAGGGACGCAATGGGAAGAAGGGCTTCTCATCCAGCTGTGTAGAGGTTAAGAGGCAAATTTCTGGATTCCTTTCAGGAGACTGAGATCCTGGAAGCCCAAGCCGCAATTCTGTAGCCTTCAGATTCAGACTAGTCTTGCCCTCGAGTGATACAGCAGAAACTACGGAGCTGTCCACAGAAGAACAATCAGACAACCCCATATAGTTGCGTTCTTTTAATTCTGAACCATTCTGGCAGACACTTTCTGCGGAGGCCGAAGAAGCCAGTAAGGTGACATTGCTCTGACCCTCCTCCTCCACGACACCAAGCGGTGGAGACATCAGTATTTAGAGGAAAAATAAACAGGATGCCTTTGTAACCTGCTTGTTTTCATTGCACATGCATAAAGTTAATCAATAACAGATGTTGACTGATTCAATAAAAGCCGCCAACCATATATGCAACAAAGACTCGAGTCTCAGTAAAACCCACATTCAACAGTACTACAACAACTGGCCACCCTCAGCGATTAAATGATTCATCAGGTCAATTGATTATTGATTCCTATTCTTAAAGCAGGAAACACCAACTAGGCATTAAATCTTGTGACCATGGCCAGATTCATAAAGATTGAGAGCATTTAATATGACATGCAGCGGAACCCACTTGAAACTCAAAATAACCATGCCTTGAAAATATGCATCACCCGGGGGGGGGAAGAAAAAAGTAGGTAAAATAATCCCGGATTAATAATAAAACAGCTGCTAAATGACCAAAAATAATACAGAAATTCGAGTCAACAACCTAGCTGACTGAAACAAAGGGCAAATGGCTTCTTGAAGCTATTTTTCCAAAACAAAAAAAAAACACAAAACAAAAAAAAAAACACTCACATATTGACGTACATACAGTTTACAACACGAGATCTGAATCCCGGGAATATTAAGATTTTTCTATGGAGTCAAAAATTTAAGGATAAGAGTGAATATTTTTTTCTTTACAAAAAAACAAAAAAAAAAAAGCATTTATGCGAAAGTTAAAATATCTGGCTCAGGACTTAAGAAGAAGAAACAATTGCTAAATGATAAATCCATGTTGGCAATCACACGCCGATATAATGATTTTCATATTTTTAATAGGAGAAAAAAAAAAAAAAGGAGGGAGGGAGAGAGAAAGCAACAGCAGCAGATATAGGACTGGACTGTGCTTGGATGATGAGAAAAGGTGGGAAACTGGAACAAACTTTCGAGCACAAGAACCTCTGGCAAAGAGAAAAAAAGTTTTCACTGAAGAGGAAAAATAAAAGGCCAACAATACTAGCAGCTGAAAACATTAAAAAATAATAATAATAAACAAGACGCTACAAGTTATTTTATTTTGCATTTTCCCTCGCTTTCTCACCAACCAAACAGAAAGCTAACAAAACCACCCAAAATCTTAAACACAAAAATCGAACAACCAAAACAAGAGCGAAAATATCCAGAAATGAAGATTAAAGAGGATGAAACAGAAACGGAAACGGAAACCGAAACAGAAACAAACAAACAAAAACACTTTTGACCTGCTTGGATCAGTGGATATGCAGCCGAAGAAGAGGATCGATTCGGGGGACTTTGATTGCAGCAGAGAAGAAGAAGAAGAAGAGAAAGCTGAGAGAGACAGAGAGAGCTAAGGACCCTCCATATTTCGCTCACAAGGTAACAAAAGTTCATTTGCTGTCCTGACGTGAAACTCAACGCATTAAAAATAAAGCGCCCTAAATAAAAATAAAATAAAATAAATTAGCTTGCCAAAAAATAATTTAAAATGCTCTGTTTTTCTTTCTTTTTTTTTTTTTTGTTTTTTTAAGCTAAATTCTTTTACGCTTTCTTTCTTTCTTTCTTTCTTTTGTTTTTTTTTTTTCTTATTAAGTTAATGTTACGTCCTATGATAAAATCTCTGTATTAATAGCTCTCCACCGAACGATTGGGGAATACTTTAGGTGCGCATGCGAGAGAGCCGTTGATCATGTGTTGGACGGTGGATGAAGATCCTGTAATGTTAGGTCAAATCAAACTCTAGATTATGCTCGTGTGGAAGTCAGTTTCATGTCTGATAATCAGGTAACCAGCGTCTTTTGAACCTATGACTTCTCCTTCAACGAGAAAAACACAAGAGAGACCACTGAAGTTAATATTATCTAATAATAATAATAATAATAATAATAATAGTTCCCGTTGATTAATTTAATGTGTCATTATTTAATTATTTTTTTTCTTTTTAATCGGACGTCATTTTATGTGTATTCGGATGTAAAGAAAAATAATATCTCTCTTTCTCACTGACAGGCAGAAGAGCGAGACTCAATTATTTGCGGTTTTTAAAAGAGCTTCTCAAACAGTTTTTCTTTTGAGAAAAAATATAATTTGTTACAGTGCCAAAGTACGGCGAGTTAAAAAAAAAAAAACAAACAAACAAAAGGGATTTTGAGGGAGTATATGAGAAAGCATTTCTGAGTTGGCAAAGTTGATGGAACTCCCGATGAGACAAGCTCTGTCGATGTGTGTCTAATCAAGTGATTAAACTCTGTCCCAATTTGACATTTACTTGCACCGGATTCGGATTAGGTTTTGAGAGTACGAACGAGCATGAGAAAGTCGATAGATATTATTCTGTGAAGAAAAAAAAAATTTTCTTAAAATCAACGATGCAATGCATTTTATTAAAATTACGATTGATAATATTTTTAAATTTGATTTATATTCTGTATTAATCTAACATGTGAAATTTTTGTGGGAATTGTCCTGCATGCATGCCACGTGTCAGCAACCCAACTGCTTCACCTTTTGTAGGATGATTTTTGAATACATATTTATTTATTAGGCTCGAGGAAATATAGAAAATTTTATAAAATTACCGAACAGCATTTCAAACCGACAAGGTAAGCCTTTGCATATTGTTCTGATTTTATTCATCTCAATTTAACTAAAAACACGTCATTCATTGAAAATTCAATATTTTAGTTAATACGATTTGAAGCACGTTCGATTGGCTCACAGCACCAATCATTCTTACTATATATTTACACGTCATCGTGCTTAGCAAAACACCTGAAAGATTATAGGTAGCTCTTGCAGTCATTTGGAAGCCATTAATTTGTGGTGTAAATAGTGACTGGAATATGAAATTCGCAATGAAAGTCGTAGCTTATTACAAAATTATTTATTTATTTAACTTTAAAAATAATTTATATCGCATCATTAAAGACTTAAAGAAAATCACATATTTTTATTACTATTCTAAGTTATACTTCAAATACTTAAAGTGGCGCGATCTTGGTATGGAACTGCCTCCGAAAACATGTTGGACGGTCCACGTGTATCGTCTGATGTACGTTAGGGTGCGGTCAAGATCTCGTGCTAAGGCGTTCCCAGTGGTAAAATTGTCTCTTGATAAAGCATATGATCGAGCGAGACTAGTGTTGGAAAAAGAAAAATATTTTTAAAATTTTGTATTTTATATTAAAAATTTAAAAAATATATTATTTTTCTGTACTTTTCATAATAAAAAAATAAACCTACTAAATACCTCACGCATAAAAAAATAACCTAGGCACTAAAATTAACTTTTAGTTGAATTTTTATGAGATATATTGTCAGAAAATTTATTTTTATAGTAATAAAATTATTAAATATAATTATTATTTATTATTTTTATGTTTAATGTTTATTTTTTAAAATATTAAACTAAACAAATATAATTTTTTTGATCTAAATACATATAAAAAAAATCATTATTTCTTATCCTATCTCATTTTTTCTTAGTTGAAGAGCTCTTCTTTTTTCATTCAAACAAATTAATTAAACTAATATTTTTATTATCTCATTATTTAAAAAATATATTAATAAAAAAATTTATTATATTTTGAAATATAATTATTGTAATTTATTTTATTAAGATATTATTTATATGATAAAAATTATTTTTAAAAATAATATCAAATACATTTTAGATATTGTCATTTTTTTATTATATTCAACTTTATTTGTATATATATATATATATATATTCTATAACCAATAGAACGTGTCCAAATCACAACCCTGGATTGCCACTTCCCCCCTCGGAATAAGATTAGCCGATGGGACTCAGAATTTGTGCTAAATTTATCTTTTTATACAGAGATTCCTTTACCCTATCGTTAACTGCTCAAAGGACTGCCCTGCCCCAATCAAAGCATCATTTTGACCTTATTGGAAGAATATAACGGAAGACGGTACGGAGAGCTAGTTTTGCAAGGACAAATAGCCATTTTTCAAGTGATTATTTGAGGCAGTTCACTCAAAAAAAAAAAAAAAAAAAAAGAATGATCATAGGAGGCAACGAGAAACGCATCTTTCTTCCCCCTAAATATAGCAAGTGCAACCCCTCCCGACTCCCTCACCCTATTATAATAAAGATTCTTCTTCTCGCCCAATGGCCCATATTACATGCAAATCGCACCTATTAATCAATTGCATCAGGAAACGCATTCGCACGAATGCCTAGCCCCCAAAAGAAATCCCAACCAACTACTTTCACTTACTTGTGTAGGCCACCAAAACGGGGTCCATCGTATTGCGCTAGAAAGGGGAAATATGAATTCCCAAGGAGCATAATTTCTACAACTAGCATGCCGTATTTGATGCCTTTGAGAAGGGTGTTTCGGCTTTGGTGGGAAGAACACTGGGCGTTGATTGTAAATACTTCAAAATTGGAGGGTGAAAATTGAGATGGAAAGGAATATGTAGGCGGTGAATGGTCAATACAGTATATAAGTTACGTATTAGTAAAGGAATGAGAGAGAGAGAGAGAGAGAGAGAGAGATCATTTAGTGGGGGGGGGGATGAGGTAGAGACAGACAGGGGACAGAGAAAGACAGGCTGAAGCGAAATGATGTTAGGGGGGCGACAAGAAAGCGGCTTTTAATTTTAGATTGCCGGGCACAGACCGCGACATAGAACTTCCTTCAGTACCTCTTCCGAGCACTGCTTTTACCTCCACGCTCGATGAGTTTCGCTTAAGATGCACGTCCCAATCCTCGATGGGCTTGCGATTACTTATGCTTTTTTTCTTTTTATTATTAAAAAATTTATTCCTCCGTAAATTGCATGATCAGACTAACATTTATGTTGTCCTTTGAATCAATTGGTTATTGTCGTGTTCTCGGTTTTATTGCCAACAGTTCTTGCCGAGCTACCCAATTCTTGCCAACTTCTTCAAAATTTTAAATAAAATAATTGAGTAATAATAATTAAAGAAAAATATGAGAGCAATAAAATATAATTAATTTCATATTTAAAGAATATTTTTAAAATAATATTATAAATTAATTATATTTTATTTAATTTTATAAATAAATAAAATTAAATATAAAATAATTACTTTATTATTCTCTTATATTTATCATTTTATTAAATAAATATTATTACGCAGTGTTGTTTTCTTAAAAGAAAATTAGTTAGTATATTTTGATTTGTTTAATTAATTTTAGTCATAAATTTTTAAAATTCAAATAATTTGAGTAACGAATTAAAAATATTAATATATAGATAATTAATTAATTTCATAAATATAAAAAATAATATAATCTTTGCTGCATAAGTTTATAATTTTTACATTTTATCATAATTTTAAATTTTAAATTGCATGAGAGTCTATTAGAATTATTTTTAATAAAGTGCTGCAAAAAGATCTTTAAAGTAAATTTATCTTTTAGATTTTTATTAAAAATTAAATAAAATTATTTTGAATGACTTTTAGTAATTATAATTAGAAGTACTATTAAGAGAACTTGGAATTTTATTGACACAATTTTATGCGAACTATAATAGCTTTTATTCTTTATGTCAATTCTATGAGAATTTTGGTATGATGGGATTATAAAGTGTAGAATTGACAACTCCTTTGGGTCTTTGGGTTTTTGGTTGATCCAAACTCTTTTCGTCTTAGCGGGATGAAAAAAGCGGGTTGTTAAAGTTAACGAAGTACTACGCATTTTCCTGAAAGTTCAAATCGATAAAAAAGAAAAGAAAGAAAAAACAGAAAGAAAGATCAAAATGGGACTCCGTAATGGATGAAGCGCCATAATTGTGTTTCAACGTGATAGAAAATTGCGGAACACGCGTGCCGATTTGCTTTACGAGGGAGGAGTTCACCTCGCCGAGATATTTTCTTATGTAATAAAAAGGCCAGGTGGATTTAGTAACCATCATTAACTGCCACCACCGACGGCACGCTTTGCCCTTAAAACACACACAAAAATTATTTTATATCGAGCACTCGTGTTCGTGCTTCCTCGACTTGCTTGCCTACGTCAGTCAGACGCCATCGTCGAAGCGCAAAATTGCGCCATCGAATGCAAAAAAAAAAAAAAAAAAAAAAAAGAGGGTGATTATGAAGGATAATTTGCGGATTGGATTAGACCATTTGAAGAGAAATTCCATACAATTTTTCCAAAATTTTAATTCGCAATTGAACCGTAAGCTTTTGTAATCGATACTCGATTAAATAACAAAAATAGACAAAATACGTAATTTCTTCTTTTTTTTTTAACAGTTATAAATAATTTTTATTCGTAACAGCTCCATAAAAAAAATAAAAAAAAATATATATATAGTTGCATTAAGTAAGTATATGTACAACAGCACACACCTGCCATACAAATTATAAGAGCACTTCCTATCCCATCAAAGAAAGAGGACAAAAAAGCCAGAACTGATCGGAAAGTAGGTTCAAAAAAGTTACAGCTTAGGCCTTTCGCAATGCAGGTCGATTTTCAACGAGTTTCAAAACTCCCAATTCACTATCCATCTGTCCTGACAGGTTAGAATAATTAAAATTAAAATTTCTCTGTCTCAATTTTTAGCAGAAGTAACTCGGGTTGAGTGATTTTTAGCAAATTGAACAGTCTCTGAATACCCTCAATGGTGTTAAGCCAAAGCAGCACAATGATCGATTTCACCAAACCTTGTCATATAACAATATAACGATCGTGATTCAATGCATAATCACAATCATTTCTGTCTGATCTGTGTTCAAAAACTATAAAAAAATAAAAAAAATTAAAAACCCCGTTATCTAAAGTGACCTGCAAAAATTAGACTAATAAAGAATGATTTTGTTCTTGTAACAACTAACAGCTAGTTTTCAGTCCTCTATCTCTGCATTTCTTATCCTAATCCTTTCCTGTAACTCGCACACTGTTTCGAATAATTCGAGTTATCAGTAAGATCAGTGTGGCAAAATTCATCAAATCATCAAATCTTTTAAGACCGGGCCACCACCAGCCCACCATCCACTAATTTTGTGTCGTTTTCGGCCTTTATTCCGTTTAATTGCACTTTCTTTAGATCGAGCCGTGCGGCCCCTTCTCGGAGAGAGAGAGAGAGAGAGAGAGAGAGAGAGAACTTGCTTACTTTATACGCGCGCGCGTGACAGAGAGACATTGGCGTGGGCCGCAGGTTGCGCGAGAGAGACTTTAATTTATCTCAGGTGGGCAGGGCTAAATGCGTCTGATGTTAATTTAAATTTAAAAAAATATTAAAATTATCATAAATAAAAATATTACTAAACTAAAATTAAGAGAATATTGTTATTAATTTAAATTAATAAATTATTAAAATTATAACAAAAATTAATTTATTTAAATCTTATTATTTAAATAAATATAAATACCTATCATTATATAAAAATATAATATTTTTATTAGATTAATAAAAAAAATTATCGTAGAATCCTCCAATAAAACGTAGGTCACCGCTCACTCTAATTTAAAAATAGTAAATTATTAGGTAAACCATGTTCATTTATTAAGTGTCAAGTTAAAATAATTACACCCAAGTATATACAATACCATGTTGATATGAGAAATGAAATATAAAACTCACATACTCAATTATTAACTCTGATTTGGGTTTTGGAAATTTGGAGAGTTTCCCGTAGAAGATGACGCGGCCAAAACAGGAATTGTGAACAAAAGGGAGTCGAGGATGTTAATGATAAATTATAATATATAATTTATATCTTAAAATTTATTTAATAATTTGAAATTTGAAGTAATTTTTTTTTATATGGTATCAAAATTTTATTACTAAAAGATTTTATTTTTAAATTATCTTCACGTCTAATTATAAATCTTTATGAATAATATAAATCTGTCTTTTGTTAGTATTTTTAGTCTAACAATTTTTTTATAATATATATATATATATATATATATATTAAAATTTAATATATAATTTATATTCTCAAATTTTACGTAATATTTTAAAATTTGAAGCGGAAATCGATTTCTTAATTGATTTTCCACGGCAAGCCAAGCTAAAGGCTTAAAAATATCTTCGGTAAAAGACAAATGTAGTACTGCAATAATATTGCATTATTGAATCTGTTCATTATTTCTAATTCTAGCTTATCTCAAGTTGCTGTTCCCTTTAGCAAATTTTCCTCGTCTAAAACAGATATCGCGGGATGTTGTCACTGCTTCGGGGTCCCTCAACCGGGAGATCTCCGGCTTTGACGGTAAAATCTCAACCTTAGCATCAAGCCTTCCCAGGAACGGCCCCCACCGTTAAATTCTTTTAATTTCCTGCTTTTGGGTTTCCACGGCTCGATAAATTTGTAGTCAAAATTATGGCCATGAGGCCCACTAATCCAAGGGCACCAAGTAGCATGGCAAGTTTTGTGGGCTCTATAATAGTCTCCATCTCTGTCCCTCTCTCTCTCTCTCTCGATGGAGGTGGGGGTGTGGGTGTGGGTGTGGGTGGGGGTGGGAGCTAGGATGGGTTGTGTTATTGCACCCCAATTGCATGGTGTTTTGACAGCGATGCTATGGTAATTACCACAACAGCAACTCATTCTTACTATCCCACAAATCTTTTATCTTGACGAGGGCAGTCACAAATAATCGGCATCTGTTTGTGTATTATTGGTTCTTTCTTATATGTTGGAATTAAAATCTATAGATGTGTGTGTGTGTGTGTGTGTGTGTGTGTATATATATATATATATATATATAAATTTTTCTTTTTAACGATTTAAAGGAGTTGAGTTTGAATCCCCGACTTCACCCGAAGAGTTTTACTCTTGCGATCACATCAAAAAGTTGACCCCAATTGGCTTATATTATTGGTTTACCCGCCAACGTTATGCTTACATTGCTATCCGTAGTCTACAGTCTACATTAATGTATCATATCAATGGGGGTTGTGGATCTAAACTTTGTCATTCCACGATGTTGCCTACCCGCTCCGCTTGTTTGCTTCCTTCAATTCTAACCTGACACGTAAAGAAGAGCGCATGTGATGCAATAAAACAAGATTTGTAATAAATGCAACCTGCTGGCTCTAAACGTCAAAAAGTGATCGAGTCCTGCACTCCCTGTCGCGAGCCCCATCCATCCATGCACACGGGTGAATAATTTCGTGAGAGATTCTGATAGTTACGTTCTATGGTAAAGTATTGTCTTTTAGTCCCCGAAGCTGTTGACAAACTATTATGGTTTCTCTCTAGAAATTTCATCAGTATTAGGCAATATCTCCCTGATCTTTTCCCCTTCTTTTTCAATTGCAATTCTTGATTATTATTATTTAATTTTTTATTTTTTGGTCGAGGAAGTTCCTGAATTTTTGTTTTCAGCATCATTACACTGTCTACGGACAGGATTGTTGAGCCAAAGCCAACCAAGGACTTGTTTTATTCGGACAAGTTGTTTGGTCAATGCCATTAAAGAGACTGGCACGCTGACAAGTCCCCCAGAATTATAGAGTCCCATACACGAGTAAAAATACATGGCAGACCAGAATTAATGGGTTGAGCACAAATCGCATATAGTTTAGCATTGGATATCTACAAAGTCCATGGCTACAGTTTTGAAGTTTTCAGATCTGCCAAACCCATGGACTTGATTTGGGCCCGCAGTTCTTCAAAATTTTCTCGTAAATTTTAGTGATTAAAAATTTAAATTTAAATTTTTTAAATATTAAATTATATATATATATATATATATATATATATATATATATATATTATTTTTTAAACAGCTATCCCCATTATCTAACTCATTGCTCAATTGACCATGTTTATTTAGAAAAAGAAAGCCGTATACCATTGCGCATCAATTTTTTTTCTTCTTGTCTTTTTTTTCTTAAAATAAAGTATGAACGCCATCTAAGGATAAAGCCGATACATGCAAGTAAGTAACAAAAGGAAACGAAATGAAACGAAATACAAATAGTATCAAGCAAGACTACAGGTAATTCATGACAACGTCTACAGGTGCAAGCCCTAGCACTTCAAGAACTGTTCTGGTTACCCTTTAAGTTGAAGTGGATTCTGGAGTGTCTTACATGAATTTTGAGTGCTTTTGAGTGCAATTGTTGGAAACTTCATTAATCATTAATGATAATAAATGATGGTGTAAAGGTAAAGGATACCAATTAATTACATGCTCCATTCGGCTACTTTGCTCTGAAAACATCTATTTACATGGGAGATGAAAGCAATAGAGTCAAATTTACGAAATACTATACTGTACCCCTTTTTTTTTTGTTGTTGTTGAAATACTGTACTAATTAATTACATTCGTAGTGACCTTCTAAAAGGCTTGAGAAATTAATTTGGAGACTACTTCTACACTTCCACTATAATCTTCTCAAATTTGGGAGGCTCACTTGGACAAGCCGTTGCTATGAATTTTGGTACTTGGTCCCCTGGCATCAATACCGGAAGGCTCTCAGCTTGACTCTGATTTGATATCTGCTCGAGAGCAACCATGCATGATATACATCACCTTATCTTTAATTTATCGTTTTTGATCCACAAAAGAAAATCAAGAGCATGAACGAACCATAATTGCCGAGAAAGGGAGATGGGTAATATACTAATTAATATACAATCATAAGGAGGGGTAGATTTCTGAGGTAAGTGGTCCGCGTCTTCTGGGACATGGGAATGGCTGTCGCCGGAACATCCAATTAGAGGTCCTAGCTTGTCCCACTGGAGACAAGTGCAAAGCATGCTTATGGAAAACAACATGGATCAATGGAAGAGCCAAACCCAGAGGGAATCTTATGGAGGGTCGATTTGATTCCTCATCATCCATATATTATTTGTTTCAGTTTCTTCCCGTATGTCCCCTCGTGTAAATAAATCAGAAAAAAAAAAAAAGAAAAAAGAAGCAGCCTCTATACCTCGCTAGTGCTGAGAACAATTTAGGTGATGATGGCAACTGGCAATTTATATTTATTGACGTCTGAGTGGTTTTGGTGGTTGGGTACATTTTAAAGTACATTTGATTCTGTTAGTACGGAAGGGGGCCCGAATTTGCGCTTGGTTGGTTCCAAGTGGCGACTGTCAGTTGCTTTCCAAGGTTCCTTATATATTACAAAATGGTGAAAAACGATTGATACTAGTCTACAATTTTACAATTATGTCAAGGGAAATTGTATCTTCGTATTATATAATGGCCAAGACTCCAACTTAACACATTTAAGGAGCAAACTTCCTAGATAAAGAGAGATGAATCGATTATTTATTTTATTTTATTTTATTTTATTATTATAATTGTGCATATTTAAGATGTATATTTAAATCTACAATATTATCTACCTTAAAATTTAGTCTTATGACTGCATAATTTAGTTCGTGTATGTAATTCACTGTTCCGTCAGTATTTAGACAGAATTTTTATGACTGATCTGTAAATGAATGAGATTAAGACCATAATCCTTTGCAACTATTGTTTGCAGGCATGATTTAATTTCTTCACACAAAAACTGTTGTCCCAGCGGAGACAACGAAGCTTTAAGCGGTTAATACCACTGTCTTGTGGCACGCGACCAAATAAGCTTAATTTTAAATATGACTCCGATGCTTTCCTCCAACCCAATAAAAAAAAAAATAATAATAATAATAAGAAAAAACGCCGAATGAGAGCCTATAAACAACTGGAGCATCAAAGTGACTGGTTGTTGCGCTAGAACCAAAGATGACAACAAAAATTAGGTCAAAGGGGGGCCTTGTAGTTATTATATGGGCATGAGATGGTGCGATTTCCAGTCGGCTTACCAATCCAAAGAGGACAGAATAGAGGCGTGATGATGAAATTCTGTTTTGTTAAGGGGGAAAAATTACTTTAAAATGGAAAATGAAAGCAAGAGATTCTCTCGTTGGCACGTCTAGAAAAATATTTAGGTCCCAGTCATTTTCAATGCCCAACTTATCCACCAACCGACTAGGCTCGGCTATTTTTAAATCCACCGCTAACAGAAAGCAAAGCGCGTTGTAAGTATACGATTCCAGAGACCTATCACTTCCCTGTTACAATGCCGAGTGGAAAATGGTCCACCACGCTGTACGCTCTGGATCCTAGTGGGGGACGATGGGGTTGCTTTCTTACAGCACGAGAGGGCGAATCTCATTGTTCTTGGCTCTCCCTCCTTGCCTTTCCAGACTTTCCATTTTCCTAGGCTTAGATGTGTGTGTTATTAGTTAATAGTTACGTAAAGCGTACACAGAGAAAGTTGTCATTCTTTCTTTTCTTAAATTGCACTAGAGACGATCTCTAGCTTAGTAAAGTTCCTACTCGGTCAAGTCCCTTATTATTGTTTCTAGAGATATGAGATCAAATTTCACCTATTCTTTGCTTTATAGAAAGGAGAAGTTTACCTTCTCTTGCATAACTTATGACTCATTAAGACTCAAATGAACACCCAAAAATAAAAAAATAAAAAAAAAAATAACAAAGCCATCTTCGTTAGAGAAAAAAAAAAAAAAAAAGTCACACTGTATCATTCTATTTGAATTAACAATTTGTTATATTAATATTACACTGTATTATTGTATTTGTCATGACAATTTATTAGATAAAGTTATCACTTTACACGAAAAAAGAAAGCAATATAAGTCACCATTCTTTTTGGCTAGGCAAAAAGCTAAAATCGACCCACCACATTTTACATTTTTGGATTTAGAGTCATTACTTTTTTTTTTTTCTTTTCAATATTTGAATCAACCCTCACATATTGCAAACAAATGTCTCTTTAAATCATTTTATTGTTAAAATGACTGGCGTGAACCCATTTGATACTTAAGTTATCGAGTGGCATAGGCATGTCATTTGAAAAGCTAATTTTTTTTTATTTAAAGATGAAGACCCGAATTTACCAAAAATCAAAGACTCTTAAAAAAATGTGATTTTTCTCACAAAAATCATAGCGGTGCGAGAGTCCTATTACCAGCACTCCTTCACGAAGTGGGGCCTAAAATTATTCGCATCAAGTAGGATTTTTTAGGCGCTTACGATGGGCTTACATTGGCCCAAATTCGTGGCATAGGTGCTGGACGTGATGTAAACTACTAGGCTTCGGGTTTATAATGGCGATGGGTCAAGGCGCAATATTGAGCTGGGTTCTTTTGTTTGATGGGGCTTAAGGGGTCACCGTTTCGATAAAAAGGGGCATTCTACCGGGCTCGTCAACGCTGCTTAAAAGGCTAACATGCGGGCTCAACCCAAAATCAAAAGAGTGGTTTGGATGCATGGATTGCTCTTTCCTAAGAGTCCAAGACATCCTCAGATTTACTGAATCTATGGTGTGGACCTTATATGGTAAGAGATGAGTCTCAGTAATCCGAGTTTCAGTAGAAACCAATTAACTTTTAAGAAACAACCAGATGGGTCTCATTTTACACCCCACTTGCAAGTGGAGCTCACGTCTTTTCTCACAAGGTCCACTTTGGATCAGGTCCATGCAAGTTCCCCACCCCCCACCACACCCCAAGAGGCCGAGGGACCTGTCTTACCGCCTCCAAACTTCTCGCACAATTTGGGCACAAAATGGAGAAGTTGTATGGTACTTGCTGGCAAGTTGCTACTCTGATATCTATTATCCTTCAACTTTAAGCAGGCAAAATTGTGAAGAGATCATTTCGCAGTAAGGAATGTATTCGATCTGCTTTTTATTTAGAAGGAAAAGGATCACGGCAAGTAATGTTTCAAGTTCTGGCCAACCCCTTGAAAACCATAGTCGGGCTTCTTCAATCTCCTATTCTAGTTCATTTTATTCATCTCCAAAGAAGGCGCAAAGATAGCATGATAGAGTCCTTGTATTTTACTTTTTTTTTTTTTTTTTTTGGCATTCCAATGCTCAACAACCTATTACCTAAGTCTAACAGTAAACAGCATGGGAGGCCTGTAGATTGTAGATTAAGTTAGTAACATATGTAATATCTGTAAAAGACCTAAAATTATTGATATTAGTTCACGTGATCTTAAAAGCTTCAGTTCGGGTCAGATTAGTCAATAAGTGGATATCCTGACGCAGGAATTTGCCGGTGAATACAATTCATTGTGGAATAGAATTGCAGGGCATATCTTTGCATGTGTAACAAGTCCTGAGGTTAAAGAGTCTTTCCTCCAAAATGTCTAAAAGATCAACTGAAAAGTACCCAGCTTTGAAACTATCGAGTATTGCTCTGGTAGATCTCATGTGCGGAAATGTCTCAACCTCTTCCTGGTTACAGCTTGGAAATGTCCCAGCTTCTTTCTTGCTATTGTTGGATTTTTATTCATCTCAGGAGTTCTTCAATTAGGGGGGTTTTCCTCAAAAAGCAACGCCATGTGGTCTTGAGTCGTCATAAAAGGGTCTAACAAATCAGGCTTCGGAATGTGACTTGAGGGACATTTAGAAAGCAAATCAAACCTTCCTAACATAGAACCAAAAATGCAACGATGAAGAAAGGGAATCCTGAATTATTCTCAATGCCTAGCGACTACATACCTTTTGTTTAATAATGAATGTTCAGAAATCTGAAGACCTGATTACTGTTTCCTGCGCATGATTATTGCCTGATTTAGATTTGACACAAGCTTAAATTGCACATCAAAATCCAATCTCCCCTTTCATATGGAGCATTATGGAGAGATACTAGTTGAATAATTCTGTTCGAATTTGTGCCAGGTAATGAATCTTCTTATGGTTTTAAAGGCTTAAGAAACAAGCAGACATCAAATTCTTGGAGCCTAATCCAAGTTGAGTGTTCTACAGCTAGAACTCTGCGCTGTGCTCTTAAACTTGTCTTAACACTTCAAAATCATCAGTTCGCTCTATCTCTTGGTTATTAATCACTAGACCCAATTTTCTGTGCTTAGACTCTCACGAGATCGTTTGCATCTGCCAAAGGAAAAGCATTCTCAGTTCTCAAGGATACCAAACTTGGTTGCTGATATTGAAGACGATTAAGTTGGCAGTTTCAGCAACATGCAGCACTCAGGCTTTGACATTTCCCTATAACCCCATTGAAAAGCCCGGTCGATTTACTTGGAAGAAAAAAAATTACCTTTGCCGGGGGTCTGTGACATGTCTATAAAAGAAGTATCAGGCTTGAAATTTTGAGCTGGGGAAGAATTGGAGCCTGTTCAATTGGCAAGCGGATCATGACTGCCACGAAATTGTTTTGACAGATGTCTTTAACAAGGTGAAAATTCCCTCCGGCTTCAGAAGCTGTGCTTAGCCAGGTGCCATGTGCTAATAGTAGCGTTATCAGGGCTTGCACAGAGGGAAAATGTGATAAGCAGTTATCCCTGATTCAAAGATTGCAATCAAATCTTTCTGGCATCCGCAAGTCACCTTATGAGAAGATTCTACTAATAGAATGGCAGTGGAACAGATTCAATATAAGCATTGAGCTTTTTAGTTCTTGTTGTTCTACTACCGAGAACTAGTGATCCATATACCGATAAGATTTTGTATCTTTTGTAATATAATCAGTGTAGCCTCCTGCAATATGCCCTTTGTGCCTTGATATGCTACCAAGAAGAATGACCGGCGGTTTCATGTTAATATTAGATCCTAATCAACAAGAGGGTCTTTGATCCTTCTAACAGAAAAGGCAAGGGATGCCCACAGCAGGAAAATCAATAAGAGAATTAAAAAATAAATGAGGATTTAAAAATAAAAGCCAAAAGGCAACTCCTAATAAAAAATAGAGCACAATTATTAATTATCCCACATCACTTCACTTGGTGGGACATGATCCAGTTCCAACCGATCGCTCCACGTTTATTTGCCGTAGATGCAGAGGAGGCAACAGCTGGTTTTATACATACATAACAAGAGCCAATCTAGTATATTATTCCTAAAACAAATCACAGAAATTCCATAAGCACGAGATGGTAGCTGGGTCATTCTGGGTATCATCAGGTGGAGGCAACAACAAAGCACTATTTGGATAACAAATCGATAGCTAATTCGGACATTCGATGTAAACAGACCCAGAGAATCAGCAAAAAGATTCCCTTAGAATTCTGCAATTGAATCCAATTTCTAATTATAGTAGATGGTACAAAAGATCTGATGGGAGTAAATGACATATTAATTTATTACAACCTCACTTGAAGGACCCATTTAGATAGCAGATATTTGGGGGCTTATTTTGTAAAACTCAACCATTTTTCCATCTTCCACTTTTATTTCTACAGGCATCTGCCTCCATATCCTGCACTTCTAAATAACGCTTGCTTTATGTCTTCTGAACTTAATCGTTGCTTCTGCTCCAAATCCTGTTGTTAAATCAAGAACAAGCCCAAATTAGCCATCGTTTTTTTCTACAAGCAGGATTTTTTTTTTAAAATAAAAATAAATATATATATATATATAGTCAGTAAGGCATCGATGGATAATTTCAAATTCTACCTCTGTGCAAGAAGCATGCACTGCAAAGTCATTGAAACAGCTAATGACACACTGTTGAATCTCAAGGCCTAATGCTTCTAAAGCAGTTACTGTTGATAGCAACAACCCTGGTTTTGCTGTGCAGCAAATCTCAATCTTGGTATCCAGGCCTCTCCTCTCCACGTCAAACTGAAAATCCAACACAAGGAAATTTCACTTCAGGCTCGGAATAACTCAAATTTAGCTTCCTTATTAGGATCTTATAGATTACTTCTTACTGCATACCTTTGGCGAGTTTCTCACTATGATTTCATTTGCTTTTGTGTCTTCGACAATGCCCCTGATGTCGAACTCACTTGAATTCACTTGCATTTCTTCTTGCAAGACGTTGATCCTTTCCAGTAGCTCTTTCATGTAATCAATGGTATCTCCAAGTATGGATGTTCTGTCCATCTTTTGCAAAAATGTCCATAGATCAGGCCAATTAATCTCGAAAAAAAACAACAAAAGTCTATTCACAATAACGCTAATTCAGGGCATTACCTTGCTTATCTTAGGAACAATTGATCTTAACATGGAAAGCCGGTCATTTAACCTCTTCCTTCGCCTTCTCTCAGCCATTAGATTCTTCGATGGTTGCCCCTCCAGCTTCTTACCTCGAGTCTTTCTTTCCGGACATCCACCCGTGTTGAAAACTGGCACGTCAGGAGAATGGATGGGCTCAGATTTGCAAGCAGCTTGCAGGTCCAAATTGTGGGTTTCATTTGTCACCAGCAGACCTGTCTCCTCATCGGCCGCCATGGACATTGGGGTGTCTTCGTGACCCGGAAACGGTGGCGTGTCAAGCGAAGAATCAGTAAGCTGTGGTGCTGAGTACTCTTCTGCAAACTGTAGTGCTGCAAAATCATCGCCAAGGGGGTGGTCATAGACTTCGTTGAAGTAGCCGCTGAAGCCTTGGGAGAAAGAATCTGTGGGGAGCTCAGCTTGATTCCCATCAAAGCAGCCAGAGTTCCAGCCACTGGAAAAATAATGCTGATTCATTTCTGTTGGAAAATCCAGAATGTTTCCCCAACCATCTCTCCTTAAAGCTAGCAATTCCTCCAAGAAGTCCTGTTCATTGTGCTCCATCTTTTTCTCTCTATCTGGTATCTGTCCCTCTCGGGAAATGTTCATAACTTTGAGAAATGAGACGTGAGCCGGACCAAGCAAGGGAATATATAGGTCGAGACACAAGTGGCTGCCACTCAGTTATCATAATACGGATTAAAGTATGTATTATGTTGTATTTATTTTGTACCTTAGACTATTACAGCCTCGTATGGAAATGTTTTTAAGTTATAATATGGCTCTTTTTTTTTTTTCTTTCTTTTTTTCTGGCGAGTGTTTGCACAGATGGGTTGGGTTGGGTTGGGTTGATGTCTTTTTCACCGAAATCCCTGCAATCAACGAACTAATAAATATTTGATCTTTGTCTCTCTGCAAACTTTGACCCTCAGCCCCACATGTTGTCTGAACAAAAAGAAACGGGGCTTTCACCTCGGAACCTGTCAGGTCCTTTATGTGCTCGAAGTCTCCGTATTTGTATTGTCATTGGATTTTGATTTGGTATGCACCCCAGCTCGTCTCATTGATCCCATCACAAGATCATGCTTTAGTTTTTTTTAATCGGATCGGCACGTATTTAATATACTTGTCTTTACTGGTGCAAACGTATACAGCGGATAGGAGCTCTCGTCTTTCGGCGTTGATGAACAGAAGCACGGGCTTGCTTTCTCTCTTTCTTTTTTTTTTTTTTTTTGTCTTTTCTGTCGCTTGCAAAATTGCAGAAGTTGGGACCCATTCCATTCCATCTTTGCCTGTGGAAATTTGGCGTCGTCGTTCACAAATTCGAGTTCAGTCAGTACGCTTGTTTTGTTGCTTCCTTCCTTTCCCTTTCGTTTCTTATTGCTGCATTATTCACAACAGCCAAACCATCAATTAACGCATCACTTTTCGCTATTCTTAGAAGAGAAGATAGCATCTATTCGAGCCTACCAGCTCGGCTGAATTGACGACGGGGTTATAAATACACGACGAGGTCACAAACTCAACATTATATCTTATGTTATCAACTTGCATAGCCTACGCATTTGCATCTGACTATTTTTCAGAATTCACAATCTCCAATTCTGTGCATCGAGAATGACCATCTAATATTATAAGCGGTCACGACAGTATGCTACTATTTAAACGAGCTTGTTTGGCCGATATATTCGGTCTTAGTGAATAGAGAGAATATGTTGTCGCTATGTGTCTCTAGTCTGAGTTCTCAACTCGGTTTTCTTGCGTAACCGTAATCACTTTTCTGATGCCGGATTTCTTTAATTGCACTTATAGAATCACTTATTTAATTAATAACGCTTGTTGGTTTTGGCTTACTTCGTACAAAGCCTGGCAATTCCATGAGGGGCCATTGCACAACAGTACAAAGCAAAGTTGTACATGTCCATCTCTATTAATAGACTCGTGCATGCTTACACGATTCTCCCAGATTGAGAAAAATGCTTCATATCGTGTCATTGTTTTTTTTTTTTTTTTTTTTTTAATATTTGATCTTATTCCATTTATTTATTTAAATTGGTGAAGCGCTATAGTCCGAAGGGTGGCGTCATACATAGTGCTCCGTTTCGCTTCCACCGGAGGCTATGGTGCTGGCACTGAAGTGACGGCACGGGAGCTGCATTGGCCCCCAAAATGCGTGGCCAACTTACAACTCAAGATGTGTGTAGCTGACTCGTCGTGGATAACTTTGCAGTGGAACCCAAACAAAAAAGAGAAAATTCCTTCAAAATTGTCTCGGACGAGATTTGTCAAAAAATGCTCAATCTGTTTGGAAGGAAAGAAAACCCACTTGCGGCCCCGACAATAATACAAAATTGCTCTCCCTTGTGACTGCTAACATTTGGCAATGCTAAATTTGTGTCATCACCAACTAATGAATGTCATGGCAATGCCACACTCGATGCGGGCCTTATTAAAACAGGACCCAACTACTTGGTCCCACCAACAAGCCTGTTAGCCCGAAATAGAAAAATATCCAAAAATGTTAGGCGAATATAAATTTTCAACATAAAAATAGCATAAGGTCACATATTTGCGTTTTTTATTATTATTATTATGTATTTAGCAGTTCTCGTGATGCTTCTTGTGAATATGGGCATCCAATGATAAATCTCGTCCGTCCTCCGTGCATGTTAGACACCTCATACGCTCTTTCTAAATAATTTTAACTCGAGTCACTCCACATAAAATTCCATGGAAATCACTAACTACTCTAGTGTTTGCCCGTAAACAAGTCTTCTCGTAAAAAAAAATAATAATAATAATAAATCAGTCTTTTTGATTATAACGTCCCATCTTTTGACGCGTCGCAACTTGCAGGTATCTTTCCCGTGTAGCGCTCCAACTCGCTTCCATCAGGGCGACGGGTGCGAAGGCCTGGCCACAACTTGGTTTGCTTGACTTCTTGTCTTGCCGTTGGAATGCTGGGAAGAAATATGCAGTTTCCAGTGTTCCCCGGCAGCACAAATACTTCAATAGTGTGTTCGCACGTGCCGCGAGCGTGTGAGCAGTGAGCGAGCCAGTAATAATACCAACAAGTTGCTCCCTTGATTCGTAAAGTGCAGAGAAAAAAGTTGAAAAGTCCACTTGGGCGAGCTTTTTCCTGAATACTATGCCTAATGGTGCGGTACGGTAATTTACATAAGTCCAGTCTGTATATGACCATATCCGTCCCACGTGCTACATACACGGCTGTCTATACGGGTCTAATTGCGTAGTCGAGGAGGATTTTACGGGAAGCAGACGAGCTTGGTGGGTCTTATGTGGAATATATATATATATATATATATTTATTTATTTATTTATTTATTTTTAAATATAATGTATAACAAAATAAAAAAATTGTGCCACATTGCATAGCAGTAGTTAAATATTTTATATTGTGGGATAATTATTGTATGTTTTATACTACTTATTGTATATCATATATTTTTTTAATAAAAAAAAAAGAGAAAAAGAAAAATGACCCACTACCCACTCTGTGTTCTATTCACCTCTTTCGACTAATAAACTTTTTCCTCGTAATATGAAGGCAAAATGTATAAAATAAAAGGAGAGTTCTAGCTAAATGACTAAAGTTTTGAATTTGAATTCAAATGAAAATTGATTAATTAAAAAATATTAATAACGAGGTTAATGCAAATCTGGAGTTAAGTCACAAAGAAGAAAGAGATTTGTCGCCGTTTAAAAATGTAGTATTTAAAATGGCCGTATGTAAAACCAGATGATTAAGCTTGGTAACTACAATAACATAGAACGGAGAAGGATGAAGAAAAGGACAATTGCCCATGTGAAAAGCAGAAAGTAAGGAAAATGAAGGATGCTACGTTTTGGGGCTGACGTTGAAAATGCACATTGCACTTTTGTTTGCATCTTCTTCCTTCTTTCTCTTTCTCTTTTTTTTTTTCACTTTAGTCTCACCAAGGGACGAAAACGGGAACCAATTTTCCTTGTAGCAGCCAGAGGCAACTCGGTGTACCAAACGATTCAACATAGGAAATCATGATAGCTGAATCCCACTAGACAGTAAAGGTTGAATAGAGGGAATATAATTCTAATCGTAGAAAGGAGAAATTTTCTTTTGGAATTGAAGGTGTTCTTGGCTTGTTCTTGGCTGCGAAGGGTCTGGACTGAGAGCGCAGACGATGGCTAACAAAATTCCAATTCAAATGCGCGTGTACCAAATAATTCTCTGTTTCTGCAGTTTTCAAATCTCAAAATTAACCTTGGCTTCTGCGCAGTCAATATTTCAAATAAGTAATTGGTAATTATTATAATAAAGAAAAACCAGTGCCGGGGGCCCAATATTTTTTATTATTTATGCCCGCTTTAATAATAAACAAACATTAATACTTTTTTCTTGTAGCTAATACTGCTTAATTAAATATTGATTCGAGCGAATCTACTACAGTACGTGTCCTACGCTGCATGGATGCGTTCTTTGCTATGCCGTGGAAGCAACGCCTTTGCGTTTGGATGCTTTGTTTTTTTGGTGGCCATGTCTACACGTAAGTTAATGTTGGACCTTGTGCTCAAAAAGAAGGAAAAAAAAAAAAACAAAAAAGTTAATGTTGGACCTTGTCTCCAAAAAGCATGATGCAAATAATACCCGGGTCTATAAAAAAAAAAGGAAAAAAAATATCAAATCAGAAGTGAGAAGAATTTTTTTTATGCCCTTTTGTTTTCTAAAAAAAACCAAAAAAAAAAAAAGGAATTGCAGGGAACCGGGTGTTATATTTATGATAAAACAACTGGACCAGAAATTAAATCATTAAATTTTTATTATATATATATATATATATATATATATAGATTGTGGTATTCTTTCGAATTTATATCCTGTATATTTTGAGAGGGGGGGGAATTAATGAGCCATAAGACGTTCGAGCCTAGACATTTTTTCTATAGGCTTTGATATGTTACGTAAACGACAAAATGAATGTCAATAAAGAGAGAGTAATTTAGTGAGAATTACTAGTAATTGGGGGTCTATGTTCAAGAGGAATGTATTTATCTGTTGACAAGAAAGATCACTAATTGATTACGTTGCGTTGTAAGTATAGACCCTGTCAAAAATCACTCACCGACGAGAGAGGGATCCTTCGTATTAGTGTACTAACGTCATTTCATAAAGTAGAAGTCACTTTTGCCAATTACTTATGTGACAACAAATTCCGATTTGAGTTCAATATGAGTACACTGCGAACGCTTACAACGACGCGTTTATTCAAATACGTATGTGCGAGGAATCGTGCAATTTGCTGTGAAATAGCATACACAATAAACTAATTAATTGTCGAAAGTACACTTAACAAGGCAGGACCACACTATGTCAAGATTAATTCTACCTAGCAAATCGAAACTTGGATTGTGAGAAAGTAAAAAACAAGACATAAAAATTTGTCTGGCCCACTGAACAAAATTTCCCTCTTTCTCATTAGCAATTTGAGAAATATCCGATTTAAATATAAATCGTATCTCAGCAACTCTCTGTTGTCAACGACTATTTTAGTTTAGATGTGATTTTTATGCACATTCACATACTATTATAATTTTTCGTAAAAATCATATCGAATCGATTGATTGCTACTTGAAATCACGATCAATGAATAATCCTCTCTTGTGTTGTAAGCCACCAATCAAACTAGCATGCCTTACAAGTTAAATTAAAAGATTTTTTTTTTTTTTCTTTCTTAGTTGTTCTTTGTTTTCACTCCGGATTCAGTGGTAGGTGAAAACCGCGGGCTGTTTCCCCTTACCACCCCGACACAAAGCTGTTTCTCAACCGTGGTTTTCTACCCTTTTCTCTGCCCCCTCCGGGGATCTCAATACCACTCGACAGCCCACAATATCAAATTGGGGGTTTAGGATCAATCTAATATTAAACCGCTGTTTTATTATCTGTCTGCTAGCGAACCGTTTGCCAGTAGAATCAATGTCATAGGGGTCCATAGGGTGTCGATTTCCACAGTGAAATTATATGTGCGGGAAATGAAACAGCCTTTTTTGTTCAACTTGGAAGAGCAGGTACTGTCTTTTTGCGTTCCCGGGGCAGGACTGCTTGTTCATGTGTACTGTTATGTGCATGTCTGTATGCGAGTTGCTGTTTCAGGAAGCAATAATTTTCCTCTTCTTCTAATGCGGTAAAGGTACGTGCATTGCGTGGCTTATGTTAAACGATCCCTTAAAAAAAAAAAGGGTCGGGGGAGGATTTGGGAAAATGACGACGACAATGGTACGTGTCTCACTAGTCCTTTTCCATTTGCGCAGAAGAGAGCCACATCACTAAAACCACGAGCAAAACTTATCAAAGAATGCTAAATTGCACCTCTCTTATGATCATCTTCAATCGAAAGTGCCACTGCTCACTCAATTTCAGAAAATCAAGACAAAGAATGGTTATTTTATTTGTATTTTGTAGCACCATCGCCATATGTCGGCCTTAAGTGCACGAGTGGGACAACACCAGCGCACTGCAGGAGGCCAAAAATTGCAAGAAATGGAGTATGAGTCAAGAGGCTAATATACACTCAGTGATTATCCAGAGAGGAGGGGAGGGCGAGGGGACAGAGGAATTCAGTGTCAGGGTACGTTTCGGGAAATTAATGAAGACATTCTATCCTTCATACAATTAAGTTCTTCAACTCACTCAGATCAACTTGCTCCGAGGGAATTAACATTTACAATTAAGATCCGCTGAGCAAGAAATGGCAAGAACCTGTAATATGTAAGGAACCGCGCCGTGTGTCGTGCCAGGCAAACGATGGCCGAACTTGTTGTCAATAACGTATGCTCTTTTTCCAGTTTTCTTGTTGTGATAATACGGGTGAAGTTAATTAAAATTAATTAAATTCATATATATTGTGCATATAAATAGAAAATATACTAAATGAGACTGGTGATGCTGTGAGACAAATTGCATTGACAAGAGTTATAGATTATTTTCGTGAAAAATAAAATGCATTGTGAATCTATTTTAAAAAAAATTATACATGTGATTTTGAGTGCTCACATATGATTTTCTCAATTAATTAACATTATTTTCATATATTTATGATGGTCCTTATAAAATATAAGTCTTATAATATTTAAATTTAGTGATAATTTTTTTAATTAAAGTAAAATTAAAGTCTTTTTTTAGAGTTATATATATATATATATAAGTACTAAAATGTTCGTCTAAAATATTAATTAGCCATTGTATTAAGACTCAAACCTACAATCAAGAGATTTTTAATTTAGAGTGTTTTTTTTTTTCCTGGTGCATAATTCGTAGTGTTCTAACCCACTATAGGATGGACTGTGTGGTTTTGCAAATTAATAGCTACACTTTTCTTAGGTTTAATAATTATTTTTTTTTCTGAAATAAAAGGATAAAAATATGTGTGAATGTGCAGTCTTGCATAAACTTAAATTGTCAAAGAAGGTACAATTTTTCTCAGGCACAAATTTTTTAGATCTAAAGTGTGACTAACATCATATTAAAAAAATTAATTGACTTGTTTAAATTATTATATGTGATTAAAAATAAATTGTATTTTTTATTAAAAATAAATTGCATAGTAATTTTTTTTAACAAAATACAACATTATTTAATTGTTTTGTCGTCTAGCATACTTGGTAATTAGCTTGGTAACATCAGGCAGTTTTGTTTGACAGGGATTGGCACTATGTACGGGACAATTAATTTCGAGTCCAAGTGGACAAGAGGCAAGGCCAATGATACGGAAATAAATTTTAAAAATTTCGATAGTAGATTTGCTGGCTCTGGGTTTGATTTGATGGGGTTTGCTTACGCGCTTCAACAATGCCAACAAGAAAATAAGTCACAAATTCCAACTTTTTTGGGGCAGTAACAAAGACTAAACGATGAAATTCAAGCAATATACGTACTACAGTCTCTCTCTCTCTCTCTCTCTCTCTCTGTTTTTTTTTTTTATTTTTTTTTTGACATGGATATCGTTAGAGATCCAGTTGTTGAAAATTTGCAATGGATTGTAAAAATCAAATCCCACTTGCAACGACAAGAGATGCAACTTGAAAGGTCATGGCTACAAAGAAAATCTGCACGTCCCGTCTATAAATTCCCTATCCAAGTTGATTGGTTGAAAGGCTCGTGCACACAAATTTTGATTAATAGTTGGTAGAATAGGTGCCTATATCTTATTATTAATAATTATTTTTGTCCAATCTATCACACTATATTATGAATCGATCGCACAACTCCTATCAAATTATCTATTGAAAGTTGTCAACTTGATTGGTCGAGAATCGCATGTTCTATCCCATTGATCTTTCTCTCTCTCTCTCTCTCTCTCTCTTCAAATTTATAAAAATTTAAAATTAACAATTTAAATAATTTAATTATTAGACTTGGTAATAGGCAATGATTTTAAAATTTGTTTAAACTCCATCGTGGTGTTCCTTGCTCTTCTTACGTACATGTGAATCCACGATTATGGAAACAACCAATTTTTTTATTTTGCTTTCCTTTTGTATTCGAATAAAAGAGCACCTTTGCCTTTCTATAGTCTATTCCATTGCGTGCAACATTCATACGACCCATGACCTCCTCTTCCATTCCTAAACTAAAACCGGCTCAGGTTCTAGTACTCTTACACTGTGGCGTCACATAGGTCTTGGAAGTACACTCGTTGGGAAATTACAAGTGCACCAATGATCTCTTCTTCTCGAGATATTCGTATGGACAAGTCAAAGGACTTTTGCAGAATCAGGCCTGCTCCGTGGAAGCCCTTCAAGATTATACTGTTTTGTCCATTCAAAGATTGGAAATGCAGATAAACAATCCTGTTCGGGGGATAGGACTTATACTGAGTACATTAATTAATCCTCAATAATTTCGGATCGGCATGTCTCTCTCTCTCTCTCCCTCCCACTGTTTTTTTTTTTTTTAACCTATACCAAATAATCAACACGCATGTGTTTGCTATAACACTTGTATGTAGATATACTTATGTCAAAACAAAAAACAAAAAAAAAAAGACTTACGAGCAACCACATAACCAACTTATGTTTTCCCCTGAATAAAGGATTATCTGAAAACAGCTGTTTATTAGGTGCACAAATGTGAAACGTGGGTTATAAGAAACCTGTAGTATCCATTCTGCTTTAATTAATTAATTAATTAATTGGCTCTAATGTTGCATTTTACAATCCTACGAATTGGCTGCCATCAATGCACGAAAGTGCAATTAACCGATGCAACTTGTGAAAGACAAACACACGAACAGAGGATCATAAAAACCAGCTAGTCGAAATATTCGTTTTTCGATTGGTTACAAAGCTGAACGATCCCTTTTCAATTTGTGTTTCGCTTTCGTTGGAGCATCTCTGATGCCTGACGGTGGACATTCCCAAATTCCGAGCCGAAACATTGTGGGGATCTTCAAAAAAGTGAAAAGGGAAAGTTAGCAAAGAAATAGACCTGTTTAGTCAAAAACCAGGTGTCTGGGCCACCGACTGAAAATTTGGCTCGTGACTTAATCAACTCATAGACGCATGGTTTTTCATTGAGTCTCAAAAGATGTAATATTTTTCTTCGCACAATGCATGCACTTGGGCTAGTTTCCTTCCCAACCTCAGTGTTCTGTGCCGACTAAAACCTGAGGACCAATATTTTGATTCCAACTTCTTTGTTCTGTAATGACCAAAACCTGTGGGCAAAATCTTTATACAGGTCAAAATCAGCACGGGTTTGATCATGGCACGTTCAATATTTCAACGTACACCGGCAGATATACTTTGTGCACGTGATATGCCAATTAGCTGTCCCGACGGTTCTGCAAGAGTACCAATTTGCATTATTTAGCTTACCGTCAACTGAAAACTAAATCGAGACCAGAATCTGCAATGATTTCTCAGAAAGGAAAAACTACATTTTACTCCTCTCTAATGACCGCAGTAACTATTCACATGGGTAACATTTTAAGCAGTCAGAAAATGACTGAAACTAGTTAAATTGGATCGAAATTGTAAAAGGACGCATGTATTCCTATATAATCATATCTTTTTTTTTTTTTTTTAATGTTTTGTGTGAGACACAAGAGCCAATTTTCTTCTGCCCTCAAATTTGACCAAATGCGCTCATCACCTTTCCATCTCTCGATCTCCTTGTCTGGTTTGTTCTCTTCATTTTTATTTTTTTTATTTTTGGGTTTCTCTACTTTAATCGGACCACATTTGTGCCGAGCAAAGGCATTAAACCATTTTTTTTTTTTTCCTTTTTGCCTCTAGTGTCTGAGTTATTAACCCAAAAATCTTGCACCATTTTTGGTTCTTTTAATTTTCACCTGCTGTGTCCATCTGAGATCAAAACCGATAAGTTTCGGGTTTTTAAATTTTCGGTGGATTACGATGGATTTTGGGATTTTGATGAATTTGTTAACGAGAAAGAGATTTTCTGAGTTGAGGGGTAGCACAAAAATATTTGAGAATGAATCTTAGTCAAACACTAGTTTTCTTACCTCCTGGTCGAAAATGGTACAAAAATTGGGAAAGAAATTTGGAACGACAGCGTTTTGGGGTAGGATAGTAGCAATTTAGAAATAGAATACTATAGAAGCATTTTTCTTGGACGGGTTCAGACTTGGCCTTTGATGTATCCAAAGGCATTTTGGCATGTTTCTTTATTTTTCTTTATTTTTTTTTTTTTTTGGCATCATTCTGGCATGTTTCTGATATTCGTAATGATATTTTTGTAATATTTTCACTCTTCAATTGAAGACATGGAAGGTGTTAATGTTGCCAGCTGCCAGAGTTAAACTATAGTCGGCAAAATGTTACATTTCAAAATAGATAATGTGAATGGTTACCGCAGCTGTAGTAGAGAATTTTGTAAGCTGTAATTTTCTTTTCTGAAAATCGTGTGTTATATATATATATATATATTTAAAAAAAAATGGACCAAAAATTAGAGATTTGGAACAGCATCAATTGTCAGTCTAGATTAAATTATGCAGGCAAACAAAATTTTTGAAGTTTGAAAACTGAAATTGTTTCTTGTCAAACAAAAGACGGTTCTTATCCTCATATGTCTTTTCATTCTTTTTTTTTTAAAAAAAAAAAATTATCATATGCTTTATTTTCTTTGCTTCATACTTTTCTTACTGCTGATAAAATGGAAATTGCTGGCCTTTGGAATTACAAAAAAGAAGAAGAACGAACATTAGTTTATACTCAAAAATATTTGAGCTGTTCTTTCTTCCCGGTTTAATCATAGCTTGGATCGGCACTTCCTACTCAAGACAAATGCCCTGCGTTCATTTTTGACATTGGAAGATGAGCCGATTACGCTGCCTCTCGGAGAAAATAATTAGAACAAAAATCCTTTACGTAAATAGGGTCTTGCCTTCTCTCCACGAACCCTTTTCAAAAATCAAAGAAAGCGAATATTTGCAGTGAATTTGCCACCTAATGCGCCGAGCAAATTGGTCCTTGGAGACATTTTTTTCATTGTCCATGTCCCTTTTCATTGACTTTGCGAGCTCGTCCCGGGTCTATTTATCTAGAGACTTGGGTGACTTTGCCCAGTAACGAACTTCGAAAGGCAGCATAATAAAACAATTGGCGGACAGCAGACGGCACATATCTCGATCAAACAAAATTCTGGAAATTTGCGGGTATAATTACATTTTCCCTTTTTTTTTTTTTTTTTTTCTTTTGTGGCTGCGTTTTAACCATAACTTCTTTCGAATATAATAATATGGAATGAACCACCACACCATATGGAATAATAAGGAATTTCGTTCTTCTCTCAAATCCTAGTCCAAGTATTAGTTTTCTGGGGTCAAAAGTAACGAAGACTCGAAATTTTAAATTATTTGGAGATCAAAAAAGTTTCAATGAATTGACTGGAGTGAGAGAAGTGTTGTCGTTTAACCCGAGCATGCTAATTCCAAGAAATCTTTTTTTTTTTTTTTTTTTTTGTGTGTGTGGAAACTGTAGATACATACAAACGGCAAAGTTCCCTATCCTACTGTGCAAGTAATGATCCATTCATAATTCATGCTTTTGCTCGAACTCTCCAGCCACCCAACCTACGAAAAAACAAAAGAGTTCGTGCACTTTCCGTCCAAGACTAGAGTTGCGTATCAATCCAGTAATTTTACTTACCCTCGAACATCATGGGTTAGCGCCGCTACACTGCTAGAGGACGCTAGTAAGAAAAAAAAGGAAAATAGAGGGTACTTTCCCTGAGGCAATTGTATGATTGGATGACACGCTCTCGTACGTAGCAACTGCTGTTCACTTTCCCTTGTTTGCTGCTATGGTGAAGACATGTTACCTAACAATAACAATCCTTGTGGCTTTGGAAAGGAGAGCTTCTAGATGCAAACGTTTACCCGTTACGCTTAAGATTGGGTTTGCATCCCCTTGACCTCCGGCGATATGTATGAAAATTAGGCGTAGATTGTTGGGTTCATGGTCTGCACCTAACAACAATCTCTTCTTCTGGCGAACTCTTATAATGCACAAACATAACAACGCGCGACCAAAAACTCGAGGGAAAAATGGCTGGTACGTGCAAATTCTTACAGAGATCACGATCTTCGTTTCTTGGAGGCAGTCGTGGGAGTGGAAGTGTTTACTTTACCGTGTAGGGATGAGCGTATTGATGAGTGGTTGGCTGGGCTCAGGCTCAATCCTTGCGGGCTTCAGAGTGTCCATAAGGGAGAAAGTGTGGGCATCTGAGCAGCCCGTTTTCGAGCTCGGTCAAGTTTAGAGTCAACTTGACCCAGTCCAAGAGCTTAAATGGTCCAACCATAGCATGATCTCGATCCAAGATTTGAAGTCCGGACAATTAAATTAAAACAATTGGGCCGGACTTTTGACGGTTTAACGGTGACCCGGGACAAACGGGCCGTTTGCTTTTAGTTCGGCCCCTAAATTCCGTATACTTATCATCGCCCACCATAAATTATTTATTTATTTATTATTATTTTTCTTTTGGGTGAACCCGCGGACCCATTTGCAAGTCTCTGGAAATATTGCCCCGGTGCTATTTGTTTCCGCCGCATTTCAAAGACTCCGTCCTAAATCTCAGTTTCCATTTAATCCAAATTTCATTTTAAATTTTGGTGAACCCATCTGATGACCGAGCTGTGCCTCCATCGTATGTTGATATACGGTGCATTACTCAACGAATTGCTATGCAATTATAACCAACTTGAGCATGTCAACGAGGCGACATCATTACGAAGTTGAATTTCTAATTTGTTTTCTTAAAACATCAATTTTCCATTTATTGGTATTATATTCAAATTCACTAAATTATATATATATATATATATATATATATATATATATATATATTTATTTATTTATTTATTTATTTATTTTATTTTTATTTTTTTGAGATAAAAAATGTTATTCTCTCGTACAAAATTCAATGAGCCCAAGATTTATATAATACAACATATAATTTTGTTCCTCATGTTTCATTCCCTCCCGTAAAATAGCTAAAATTCTTGTTTGCTTTCAAGGAAAATTTGGCCAAACCCAATCTAATTGCACTTGTGCTTTAAAGGAGGAATCGGGCGGAGCCGTCAGAGTAAACAGAAAACGACAATTTCGATTTTGTGGGTGGATGGGAGAAAAAGAAAGAAACGAAACGTAAATGGGAATATGCCATCGCAGCAAGCAATGACGATTGGGTTAATGGCATGAACAGTGGCACGTGGCACGTGAATATTGAGGGCCGAATTGGCAGAGGAGGCGGACGACGAACAACGCGGCGCCATTGTCCCGCGCTGACGCGGAAAATAACCAAAATCAAAATCAAAACGAATCCAATTCGATTCTCTCTCTCTCTCTTTTTTTTCTTCTATCTTTTTAATTATTTTTAATTATTTAAAAAAGAAAAAAATCATGCCGGTCTTGGTATATTCCCCCTCCTTCTCCGCTTCCTTTTTAAATCGCTCCCTTGTCTTCATTACCTTTTCCAAAGCTCCAGCTCCGCCGCCTCCTGCGCCTCTCGTCTGCCACCGTAAACGTTCCTTTATTCTCCGCTGCTCCTCTTCTCTTACAGCCTCAGGTTTGTTTTTCTTTCCGAAACTGATTCGAGAGGTTCGGCCTTAGTTCACGCATTACGATTCGATTGCTTTATTGTAGCCTCTTCCGCTTAACGATATATTATATAATTTTCAGGTTTTGTTTGTTAGTCTATTTTTAGATTTCTTCGTTTTTTTGGCATTTTGCTTTGATCAGGTATGGATAGCTCTTCTGGACTCGGTCTGTATCCGTCGCATCGCACCAAAACTATCCACTTGGTACCTGTTATTATTAGTGTCTTGAAATCTTAATCGTTGTTTCACACTTCAGAAAGCCTCCACGAATTGAGAGCACTGTTTCATTTCCTGAAAAGAAAAGAGAAAAAGGGAAAATGCTAAAACCAAATTGATTGCATTACAGGTGAGGCATGCACAAGGGATCCATAATGTAGAAGGAGAAAAAAACTATGACAATTATTTGTCCGAAGAGCTCTTCGATGCACACCTCACCCCACTGGGCTGGCAGCAGGTAATTCTCATCTCTGTTTTGTACTGACTATGCAATAACTTTTTTATTTTCTCTGAATGCTTTTATCTTTTTAAATTTTTCTTCGAATTTAAAAAAAAAAAAAAAACAGTAGCTTCTTTTTGTTAATGGCTTGAAGGTCAAGGGAGATATGCACAGAAATTTGAGGTTCTTTTTTTTTTTTTTTCCTTTAAATGGCAAAAAATTAAAGCCCCATCTTTGCTTTGTATGAACTTTGAATTATCTATGCTTTTGATGTGTGTACGTATAAATTTTGGTGTTTCAATTTTTAATTTGAACATGTAGCAAAGACTTCATTGTTCACCTTTGTGCTTCAACGTTTTGCCGAAGTGCAAAGTGTAGTTGTTTCTCTCTCTCTCTCTCTCCCCCCCCTGTGGGGCGGCGGGTTCCCTGAGTCCCCTGGCTTTGCTAGCCCCTAAATGTGTGTGGAAACAGACAAATTCCAATGATAGTTTCCAAAAACTATGCCAGGTTGATAATCTGCACAAGCATGTTCAAGAATGCGGAATAAATAAGAAAATTGAACTGGTCATCACTTCCCCTTTGTTAAGGTACCAGCTTTTCATTGTGCAATTTTGCCGTTAAGGCTTCTATCTTTTGCATTTAATCGATGATCTTTTTTATTTAAATTTAAGCTGAAGCTTGAGCATATGCCGATGGAGGGACTCATGCAGGGTTATACTGAGATTTTAGAATTTCAAATATTCCAGATATATGAAATCTTGTTCCCAAGGCATTGACATTGGCATCTACTAATTTTTTATAGGACCATGCAAACAGCAGTTGGAGTGTTTGGTAGCGGAGGGTACACAGATGGTGTAAATGTACCTCCACTAATGGTGGGAGGTGCAGGGAAAAGTAACCGCCCTGCTGTCTCAAGCTTCAATTGCCCCCCGTTTGTAGCAGTGGAGCTTTGTCGAGAACATTTGGTACACCTCACAACATCTATCAATAGAAAAGGAAAATTGTGTGATTTTCTTACAGAATTTTTGTTCTTAATTATTCCATGCCATATGCTTGCCTTCTTGGAGATTGAAAAGGGACACAGCTTGGTGTTGATAGGATTTAAAAGTGGTGTTTTCTTTTTGCTTTCACATTATAAGTGTTCTTCTGTTCTGGTAAACATGTACACCATCCCCCCATGTTTCCAGATGAAGGCAAGTATCTTTGTGATTCACGAAAAATATTTACTCTGGATCTGAGTGAGATAGTGGGAATTTCTGTTTGATCACCTAGAGTAGCAAAATAGTATAGGTATAGAATCTGTACAGATATGTGGTTATCAGATACGCATAAAAAATCAATTCTCGTGGTGCCATTACATGTGGCTATCAGATGTGTAAGAAAGCTATTCTCATTGTGTCATGACATGGGCTGTTGGATTTGTGTAAAAATATTTTCTCGTGTATGCAAGATTTCATTTCCTGTGTCACAAGGAAAATTGCTGCAAAAAAAATGTGTTATTCCCACTTTGAGCTAGAGGTTTTATTATAGTTGACTTTCCTTCTCTTGTTTCCTTTCTTCCCACTGCAGGGAGTTCATCCATGTGATAGGAGAAGAAATATCAGTGAGTACCAGTCTCTTTTTCCTGCAATTGATTTTTCTCTGGTAAGTGTATAAGATATTTTTGGATTACAAATTGTTTGTATAACATTTTGTCTGGACTTCAGATTATTAATTTCATTATTTCACTGGCTATCTTTGGTTTCTAGTCTTAATTGCTACTGAAGTTGATTGTTGGCAGCTTATTGAATGCTTTTTTTACTTGTAGATTGAAAATGATGGTGATACTCTCTGGATGCCTGACACCAGAGAGAAGGATGAAGAAGTTGCGGCCAGAGGACTGAAGTTTTTAAATTGGTGACTGATTTTTTGTGCTATATTTCAATGTTATTTTCCAACCCAAGAATCAAAACTTTTTGAGTATATCTAGTGCACATGTTGCAGTCAGCAGAATCAATCCTTAACGATACAATGCAGTTCCCTGAGCATGTTCCTTGCAATATCTAGTAGTTTTTTATGACTTCATTTCTGTGAAAAGATAAATGAAATGCCAAATTTGGTGGACATGGAAATATGCCTTAAATTATTTTGCTGGAGAGCATAATCTGATAATGTGGTTGTTTTATTTCCTTGTGCATCATTTTGCACCATTCAAAAAGTAGGTGTAGTTTAAATAACTTTAATTTTTTTTATCCCTTTATAAATACATCCAGGTTGTGGACTCGGGAAGAAAAGGAGATTGCAGTTGTCAGCCATAGTGGATTTTTATATCACGCACTAAGTCATTTTGGAAATGATTGCCATCCATCTGTGAAGAGGGAAATATGCATGCAGTAAGTATTTGGCCATGTAGCTTGGGGATCATCTATATGCTTATCATCCTACAGGAATCAAAATTAGAGATAACACACTTGGCCAGCATCTTGGGATGTTCAATTTTAAGCCATATTCTTGTTTTCAGATTACTTAGTCTGTCCTTGCTTCTTTTCACAATTTGCCAAATACATTATTTTCTTCCTTTAAGATACTCTGTTTTACATTGTTTTTATATTAATATGCCCTTTAAGATATTCTTGTTTTTCTCATGATTCTCAATAGTTGCATGTGATTTTCCTCCAGTGTTGGTCCTCGCATAAAAAGGCAGTTCAAAAGAACTTTGTCTTTAAATTTGATATCTGCTTTCTCTATGAACCAATCATGTTGGTGGCCTGCTTCCCTCAAAGCGTCTCATTTCTAGTTTAGCTGTCTGGCTGAAGACTTGAATACACCTTATAGAAAAGTGGGGGAGAGATAAAATCCAATTTGCTGACAGAGATCAAATTTGTTCGTTTAGTTTTGTTGCATAGAATATGTTATTTGACTTTGAAGTGCCACATTGTTCCTGTGTTGGTTTCTAATCTGATGTGTTAATGCAGCTTTGCAAACTGTCAACTTCGTTCAGTGGTCCTGGTTGATAGAGGGTATGTCTTTTGAAAAGTCTGAATAGCCTTATTTTTAGACCTTTTCAAAAATAAAAATGAAAATAAAAAATTCTAGAACTCATCCAAAAACAAAAACTGACATTGCATTGTGTCTGCAGTGTGATGAGGTCAGAGCCCGCAACAACTAACTATCCTGGAAAGATTCCCCGTGGGCTTGATCTTCCAAGTGACATTGCAGAGAAGAAGCTACATGAGAAATGACAGTCCTCGGAGGTTTTTAAAACTAGGGGCAGAAATAAAATTTTGAGCTCAATATCTCCTACACATTTGTCTCTTGAAGTGATTCAATAGGATTTATACCTTGCGGCGTTGGATGGTTAAAATCTAGTGAGCTTGCTGGGTCGAGTAGGAGAATTGGACTGTTTAGGAAATTTATAGGCACAAATTCTTTCCAAGAGGAAGTCATAACCCCTGGTCCCCCCAACCCCTCTACAGCTTTTCATAATAACTTGAAATGGAGATGATTTATGTATTGAGACAAGAACAAATATATGGGATTTGCCCTTTTTAACATATTCTCCGGTGTCCATGCTTTGATTTCTTGATCTTATATTCAGCCGAAGTGTCAAGTCTCATTAAGCTTGATTCTGTTATTGGGGCCCATTATGGACATCAATTCTTTGTTAATATGGGAATCCATTCTCCAGACCTTTATTGTCTTTTTTAAATATATTTTTTTATTTCATTATAGGCATCTGTGGACATGATTTTTGGCATTTTTATTTGGCCAAAATGCGCCTCTTATCTCCGGTAATTTCTGTGTGCCGCAGGAGATACTTATCCAAATGGCAGATATCACAAGCCCAAAGCACGGAGGACTTTCTCTTCAAAAAAACAGCCTGTAGGGGTATGCAGTATACCCGCTTATAAGGCCCAAGTTTTCCCTTTTCTTTGACGATATGAGAGTGGGATGATCGCGATCCGTTACATTTTTTCACACCAAATTCATCGATGTTTTCGTCAATGTTGTTGGACACACACCGAGTCAATTTCTTGACATTTTGCGTCAAGTTAAGATCTCACGTCGAGAGAAGTAATATTCTTACCTTCTTTCCAAAAAATAGTCTGTTGGGATGTACAGTACATTTGCTTATAAAGTTCAAGTTCTCCTTTTTACTTAACGATATAAGAGTGGGATGACCGCGACCCGTTACACTAAGTTAGGATGAATGAAGGCACATGTCATGTGCAATTAGCACGAAAAAATAAGTCCAAGAGGAAAGGAAAAATAGCAACAGGAAATATGGGACTATCACCGTGTCATTGTTAATGGTGAGGAAAACTGTCCTGAAGCCTTTGTTTGGTTTGAGTGAAATAGAGGTAAAGAAAAGCTTGAGAAACAAAGTGCATGAGAAAATCTCCTTTTCTTTGTTCGGTTACTCCATAGGAAAGAAAAACATGAGTAAATAATGAAATGTAGAATTGTAGATTCACCAGGCAGAGAGGCAGAGAGGCAGAGAGCTTAGGGCAAAACTCAAAACCCAAATCAATTTCAAAGAAATCGATTCTCTCTGATTAAGCGAACTTCTTGTCCTCATTTCGAGGCTTCATCCCAAAAAATAAATAAATAAATTCAGTGATGTGAAGGGTTCAGGTCCAAACTTTCCAACGATTTGACTTGTGACAATCTATTAGGTGGAGAAATTCAGAAATTTGAAATAAAAAAGCCAACTAAGTTGGCTTTATTGGCTAAAATAAAAGTCAATCCAACATTTTTTCAAATTTCCACAAAATATAATATTTTAATTTTAATATTATAAAAAAATAAAATATATAATTTATGAGAATTTAAAAATTAGTTCCGACGTAACAGTTTAACTTTATCTTTGAAGATATGGAAGATACGGAAATAGGTAACCAATCGAAGATACCCCTATCTTAGGAATATACCAAAAAAAAATGATTTTAAATTTTTATAAACTTTTATAATTAAACTCAATTTTTTATTTTTATTTGAATCTAATATTTTTAATTTTATTTTAAATTAATTTTTTAAGTAAAAAATAGTCAATGTATTAATAATTTTTATTTAATAAATATATAATTTTTAAAATAATTATTTTTATTTAAAAATTAATTCAGAATGAATTTTAAAAATATATAATTTAAATAAAAATATAAAAAAATTTAAAATTTAATTATAAGAATTTATGATAGTTAATTTTTTGCTTTTTTTTTTTTTTTTTTATTTATCCTGATGATCAATTCCGATAACCATTCCCCTGTTAGAAAAAATTAAATTACTTGAGTGTTTTAAATAGAATATTATTGTACGGTTTGTTTGTGCACCTTGCTTTGAAGACTTTTATGAACCCCTTGGCAGGTAATTGAGAGCTCGATCCGCTGGTCTTCCTCTCGGTCAGCAAACGCGTCAATTCTGATACCCATTTCCCTGCTACAGATTTCATCCATCTGAACCATCGACCAATATGAAAACTACCACGACCACCACACCTAATTTTCTGTACCCCTTAAGCCGTTGCAAAATCCTCCACCTGGTATGCACTTAAATCCTTTGGTTTCCTTCCAGTGTTTTCGTCTTGGATCTAAGACTAGTAGCCACGTTGTTTCATATATCCTATGATTTTTACTTTCAAGGGAAATGCTTATTTGCTTGTAACGCACACATATACGTATATATAAATACATACAATTCAGGTGAGGCATGCCCAAGGTATTCACAACGTAGCTGGAGAGAAGGATCATAGTGCTCTGTCATCTTATGAATATTTGGATGCACAACTGTCCCCTCTGGGCTGGCACCAGGTAATTCATTGGAAAATTGGCCATCTTTTGCATTCTCTCTTGATATTGGATTTAACTTTACGATTGATTTAATTTGGCTTCAAATTACTTTTCTATCATTTAGTTGGATTTATTAATTTTTCCCTTACTTATTTGCCTGCACTTCTATTGATCAGATTGACTCGTCAAGTATCCCTTTTCCTTTCTATGTTCCCATTTTAAGGATGGTTTTCATTTTTTTTTTTTTTTTTTGACCTTTGAATTATCTCCATCTACTGGCATCTTTCATATAAGTTTTTGTTTTTTTTTGGTTGGGTCTCTACTTGCATGTTGGGAGGGACTGGGGAGGGGTGTGGGGGCTTCAATAAGATTTCTGGCATCATTTTGTACGCAAACTCTTAAGACAGCTCCAAGAATAATTCTCTACTCAAAAGGAAACGACGAAGTTTTGTCTGTTACGTTTCTTCTCCTATCCTGCTTAACAAGACGCATTATCTCACGATCGAGTGAATGAATATCAGTGATTTAATTTGTATGGTACTCAACTGCAGGTTGGAAATCTGCGCCAGCAGATTCGAGAATCTGGATTGATGCAAAAGGTTGATTTAGTGATTACTTCTCCTTTGTTAAGGTATTACTCGCTAGCCTAATTAAGTTTAAGTTCCTTGCACAGAGGTCCACTTCTGATTCACTTTGGCCTCATTGCAGGGCCATGCAGACAGCAGTCGGAGTCTTTGGCAATAACGAACACATTAACGGGATAATCCCACCTGAGTCAAGGGAGGAGATAGAAGAGAACAACGGCCTTCACGAAATATGCCCGCGTTTTATAGCAACAGACCTATGCCGGGAGCGAGTGGTAGGACGAGACTCCCTAAATGTGTACCTACATTTCTGTGAATGATTCTGTACAAGTTGTGTTTTTAAATTGTCCACCTCGATGTACACAAGTTTGCGTTTTTTTCTTTTTTCTTCTTTTTTTTTTTTTTTATAAAAAATTATTGATATATAGTTGCTGTCCAGGCACAATTTTGTTTAATACAATAAGAGGTCACTGCATGCCGTGTCTGTAGTTTTAACCGTTGTTTGTTCTCATCAATCGGTCGGTTTTTAATTTGACTTTCTCGTCTCCACCGCAGGGAGGCCATCCCTGTGACAAGAGGAGAGACATTAGCGAGCGGCAGCCTCTTTTTCCGGCAATTGATTTTTCAATGGCGAGTTCTTGTTCATTAATTTCTTGCATTATGCATTGATTGAGCATTCAATTTCGTTACGACCTCCAAGGAAAGCTTTATTGCAGGCAGAGAGCAACGAGGACAACATGTGGAAGGCTGATGTTAAGGAGTCTGATGAAGAACTCGTGGCCAGGGGCTTGAAGTTTATGAACTGGTGACTCCACATTTCTATTGATCACTGCATGTTTCTCTCTTTGTACCTCTTTTTAACCTGGAAATTTGCCTCTTTTTAAGGCTGTGGACATTTCAGGAGAGGGAGATTGCCATTGTCACTCACAATAGATTCTTGCAACATACGTTAAATGCCTTGGCAAATGATTGCCGGAAATCGCTCAAAAATGAAATATGCGAAAAAGAGTGAGTAGTACCCAAAAACTTCTCCGTTTATGTATACAGTAACCAACATAAAAATTCCTAATTAATTCCAGTTTTTTTTTTTTTTATTTCCATCACACGTCCACCGTATATTCCATTTCAATCAAGTCAGTGTCTCGTGTACCTCTCAGTCCGCGAGAAACGTTTTCCATTTTCCAAGCATCACGTATATTTTCTACACCTAACCTGTCCTCTAGTGGTGCGGTTTTTCACGTTTTTTGTTCCTTCTTTCAATTTCTGTGTTCAGATTTGGAAATTGTGAACTTCGCTCGATTGTCATCGTCGATAAAAAGGTAAGCACTATGTGTGCAAAACAGATGAATTAAAGTTGAGTTGCTCTCAAGGGGGGGTGGGGGAGGAAAGAAAAGAAATGAAAAGAAAAGAAAAGAAAAAATATGTATTCTCTTACTCGTTACGCACGCACGAGCCACATAGTTATGTTTTGTAATATTCTTGTTCCTTTCCCACACCTCGTCAGATTTACAAGAAGCTGTTCAATTCGGTTCTGAAAAGTGGCTATATATTAACATGCGTTATTTTTGTAGGTTATCGAAATTGAAGGGACAAGCGATCCACAAAATCCAATGAGCATGTAACTAAACCGATGGGCGACCAACCGCATGCTAGTGTCATTTTGTTCTCTTGCGCTTGTCAATGTTAATCCAGATATTGAAAATTAATATTCCAGTGGGAATTAAATAAATTAAATATTATTTATTATGATTTTAATAATTAATTATAAATAAATATTATTAGTATTCAATATATAAAAATTTAAATATATTAGTTTACTGTGTAATTGATGAGTATACCGGTTAAAAATGCTATAAAAATTATTAATATAATTTAATATTTATGTGTTATATATATATTCGGTGATATTTTTATATTAATAAAACCGAGCTCTAAACGCTTCCCCGCGATGGCGATTTCTGTTCTCTCCACTAGGGTGATAGAACTTTGAGGGTTTCAGGCTCCGTGTGAGACAAGGATTCTGGCCTCTTTCTTTCCATCATTTTCTGCCCTGTACAATCTCACTCCTGGTCCCCCCGTGGAAAGATATTCTAACGACGGTCGGTCACTTTGCCATGTTTCCCCATTAAACGTTGCATTAATGTCTACGGGTTGGTGAATTGGGTAGGGCCTACTGCCATCTTCATTGCTCCCGGTCTTTCGCCGGTATGTGTTATGGAACGAGAGAAAATGGATGGATGAAATGGTGGAAAAAACGTTAAAGAGTTCTTCTCTGGAAGGGTTGCACGCTGGAACTTGAGTCAAATGCTGAACAAGCACAGAGTCTGTAACCATCTCCCAGTTATAGAAGAAGGGTGGCCCCACGAATTTTATCAGAAATCACAACGCGATGCTTTTCCAGTTTGAAATTTCGCCTGAAAAATTGTTATGGAAACTGGCAACCAATTTTCTTGCATGGTTTCGCCCTCTTCTGTGCTAGCTCGGGAGGCGAGGTCTACATTTGAAAACTGTTTGCGACTTTCGAGGTCCAAGGTGGAACCGTAAATTACGAGTGCACCCCTACAAACGATGTCGTTTTCAAGTTCCTGGACTGACGTCTTGCTTTTTCCGTGGAAACCCCATTGGAAGGCTCAGATGAATGGCTACGCGAGCCTTGGTTTTAATCTCCCACAATGCTCTCGCACCACAAGTCTTCGACATTTGAAAAGAAATATCACAATAATAAAATTCACAATTAATTTAATTTCATTTAAGTTAAATTTATTTTTATAATTAATTTTAAATATTTAATAAAAGTATCAAATTAATAAAATGAAAAGACTTTAAATTAATTTAAATTAGGGAAAATGGTTAGTGAAATCAAAATGATTTTAGAAGAATTATTTTTTCTTTTTTATTTTAAGAAAAAAATAAAAATGTGGTAAAAAATAATTTTTCTTTTTAAAATAAGAAAAAATATTTATAATTTAAATTTTTTTAAAGAAAAAAAGAATGAAAAATAAAAATAAAGTTAAATTATGAGTATTTTTTTTTTCTTTTTAAGAAGATTAAAAGGGAAATTTGGGAATAGACCTCTTTCCATTTTTCTTTTTAAAAAAAATAAAAGAAATTTCTAAATAGTTTTCTTACTCTTTTTAAAAAATATGTGAATCTAGGAGAATTTTTTTTCTTTGTAAAAAAAAAAATCATGAGTAGTTCTTCTTTTTGTCTTCTATTATTTTAATTTACAAATTTATAAAAAAATTATCACATAAGTAAGTTAAATTTGTTTTTATAGTTAATCAATAAAATTAAATTAATTTTGGTTATTTTTTAAAAATAAAATTTTGATAGAAATTTTTTTGAAAAAAGAAAAAATATTCATAAATTGAGCCTTTTTTTTTTCAAAAAGAAAAAAAATTAAATTTAAATTATGCATATTCTTTTTCTTTTTCTCCCTTCTTAAAAAAAAAAAAAGACAACTCAGAATTTTTTTTTCTTTTTAAAGAGAAATAGATAAATTTAAAAGAAAAGTTTACTTTTTCTTTATCCTTCCTAAGAATATTAAAAAAATAATTTAAAAATAATTTTAGTTCAAATAATTACTCAAATTTTAATAAAAAAAATTAAAATTCTAATCAATTACTTAAATACTTTTAAAATTAAATAAATGTTATTATATAAATATTTTTAATTCATATAATCATTTAAATTATTAATTTTTTAAAATTTTAGTAATATTAATATACATATAAATAATATAAATATAGAACGTAGATATAGATTCGAGGGGAGTCTTGATTCAAATCTCGACATTTTCTACGATGGCTCCACTCCCACTTTCTGGGCTTTGGAAGGATAAGCTTGCCTAAAATGGAATTCCATTGTCTTTGGGATGACTGCGGGTGGTACGGACATCGTGCAAGCAAAAACTCTGGCCCCCATAGTTAAGTTAACAATTAGGATGGTAGTTTAATTTCGCTTTTCTCAGATCCACCGACGAAATTAAGAAAAAGGCTAACTAGGAGGTCCTTCCCTTACGCCTTCTCCTTCTTTTTTTTTTTTTTTTTTTTATAATTATTAACATAAGAATTAAAACTCAAATATTGTAAAATTTTGAAAAAATTGGAAATTTAAATTCTCGTACCTCTTCTAAGAATTTGACTTTTACTAATGTTGTTGAATTTAAAATAAAATTCGAAGTTTCAAAGTTTAAATTTCTAATTTTTAAGTCGTGATGGAGATATTTTTTTTTATAATTTTTTTTTTTATTGAATAATATGCTTGACTAACTACTACTTTCGTGGCCACAAATCACGTTAAGACTTTGGACCGACTAATAATGTTGGACATCAGGTCTATAAACAAAACAGTTCATTTGTAGCGGGGGATATTTTATCCAGCGACCGTGACTTTGATCCAACCAGATCTCCACGTCCACGTATCTGTTTAGACTTGCAATTGCCGAGATAAGGACGCGATCTACTGGAACGGTTGACATCTTGTCTCTCTGATAAAACAGCCCCCCCCCCCCCCCGACCCTCCTTTTTACTCTTTTTTTTTTTTAATTTTTTTTTACGCATGTTCCTCTCTAATTAGCAATTACGTCGATTCTAGCGTGGAGGATTAATTTCTTAATCGTCGTATCCCTCTGCCCCGCTAGCTTATCCTTAACTTCTTATATTATATTATATATGACATATTTTAAATCTATTAATGTTTTGTGTATAGTATGAAAATCAGTTATATTTGTTACTTTTGAATTTATACGAGAAGGGGTTAACTGATTATAAAACACGGGGGAGGTTGGCAGGTGTCATCACGAGATGACCCATCACAGGCTCCACTCGCAACGCTTGAAAGTTTCCTTTTCACGCCGGCTACACATGGGGGGGGGGCTATGACGTGTTGCGCGCTATTAATTGACGGACATCAACACATGAACATGAACGTATAGTGTTCACCCGCTCCTGCAGAAGTGGAATTGAAATCCGGAGTCATTTATAAATAAAATTACATATATATATATATATAATTTATCAACGTGAATATACTTTTTTTTTTATAAATTTATATTATTTTCACGTTGAAAAATTTGCATTCGCCTATCATTTTCTTCAATTCATAGCTCTGCCCAACTGAGTGGGTTTTTTTTTTTTTTTCTGTATAATGGAAGAATGACTGGTGTATTCTCGTTAATTTTCCATTTAAATCTGGAGAGAAAGAAAAAAAAGGTTGTTTATTTATTTATTTTAAAGGTCTGCCATCACTGAAGCCCCACCACCACATTTGGTCTCACCTTCCTTTCCCACTTTAAATGCCAGAGGAGGACAGCCACCCTTGCGGTGTGACCCACCTAACAAAGGGGAACCATCGGACCCTCGTTTTTTAGCTCCAAAAGTTATAGTTAATTCAAACGGCTTTATTGCTTATTTATCTCCATCAAACGCTTTTGTATGTGCGTGTTGAAAAAGTTAAAAAAACAGCTTCTATACGCATACAGGGGGAGAGAGAGAGAGAGAGAGAGAGAGAGAGAGGGCAAATGCTGGGATTGAGTAAACGAGGAGGAGAAGAAGAAGAATAGTTGGGGAGAGAGAGAGAGAGAGAGAGAGAGATGGTGATGGTGAGGAAAGTAGGGAAGTACGAGGTTGGAAGGACAATCGGTGAAGGAACATTCGCGAAGGTAAAGTTCGCGCAGAACACGGAGACCGGCGAGAGCGTGGCCATGAAAGTGCTCGATCGCACCACCATCATCAAACACAAGATGGTGGACCAGGTCTTCAATTTTCTTCTTCTTGTTTCTTTGTTTTTGTGTTTTTTTTTTTTTTTTGTCTCCTAGACATCTTTTTGTTTTAAATATTTTATTTTTTGTCCGAAAATTAGTTTGAACTCAAGATAACAAGACAAGAGGATAAGTGGTTCCGAAATTTTCGAGGTGATGCCAGAATATAAGTTCATCTAAGTTCAAGGTCTCTCTTTTTTTTTTTTTTTTTTTCCCCTGATGAGTCTTCAAGGTCGAATCCTTGTGTGGAAAAATGGAAATCTTTACAACTTCTGCTCAAATTCGATTGCCTATGTTTCAGTGCGAAAGACGGGTTGAGAAAGCATTTAGAAGGCACAACGAATCGGATTAGACGAGGCTGTCAGATTTATTTCAACTATAATGCAATTGGTGCAAATGATTCAAAAATTCAGGCCTTGTAAACACCTGAGTTTAACAAAAGCTTCTGCTTACCTTTCCTCTGTGATCCACTGTCTAAAATTGGTGTGGAGTTCTAATTGTGGTGGAAAAAAGGGAAAGAAAGAAAGAAAGAAAGAAAGATATATGTGTCCCAATTCACAACGATAGCTGAGGAGGAGATCTAGCTCTTTGGCTTTTACTAATAGTCTTATATTAATTTTATTGAGTCTATTTGTGAGATGGGATTTCTATCTTGGTAACTTCTTGCAGAGTTATGCCTTTTTGACCGAGCTTCATTTCTACTGCAGATTAAGAGGGAGATATCTATCATGAAGCTTGTCAGACATCCTCATGTTGTACGGCTGCACGAGGTGTGGGATTTTATAATCTGATATTCCATTTAGAAATTGGATCACTATTTTGAGTTTTTTTTTTTTTTTTTTAAATTTTCTCATCGTTATTTGTGCTGCTTTTTGACTTTTCATGATCATATGTTAGGTCTTAGCAAGCCGTACTAAGATTTACATAATCTTGGAGTTCATTACAGGTGGTGAACTGTTCGATAAAATAGTGAGTAGTCTTTGTTCCCACCCGAAAGCAGCCATATTAATTGGTTGATTTTTTTGTTCTAGTGTCATTTTCTCCGGTCATTATCAATAAAGATGCCACTTAATCTTAACCTTAACCATATGCTTTTGCAGGTGCATCATGGGCGTCTAAGTGAGAATGAAGCTAGGAGATACTTTCAACAGCTTATTGATGGTGCAGATTACTGCCATAGCAAAGGGGTCTACCACAGAGATCTAAAGGTACCCTTTGGCTGGCTTGGAGAAACCTGTTCATCAGTTTCTGTACACTTATACCTCAAAGGTGTTTTGTTTTATGTACAGCCTGAAAATCTCTTACTTGATTCACAAGGAAACTTAAAGATTTCAGATTTTGGTCTAAGTGCATTGCCTGGAGAAGTAAGATCCTTAATAAGGGTCCTTGTTATGTTAGTGGTTGGCATTCCATAGTCGAGGTAATTAACAGTGCTTTGTGGTTCATGGGTGGACTTTGTCTTTAGGGAGTTAGACTGCTGAGGACAACATGTGGAACTCCTAATTATGTAGCACCAGAGGTAATTGTGAGGTTAGTCTTCTCCATTGAATGTGTTCCTATTCCAAAGTGCAGCTCTGAATTTTTTTTTTTATTTTTATTTGCTGTTTCAGGTACTCGGTCACAAGGGATATGATGGTGCTGTAGCAGATGTCTGGTCTTGTGGGGTCATCCTCTATGTTCTGATAGCAGGATATCTTCCCTTTGATGAACTTGATCTCACAACCCTATATGGTAAGGTAGGATATCTTCCATTTGCATTCTAACTTCTAGTTGCTATGTGATGTGATCTTTGGGGTTGAAATTAACAGTTGTTTGAAGCAGAAGTATTTCTAGACATAGGGAAAAACTTGTGTGTTTTCCTATGAGCAAGTCCTATGCACTTAAGTAGGGCTTCGGCAATTTTTATAGAGGAAACATCATTTTTTAGAGGGTGCTAGTGTCTGGTCATAAGTGTAATTATTCTTATTGTTATGTGGCAGTATTTAGATTGCCTTTAGCCCTTTTCTTTGCAAATCAGGAAGCTTTTTACCTTTTCCTTTATGGATTACAATTTGATTTTACTTGTACATAGGTTAAGCCTAGTGGTACATTGAGGGACCTTTTGGAACAAAGTTTATATATGCTATTACCTATTGAATGGTGGGATTGTTGATCATGTTCCTTCTCCATTTAAATTATGCATTTTGTTGCTTTGAGTATGAATATCAGCCTCACGGAAGTGTCCCCATTTATTTTTCCCCATGCATTGCATCCTGCAGATCGAGAAAGCAGAGTTCTCATGTCCATCATGGTTTCCATTGGGAGCAAAATCCTTAATCCAAAGAATTTTGGAACCAAATCCTGAAAAGGTGAGTAGTGACTGTAGTACATATCATTTGTCATGTTTGCATACTCTTGTAAACATGCCGGTGTAATGACTTATGGGTTCTTGGGAAACACTTCTAGAAATTCCTTTTATATATATTTGAGTACATAGTTTATGTTACGGAGTTTTGAATCTTTTTGTAATATCATTAGAAAAGTTTAGTAGTTTTTTGATGGTTACTTGTTTCTTTTGCTTGGTACTGAAAAGCTCTAAGCTTTCTCCATGTCCAGCGTATTACTATTGAAGAGATCAGGAATGATGATTGGTTTAAGAAGGGCTATGTTCCTGTCAGAATTCCAGAGAATGAAGACGTGAATCTGGATGATGTAAATGCAGTGTTTTATGATCCTGAGGTTAGTTTGAATGTTGCATCTTCTTACATACTATTAGACAATTCCTGCTGTTAGCAATATCCTTTCTGTTTTGTAATACACTATGAGAGTAATTGGGCCTGTGGCTTATATTGAAGGCTCTCTCAACCATACATGTCAGAATTGCTATTTTGAAACTCTCCCTTTTCACTGTGCATTCATCCTCTGATAATGGGGTTGAGGACATTTTCTAAGGTAGAATGAGGTCAGCGATTCCTTTTCTCGGATTAACTCACATTACTGATCAGAGACAATGTTTAGCCCTTATGGTCATTCTTCTTTGATATTTTATCTACTTATAATGATTTATGGCTTGAAGTGGGGGTGCCACTTAATTGGTAAGTGGAGTACAAATCAGATGCCTTTTTGCAAAGATTTTATTCTATTCTGTCCTGTTCTCATTCTTGACAAGATGGTTCCCTGTAGGAACAAGGGGCTGATGAACAATGTGGGAATGAGGATATGGGTCCTTTGGTTCTTAATGCATTTGACTTAATAATTCTATCTCAAGGCTTGAATCTCGCAACATTATTTGACCGTGGCCAGGTATGTGCCATCTGGTATATTGCTTATGCCTGTTCATTTTCCTGCCAGAAAAAGGGTTACTAAATTGAATGACATTAAGTTTGAAGCCAAGGCACATAAATACAAGAGTTGCTAATTTTCCACTTATTTATCTCAAGGCATTTGAGTCCTCATGTACATTTTTTATTGTTTGATTTTTCTCTTTCCATCCATACAAGAATCACCATTCTCCCAAGCTTGTCTTCTCATTTAACAGTTTTATATCTGTTGGCATTATGCCCTATTTTAATTAGTCAAATTTCTTCCTCTCTTCTAGCAGGAATCTGTGAAGTACTGCACTCGCTTTGTCTCGCAGAAGCCAGCAAATGTTGTATTATCAAGCATGGAAGTTGTGGCACAGTCAATGGGTTTTAAGACACATATTCGCAATTATAAGGTAGACAGCTTGGGTTTACTATAGCACTCCTGCTCTCTCTGGACTTTTGTTTTGTTCTTAATTCTTCCTCTCCTTTTTCTCCTTGTATTGAACAGTTTTGTTTTGTGCAGATGTTTTTGTTTGTACTTGGTACAATTTATCAAGTTCCTGCTTTGACTGAAACAATCTTTGGCAAGTATTTTTTCTGCATCTGTCCTGAGCCGAGACTTTTTTGTTGACTTCAGATGCGGGTGGAAGGTCTTTCGACTAACAAGACTGCGCATTTCTCAGTTATTCTGGAAGTAGGCCTTCATTTCTAATTCTGAACTAGATCTTCAGCCTAGTTATATCTCACTGTACTAATTACTATCTTGGAATAAAATTTTGTTTTCTTGGGTGAAGGTGTTTGAAGTTGCTCCCACGTTCTTGATGGTAGATATCCAGAAAGCAGCCGGAGATGCTAGTGAATACCTTAAGGTCTGTTGTTCAATACTTTCTTTGTGCAACGCTTGGTAGTAGTGGCCAGCTGCCATAAATATGTGTGTATGTATGCTCTAGTTCTTGGTTCATCCTTTCACATGCCCTTACTGGAATATGATGCACTTTTCTATCTGCAGTTTTACAAGAACTTTTCTAGCAATCTTGAAGATATAATTTGGAAACCACCTACGGAATCAAGTAAATTCAGGACTGTCAAGTCAAAGAGCAAAAGGCGTTAATTTTACTTGGCATAGAATCTTCACTCCCCTGGAGTGTGTATATTATGCAGTGTTGGCCTGTCAGCTTTTGTTCGTTATTGTGCTGAGGTATCACAACCCTCGAGTCTGCGGTTAACCCCACTCCGTTACCAAATCAGAGGAAGAAAAAGAGACAGGCTTTGGGGAGGGGAGTGGACAGAATAAGTATATTTTGTTGCTCCTGAAGAGTTTTAAATAGCCTGGTTGTATTTCAGTTGGCGGCTTAGCAGTTTTAGTTGTGGTGGGGCTGCTTAAAAGCGAGTAATTATTGGTTTGATATGCCTATCAGCTATTATTAGCGGTGACTTAGTAGTTTGTATGGATCCATAAAGTGATGGGATTTGAGTTTGCCTAGATGTGTTGTTGTCGATCCAATAGATTATTGGGCCCACTTCACGATTTTGAATTGGAAGCGACTTTAATTGAACAAGGCTTTATTGGTCGGTCCCGTCTTATTCACAAAACAAGGTGTTGAAAGAAAAACGAATGCCAAGTTCTCTATTTTACTTGCAGATGGATTAAGGTCTAGTTGTTCCTTCGATATTTCCATTTAATTGTATCAGGGTAACAATGACTTCCAATAGACGTGAATTTTCATTCCAATGTCAATTGTTTTGAGGAGTAAAATAGAGGCCATCTTTCTCCAGAATAACACTGAAGACATCAAAGAATACCCACATAATCTGCACATGAACAATGTCCACCGACAAATTTATGGAGCCTTTTGCCATCTCGAATGATTATTTTCCTGGAGCTCAGTAATGAGACAACCTTAATGAAATCATGGCAGTCCTTACACATGCTGGCAGTCTTGACAACACGTATTGTTGCATAATTATGTGTGTGCAGCAACCCAAATGCAACGGCCAATTTCTCACTGTGGTAAACAGCAGTAGAGAAAGTCTTCTCTTCCTCCTCGTCAACTACTTCCATATTTGCTACGGGCTCGTACCCATGATTCTTTGACTTGTCAAGCAAATCCTCCAACAACTTGTACATCTCTGCGCATTGAGGATGCAAACGATCATTGGTTTGAAATGAATGAACCTTTGCTCTAATGCCAACCCAGCTCCAGTCCTTCACCTTTCCGAGTTTCTGTTCTTTCATTAGTTTTCTTACCTTGGAAACGTCTTCCCACCTCTCCGCAGAGATGTACATTTTTAACAACATAACATAAGTCTCAATGTCCTGTGGCCTGACTTTGAGTAGCTGTTCAGCAGCATAAAACATCAGTTCTTCATTCCCATGAATTCTACATCCTGCAGTTAAGAGTGCCCATATAGACTCACTAGGCTCAAAATTCATTCCCTTAACAATATCAAAAGCTTCATCTAGCCGACCCAACCTAACAAACATATCGATCAGGCATCCATAATGGTCCATTATAGGCTTAATATTGTATTCCTTTTGCATCATCTGAAAGTACTCAAGTGCCTCGTCAACCATTCCAGCATGGCTACAAGCTGCCAGAACACCTACAAATGTAATCTGGTTTGGCCTGGTTCCTACTAGCCTCATATCCTCAAAAAGCTGCAATGCTTGCTGAGAATGGCCATGCTGGGAAAGACCCATAATCATACTTGTCCATGATATCAAGGTTCTTGCAGACATCTCCAAAAAGGCTTTGCTTGCTCGTTCAATGCTTCCACATTTATTATACATGTTAACTAGTGCAGTTCCCACAACCACATCTGACAAAAATCCAGACTTATGGGTCTGAGCATGAATTTGTTCCCCCTGTTCTAAAGCTACCAATTTACTGCATATGGTTAAGACACTTGACAGGGTGAATAGATCGGGCCTTGTGCCAGAGCGATTTAACTTCAAATAAAGGCTGAGTGCCTCAGTTCCACTCCTGTCTGCTGAAAGATTATCCTTTGCAAGATCCATGGCTTGCGCATGGCCTGCAATCATCGCATTCCATGTTACCAAGTTGGCAAATTGAATTTCTCTGAACAAATTTTGTGCCTCGTTAATGCATCCCCCTCTTAGGTAGAGGTACAAGAGAGAGTTTGCTATTCTTATGTTTGATAGATAGCCAAGCTTAGTGCTTAATGAGTGAACCTGCGTCCCTAGCCCCAAATAAGGCATTGTGCAACACAGGCTCAGCACACTAGTTAAAGTAACTTCATTAGGCTCAACATTTCGAAGAAGCATAATCCTGAAAAATCTCAAACCCATTGTAGATGCTCCATTTTCACCACAAGCACATATAAGTACAGTCCAAGAAATAACATCCTTTTCTCCAATTTTGTGAAAGGCTTTTATAGCAGATTCCAAGATGCCAAATTTCGAGTATAGTCTACAAAGAGCATTCCCAATGCTCAAATCGTGGTCAATTTGGTACTTAATAACATAGGCATGGAGCTGTTTTCCCAATTCGATAGAGTTTATAGAAGAACAAGCATTCAGTGCAATTCCCAGAGTATAATTCGAAGGAAAAGACCCAGATTCCAACATCTGTTCTAAAACCCTAATGGCTACCTCTGGTTGCGAATTTTGAATATAACCTGTCATTAGGATGGTCCAAGCAACAACACTTTTTCTAGGCAAATTGCAAAAGACCTTTTGAGCACTTGACAAAGCCCCACATTTTGCATAAGCATTAACAAGAACTGTCATCACAGAAAACTCTTTCTGGGTTCCGGTCTTTACAATGTGAGCATGAATTACTCGAGTTCCTGAGATGGAATTCTTGCCTATGCATTCTTGTAAGAGAGGAACATAACAGGAAGTTTCAATCTTTCTGCCTTCTTTCACCGAAGTTAGCATTTCCCCGAAATCCAAATGCCTAGTCGGTTCTAAACGTCCATTAACTTGGTCATCTAAATGCCTTCTCTGATATTTGATGCAACGGCTCTGCAATTCCTGATGCAGATAAATGGCAGAAAAATGTCAAAAGCCAAAGAAAGCCAAGACTGAAAAATGGAAAATAAGAAAGTTGAATTCCAGAAGCCAAAAGCTAACACAACAAAGGAACTTAAAAACACGAGAGGAGAGAAAAGAAAAGGTCCAAGGTACCTGCTGCTCCGTTGCAAGAGGAGCAGATGGGTGTCTTTTAAGTTCAGGGTTAAGCTTGAGAGTGCTACTGAGGGCAATTGAAGGCAGAGAAGCCATGAAAAAACGCGGAAGAGATAGGCCTTCAAAAGTGTATTAGCCTCACCTTAGTTCTTTTTCCTTATCTATCTTATAACATGGATTGGATAAACTGTGGAGGGAATGCACAGCACACGCTGCACGCTTGAGTAACCAAAGTCCTCCTCCCCTTTTTATGGTTTTAATTCAATTTATTTTTAAAGATTCGGGTACTTTTAAATTTTAATTTTAAAAGTTACAAACGTGAAACGAAGAAAAAGAAGATTTGTAAGAGAAAATGTAAGCCAACAGGAGGAGAGATCAAGACAAATTAGGACTTGAAACCATATCGCATTGTCAGATAATAAAATGAAGGTCAACCCGCGGACCGGACAGGCAAATAGTGAAACACAATTTATTGGACTGATTTCTTTCGCCCCCATCAAAGTGAGCATGACATCTCTCTTTAATTCTCTGTTTTCCCTTTATTCCTTGAAAAGTAGGGCATTAACTTGCTGGTGGTTAGGCCCCTTGAAAGTTAAATGTTCTGCGAAAAAATAAAGTATTTGACCATTATTGTAAGATTATCTAGGAACATGAATAACACAGCCTGTATGTGTCACTGAACTTCTCATTCTTCTCATATTTGCTTCGTATCTTCTCAAGTGATCTTTGACATGAGGGGAACATTTCACCAGCATCAATTAACCCACCAAACTCAGAGATTTGAAAATCTCGGGTCCAGAAACACTCCTTTCTGCAGACTTTGGCCTTGAAGACCTTTACAGCAGGTTCCAGCAACAAATACACCTGCATAGGAAATTCAAGGTGACGATTAATAGGACGTCACTCCTTCATTTGCTGTGTATGAACATTTCATGGTGGGCATCCACATACACGCACATAAACCATCCAACAATACTGATGAGTTTCTGATTCATTGTCTGTCCATCATTTGCTAATCCTTCCGTCCTTTATACATATTTCCTAATCTAAAAGGATTAAAATGCCAATCAAAAATACCGTTCACACTTGAATCTTTTGGTAATATTATAAAAACCATGTTCTATGATGGTGATTTCTGATGCCTTTCAATTTTAACAATAAATGACCGTCTAGTGATCACAGGGTTTAAACAAAAACACAGGAAAGAACATACCTTAGTCCTTGTATTTCATGGTTTCCTTCGCAAAACTGATTGTCGGAAATTGTTTTGCATACTCCTCAACTTCACCGCGGAGCTTAGCAATTTCAGATTGAATGTGTGAATCTGACTTCATGGTCATCACAAAATCCTTTAATTTTGTTCCTGAATTGACAGCAATAAAAAGAACTTCTAGTCAGCATATAACTATGGCAATCACAAGTCACAACACACATAGATACCGAGACATAATTAAATGGGGATTGGAACCTTTTGTATCTGCCTTAATTTTCAATGCCAACTTCACAGCTGCATGAAAGAACTCTGCCACTTTCACAAAATCTTCCTCAACAAATCCTCTAGATGTGAGTGCTGGGGTTCCTGAAGCACCAGCAGACAGAGTTCTAAGGAAATAGAAGCATTCAGCCAAGAAAAAAAGCTTAGCTGCAAAATCTGTAAAGGAAGGCCTTACCCATACGAATGCCGCCAGGGACCATAGCGGACACATCTCCTGGAACAGTGTTTTTATTGGCTGCGATATGAACGGATTCTAGAACTTTTTCAACTCTTGAACCATCAATACCCTGTCAGCAATATTTTGAAAAATTAGAAAAAGAGAAAATATTAATTCCATTTTCATTGCTTAATATTAATTCTGCTCCACCCCACATTGGATTCAACAACAATTTCAACTATAAACATAGCTTCATAAGACAAAAAGAAGAGAATGCTTCTAAGATAAGTCAGCTAAGCAGAGCAAGACACTTATTTCCTTGTACCTTGTTTCTTAAATTCACCAAGACTAGATGGTTCTCTGTTCCACCAGATACCAATTCATAACCCTCCTCTAGCAAGCTCTGTGTATACAGCAAATTCAGAAGACTTACCATCACCATAATTCATGAAGATAAAGATTATACATACAACAAATACTTTGCAAAAGGTAGATACATCCTACACCAATAAAGAGTTAAGAAAGTATGCATTCAGAGCACCTGTGCAAATTTCAAACAATTACGGAGAACTTGCTCCTGGTATGCCTTGTACTCAGGAGTTGTGACCTGAAATAAAGTTATTCAAATATGCAAATTATAATCAGCTTGGCCCAAAGTGGTCTTAAAAATTCTAGATCTGGGTTATAGAAGAAGCTTTAAAACTTCATTGATTGCAAAAAACTGGAGATCAGGCGGGGCAGGCCTGGCAAAGAAAAAACCTGCTTTAATGCAACTGCCAAACCAGCAATTGTGTGATTATGTGGACCACCTTGAAGTCCAGGAAAGACTGCCTGATTGATTTTGTCTTCATAATCATACATTATCTGTAGGATGAAGCGTAAATGAACAGCATATTCAGCAGAACTATTTTGGAATTTTCCATTAAAAAATATTTAAAATTATCTGACAGCAGGAGTAAATAACCAAGTTGAGGGAATAGCACCATCTACTTCAACTAAAGCCAGCTTTTGGATTTTCCTTGTCATATAATATTTTTTTCTTTTGATTTAGAATTTGGACTCACTTCTTGCCCTTGTTTGTTAATTTCTTTTACCCCCTTCCTGAAGAAGATCATAGCCCCGCGTGGACCGCGAAGCGACTTATGTGTTGTGGTTGTCACTACATCTGCATATTCAAAAGGAGATGGAATAACACCCCCTGCAACCAAGCCACTAATGTGTGCCATATCAGCTAACAAAATTGCCTTTTGCTTGTCACAGACCTGTCAAAGCAGTCAGGATAAACAATCTCATGATCTTTTAAATATTGAATACCTTTTAAAGTTAATAATGTGTGACACAATAGGTTAATCTGCACCATAGCCAAGGAAATATACCTTACGTATACATGCATAGTCATAAAGGCGCGCATAAGCACTTGCACCAGCAACTATGAGTTTTGGTCTAAAGAGTGCAGCACTTTTCTCCAGCTGCAAACATTTTCACATTCATGAGTTTAGGCTTTACAAAAAAACTGATGTGTACTTATACCAGAAACTGAAAATTAAAAAAAAAAAAGAAAAAAAACAGAACCACATTGCTGCACCAAAGTCAAAAACTGTAATCTGTATCATATGAAGTAACATCCAAGTCCCATACTATAGTCACATTTGTTAACAAAATCACTAAAAACTTGAAAGTGAATACCACAATATAGCAAATCCCTGGAATACCAATAAAATATCTGGGTTGTTTGCATAATGCTCAGCCAAGAAATAAACTGTGACTCCAATGGTTCAGTCAATATATAGGTAGGAGTATGCTTGGGTGAGGAATTGGCAAGGAAACTAACACTTGCAAAACTAAAAATTGAAGGAACAACAATAAGATATTAGCATGTTGCCAGTCTCTGCAGTGGTTGATATAGATGCATAGATTATAAGTAAATTTATAAATGTAGCAAGTACACAGCAGGTAGAACTTATAATGATGGCAACATACTGCAAATCTTACTTCTGAACATAAACTACAAGGTTCTAAAATGTGAGCAAGAACGTGATCAACGTTATAGATTGCATCCATTGCGTAAAATAATAACAATAGAAATGACACTATACCTGATCATAGTCAATGTAGCCTGTACTTTCATTCAATCTGTATGGCATGGTCTCAAAAAATATAGACACAGCCGATATCTTCTTTGTGTCAGTCTGCATGTCAGAATAAAATAAAGAAATTTTCTATGTCAAACACTCATTCAAACTAATCAGTCTCCCCCCCCCCCCTTTTTCACTCAAATGAGCAAAGAGCACTGAAAATAGTCACAAAAAATGAAATTCAAATTCTCCATCATCATCTTACCAACTAATTTCAGAATCTCTAGTAACTTAACACATTGAAATGGTGCTCACAGACTAGGTAGTGGAAGCCTTTGCTCAAAGAGAGAAAAGTAATTGAATTTATCCAGCTAGATGAGCATACTAAAACTTTCAAAAATAAAAAGGGACATCAAGGAAGTAAAAGCTGCTGAAAATATAAAAAGTTTGTGCTTGTTAAACAACAAGAGAAGAGAAGATGCAGAAAAGATCAGAACACAAAAATCTTGGAAGTGAGAGATTGTGGATACCTGATAACCATGTGAGAGATGTCCACCATGAGGTAGATCAAGTGCCATGATCCTCTCATGGGGTTTCAGCAGTGCAGTATAAACTTGAAAATTAGCAGGGGATCCAGATAGTGACTGCACGTTGACTGCATAAAATAAGGTATGCACTATCTTCAACAAAGCGTGTCACAAGTATTTCAACAACTATAATAAGCATGCAATCAAATGTAATGTGAAACACCAAAAACCAAGCATCTAGCCAAGCTAACTTATAAAACAAATATTGTTTTTAAAGATCTCCATGGAAATGATCAATATATGCCACATAAATCAAAGAAACAAGCATTTCTTTCCTCAAAAACATCTTCTACTTCTCTTGAGATTACATCTTTCTTAGATACTCAATCACAGCAAGCTAAGGAAAATACAACCAACAATATTTATTTTCCAAATGGGAGCCAGAAATATGTTACCAGGAAAATTAAATGAACCTAACTGAAAACTGGTGCTGAAAGCAAAATGCTTGATTAGATGTCAAGATAAAAGGCAAGTTTATATGATATATATGCTTCACATATAGCCAACTGTCTCAAACAGTTCGTCTTGCATCAAATATGTATTGCAATAGGCACATTAATTTACCTCCCCATTTGGCAGGATCCAACTGATACGCTTCTAATGCACGCCTCTGACATAAGGTCTCAGCCATGTCAATGTACCTAATCAGATAAATAAGATACCTTACACATCATTCCCTCCCGATATCTTTCACTCTCAAGGTAAAAGTTGATTAGGAATCTGGACATACTCATTTCCACCATAATATCGTGCTCCGGGATAACCTTCGCTATATTTGTTGGTCATAACGGAACCAACAGCTTGCATCACTGACAAAGATGTAAAATTCTCTGAAGGTATAAGCTCAAGTCCCTAATAACAGTCACAGTTACCAGAAACAAAGCCCCAGTCACTACCAAACGGCATTGATAGCTTGACACTAATTAAGTTCAAACAAATCATATCAAAAAATTTTTTTTATAAGGTTCTCCACTCAAAAAAGGCAATACCTTCCATTGCCTCGCTTTCTCGAGTTCAATGATGTCCGCCATTTCCGGATCGATTTCCTCCAGCTGAGCATTCAGTTGCTTTATCCACTGAAACAAGCACAAATTTTATACACCCAAAAGAAAGAAAAAGAAAAAGAAAAACAGTTTTCTTAAAACGTAGATGATTTAGGACCATTAATTAAATCAGATCTTAAAGAGAAAGAAAATTAATGTCATCGAAAATAACCAATACAGATCGAAATGTTAGCAAAATTAAAAAAAAAAAAAAGGAAAGGAAAAGAACACAGAAAGCCGTAGTCTTGGAAGGTGTGTTAAATAACTGGGCTTACAGTGGCACGAGCTTTCTCCTTATCAGCCGCTGCCTGGTTAGGCAAAGAAGACTGCGAAAAAGCAAAACAGATCAAGGAAATTGGAGTGAGAGACGTGGGATGATAGAAAGAAGAAAGGAATGGAGAGTCGGTAACCATGTAAGAGAGGGAAACGCCATTGACATAAGGCCTGATTGGCTTCTTCAGACAGAAGGAGAGTCTGCGGAGAGCCATTGCCATATTGCTCTCTGTTCGCTTTGCTCTTGGGTTGGTGACGCTAAAAGGTGGCGAGTGGTGGCGAGTGGGGTTGGTAATGACCAATGCCGCCTACCAAAATCAGAGACTTGAAAAAGAAACAAAAGGGGTTGGTAATGACCGACGATCCTAATAGATTACTTTATTTTCATAAATTATAAAATAAAAATGTTAAGAGTACACCAAATTAATATAAAATAAACGCACCTTCGTTATAATGATCAGTAAAAAAAAAATATATTAATAATAATTTGTAGTTACAATAAATTAATATTTATTTTGTGTGTAAATTTTATGTTTTTTTATTTAAATTTTATTTGCATTTTCACAAATATTACAAATAAAATAGATATAATCTCATAAATATTTTTAAAATTTTAATAATTATTAATTATAATTAAATACAATAATTTTTATTTAGTCACTATTTATTTTTTTGGAATGAAACTCACCGTTATCATATCATATCGTTCTTATAAATTTTTATATTTAGTTAACAAAATATATATAATAAAATAAAAATTGAAAAAAAATACTCTTTACAAAATTTAAAAGTAATTTAATTGATGTGACAAGTTTATGGTTAAAATTATTTTTCAAATTAATTTAAGAATTCTATTATATAAATATATAAAAATTCGATACAAAATTGAATTTTGCTATTTGCTCCTCCTAGAAGTGCACAGGTACTTCGATTGCTTCGTCTTTGAACGTTGGAGTAGAATGGTGGCTGCTGAAAACTACTCTGCCCTCAGCTGGTTCTTCCTCGGAAGGGCAACACTGGACAAGGCTTTCGCTTGCTATAACTGGATTCCATTGATTAATTTTCCTGTAGTTTTGGGAACAACAGCTTTCTTACCGCCAGCAACACCTAGGAACTTCAATTCGTGGATGCCAATAAGATTGATATTCCACTATTTTGTGTTCAAGTCCCACAAGAGTTGGCGGCAGAGGTACAATTATGTCCTTTCAGCAGCCTTGGATGGTGGGGTGGCTTTCGTTGGGGCTCTTCTCTACTTCACTCTGACCATGGAAGAGAAAGGCATTGTTGTTCAAGAACAGAAGAATTGCAGCAAATATCTAAGCCACAATCTTCTTATTTTCTCGTACCTGGCTTTCTGGGAAAGAAGTAATGAGAAACTGGCGAGATTTTTCAGCATATCATTATCTTTCATCGATCTTTTCCATATATATTGTACATAGATCATTATAAATTCAAAAAACAAAAAGCTGTCACAGACCCCCAACTTGTACAAGAAGCAACTTATAAATTCAAATTACAAGTTTCTAATTCAAACCTAATTACAAGATTACTTGCTAAAGAAGTTAACAAAATGCTCCAAATCAATACAGGAGCTCCCAAGTTAACCAACTTAACAGAAACTTGAAGCTTTGGAGGGAAACTTGACAGAAACATTGAAATCTGCAGCTAGGGATGGAAAGCAGCAGTACCACCTTCATCTTCAGGCAAGTTCTAGTGGGGCAGCGATGGTGAGCATTGCCCACTGGCTGCATGCCCAACTGCCAAAGGTATTGCTGGGATGGACGTCCCATTTTTGTAGTTCCAATTTCATTGCTATAAGAAGCTACTTCTACTTGGTTTCATAGGAGTTGTTGGAAAGAGACAACGAAACAAAACTCAGACCAACTTCTAAGAGGGTTTACAAATTATGCAAATTCTTCAGGCGAAGACCTTCGATTCTTAGTTTTGCACTTGGTAAATTTGAATGGAGATTTTCTGAGATATGGTTGCAATTATGCAACGAGGGTCCGGACTTTGATTTACAATTTTTTAACCAAAACATTGTAATTTATTTACGTTGTTTAATTTTTTGATTTAACTCTTTCATTTTCATAACTCTCTTAATATTTTTTCAAAATCATAATTCATAAATAAAATTTTAAATGATTAATTATTGAATTGTCTTTAAAAAAAATTTCTTAATTTTTATTATATAATTATTAATTAAATAAAAAATAATTATGATAATTACCAATAGTTATAATTTAAGTAATTTGAAGTGTGTATTTATATTAATGAGTTACGAGATCAAATACTCGCTAAGACATTTAATGGAGCTAACTTACCTCCGACCATGCATTATGTCAGAAAGTTGTCGGTGGCCCTTCCTGATCATGAAGTTGGTTCTTCGTGCTCTGTTACAGTGACCCGGCTTACTTTTATCTAGCGCAATCTTATAGTAAGACGACTGTCTTACGGTGTGTATCTGGCAAATCTTCCTTGACAAAATTGTAGGTCACCATAGTTGCCTTCTCACTTTACTTACAAGAAAAAAAAAAAAAGAAAAAAGAACTGTTGCGGCAGACTGCAATGAGTGATAAATACGAAATATTGCTTATCAGTTGCAGCAAGAAAATGTCGAACGCCTTTCTCGGCACTTGAATTGGATGAATATAAGTCTGTTGACCCATGGAAAAGTATAAATGAAGCAAAATATCGTGATTCTTGCAGTAAATTTTTTTTTTTATTATAATCATTTGAGTAATTTCCATCAACTTTTTCAACAAAGGCGTGTCGATTCATCTTGGCAGTACCATGGATGTACCCCTTTTCATTGTGTAGAACGAATTCTTAATTAAAAAAAAAAAAAAGAAAAAAAAAAGGAAAAGAAATTCTTTACTCCAGGTTTGCATGTTGTCCTGAAGAAAGCAGTCTCATGAAAACAGAGTAATTAATACTCATGATGCTGGTTTCTTCTATTTAAAAAAAGAAAAAAAATTGTGTACTTATGCTTAAACTAAAATTAGATTTGGTTATGTCACTCCAATATGTTTATGAGAACTCAACATTTTAAGAAGAAAATTAGAGTTATAACTCCTTTTTATCAGCTGAATCAGGCGTGATGAACAAGAAAATTTTCCAAAACACTTCCTAAATAGCATTTCACTACGAAAGAAGAACTCTAACTTCATAGAAAAGTTTTTGAACAACAAGCGACGCTGGTTAGTCACTGTTGACAACTATTTTTTTCTGGCCCGTTTTACTGTTAGTAATCTACTGCATTTAGCTTGTATTTAAATTCAATTATGTCAAAAGGACAAAGTTCTTGTAGGAGATTAAGTTCAAATTCTTTTAAGTCTTTAATTAGGATGTACCCAAAAAAGAAAAAAAAAAAAAAAAACAGTTTTAAAACATCAGATTCATTTACAACTGCTACTTTGAAGAACTAGTAAGACTGTATATTAATCTTCCAAAAGTGTCGGAAAGGCAGAACTTGGTGATACACAAAATGAAAACCAGCTATATACGCTTTACCTTTCATTGAGAACAAGAATTTAAAATCCATCCAGAGAGAAACTTGAGATTGTATTAAGTACGGTATAATCCATCAATAATCCCCTTCAACACCCCAAGCAATCCATCAATTATCCTCATGCAAGCTTGAAGATGAACTGAGAGTAAATCTTGACGAGAACCCTCGATTCCTTACGTCCGCGTCATAATAATCCCTGCTTCCGTCGTCAAAATTTTGAGCATAGCTCAAAGGATCATACTTGAAGCCACCAGCTGGTCTCAGTCGCTTGTTGTTTCTCAAAAGAGCTGCTAATAAAGAGTTGCAACTTATGCTTCTCTGCCTTGTGCTTCCATGGTTGTCGCTGCTTATTCTTCTTCTTCTTCTTCTTCTTCTCAACCATGGAAGCTTCAACTTGAGACGACCAAAGCATGAAACCGATCCCTCTTTATCTATGTTCCTAGGAGGTGAAGTTCTCTCCATGAGTTTGAAATTCTCCTTTACCAGCGACAATGAGTTATTCTTTTTGAATGGTTGCAGCGTGCGGGGTCTTTGGCTCTCTGTCTCTCGCGGAGGATTTTGAGTGTGTGGTAGGGAAGCTCCTTAAGATCAGGCGAAACTAGTTGTTTCCGTTTGATTTGAAGAAAGAAGGAAATAAAGGCAAGAATATAAAAAAGGGATGGGAGTGGACGAAGGAACGATTTGTCATTATTGCTTCTTTCATTTATGAATTTCGCATTGAATGATAATTTAATGGTATTTTCAACTCCACCTAGGAATCTGAGGTGTCCTTGATGTAATAGTAACGTCCACACATCAAGAGCACCCAAAAAGCGTAAGAGGACAAATTGGGTATTTTTTTAATGTCTACAGTAAATGAGTATGAATTACTGAGTATCATTGTGCACCGAAAAACACAAAATAAAAACACATCACTTACTTGTGCTACGGCAGAGACTCGGTGATGCAATGCGTGCTCCTACTCCTTCAGTGCATAAAAGAACAATGTAGCAACATCACAAGTTACAAATTAGGTCAACTCGAGTTCAACTATTTTCAACCATCTGATCCCAACTTTTGTCTAGCCATTTGCTCGGGCCCAATCTACATATGTGGTGCCTGAATAGCAGCTCTACGGTGTCGTGGTAATCACAGCCCGTCCGGTAAGCGGAAAGGTGCTGAAAGGTTCAACCTCAAATTGATCTTACCCTGAATATTGGTCGAGGAGGAAGGTAAAACTGAGGAAAAGTAAAATTGCCAACACAGGATTTTTCTAAAAGACAACACAGACTTCACTCCCTAGCTGTAAAATCCCTTTTATACTGTTTAAAATCTTATTTATATAAAATAAAATATGTTATATGTAATATAAAATTTTATTGTATGATATTTGTGTTCAAAAAGAATTTCTCTTTTAAACAATAGAGAAATGTGGTTCAAATAGCCGAAATATTCTGTTTATCCTGGAAAACAGACTCAATTGATAGCTACCTATAAATTTTCTTTTCAGTTGCGTATCCAGAATTACGAAGGCCTTGCATAGGGCCAGTTAGGACAATAGAAGTCGCTGACTGGTTTTACGCTTGGTGATCCCCATGTTCCCAGTAGGATTACTGTAGATAATCATTACTAAATGCAATTTAATTGGCATAACATCATGTCACGAAATTAGGTTATGAATGTGCTAATCCGCGTGACACTTAATTCATTTTATAAGGGAAGATGAATTAAGTAAACCTAAGAGCTTGGGAGAATCAATAGAAACGTTTTGAGAAAGCAAGTAGAATGATTTGAAAGTACTAAAAAGTATATAATATAAGAGAGTTTTACAAGTAAGGTATATTGAGTAACTACTAAAAATATCTATAGTTAGAGAAGAGTGACTTATTTATAGTAATTGTACTTTCTTAATGTGTGACTACAATTTGAACATTTAAAATATTTATAAAGAATGTTTTAGACCCTAATAATTATAAGTTGTTAAAAAGGTTCTAGTGAGTGTTTAGCTGGCATTTGTTGAAAGTTTTTGAACTTTGGCCACTTTTAAGTACTTATGTATTCTTTTAGTACTTTCTAGTGCCTTCTTTGGCAGCAAAAAAGGGCTGGTCATTGTTAACAGCCCGCAGAAAGTCTTCCTGACTCAAGATTCTACCTTCTCATTTGTTGGATGGGTTAGACACAAACTTCCCATGTGATATCCTCCCTCACTCGATTTTATGACGTCCTCGTCGCATTCTCAAGCTAAAGTTGTTGAACGTGATCAGCAACTTGCCAAAGCTGCTCCTATTATTCCTAGCCTCTTGATTAGGTAGATCCTGTTATTTCATCGAGTGCTCGGTGTAATTGAGGACTTCTCTTCTTTGGGTCACTTTATCATTAAGAACATGTTGCACCTCTTTGTTGGTGACCATGATTGTGAGTGCGTACTTGGATTTACTTCGACTTGAATCTTCCTTGTCTCTATGAAAAGTCTTGGGAAGACTTGCTTAGAAGACATTATGGATCTTCAACTTCAGAGAGAGTTAGACTTTGTATAGAGACCCAAATTGGTTAGGCAGCAGCTTCGCCCTCACCACGTCTCCTGTTGTATAGTTATCTGGGCATCGCTTGGTGTTAGCCAATCATTTCTTCTTCTTCGATAGATCGTCTAGGCCAATACCTTCCTTGATCCATCCAAGGAAGTTGCACATAAGAATACTAGCAGCAAGGGCAGCTAGTTTTGCCTTTTGGCTCAGCATACCTGCAACTATATTGGCCTTGTCTGGCTTAGATTGCAATATGTAACCAAACTCTACTAGGATGTCTTGCCAGTGAGCTTACTTGTAGATGAGTTTCTTCTGAGGCTGGAAGTAGTTTGTAGCAACGCTGTCGGTCATGATTACAAACTTATTTCCAAGGAGATAATGTTTCTAAATGCGTAAGTAGTGGATAACGATAGTCATCCCCTTGTCATAAATAGTGTACTGTTTTTCTGTGTTGTTGAGCTTGCGACTTTTATAGGTAATGAGATGCTCGTCTTGTATCAAGACTCCCCAAATGGCAAAGTCAGAAGCAGTAGTGTAGACTTCAAAAGGCGTTTCATAGTCCGGTGGCACCACCACAGATTCCTTGGAAATTGTTCACTTCAATCTCCTAGTGGAAGTTTGGCATTACTTCGTCTAATGCCGAGTGTGTCTTTTTTTCTTCAGGAAGAAGACTAGGACACCTGAAAGGGCTTCTGAGGGTCTGTTAAAGCTTGAATTTGATCGATCTTAGAGCTACTTTTTTGGTTTAATGAGCTCTAGGGATGCCATATGATAAGAGGTTATGGCAGGAGGTTTGGTACCATGTTCCAGCTTGATGTGATGATCCGCATCTTACTTTAGTGGAACCTTCTTTAGTAGCTCAAAAGGCTTGACATCCTTGTACTTGGTAAGGATTGCTTGGATAGGTTGTGACAGTGTAGAAATAGGTGCTACTACGTTTTTCCCATTGCTTTGTTCCCTTGTGGTAGCTGCATCGCTTGGACCTAACTTAAGTCCCTATTTGAATTACAAGGTAGAAATCATCGTTAGTTGTGAACTCTCTTTGCGTTACACCTTGGATCGGCTTTACCTCTAATTAGATTGCTTTGATGGTGTCATTCCCCCTCGTCAATTTGAGGCTTAGACGGTTGACCTCTTGCATGTCTATGAAGTTGTGCGTTGCCCCTGTATCAAGCATTGCACTGACTGCTTTCCCCTTAATGGTAACATCAGCGTATAGTAATCCCTTCTCTTCAGGGGCTGCTGGGGAGAAATGTTTGGTGAGATTACCAAGCTACTGGATAGATCTCATGTCTAAGTGAGACTCTTCGTTGGCCTTCTTTGGATGGAGCATTGCTATCATCACATTCATTGTTTCATGGTAGGGGCAATCTCACACCCAATGTGATCCATTATAAATGAAATAAGGTCTTTGGGGACTATCTGTATTATGTCTGCCTACAGACTGTTTCTTATGTCTGGGATAACCACTAGAAGATCTCTGTTGTCCTTCTTCATTACAACCAAACTCCTACTTCTTCTGTTTAGGTTTCTCTCCCCCACTCTTGCCAAAATTGGCTTTCTTGCTTATGGAGTGGCCAAAGTAGTCGATGAAAGTTTCGGCAGTAGTAATGATAGCATTTAGAGTTTGCACATCACGCTTATCTAGCTTAACTCTCGCTTAATCCTTCAAGCCATTTTAGAAGTGGAAGAGAAGCTCCCTGTCGAGCATCTCAATTTCCAGCATGAGGATAGTAAACTCCTTGATATAGTTAGAGATACTACTTGTTTGACTTAGGCATCGCAGTTTCCTTCTATCTTCGCTATTTGCATTGTAAGGCACGAAGTACTTGCATATCTCAGTCTTGAATTGCTCCTATATGTTGATGACGCATAAGGTTTTCTCCCTCTCCAAGTGCTTCCGTCTCCATCAGAGTTAAGCAGCATCTCATAGTAAAATTGGGACGTTGCCAACCTTCGTTAGGTCGTCGACAACTCCTATGGTCTCAAAATACTGATTAAGACTAAAGAGAAAATTTTTCACTGCAGTGGCGTTGCGTGTGTTGTTATACATGATAGGCTTTGGGACCTTCAAACCATGCAGTGCAGTGGTGCTAGCAGTTGTGATTGTGTTAGCAATGTACGAGTTATTTCGGCGCAGAGACTCCATCTCCCTGCGGAAGTTGTGAATCTATCCTTTAACGAACTTGCATAAGTCAGACATATCTTGATTTAATGAGAGTATTTCTCTTTTGAATAAGCGGTTAAACTCCTTTATCATGACCTTAGTAGCCCGTGTAATCTCTACATTCTTGTGGATCAAGTTATCAACTTGATCGTTGAGGTCGCCCACTACATAGTTAAGATCAATAACGTATCTTTCTAAACCAATAACTCGACTGTCCATGGTTTCTTTCGTTGGAACTTTAGACTTGCCACGCTTAGATGGAGCACGTTGCTCCTCACGCCGATGAGGCTATTGCCCTATTTGTTGCTCCTTTATAGTGGTGGCAGTAAATTCTCCTTTACTTATCATGCTCGTTGTTTCTATAGACAACAAACAGCAAGTTGTACTTAAGGTTGGAACTGTTGGTCTAATATCACCTGTCATAGAGTTAGGCTGTGTATGTACTAACCCGCGTGATACTTAATTGATTTTATGAGGAAAGATGAGTTAAGTAAGCCTAAAAACTTAAGAGAATCAATGGAAATGTTTTAGGAAGGCAAGTAAGAGGATTTGAGAGTGTCAGAAAGTAGAGAGTATAAAAGAGTTTTGCAAATAAAGTGTATTAAGTGGCTGTCAGAAATATCTACAGCTAGGGAGGAGTGACATATTTATAGTAGCTACACTTCCTTAATATGTAATTATAATTTGAATATCTAAAATATTTATAAAGATTATTCTAGAGGTTAATATATACAAATTATTAGAAAAATTTTAATAAGTGTCTAGTTGACTTTTGTCGAAAATTTTTAGACTATAACCACTTTTAAACACTTATATACTCTTCTCTGGTAATAAAAAGGAGTTGGCTATTGTTCTCAAGTCGCAGAGAGTATTTCTAACTCAAGATTTAATCAGCTATATTTTCTCCCCAGAATTCTTCGTCCATTCCAAGTCAAACAAACTCCAATTGTTCTTAAAGTCTGATAGCATCAAAGCTCGGCCGACAGTGCAAATGAACGTCACGCCATCCGAGTAATTTACCGTCCTGATCCTGCTTCCATCATATAGCAACCTTCATTCACAATATCCAAAATATCATTGGGAATTTCCTTTTAAAAAAAATTATAAATAGAAGTTGGGAAAATTATCTTAATTAATGTTATAATCAAATAAAGGCGACTAGTTTACTGGTAACATTTCCAATGGGTTTCATCAGCATTGCTATCCTTGGATAAACAATTTTGTACGAGCTTTTTGCTTCACTTTTACTCCCTTCGACTGTACGTAATGAGGAAAATCAAAGTACAGTTTTGACGGATAACAAATATGTCTCTATCCGGTCTGGTTGAACATTTAAACCAAACCTTATCTATGCTTTATCTTGGCCTAACCGTATTCTGTGTAGTCTTGTTGTAAAGCATAACGGATATATTAGAAGAGAGCAAAAGAGAACAAGAACAGTAAGCTACATCTTGACAACTCTTAAGCACAATTGATTCAACAACTCCCACGCCTCTGTAGCAAGACCTAGATAAGCTATGCCTTCAACGGGAATGGCGCATGAAACCTCAGTTGGATTACATCTCCTTGTACCATATCACCCGAGAAATCAGTCGCACGATCAGTCTGCCGGAATTTACAAAGTTCGGAGACGATGAAGTTGTAGGTAATAGCAGTGGGTTTGAACCCCAATCCTCCCAAGTCATGAAAAACCATAAGTGAGGAGTGCGTAATTATCAGGTCTGAGAGCCTTCCCTTCGAGTTTCCCATTTCCAACCAACTTACGGAGGTGATTAATGTTTTCATATCCCTCAAAAATTCTGCGAAGAACGCCCTGGAATCCTGCGAAATATGCACATTAATGGAAAAAGAAAAAAGAGGAATACACCACATTCATACCTGACGCCCGCACTGTGGGAAGAAACCCAGTTTCTAATTCTCACCTCACAAGTGTCTCGGGCACACGCAGCAACAAATATCTTGTACTAAAATGAGGATTAAATTGCCATTACAGGTAGCCATCAAATGAAGAGCATATTACAGGTATGGTGTCCAGCGGTAGACACGCGGCTACGACGGGCAGCACGCGGTGCCTGCTGCCCTCCAGAGCTTTCTTTTTCCGTTGACGGTTTTTCCCCCCCCCCACTTTTTGATACTCTATTTCCAGTTTTTTATTCCTCGAAAAGCGCAAATCTTTATGTTTTCAAAAACACTTGAACAAGAGGGTAGGACATGAGCTACGTGTTCGCTTAAAGAATTATTATTTGAGTCTTTAAAAAATGGCAGATTTACATTTATGTAAAATTTATTCATTTTTCACATTTATGTAAAATTTCCCTTATTTTTATTATAGTCATGAATAATCCGCAGGCGTGGCTACCAGGGTGACGAATTTATCGTTTGCTCGGCGCGGATGGCTCGCTCAAAATTTCAGACAGCGGCTGCGGCTCGGTAGTCGGTAAGAAAGCTAAAAAGGCTAGGCTTTTCACCTTTTTCCAGGAGAGTCCGAAACCCCACAAATATTCTGGGAAAAAAAAAACCCCGATAAAATTCACAAAAAGAAAATTAAAAGAAGAGAAAAAAAAAGAAGAAGAAAAAGAAACCCATTATAATTCGGATTAAGTGATTACGTGGAATGGATCAAGTGGGGGCATCTCTACCATCAGTTCCCTGCACCGTCACCCTATATAAATGTCCCGTTACGATAGTTCGGATAATTTTTGTACCTCCGCCCACGGCTCCTTTCTCTCTCACGCGCTTTCGCTCTCTAGTAATATTTATGCGTACGTAGGTAGTCAGATCTCCTGGTAAAACTTTTGTTCTTCAAGATTTTTATCTTTTAAGAGATTTTTTGTTTCTTGAATATTCTCTTTACTATTTCTGTTGCGCTACTTTTCTTTAGTCTTTTGGCGACAGAGATTTACAAATCTACGAGACGACGCTCTTTCCGTTTTCTCCTCCCCCTCTTTTTCTGTGCGAGTCGTATCGCCTTCTTGTTGTATATTGTTGGCGGCTCCTTGCACATATTCTCTAAGTTCCGTTTTGGAGCGCCGGGTGACTCCCAAGACAATGAATCCAAAAACTGACAGTAAGATTCTAATCGTAAGGTCTTGAATTACGAGCCGTACGTTCTTGCAATTTTCTTTAAAGTTTGTTGCGATTCAAAGAATTGCGAACTTCTTTCTTTATGTCTTTCTCGCTCGCTTTTCTTTCTTTCTTTCTTTCTCTCTCTCTTTTTTTTTTCTTTTTTTTTTTTTTCGCGGAAGTTTCTTGCACTTTGCTTTTTAGTTTTGGTTTCTGGATTTTGAAAGACTTTTAAATTTATACGCAATTAGATCGAAAAGCAGGTGTTGGTTCCGTCTTAATTCAAAGGCAGGCAGGCAGGCTTCGAGGTTCTCTACGAGGTATCTTTTCTCTGTTCCTCTTGCCATTTTTGCGTGCCAATTTTCTGTTGATTCATTTGTCGATTTTAATTTATTTCAAAATTAATTTAAAATTGACGCCACCGTTATAAGCTGTTGATGTTTCCGTCAAAACGCGACATATTATGCGGACCATTTCTTTTTCCTGCTCTCTCTCTCTCTCTGTGTTTTTTTTTTTATTTTTTATTGATCGATCTTATGCATAATGTCGAATTAATTAGGACACAGATACGAACGCATATGCACCGTTTGTAGGCTGTTACTTGTGTTAATTTTAGAATGTAGTTAATTGCCTTATGGTTCTTGTGGATTTACTTAAAATTAAATGATAAGTCTTTTGTCTTGAAATTGTGTGTAAATATGTAAATGGAGGTTCAAGAAATGAAAAACGATGAAGAGAGAGTCGGGGGATGTGATGAGAAATGTGCGCCTCTGCTTCCATACCTTCAGGTTATATGCGCAATGTGAGTTAATAGGTTATAGCATATGATAACATTCTTCTGGTCTGTAGTTAAAGAGTGAAAATTTCATCGTAGAAAGGCAACAACAATAAGAAAACCTTAGTATCAAATTTAATTGGTGTCAGCTATATGAATCTATTCTTGGTATTACATTTTATTATGAACTGAGGTTGATGTCTTCTAAATCTGTTCATGTCGTAAAGGATTTGGCTGGTTTCTTACTGACCACCAACCTGATATTGCCCTCCTTGCTTTACCAAGGCTTAGGACCAGCAATGGCGAACCCAATCTTTAGTTGTATTTAAGGTAGGTAGAGTTTTTATGATAAAAAGATTGAAAGAAAAAAATTAATGTGGTAGCAAGTATATTTTTGTTACCTTTGCCTGTTTTGTAGAAGCCTTACCTTGAGAATTCAAGTATAAAATAGATAGAAGTGGGAACTAGTTTGTTGTCTTTTAGTTAATCTAAATTAATGGAAGCATTAATAGAAGAATTCATCGACATCTTTCACAAAAATTATTTAACATGCAGGTCCTTGTTTCATAGAATCATCTACTTGAGAATTTAGGTATGAAAGTGTTAAAATTAGACATTTGCCTGTTGCCTTCTAAACTTTTGGTTGATCAAAATTTATTAGATGCATTCATGGATGAATCGTACAATAATTAATTGCCTTGTAAATCTTGAATTGGTTACTCCAAAATTTAGAATGTGATGCTTTCTTCTGCCCTTTTCTTATCACTGCCCATTTACTTTACCATGGTTACATATTGAAGTCATTGCTTGCAAGAGAGAAAAAATATTGTTCATACGCCTTAGTGTATATACTCTTTTGTTATGGGTTAGGTACCTCAACACAGGCTAATTTTTCCCTATGGATGCTAATCAATATGATTTTGTTTCCTATCTTCATAGATGTATCATATCTCAATGTATGAAGAAAGAGAGACTGTGCCATGAGTTCGAAACTTTTACTAATTTTTAGGTCATTAGTGTGAATTTTGTAATAAATCACTTGTACCATGGGCCTTATCAAAGTTGATTGCATGCTCATGGTTAAGTCTTAAGTCTGCTGCAGGCAGCCAAGATGTCAATGGATTACTCATAGCTTACAGACCCATCATTTGTAAGCCTGGTTTACAAATTTATTCTTTGCTATGCAATTCCTTTATATGTCTATGCACGTAAATGATAAAACTCTTTAGATCTTTATGGTATGCCACCGGGCGTGTGAAAATGGAATGCCTTTTTCTTTAAGATTTAAGTTTCTTAAGAGGGAATGAATACAAAACCTCTTTGAAGATGCTAAATGATAAATGCTTTGATTAAAATTGCAAAGTTAAAGTGCTGATCAGACTGAAATGCATATTCATGAATGCTTTGGGACACATAGATCCAGAATGGCATGCCACAATAACAGTCACATTTTGATTGGGAAATTGGAGCTGAAATACTAGCATGTTTCTTGCCAGATTTTTTGCATTCTAGATGTTTGGATCTCTTGAATTTTTCTTTATTTCTTTTGGAAATTCTCTACATTACTAAACATGCATCCCTGCCCTCTCCTTCATTCTCAAGGGAAAGGTCACTTATAATGCATAGCTACTGCTAAAGGACATACTGGAATAATTCCTGGCTACCTGTCTAGCCATTTGTTGTTGCATTTTTCTCATAATTGGCTAGGGATCCACTATGCCTGCAAGGTCAGTCAGTAGCACAAAGTATTGTAGTGCCTCATGCTTTGCACCACCGTGAGCATGTTACATAACTTTTTCATAAAAATTAGTACTGACTTGTGAAATTCTGTTTTTCATTCAATATGTATGTGCTTTTTGTAACCAACTCATTTTGAGGATCATAAATGTTGTAATTTTTTTGATTAAGCCTTAACTGTTAAGATACATTTGAAACAAAGGGGAAAAAAGAGAAAGGTAAACTCTAAAGTAATGGAGAACAATCCGTTGATGCAGAAACACGCCACAAACTCAATTTATATTTATCTGGTCTGATGTGCAGGAAAGACCTGATACTTAGACTTCTTTTCTTCTTGTGAATTTCCTTGAATAGTTTTGTAATTGGTCTTGTCCCTCAGATTGACATTGGAGGCCACCAAGTCCTAGAACTTCTTCAGCATTTTTTATAATTCTTATCTTTTGATTTTGGCATCTGAAAACCAACATTTTGATGAAAGGTTTGGCAATTTTCTAGACTGATTGAGAAAAATTTTGAGGGGACATGCAGGGTTTTGTGCCTGCAACTGCAAGCCATGCGAATGTCAACAAAAAAATTGATTGATGTAGGTCTTCTTCATCCTATTCTTATTTTTGTATTACTTATTTTACTTAATGACAGCTGCATTTTTTTTTTTCTTATTTTGTCATTCTAGTCATGCTTTGGTGCTGCATTATGTTGTAACATGGAAGAAATGGAGTATGATGCTGTCCATTTTACAGTGAAGTACCCAGTCTTTTAGGCCTTTATCTCTGGTCTATTTTGTCCCTTTTGTTTTATTTGTAGAGTTAATCATCGTCTGGTGTTTTGGTAAGGAAAACTATTTGTCTCTGTGTTGTTGAATCTGATATCCTGTTCATCTTGTGACAAACTTCCCAAAAAGTTGCACTCTCTATGAATTTCAAGGTAAACGCTCAGTAATGGCTAGGAATTGTGTGCAATTACCCAAACTGTTTTGTCTAACACACTTCCATGGGTTTGCTTCCCTCTCTAAATAAGGTTTCATTCTTGTAGATGACTTGATCTGCGGAACATCACTTGGAATGAGGAATGTTCTACTAATACCTGTCCACTTGTGAGGTCACTTGAAATTCATTGTATATGCAATGCAATGCCATTTTCCTTTATTATTCTACTTTTATTAAGTAGTTTGTTATTTTTATCATCACACACATGCGTAAGAATGATAATGTCTGATAAATGGCCAGTGACTGACATACCACACTGGGATCATAGAAGCATAACCTTGTAATTTACGGGCCATTAAAGTTTTGCAAGCATCTGTTTGCAGTGGATGCACCTTCTCTGCTAATGCAATTGCAGACTGCTGCAGTTTTCCAGGGAGCACATTGGCATCAAGGTTATGGCCAATTAATTGATGGACATATCAAAATACTTGATGGAAGGACAAACAGTACCCCAGTTTTGTAGTTCTTGCAGCTATGTGATAGTTTTGTTGCTGTGGTTGATCAGGTCGGAGATGGACTGGAGCAAGTGAGTCCTCTGAAGTGCTCATACCATTCATGAATATTGAATTTCTATTTGTGCCAGTCACATTCCTTGCTTTATGCACCTGGGATAAAAAATATTCTGCTGAGGGTGGAATACAACATGTGGCAATTTGATTTGGACATCACATATATGATTTAGCATATATATTTTGAGGATAATCGAAGTTCTTTGTACTTGTCCAAAGCTTTGTATTCATATATAATCTAGTTTTCTTGATGAACAAGATTTACCTTCTTATAGAGTTCCACATTTTCTTGGTGAATGAGGTACCCCTGCAACAAATACATTAAGATAAGAGCTCCTTCAATTGGAATTTATGAATGTAATATTGTTGATATGAGCTCCAGGGCTCACCTTTCTGTTTAATTCTTGTATTTCATCCATTAAAATTTGGTCCTGGGAGGCCAAACACTTGAGTTGGTGAGATAAATGTCCTCATAGTTTAGCTTGGGGAAGTTCAGAGAGAGAGAGAGAGAGAGAGGGAGAGAGAAGTGGGATAAGGCTTTCAAACCTTTTTCATGCGAACACTATGAAGACTCAACTCCAGTTGGTTCTCCAGGTTTTGTAATTCTTTTATGCTCAACCCAGAAAGCTCTTCACCCATCATTTGCCTGTATTTTCTTGCATAGAATTGTAGTTTAAGATCTTAAGCTTTGGTCTGGGGCTTATATTGCTAGCTACAGTGATGCAAATGATGAAATGCTAGGAGCCATCTCTTCACCCTTCATGGGCATTTATCTTTAGATAGCATTGACTCTACTGTTCATGAAGCATATTTTCTGTCCCAAGAAAATAATTGTCTTTTCCATATGTGCATAAAATTTCATTTTTTAATGCACTTTCAGACATTCTAAATGTTGAGACAGTGTGATGGATGTTCGACTGCTGTAGACAAGTGTAGGTTGTGATGTAGGCTACACATATTATGGTCTCTGAAAACTGGTACTCTTTGTATTCTCTCTCTCTCTCTCTCTCTCTCTTGGTGGTGGGCAGTTGGTTGAAGGATCTTACTTGGCCTTCCCCACCCACAGATGCATGAAATGCTTTTGAATGACCCATAACACCATTTTGTTCAAATTTGTAGTAAATATGCGGACACCATTCTGCCACTATCTGACTAGTAGCAATTCTCCTGCATCAAAAGCTTTTTGCACTTTATCTAATATCACTTTCCTTTTAAAATATTCATAAGAAATTAATATTTGAAGAAGTAAATTGTACTGTGCCGAAAGGAAAAATCGTACCAATGATTTTCTTGCAAGTCTTGCAGCTGTTGCCTCAACATTGCACCTTCCCTTTGCCAGAACTAGTAAGTAAAATACAAATTAGCCACTCATTGGCATTACTCTAGTTGATAGGATTATTTTTGTATGAATAACTATTTCTTATTTTGAGGAAATTAAACCAAGTGGAAATGGATCAAACCATTGGCCATTTCATGCAACAAGTAAATACAAACCATTTTCCTCAATTTCCAATTTTGTTTCTTTATTATCAAGATCCAGCATTCAAATGCAATCTTTAGCATAGGATGGGTACTGTTAATAGCCAACGAAAGGTAGAAAGTACTTCAAGACTAATATGCCTAGAGATGCTATGCTTCTGTTTATAATGGTTATATAATCATTTTCCTGTACCGGAGTGTTTTTTCTATTGGATATTTAATTCACATCTTTAAATGCCAATTTCAGTTGTTGGTTGGTAAGTCTGCCCTTGGCTTGTAAATGTCATTCCTTTACTAATTTAATCCTGTGTCCCTAGACAAGTGAAGAGCACTGTTAGCCAAGGGCCAACATAGGGTATATGATAATTCCCTATTTACTCGAATTAGGAAGTAATAGCCTAAGGTTTGGTAGTGCAGAGTTTATGTGTGCTCTGTGGAATTTTATCGAAAATTTCATGCAGTTGATAAGGAGTCCTGCTGTGGTTTGCTCTAATATGAAGAAACCACATCGTAATCTCTTACTCTTATTTTTTGAGTCTGGGATTTTGCTATTCTGGAATGTTACTAACTCTACTTGGACACATTAGGATGGAGAAGGCTCGTTTTCATTCTGAAAATGATTCATGGGTTAGAATGCTGGTATTAATTCAATGACGTCAGGTTGCTTCTTTGGTTAGATTCAGGGCCATAAAGCAACAAATGCAAATTTTAGCATGCTTATAACCATTATCATCTTGAGAGTTATGCTTGCCAGAGCTCCAGCTCTTCTCAGAAGACAAGAAACTTGAAAGTTTTGCTATTGAACAAAACTAAAAGGCCCCTAGCCACTCATGATTCCTCCAAAATGTGGTCTTAGGGTAGAGGATTTGGAACCTGTCTTACCCATCAGTCAGTTTATCTACAGTGGCTGCTGTAAAGAATCAGTACCTGAACTTGCGCTATTGTGATTGCAAGCCAAGGACTTTTACCATCAAACTTAACACTACAGATAAGTGGAAAATCAACATCTACTTTCATTATTGAGAGTTTATAATGTATAACTGTCACACAAAGCATTGCAACTCAGGTTACCTGGAAGTTTTGGAAACACAGAGTAAAATAGAGAGAGAGTGAGATGGAAAGAAAGAGAGGGAGAGAGGAGGAGAGGAGTTGTAAATGTACCTCGACTTCAGAAGCTGGATTCCCTGATTGATGATATTCCCCTTTTGATTTGTTGTACATTTCAACCACTGATTTCATACTGCAAGAGGGGATTTATATTGCATCAGACTATGGCGTCTCACTGCTTATACGTTGCTGCAATATTCAAGAACCATATGCTTGGAATCACAGTAAGATTATCATGTGTGAGGAGAGAATAAATATGTTCTGTAACTTTATGGTTATGTCCCACTTTGCAGGTGCTTTTGTTTTTTTTTTTCCCTCTTCACTCTCTGCCTCATATTTTACTTGTATCTGATGATGCTGTAATGAAAACCCTACGAAGAATCTAAAAAATATGACTTGACATAATTCAGGAATGCAAGTCAACATCATTTAGAGTGCAGACCAAAAGGTAAGTTTCCTATCTTTTCATTGTCAGGCACAGAGTTCGGTATCAGTAACTCTGAAGCTAGTTATATTGATTCATTTTGTCTTGGGAGGAAAATAGGAAACTATGCTTGATGTGGATTACAGCATGGTAGCTAACTTTGCAAGTTTCTTCATGTATTTGTAATTTTCCTACCTCACCAGCCTCTTTCTCTTCCTTCTTTGTGTTTTATTTTCCTTTGCGTCTGCAATCATTCTTTATATGACTCTGCAATATGCATCTATATTTTATGCAAATTTTGTTATGTGATATTCTTCAGCATCTGATGATAGATTGAAATTAAGTACATGGTCTGCATGCTATTTGTGAGGGAGTTGCTACATCATAAAGGCATATCTTTTCATCAAGTGATAGTCTCTTGAATTTATGCTTGGTATTTAGACTACTTCAGTTTAGCACGCTTTGGACCCAAGAGTGAAAATGCTCTTGTTTGGAGGGAAAGCACAGTGCCTATTAGCTGGTTATTCCTGCTCTTTATTGTCAATTGTCGCATAATTGACAATCAGTGTTTTTCCTCTCTTTCTATTCCTTGCCGTTTTTGGGAGTGGGAAGTGGAGTGAGTGGGTGGTTGGCATTGAACGCACATTAATAGTTTCATAGGAAGCTGCAAAAATTAGGTAGACTGTGGGGCGGAGATATTTAGATGACCTACGTAAGATATAAGGTGAGGGGCAGGAAATGATGAAAGATTTAGCATAGAGGAGCAGACGAACTGTTGTGAGGCCAAAAGGTTTTGTATTTGTCATGCAAAAACATGATATTTCCCTAGTTGATAAAAGAAGGCATGGAATTGTTTCATGTCGATTCTATTGTGTTGTCAGTTGGGAAGTATGCAATATGTATATACCCAAACACATACATCACAATCTCATAGATTCCAAGACAAGGTATTTTAGCAGTGTCAATGACTACAGTTTCAATTGTGCATTATATTTCTTTATAAACGCATAGATGCCTCAATGGTGATTCAAAGTTTTATGATTTTTGTATAATTTTGTAAATATGAAATATACTGTTGTGAAAGTTGAGATGTAACTTCATGTGAGGTGACTCTTTCAATAGAATATGGAGTTACATTACATCATTGTATTTGTCACTCCAGCAATTATAATTGATATACAATAATTATTACTCTACACAAAAAGATTCAGCTGAATTGGTACTTGTCTTGTCGAGTTTTTCAAGATAGTGTAATGCGAATCCAAATGCAAAAGAATAAAATAGCATTGTCACATAGAAAAAAGGTATAGAAGAAGACTTGGTGGGAAATTATCTTCTTGCTTCTACTTCTGTCTAATTTCTTGCTTGTTTAATTTTTTGAGTTATTTTCATAATTTTACATCATCTTGGTGTGTTTGACTTTTCTTTTGTAATGGATGTACTTCAGTTATTTTTTTACCATTAAAGTCTCTTCTTATATTAAAAACACTCTGCCCCATTAAATATCATGCATAATTCACCTGCCTAAAAAGGAGCTTGTTTGCAAGGGACGTCGTTTGGTGGGCCCCTTAGATTAGTTGAATCATACAACTTTTCTCCATTGAAGAAATGCTGTAATAGATTAAATCAATTGAAACTATATAGTGTTTAGGGATTGATTGTCAAGGTTCAGGATCATTATAGTCTTGGTATATGCAAGTGTTTTTTCAATTTATTGGAAAGTTTATTAAATTACAGAGTCACAAAATATGAATAATGTTTTTTTTTATAATATTTATAAATTTTATATTATTTTTTTAATATTAGAATTTAAAATTTTTTATGATATATGTTTAAATTTTTAATTATTAGAATATGCTTAAAGGAATGCAATTACTAGTGTATGTGCAGGAAAGATCGTGTTTATCATTAAATGTTGTGTGAAAACCAATTTTCTATAATTGTGGCCGAAGTTCCACAACGAACAGCTTCTGAACTAGAACCTGGCATTCTAGCATTGGCATTGAGGTAAGTCCTCCCTTAACATCTTAAGAACTTCACCTTCAACTAACACTATGTTCGGTGCAAAAAGTAAAGGGAACAAAAAAGGTGAAAGAAAAAATGAAGAATGAAAAGTAGATGATCAAAAATTTCATTTTCTTTTGTTTTTGAAAAGGGTAATGTGGGAAATAAAAACTTAAAATCTTTTGTCTGAAAAAGAGTAGAAAGTAAGAAAAAAAAAAAAGTATGTTATAATGTAAATGCTCTCCCCGTATTAAATTTGGTGGACATAGGTAAAAAGAGTAAAGATTAGTCATTTTATGAATAGTGTAGAAGAATTAGTCGTTTTTTTCTTAAAATTAGGATAAATTGTGTTCAATAAGGACAATCTTAAAAATTTTGGGAAGTCTTTGTATGCTAACTTCCTTCCTCTTTTCTCCTATTCCGAATACAAGGTAAGGGTTAATCGACAAGTGCACTGAGGCAACACATTATAGTCCTATCTTTTAACACGATAGTATTTATATAATTGCACCATTAATTTCCTTCCCAAGCTTAAGAGGGCTGCTCTTACAACATTCGCCCGACTCCTAACGCTACGGTCGCTAATCTAGGGTCAAACAAATTAAAATTTTTGTAAATCCTTGAATGAGGAGTTCTAGTGGGTGCCATCTTTTAGGAATTCTTTGGCTGTCAGTGTGCATTCTTGGTTGGAGTTAACATTTAGCCTCTTAATTGGATCCGACTCTCTGTCCAACTAGAGACAATGGCTAAGATGGTCTTAGGATATGTATATATATATTTGTTTTTGTTGGGAAAGTCTTTTGTGTCTTTTTTTTCTGGTTTATAGGAACAAGGAATCCAACCATGCAGAGCTCGGTAAGTTGGTAGATTTTGATCGATGTGAATAAGGCAGGATACTGATCACGACTATGCTGCTTCCAAACCCGTTGAAATAAATAGAAAGAAGATGAATGAATGAACCTAGATGCACATGTTTTATTCAAAGAAACTGTATAAGCAGTAAGCATCACTGTTATTGGATAGCGACATGTTTAACACAATTAGTTGATGGTCATGATCACTCCATTGATTTAAAGTGGCCGAGCAAAAAGAAAACCATCCACTAATATGTAATCATCCACATCTAGAGTCTAATATATATTCATATACTAGGCTTGGTTAAATAGTTTAAGTATTTGAGCTGTGTAGTTTATTAATACGAATGAATATATTCTTTGTAGCCCTTCAGTAGTAATCAGTATATTTTCTCTCATGTGTTGCATCTATGTTTCTTGTGTGCTTTATTCAAGAAAAATCGTTGGATAACATGCAGAGACTGTGGACAGCATTTCCATCCATATGTTTCTAAAGACTCATTCAACCAAAAGGTGAGAGAGAAGAGAAAAGAGTTCAAAGCCATTTGATAATCCAATCCAGTTAAAACATCCTGTGCATGGTACACAACGCGTAATCCCTTAGCCCTTTGGTCACCTTATTTCTTTTTTGTTAAAAAAACGAAAAAACCAAGCGGTATAACTCTATTGGAGAGCAAGAGATGCAGGTACGTGCACCAAAAAAAAAAAAAAACTCAGGTTTTTCTTTTTTTAAATTTATGTCCCAAGAGAGAGAGGCAAAAAAGTAAAAAAATAATAAGTAATATAAAAAAATAGCCATATTCATCTTTTTTTTGTTGTTAAAAGTTATGTTAATTAAAATTAATAATAAATTTTTATATTAATAAGACTTTAAAAATTAATATAAAGAAACATTAATTAGATTAAATAATATTTAATATTTAATAAATATTTATAATAATATTAAATATAATATTAGTAAAATAATATGTAATTATTTTATTGTTAGAATTAAAGAACAATAGCTATTAAATTAATCTAAAAATAGTTTGTTTATCTTATAAAATTGTAAATACTAATGTTAAGACATTACATAACAATTAAATTTGTTGAAAATTTTTATTATAATATTTAAAGGTTAAGAATTACATATTATGTAATGTTAGCTTTAATTTATAAGATATTGTATAATCATTTTCTTTGATTTCTTATCTTTTGTAAGGTGTTATTTGGTTTTATAAAAATAAATTTTGTATTTTTTAAAGCTATTATATAATTCTATTAAAATATTGCATTAATTTGATTTTAATATTTTGATTAAAACTTATAATTTATGGATACAAATTAATTAAGAATTTTATGAAAGTTTTGTTATAATATTTATATGATAAAAAAAAGACAAAAAGTAAAAAAGATGTTAAAAGAATTGATAGTGACATCATTATGTAGCATATTGTATAATTTAATTATTATAAAACAAATATAGCATATTATATATATATATATATATAAGTAATTTAATAAAATTATGTAATTAAAATTTTATGGTATAAAATAAAAATATATTTACAATATAAGTAACCAATTAAAGGCCTAAAATCTTTGTCCAAATGTTTTAAATTTAAAAGATATTTGCTTTTCAACAAAAAAAATAATTATTAAATTTATATTTGGTGAGATTTTAAATTTATCAATCTTTTAGCATGTTCTTTACCATTAAGTTATTAGTTTTCTAATTATATATTTGAAATTTGTTTTAATCAAATTTATAACAGTATTATTCTTAATACATATTTGTAAGTAATTTTGAAAATAATAATTTATAATATTTAAAAAGATAAAATTATGAAATAAAATTTAGTATGTCAAAAAATAAAACAAGTAATGCCTATTTATAATTCAAACATTATATTAAAACTTTTTATTGTAATTATAAATGTTTTCAAAAAAATAGAATTTTTTATCTTATATAATTAAATTGTCGTGTAATATGATTAAATTATCATATATTTTCTTTAAAATGTTATATAACTTTTATGTGATAATTTTATGAAATTGAAATTTGTCATTTTTAAGTGTTATATAATTTTGTCAATATGTTGTATATATTTTAGATAAAAAAATTATAATAAATTTTTAAATTATATGCAACACTTTAAATGAATTATAAGACATATTTGATAATTATATATAATATTTTTAATTGAATTATATAATAAATTTAAAAATTATATATAATATTTTTATTATATTACATGACAAATTTATAAATGATATATAATACTTTTAATTAAATTATATATGAATTATATATGAAAACTTACAATGAATTATATAACAGGTTTAAGAATTATATACAAATTTTTATTATATTATACAATAAATTTAAAAATTATATATAATGTTTTTATTATATTATATTATAATTTTAAAAATTATATATAATACTTTTATTAAATTATACAATATATTTTGAAAATATATGTGACACTTATATTAAAATGTATAATTGATTTATGAATTATATATAATATTTTTAAATTTCTTCTAACGTCTTCTTCTGCACAACTTTTATATGTCTGAATTTTAGCCATACCCTTAATATTTCCAGGGGATAGTAACTAAAGTTTTATTAATGTAGAGGTGTTGGTCTCTTTTGAATCTAACTTCTCATGAAAACCAACAAACGGGGATGATGGAGAGGACAACTTTTTGAGCAAATTCTGATTTTTAACCCATTGAAAGATGGGACTAATTGAATTCAGCAATCATTATCCTATTCCAAAAGGACCTATTCGATCTATCGTGATAAAAAGTTCATTGGTTGATGTAATACCATAACCATCACAGTTTAATTGGCAATGCGATCGTGATTCATTTCAACATTGACTTTACTTAAAATGTAATTGTGTCTTACGTGAGACATGTTTCAACCATCCTAATCTTTATGCTGGCTATTTTCTTCCTCAAACATATCCACTTGTATCGCATGCAGCCTTTGACTAACAACACCGTACCTAGACGACTCATCCTAGGCTAACTGGGATAATATTGCCCATGTCTCTGCATATATTAATCTTCGTTGTTGTATTGGTGCAAACATTAGTCGTTGCTAATCATGCTCTCAGTCGCTAACAACAATGTGTTTTCACTTTTTACATAAGATGTCATATCAATTTGGAGTTTTCATGATGGTGGTTCGTCGTAAGTTGTCATCTTTCACACAAGATGATCCGACTCATTTGCTCTCATGATCAACAACAACATTAATCGAAAACTCATGTCTCTCTTGTGTGTTTTCCTGTTGTTTTCGTTGTTAGTTGTTTCTCTGTAGATTTTCTACCCTTCAACTAGAGTGAAGATCTATCTCATATTTCATGCTTTTGGGATTTCGAACCTATTGTTAGTGGTATTCTTAGGGGAATGGAGAAGGAGAATGTTTTTAGCTAAATCACGAAATAAGATTTCACGTTTGGAATGCACTAACCATAGCTTAGCCACTATACAATGAATTTTGCAAAGTCGCCCCACTATAAAGTTTTAATTTTAATTTTAATTTTTTTTTTAAAAAAAGGCATAAAATCAATTTTCAAACCATTATGGACTAGCTCTCTCCCGCATACTTATCTACAAGGCCTTTGGGTAATAGATCAAGCCTTCTGACATGTAGGAATGAGTTCATTTGGTAATTCTACTTCAAAATCTAAGTAGAAGAAAATTAGAGAAAAATAATAGAAGTTGAGAGAAATACTTTCTTCATGAGGCATATAGAATTCATGGGGACGTGGGCATTTAAGCTGGGTAAGTTCACATAGAATTGAATCAAGCATAAAAAAAGTACTAAACATGATTAGCATCGTGAGATTACAATCTAAACTAAGATATAGTGAATTAAGCATCAGATAATATCACGATCTAAACTAACATAGTCAAAGTTCTCACTTCACAGATCACATCATTTGAAGAAAATTTAAATGAAAAAAAAAGAAAAAGCAAGATAAAACAGACACACACACGCACACGCACACACGCACCACAATCAAACAACAAAACAAATATGTTACTCGATCGTATACAATCAACAATTCCTTTTTTTAGAAAAAGCGTATATGAAAGCAAAAATCAGACCAGATTAAAAGAGGGAAAAAAACGAAAGAAAGTAGACAGTGCAAAAATGACCTGGAGCTAGCGAAATCGTAGAGCTTGCCGGTGCTGGAGAAGATGATTACTCCCAATTCCACATCGCAGAGGATCGCAAGCTCCCTAGCCTTCTTCAGCAATCCATTCCTTCGCTTTGAGAACGTAACTTGCCGGCTTGTCGAATTGTCTATCCTCCTTATCACTATTTTCCCTCTTCCCATTATTCCTGCTTTTATTATCAGATCTCTTTCACTACTCAGTACATTAGGTTCCACTCTCTATTTTAATTTCCTCCTCCCACCAAAGAGAAGCAATTAATTAAAAAAAATTAATAATAATAATAGTAATAATAATAATAATAAATCAAATCTTCGTTGTTCTAACTATAAAAATTTTTGTAAAAAAACCAAAAATTAAAAAAAAAAAGAGGAAAATTAAAAAGGAGGCTTACCCGTTTCTTGGAAAGGTGGAGTGAGAGTTGAGTCAAAAAAAGAAGCGACGTTTCACAGACGCCTTTTTGTGATCGGACGGCGTTATGCCATTTTACATTCATCGCCAAGCGAATCCGTTTGAGGAAAGAGCTATATGGGTAAGTTAAAAACCTCTTCTTTTATTATTTTTCTTTTCGTTGTTTTATTATTATTATTATTATTATTATTATTATTTTGGCTCCCCGTTTTTGTGTCTTTTGAGGTAACGTGGTCCAATCAGAAGCTCGACAGCATCTAGAAAGTGGAGACATCCTCCACCCTATAGATGGTTGACGCGTGAGGGTCTCCTCGTATTTCCTATTTCTGGGAATTTTAGGTTCTTTTTATCTTCTTGAAAAGGAAACGTGAAGGAAAAAAAAAAAAAGAAAAAACACAAATGTTTGGTTAACTTCTGTCTGTTCTTTTTCCAAGATACAGACTTTTCGGAAAGTGAACTGTTGTTTACCTTTATGAGGTATAGCGATCATATGATCGGTTAAGCAAGTGATTTTTATTTTTTTTTTTGTCTCAAAGAAAAATTTATATAATTTACATATATTTCGAAGAGCTGCAACAGATCAAATCATTTTGTTCAAAAATAAAGCAAATAAATAATATTTATTTATTTATTTATTAAGAAATTTATTGGATTGCAATATGCATATATTTTATTTTTATAAATTTGATATTATTTATAAAAATTTAAATTTTGAATTATTAAAATTTTATATAATTGTTAGTTTATGTGCAAGTAAAAGTGTGTTTACACTGAATGTTGTGTGAAAACCAATTCTCTATAATTTTGGGCAACGTTCCACATCAAACAGCTCCTGGTCTAGAACCTGGTAAGTCTTCCCTCGACATCTTAAGAACTTCACCCACAACTAACCCTATGGTAGAAAATGTTGGGGGAAAAACAACGAGGTGAAAGTAAAAATGAGCAATGAAAAGTAGACGAGCACAAATTTGTATTTTCTCTTCATTTGAAAAAAGGTAATATGAAAAACGAAAATTAAAAATCTTTTGTTCGGAGAAAAAAAAAAGAAAAAGGAAATTAAGAAAAAACAAATTGTACATGTTATAATGCAAATTCTTTCCATATATTAAAGTTGATGGGTACAAGTAAAAAACGAAAAGACTGGTCATTCTACGAATAGTGCAAAAGAATTTTGTAACTCTCTTCTTAAATTAGGATTTATGGGGTTTGGTGCCCAATAAGAAAAATTTTTAAAATTTTGGGAAGTTTTTCTACGATAACTTTAATTTATTCGAGGTTGGTGTTTGTAAAATCTCCAATTATACATGCCCCCAAAAACGCCCGGGAGCCCCCAAAGCAGCAGCTGACTGACTGGCACGCAGACGTGAAGGCCACATCTACGTTGGCCAATCGAGGATATGCGCCTCGCACGCCTTTGTCGACCATAGCAAGCAGCTTTGGACAGACCCAAAAGGCGTTACGTAAACCCATTTTGAAAATGCGCAAAAGCATAAACTCTCGAGTACCTTGTTGAATTCTCATGTATCGTAGCTAATATTGTTTAAAGTACTTTGAAAGTTTTCGCCTGCATGCATATTTAATATTAGTATTCTGGTGGTTGGAGGCCTGTCTCATCCAACGTCATCTAGGTTTGGGTGTCACCTGTTCTTGAACTCAGCTTTCGATTGAACATGCCCATGTGAGTAAAAATGAGCGAACCAATAAGATAATTTACCGTACTTGAAAATTGAAAAAGTATATTATATGCTTTCTTTTTTTTTTTTAAACGAGCCCATGATGGAGATCGCGGCGAATCTAATAACCTAGTCCTCGATCACTCCACCAAATAGCATGGACAAGTGTCAATCATCTGCCAAATGATGATATATGGGTGCTTGGGCCTAGAGCAAGAAAGTTGATTTGGAACCAGAAAAGGGTGAGAAAGTTGATCTTCCCGTATCACACTCACACTCACACTAAGTGCATACAGCATACATAGTACAAATCGAAGAGGCCTGATCATTAAGAATTCACTTACATATATACCCTTTTATTATTACTATTATTATTATTATTATTATTTTGGTGGGTTTTCGCGTTCATGCAAGTGCTGAGGTAGTCGACTGGACTTCTTCATTTCGATAAAAGAGAACATTTGGGAGGTGCAGTAACTTCCTTTTCTACGTGCATGAACCAACACCCACAATACCCATTTTCTGGTGGTTAGGTCGAACTCCCAAAATCATCTATCAAGTTCACAAAATAGTTCCTTCTCCAAATATAGATTTTTAATTGATTTCGATTCCTCGTATTTCTACTTTTAGTCAATGATGATCAACACCTACTTTCTTTTTCTTTTCTTTTTCTTGTTTTTTTTTTTTTTTCATTTTTGGTTTCAAAAATGGAAGAGTAATAAGGTAAATAATTGCGTTCTCAAACCAGACAGTAAACACTGAACCGCAAATTAAAACGGCCGAAGAGGAGTCCAAAACGAGGAGCCCAGCTAACACCTACTTTCTTCAACCGGAGTCTGCAATCGCAAGAGGCCCCATTTGGTAGTCTTGGCCCAAAGTTGGTCGCTGTAGACAACCGATGCATGGACTATCCTGGGTTTTTGGACCAGCCTTAGGAAAGGCTCAAATTTTGTAAGCCCAATTCCCAAATTTGAGGGCGTGGTCACACGCTCTATGAGTTCGCGTGGAAAGAAACACCAGCTTCGATAAAATGACTGACGTGGACTCCAGACTCCCCCAAAGTCTTCCTGCCCATCCCAATAAAGGACCCGACTTCGTTCAACCACACCGAACCATCCATCGAACGCACCTCTCTCTCTCTCCCCCTCTCCCGCCCCCACCCACCCTCGCTCACTCTCATCGAGTCTTTAAAAATATCAAAATTTAAAAAAGAAAAGAAAAAAAAAAAAAACCAGAAAAGAGAAGGGGAAAAGACTAAAATAAGGTTGCATCTGAAATATCAACGCGACCGACCCTTTACTTTTGAGCGGTAACAACAGATAGATGGGCTTTCTTTTTTTATTTATTTTATTAATTTTTCCTTTTGAACTGAAATTTTATATTAATGCATTTAGATCGTCTCATCAATCTAATTCGACTGCTTTCTTTTCCGTAATCCCTCTTTTTCCTTGTCTTCTTTTGCAAGCTAAATTTTCCCTTTATTATTATTATTATTATTATTATTATTATTTTGTTTGATCTCAGCAGAAGGAGAAGAAGAAGAAGAAGATAACAAAGATATGGCAATTGCATCTGAGGAGACAACAAGGATATGCTCTCACTGGTATTATCGTAATCTTCAATTTACCTGACAGAAAAGCCTACTTAACTGTTTGTTTTGTTTTGTTTTTTTTTTTTTTTTTTTTGTGTGTGTGTGTGTGTGTTCTGATTTTTGTGCTGATTTTTCGTGTCTTAATTTGAGCTGTTTTTGGTTGCCGATTATTAACGTTTTTTTTTTTTCGTTTGTTATTTGATCTTCACTGGTTTTGTAAGCTCTTCTGTTGCCCGAAAGAACAAGATTGAGAATCTGACAGCCTCGTTGGTTAGTTGAGGCCAACGAAAAATCCCAAATTTTTGCTTCATGTTTTGCAAGCTTTGCTTCCCCTGAGATATCATACCGTAATGATTAAAATTGAGCTCGTTTGATTTTTTTTTTTTTTCTTCCTCCTGGCGCCTGTAGTCAACTCAGTCGACTTTGTAGAATTCCTTTGCGATTACGGTTTTGGTGAATGCTCATGTTCTTAGGATTCGGGAACTACGAATCTGGGACGATCTCTTAATGATTCATTCATTTGTTGACGGCTTTGCGTGCTTATGCAGAAGTTCATTAAACTTCTAATGAGGCTGATACGTGTGGCCAGACTCCATGTGCTTTTGATCAATCACTTTTTGTCAATTGTAGTCGCTCTTCCTGGCATGTTTCATGGAACAAAAATCACGTATGTTTACCAACAGTGTATATGCTGATGGATAGTTACATGTTGGGCAACTGGTATGGCGTAGTCGTCTACTTGTGCGCCTGGTAGCATAGGCTGTTGGATGGCATGACCGTACGGTATAGTCTTGCAATACTGCAGTTGTGTTCACAACCACATCTTAACATGTTTCATAACAGCTCGGCAACTTTTTCCCACACATTTTCAAGTATACCAAGTTTTTTTTTTTTTCTCTTTTCCATTATGATGTAATTTTATTTGGTATGCTTCTTTGCAGGACCTCCTGTGGTTTTGCTTTCTAATATATGTTTGCCAATGTCTTTTGTTTCCTGCTTTACCTGTTGAAAACATATTACTGTGCCATGTGTAGTATTTGATAGTTGATGGCATGTACATATTTGTTGTTTGACAATGCGAAGAGCTGGCTCAACTTGAGTTATGGACTGAAAAGTATTTGTTGTTATGTTTCCAGTGACAGGGCTATACCTTCCTCAAATATTGATTTGCATTTTGCCCATTGTTCCCGAAATCTTCAAAAATGTAAAATTTGTGGTGATATGATCCCAAAGAGACATGCTGAGGAACACTTTCTGAATACTCATGCTCCGGTATGTTTGTTAGTATTCTATTTTACTTTAGCAGAAGTTCTGAAGTGATATCTTTTCCACGTATGTATCTGCCATTAAGGCTTCTTGTAACTAGCTAAGAGCTGTGATTTGACTGGCAGAAATATGAACTTTGTAGTATGGTGCAAAGTGACATTATGATACTCAGGGGTTAAAGCCTAGGAAACAGCGAAGTGGGGTGGGACCGGGAAAGGTTTCTCTTTTGAATGGAAGTTCTTTAAAATCATTGGGTCATTGGAATGTTTTCATGTGGTGTGGGTGGTGGCTCAAGAAGGAAGTAGTAGATTATGGGGATGCCTTACCATAACAGGAAAAGTGTGGAGGGACTTTGTTCCATGGTGTTCATTATTGCTCTCACACCAAGACTGACATGCCTGCACCTGAAGCCAAATTGACATCATCAGGAACTTTTCAATCTAAAGTAAAACGGCCCCTGATAGTAAAGGGCAATGAGGATTTGGCTTTAATGGGGCATCATAAAGGGCGTTTGCACGAGGCTTGCACCCTTTGGGGTCTGGGGAAGGGTCAAATATGCACAGCTTTTTCCTTGTTTTAATGGGGCTTCATCTTCATAGCAGTAAGAAATCATGTATTGGGAATCAAGATTTTGTTGAGCATATTTGAACCTAAATAAGTTTGAAAACGGAGCTCTGGGTTAGTCTGTGCGAAGCCAGCTTTGTTAGAGAGGACTTCTTGTTATATTTCATCTGACTTCCATAAGTTATAAAATATATTGGTGGATTTTCTTAAATATGTTCTCTTGAGTTGGGAGAATCTTATAAGCAATTAAAGGGAGCATGTTTTCTGCTCTAAGTTTGTCACTATATAAGAATTTCATTCTTTTGTTGGTAATATTCCGACTCATAAGTAAATTAAATTACTCTTGGCATGGGGTGCTAGCAATCAGAAACCCAAATGCTATGCTTTGAATCATTTGCATTCTCTGTAGCTAAAAGTATAAAACTGAATCCATAGAATAAAATAGTGTGGTTGGCTTCATTTAATATGAACAGGATTAATTTCTTACCTGAGGTTTTTATATTGATTATAGGTTATACATTATTGATGCTTCTTACTCTGCTGAAGTGCCTATATTGGAGCAGGTATCCTGCTCATTATGCAGTGAGACAATGGATCGTGAAATTTTAGCCATTCATAAAGGTGAAAATTGCCCCCAAAGGATTGTGACATGTGAGTTCTGTGAGTTTCCATTGCCTGCTGTTGATCTAGCTGAGCATCAGGTAGGAATTGTTAATGTTTTGACAAAGGCAGGATTTCTTTCAGTTGCATACTTCACCACCAGTTGATATCTGTCTTTCTTGCTAACTTTAGGAGGTGTGTGGGAACCGGACAGAGCTCTGTCATATGTGTAATAGGTATATACGACTTCGAGAGAGATATAACCATGAGACTAGATGCACTGGCATGGCAGATAATACTGTTGGTTCTTCCAGGTACAACTTTATCCATACTGCATTAGATATGTTGTAGTCATTTTCTTTATCCTTACTGTTCGTGTTAACTTTATCTTATTAATTGGCTTTATCTTATGTTAGATATTCTGTTGCTTTAATGGTTTTGGCAGAATCTAGTTTCTGTGAGTTCATACAATATATTGATCTATGTAAATCCCAAATAAAAATGCTATATTGGGCCATTTGGTTTATTGCACATAATAAAAATGTTAGAATCTTGAAGCATGTGGATTGATGTTACATGTTGATGCTGATCATCAAATCTGTTGAAGTTACACTTTCAATGTGTTAATATACGTATGCATGTAAGTGCACACTTTATGACAAAAGGGTCTTCTTGATTTCTAATCTTAACCAAGCAACCAGCCTTAATTCTTTAAGGTATGGCATGATGACAAATGATTATGCTTAATTGCTTCTTTTGAATTTTCAATTAGCCTTGTAGAACGTGAATTGGGATATCATCCCTGTACTCCTGCATAAAAGACTGCTTCACAACTGATTATGTATAGGGACCTTGGTGAATTAAGTTGTGCTGGTAAAACTCAGGGTTCAAGATTTACAGGGTCCCTGTGCTTAAATAAATCTGCTTCTACCATGTTTTTCAAATTTGGGAGAAGTTTATTAGCATGCCAGATTCCATTACTTTGATCCACGTCTGACCTATGTGAAATCTGCATTAAGGGATGTGAGGCCAGCTGAAAGTGCGCAAGGAGCTCAGAGAAGACAGCCACCTGAGTTGCCACGAAAACGACTTCTATTCACGATTGCTATAACTGGTATTGCTGTCATATTAGGATCCCTTCTTTACCAGAGAAAAGCAGAGACAACTCAAGTGCATTAGCAGGTGAGAAGTACAACCGGGCTCCTGTAAATCAGCTATAGGGCTATTTGTTACATTTGTGGATGTGTATTCTTGTGGGAGAATACCGTTATTACCGTAATGCCAGATCCTTTTACTGTAACAAGCTGTGGTCGTTTCTTCTTTTCCTTTGACGGGACAGGCAGTGCATGTAACTTCAAAAATTACAGGGAGACATCCATGGTTGTTGGAACTCTTCCGGGTCACCTGGAAATTCAGATTTATGGTTTAATTGGATGATTCGCGCGCTTATTTTCCGGCATGCCTTTTATATCACTAATCTACATTCTCTTCAAACCAGGCAGCGTACTGATTTGTGGTGGTAGGAAGTGGTGGAGGTTGGTATTTGGTAAGGGCTGGCTGTCAGATGATACCACGAAATCATCATGCTTGCAATCTGTCATGCATCGGCCGTTATTGATCAACATCAAAATTTGTTCTCCTTGATGGGGTCCTCAATCAGCTGTGGATTCAACTGATGGTTTAGGCCTCGCTAGGTGGACCTACAAGATAATGAAAATTTACGGTCTGAGTTGCTTTTTAATATTAGCACTTTAAAGCTCACGTTAGAATAATATGATTTAGTGAAAAAGAGGGGAGTTTTCTTCTACGAAAATGTGTGTCGTGCCTAAATTTTCGAGATAGAGGTTTTACTTATCAAAAGAAGGGGTTGTGTTTTGTGGGGTTTATGTTCTTTGGGGTCTGAGCAAAAGAGGGTTTTTGACTTATAAACATATATATTCCTATAGCGAGTTTTTAGTGCTGGAAAGATTGGCGGAATTCCTGGAGTTAGCCCATGCGAGGCAGTCAATACGAATACCAAGGCCCATGCCCGTGAATTAGGCTCGGACGCGAGGTGGGTTCTGGCTTTTTCGTATACCTGTGCATAAGCCCACGTTTATAGCTGTAATTGATACAGGTCTTTTATCATTTTTTATTGGGCTTTTCTTCAATCACCAACAATTATTTCGCGAAATATTTGAGGATCTAATCCTCAAAATGAGTTATTTCGTACGATAAATTCGTCTCTTTTTTCATTTTTTAATTTTTTTACGCCAAGTTCCAATCCCTCCACATGCTCAGCGGTACGATGGACAGAAAGTGGAGGTAATTTTTACTTGTTACCACCCCACAAAAAGTGAGAGAATATATTTCTTTAAAAATCACGAGATGAGTAAGGGTTCGTGTACTGTTACATGTATCGAGTATAATACAAATCTATTATTATTATTATTATTATTATTTTTAAATTCTAATAAGAAAAAATTTGTATTACAGTCGATACATGTACCGAGTACTCTTCGGTTTCGTTTGACAATATACTAAATTTTTTTTATAAGGAATTTTACGGTTTGACGGCAAAAATTACAGTATGATAACGGGTCCAGGTGGGGGTCTTCAAAGTTGCTCCAAAAAACTAACGGAGAGTTTATGGAACTTCTCTTGTTAACTTAATAATTGAAAATTTAATGTAATCAATAAAATTAAATTTATTTACAAGATTGTGCTGTAGACGCCTGAATTTCGAATTTGATTCTCTTTAGATTTAAAGAATCTTGCTCTGTTAAGACGCGTGAATTACTAGCTCAACCCACTGGACTTTTTGCAGAGTCGCAAAACACAGCACTTTGTTTAAATAAAGATAAAAAATTTACATTCCAAAAAATTGACGAAAATAAAATTTTAATCTTAAAATTAATTTAAATCGACTTCATTCACGTTTTCTCACTTTTCTCGCCATTTCGGTTACATTAGATCGTGGGGTTCAAGCAAGGCACAGTGTTTACATTTTAGCGAGTTATAACTCACATGCCACCACACGCTTCGACTTTACTTAACACTGTTACGTCTTTTTAAGGACATTTAGTGGTTAAAATTTAATTTTTAAATTTTAAATTTTGATCTTAAAAAATTTAAAATTTATAAATAAATAAATATATATATATATATAAGTAATTGTAATTTAATATAATACAGGTAATATTTGTGAAATTATTTATAAAAAATAGTAAAAATAATTAATAAATTCACTATTTATTAAATATAATAAATATAATTTAATTTATATTATATAAAATAATATTTAATATTATAGAAATGATATTTAAAAATTATATAATATTTTTATATAAAAATAAACTGAGTTTTTATATAAAATTGATATAATATTAAATATCTTGAGAGATATATTAATTTGAGTCCGTTAAAATAGTGTGCGTCTGGTAATGGGCTCCAAAAGTATTTTCCCCGCTTATCTCAGGTGACCGAAGAAAGTGGGCCCCTACTTCAACTGTTCAACTCCAACTTTGCCGCCACTTCGACGCCATTTAATCGTCAGCTTCCACCGCCGTCACCATTTGACGGCGGCGTTCGGATGAGGGAAAATTTGAAAAGAATCCTCCGTTCTATGGGCTCTTGTGGTGGTTGCGTGCGTCACGCCGGCGATGTCGCCCACTCTCTCTCCTCCACTTCTCAAAAACCTTCATGTAAGCTTTTACCTACCAGCATTTATTTATTTATTTATTCTCCTTCTTATATTTGGGCATAAACATCAACAAGAAGGCAGCCTTGTTATTTAACCTGTCCGTCTTCAGTCTTTTTCTCGCATTTATATCCTGATAGTGAAGCATTTAAATTCAATTTATTGAAGAAAAATGACAATTTTTATGAGATGAAATAGAAATCTCCTTATTGAAATGGACTGACTGAGCTTTGATTGAATTAATTCTCGACGCGGCCCATCGCCAATTTTATTGAATCGGCAAAACTTTCATTGATTGTCGATGTGATGTTTCGGATGTGAAGTCATAATTTGGATCTTAAATTACGCACCTGTTCTTTAGATTCCTATTATCTAATCGAGCCCCCTGCACGTATACCTTTAGATCTGAGGAAGAAGAAACAAAAAACAAAAAATTCCCTTTTCTCTGGGTTAAGCGACCTAAGCGAAAAAGATTCATGTAATTTTGTAGTGTGCGTTAAGACATAAAGAACATTGCTTTTGTGAAAACTTTGTTTCTTTTGTTTCTTCCTTGTTGGTTTTTAGCATAATTTACTCTATTCTTTCATTTGGTGACTCTTCTCCATATCTCTTCTAGATATAGAGAATCAAGAATTTCGTAGTGGCCGACCGGCTCCAACAGATAACAAGCACCACAACATGCCAGCTCACCCAGTCAGATTGCATATTCAAGATCAGCATGTAATGCAGCTGCATTTTTTTTTTTTTTTTTCATCACAGAGTTGATTTATTTGTGCAAATGTTATTGCATGCAAGTCTTGATGTGATATTAACTCTAGTGAAAGATGGGGCCTGCTGTTATAACTTTAAGTTGAAGTAGATATATAAATTTTAGTTTTCATGTCTTATGCAGGTGGTCATGGATAATGGCATAGTTCAACTTACATTGTCAAAACCACAGGGAATTGTTACAGGGATACGATACAATGGCGTGGACAACTTGCTTGAAGTTCTTAATCGTGAAACAAATAGAGGGTACTTGGTGTTACAAGTGTCTCAGTTCCTCTGTTTTTCTCATTCCAGTTGACCTTTCTCCTTCTCTTCCCCTTTTTCTCAAATTTGAGGCATTCATCTCAGTTAGTATACAGAGTGGCAAACTTGTCCAACGTGTTTTTCTGGTCCACCACTCAAAATTTTTGGGCTATAAGTAGGTGGTAATTCTCCCAATTCCCCAAATTTCACTGGTCTGGAGGATTCAATCCTAGTTCTTGACACACACCTAAGCCTGCTAGGCTGGCTAGCAGATATAACCTCTACATGGTAATGGATGAGTGGGTGGCTGAATTAGGGACATCTAATTCTGTATTCTGACACATTGAAGAAGATGAAGTGGAATTACAGATTCAAGTAACAACTTTTTGGAAGTTAATCATGAAGACTATCAGACAATTTTTTGTAACTTATGACTGGTATATTGATAATATTCTTTACTTTGTAGGTACTGGGATCTTCATTGGAATCCACCAGGAGGCAAGGGAATATTTGATGTGTATGATCCCTTCTATCATTTTTCTCTCCTTGAAGCCATAGATTGATTATTTAGCATGGTTCACTTGGTCTCATCTACCCAGAATTTTTGCCTCTTATTTCAGATATCTATTGCAAAGTGACCATATTACCCAACTACTAAAACAATAACAACCAAGCCTTCATCCCAACTTTAATTAGGGTCAGTTACATAAATTTTTCCTTGCCATTCCATTCTATTATAGACTGAGTCTGTCAAATATGTAGGGCATCCCAGTGTGCAAGACTCTCCCACTATGAGGCCTTATCCACATTAAATCATTTCAATATAATTGTTGTGTTTTTCATAATATTCGGCTTTTATAGATCATGTAGTTTTGGTAGTTTTCTTTTTCTTATGGTTTCTTTTTCTTAGTTCACTTCTCTCTGTGCATTGTTGTGTCTTTGTAGATAAGTTGACGTGCTCATATTTTCCTCATCCTTCTTCTTGTCATGGTGATTGGGGCTTTTAAGCAATTATTTAATCATACTTTTGTTAATCATTAAGGAGTGAGCCAACATCAATGCTGATGGGGACAAACAATTACCATGCAGGATAAGTGGAACAAGTTTTACTGTCATTGTGGAAAATGAGGAGCAGGTTGAGCTCTCATTCACAAGAATGTGGGATCCTTCTCTTGAGGGGAAGTACATCCCCTTAAACATAGATAAAAGGTCCCTTCTTAAACTTATGCATTTTATGTCATATGCAAGAACAACATGGAGATATCTTTTCTACAGGATGATGATTTCTGTCATCCTCCAGGTTTATTTTGCTTCGTGGTACCTCAGGCTTCTACTCTTATGCTATATATGAGCACTTACAGGAATGGCCTGGTTTTGATCTTGGTGAAACCAGAATTGCTTTCAAACTCAGAAAAGACAAGTAAATCAGTTCATCTCATTTCTGATGCATTTCCCAAGATATTTTGTGCTTATGAACTAGGTTATTGTCCCACATGCAAATAACACCCCATTTCTTCTCTATCGTAGTTCTAAGAAGTATATGTTTTGATTTAGCAGTAACTGGGTGATCTATGTTTATAAGTAGATTTCTTTAGCTTATTCGCTGCCATTTAAATGAGTTTACCCCCATCTGGTTATTACCATGACAAGTATTTTTGTGTGAGTATTATTCTTGTCTCTTTTTCCAACTGTAATCAAGATGAAATTCCCAGTGTTTCTGTATCTTTGGAAGTTAGCTCTCCTATGCAGGACTGACCCTCCCCCTCCCACTAATAATGTGAAGTGGCTTCATAGTTGAAAAAATTGCTTGAGTATGGTTAATTCAGATATAGGAATGCCAGCTACTTTTTGTTGTTTTCCTTATTTTTGGTTGTACTAGTGCATGTGGGCATTAAATCCTCATCAAACTAGGCAAAAAATCTTTTTCCTGTAAGCACCAGGTATCTTATTTTGAGAAGTACATGAATGATAAAAGGTCCTTCTGGTGCAAATTAATGTGAGTAGTGAAAGTTCATGTGTGCAGTCTTGAAGGACATGTCAATCAAGTATCATGCTATCTGATGAACCTAATAAAATATTTATCATTACATTGCTAGTGATATTTATACTATCTGCTGGATTCTTACATGTAGCCATAAATAAAAAGTTAATAAAATTTTGTTGTTTTACTTCTACATGATTATCATGAGATTGACTGGCCATGAGGTTCTTCTCGGCATGAACAGGTTTCACTACATGGCCCTAGCAGACAATCGGCAAAGATTCATGCCCTTACCTGATGACCGGTTGACAGGAAGATGTCAAACACTGGGCTATCCGGAAGCTGTCATCCTCAGTAATCCAAAGGCACCACAGCTCAAAGGAGAGGTACTTTGGCTACTATCACATATCTTTCTTATCTTTTTTACTCTTGGCCTCATTTTCTGCCTTTTATTTTCTTTTTCTCTTATAATCTGGCCAACTACTCTTACTTGAATAATGAATATTGCAATTGATTCACTGATGGTCAACAACCTTTCCCAGGTTTTAGTTTTGCAAATTCTTAACAAAACAAATTGATGGACCCAACTCCCTCTTGTGGAGTGAAGATGTTTTCTTCCTTGATTTCATGAAATCTATGTTCAATAACTTGATATCTTGGTGTGAATGTTAATTTCAGGTGGATGACAAGTACCAATATTCATGTGATAACAAAGATAATCAGGTCCATGGTTGGATTTCCTTCAGCCCACCTATCGGGTTCTGGCAAATCACACCAAGTGATGAGTTCCGAACAGCTGGGCCTGTCAAACAAAACCTAACGTCACATGTTGGTCCCACCACCCTCGCTGTAAGTAACTAATCTTGCACCTAGTTACAATATTTTATCTTGTGGCTTCCATGCCCATGCTGGCTTTTGTCAGTTTATTGTTATCCAATGGGAAGCTTCTGATATTTTAGTGGCTAATGTTAATTGTTTCATTAGATGTTTCACAGTGCACATTATGCTGGAAAAGACCTGGTGCCAAGTTTTAGACCTGGTGAGCACTGGAAGAAAGTGTTTGGCCCTGTTTTCATTTATCTGAATTCTGCATCACATGGAGATGACCCTCATTTGCTGTGGGAGGATGCTAAAATACAGGTTAAAACAAATAAAATGCAAGTTCTTGTTCTTGTAAATTGGCAAGATGATTTGAAATCTAACAGTTGAGCAAACCTGATGCAAGTTGTTCTACAGGTGATGGCCGAAGTTGAAAGTTGGCCATACAGCTTTCCGGCTTCTAAGGATTTTCAAAAGGCAGAAGAAAGAGGGAGTGTTTGTGGGAGACTACTAGTTCGGGACAGGTAAGTATATCCCCAGCACAATTAGTTTAATAATGTTCACTCTAGCTAAGAAACAGGATTCTATTATTTGGCTCTGTCATCCTAACATTAGTCTCATTGTTATATTATTCTCACAGATAGCTCGCAAGAGTGAATTGTGTGGGGTTAGGCATCAGGAATTAACCAATGATTTTAATTTGTCTTATTTACCATAATTTGGGGCATATGAATGTGAATGCATCTGTAAATCTTCTTAAATTTGGGAGGTGGCTTTGTTTCATCAACTAAGACTAAGAATGTAGAAGATTAATTCAATAAATGCAAACTCTTAAAGGTTCTGAAGAATGATATGTTTTGTCCTTCTGACATTTGATTTCCTAGTGTTGATAAGTGTGATCAAAGTTCTTGATGTTTTAACACCTAGGTACATGAGCGAGGACTATATATTTGCAAGTGGTGCTTATGCAGGATTGGCCCCTCCAGGTGACGTTGGATCATGGCAAAGAGAGTGCAAGGTGAGTTCATCGTCTTCTCTGCTTTATTTAGTATTTTGTAACAGCACACTTGTGCATGCAGAATGAAAAAAGGGAAAAAAAAATAACCAGGTAGATAAATTTTCCTGTCATTCCCTTGCCTTTTCGTTGTCCATTTTCTCTCACATACAAGAATGTCTGCTGCAGTTGTCATAATTGTTTCTTCAGTGACTATTTCATGGTTATTTGTTTCTTTTGGGTGTTGAACACATAGTGGTTACAGGGCACTGATATTTTCTGAAACATATTCTTAGAAGAAAAACATTTTTCCAGAAAACAAAAAATAATGGCCCAAAAACTTGCAACCATTGAATCGTATTTAGAATAATGGTATTTTTTGTGTTCAAATTAAAATGTGGATTGAGTTGGAGAAAATTCTGAAAGCTACCAACGATATAGAATGCCCACAATGGAACTTGCAAATTGAAGCCATAATGATTTATTTTCAGCAATTATGGTTAGAGAATTAAATAGAGCACGGGTGTCTTGAATCAGGGAAGTAAAATTGTCTACCTTCCACTCACTTCTCAAAATGTAGGATATGGTAGTTTTGTCATATAAGTATTGAGAGGATTGTTTTTGGACATGATTTTGCAGGTGCCATTAAGATTTTTGTTATATAATTAGCAGCCTTGGGGGGATGCTATTGGAGATTTGGTTCATAGAAAAAGTCAAAAAGTGTATTTTTATGCATAGAAGTTTACAGTTGGGGCTGTATTTAAAGACATTTAACTAATTTATAATGGTGACTCTCACTGCTTCTTATCAGGACTATCAATTTTGGACCAGAGCAGATGAGAATGGCTATTTCTCCATAAAAAATGTACGGACTGGGGAATATAATCTCTACGCATGGGTCCCTGGATTTGTTGGGGACTATAAATTTGATGCCCCCATTACCATAATCTCAGGTTTAAAATGCACTCAGTGATCTCCTTTTTAATCCTATTGTTCTGCCATAATTGTTATAGGGCTTAATCAACCCACCATACAGGGTGCAGTAATGATATGGGTGATCTGGTTTATGAGCCGCCAAGAGATGGACCCACTTTGTGGGAAATAGGTATCCCCGATCGTTCTGCTGCTGAGTTTTATATTCCTGATCCTGATCCAAAATTCATCAATAGACTATATGTCAATCATCCTGACAGGTTGGTTATATCATCAATTCAACACAATTTTAAACATCCTTTTGATGAATTTGCTATTATATATGGTTGATTTCTGGAATTGAGGTTAGGGTGACGATATTCACTTTATTGTTTTTTTTTTTCTCTGCACTGGTTTGTATACATGGCAAGACAGCAATGTAATTGTAAATTATCCTACAAGAATTCTCATCATCTTAATTTATGGAATGACCTCTCACATGGGACTCAATTTCTATTGGATCTTTGGAGCATTTTGGAGTCTCTGTAACGTTTTCTCAAGTTGAGACATTGAACCACTAAGGGAACACATGGTATATCATATTTCAAAGTTTACTTTTATGTGCAGGTTCCGGCAGTACGGATTGTGGGGTAGATATGTGGATTTGTATCCAGATTCAGACTTGGTTTACATAGTTGGTGTCAGTGACTACAGCAAAGACTGGTTCTTTGCTCAGGTTGTCAGGTGCTGTCTTTTAACATTGGCTTTGTTTGAAAAAAGTATGTGTCATTCTCTATAGATTGCTGAAAAAATTAAACATGTAAATCTTACTTTTCCAGCATCTAGGCAGATATGTTTAGCTGCTAAAAACTGGATTGATGAACAATTGGCAACGAGAGGAATTCACTGGGAAAAAAATGATGAACCATTCATGTTTTATCTTATTTTATACATATTATATTTTTGAGAACTTGGATTATTTTGATGCCTTGTTATGTTCTATCATTTCTTTTCAGAATTCAATTAAGTACTGTGTCTATTATGTCTCTTGACAATCTTCCTCGTACTATAGGAGGAAAAATGATGGTACACATGTAGGAACTACATGGCAGATTAAATTCAAACTCAGTAAAGTGGATCGGAGCAGTACCTACAAATTGCGGGTGGCAATTGCATCTGCAACTTTAGCAGAAATGCAGGTAAAAGCACCATATGACTCAATATATAGCTGTGTATGGTGCACTGTGCATGGAAAAGGGAACTGATACAAAGTGACATTGACCATGGGCAGTTCTTGTTCTTGCCATCCATTTCTTCTTTTTAAAGTTTCTCTATATTAAAAGTTCCTTACTACTTTTTACCATCTTCAATTCTCAAAGGTTCGTGTCAATGATCCACACGCATCAAGACCTTTATTTACAACTGGATTGATTGGAAGGGACAACTCAATTGCAAGACATGGGATCCACGGGCTTTACTGGCTGTACAATGTGAATGTACCAGGTGCTCGGCTAGTTGAAGGGGAGAATATTATCTACTTGACCCAACCGAGGTGCACTAGCCCGTTTCAGGGTCTCATGTATGACTATATCCGTCTTGAAGGTCCTCCAGATCCTAGATCAACAAGCCAAGTCTTATGCTCATCCAAGTAGAACACCGACGACAATGATGATAATGCATATTCCTAACCCATGTCTTATATACACACCGCACACATGCATATGTATACTACTGCCATTTTAATAGAAAATTATTATTAAGTCCTGTATTTTATCTATAAAAGTGCAATGAAAATATTATTACCTTCGTCTTTTTTCCTTGTTCTTACTGCTAATCTTTATTTACCATCTTTTATACAAATTGAGGCAGTGGCGAGTGGCATAAAGCAGGGGACTAACAAGAGAAGGAGTGGCGCGATGTGGATGCTTTCTCTCCGGTTTAAGAAAAGGTGAGCCGACCATTATTCCGGGGAGCACTTCCTTTTTATACGTGCTTGCACAAGCATTCTTGTTTCAAATGTGAGCTTAAACTTGTCTGTGGTCACCTGCCATCTGAGTTGGGGACTTGAGTGCCAGCAACTCAGATTCTCAGTGGGTCTGGGAGTCAAGAAAGGACCCAATTAATATAGATAAATGTATAGATAACTTTGTGGCCTCAGCAAAATGCGTTTTTCTTGGATATCTTTCTGGTCCATTTGAGTTGTAGCTCATGGCACGATTTCAAAGATAAAAGAGAGATAATTATATTGATAACTTTTTTTTTTTTTTTTGAACACAAGTATATTATTAACTACAGGCTACAAGGTAAATGCAATTTTAGAGAGAGAATGTTCTTACTCAAATTAAGAAAAACTCAAATATCGCAAATCCGTAGCGGACCTTCCCTTTGTGTAGTCCATGCGAGGAAAACTTTAATTCAACTTTCTCTTGGTTTGATAGATTGCCAAATTCGAAGGAGAGGACAGAGAGAAGTTACAAAATACACAATATGCGACACCTAATGGGATACAAGGCCAAATTGATATACGAAAAGCCAATTAAGAGTCGGTCCAGTTGACAAAGGAGTTTACATTTGTTATCAATTTGGATTTGATCTTTAATATTTTAAAGATAAAATTCTAAATGCATTGGAGCAACAATGGGCAGTCTGCCCTCAATATCGCATGAAAAGAGAATAAATTTCGGTTGAAGCATTAATTAGTTCGGATGGTGTTTGTAGACATTTATACGTAGACGCTCACGCACGCAACGGAGCTGAAACGAAGAATGGTCCTCATGCCCTTTTCGATTTAATAAAAAAAAAAGACCTTTTTAAAGTGTTTGAGGGTACCATGTGGAGACTCAAATTCGCTATTATATATTTTGAGGGATCTCACTTAATTGAAGGCTGATCGGTACCCAAAAAAGTTGGATGGACGAATGAGATGGCAGTGTACTCCACGTATTCAAAATTTATTTTTCAAAATTTAAAGTTTATATATATAATTAAATGTACAATATACAAATAACTATAAAAAAGTGTATATCAGATATGAGTGAATGTTGTATAATTCTTATTTACATATTCTACTTCATTTATTTGCTTTCTTTCTTCTTTTTTTTTTTTTTTGTGAAATACTTTATTTTTTTTAAATAAAAAAAAATGCCGAGTGCATTGCTGCGTCAACCCGTCCCTCCCGTCTGCTTTTTTCTCGTTCATGTATTTGGACTCTTTTCAACTTGTACCAAATGAAAAATGCTGGACGCAATTCATAGGGTTGCTTTTTCGTTGCTGCAAGAAAGCCGTCGGTGAGGGCATGACGGTTTTTGAGTCCCACACGTAAACTTACTAAGAGTGCGACGACGTGTTGCACTGTTGGAAGTTGGGGCTTTGGAGCTGACTAAAATGCCGTGTTTTTTTGACTTGAGAAAATGTAATATGATTTTGATAAAATGCAGTATATTCATTTTGTTGAATTACATTATTATTATTATTTTTTATTTAAAAAACCAGTACGGTAACCGAAAAGCGTAATTCATTTCTTTTTAAAAATGCTGTATATTTTTGTTGAACATGAAATATATTTTAGTTTTTCCATTAACACTGGTACTATAACTGAAAAAATGTAATATATTTTTGAGAGAATGCATATTTTTTTTTTTCAACGATGCAATGTATTTTATTTTAAAGTGCAATATATATATATATTTTTTATTTTTTTGTTGCTAAAAAAAAAAAAAGTCACGCCCAGTGCCATATGGTGATTATTGATCCAGCAATAATCCAGCCGCCAATATTTTAGAACGGAACACTTTATGAGATTGGCAATACCATTTAAAAATAGGGTATAAACGGCGAAATGAGCAAATTAGTAGCAAACAGTCCACGAATTTCTTATTTCTCATCACTTTTTTTTTTTTAGGGTACATTAGAAGACCTAAAGTCGGAGTTCAAATTATCAAAAGTTGCTTATAAAAGCTATATATGTACAATAGGAAGCCAGGGCTGCCGGCATGTCCCCCCAAGGTGTACAATAGTAATCCAATATTGGTATATTTACAATGGAGCTTAATTACATGTACTGAAAAAATCGAGTCAAATTGAAATTTGCTAATGTCATTAACAAAAGTCAATGTTATGAATAAAGAGACTAAATATTTTTATAACCCCAATAATTTATTAATATTGGTCATATTATAATTATATAGGAGATATTAATATACTATACTGGAAATCAAAACTTTATACAACATAATTTTATGCAGCATTATTAATTTATTACGCAACACAAAAAAAGAGTCAATATTATGAAAGATACCAAATATTTATATATAACTCCAGTAATTTTTTTTAATGTTTATCTACTACAACCGGAAAAAATTAATTTTTTTATTATTTTTTTTCTCCTCACTAATACAAGCAAGTACACAAGAATTGAATCCAATAATAATTAGTCTAATAGACACATTAGAGCAATTAAAACACTAACTTAGGTTCGATCTAAGAACCGGAGGAGCAACCACTAGTCAATGCCAAAATAATTAGAGTAAATATTCAATTAAGAAACCATATAAAAGTCGATCCGAAAAATTAAATAAGAACATGCTGGAAGGAAGAGGGGAGTTGCCACTAGTCACCCCAGAGGATTATCAAAGCAATTATTTAATCCGGGTATAGAGGAAACATGTAAGACTTGTAAGAGTCACTGCAAAAGCCGTCGGACCGCCATTAACCGTTGACGGAGTGCTCCCGCTGACCGCCACACCCCGCCGCATGTACTGCTAGAAGTTGTTGTCTCACTCGTCGGAAGAAGCCACCCGAAGAACCAGGGAAGGGGCCAAAAAAAAAAAAAAACAACAGAAAGGTTTGGGGTATAATTTACGAGAAAAGAATAAAATAAGTTCATATTAAAAGGACATGCAACGAGACAGAAAATCATGCGTGAAAGAAAAGGGACAACGAAATTTATTTATTTTGATAATCACGGGTACCAGAAAAAGGGGGAAAAAAAACAGAAAAAAAAAAGAGCAAAAATATTTAATTCATAAGAGAGAACAATAAAATAGTCAAAAAGATCAATAAACAAAAAAAAATTGAATTTGAAAGAAAATAGAGAATTAGATTAATATTTAAAATTTTAACTTATTCAATTATTAGAAATAGTTGAAATAATATAAAAAACATTAAGTTAATAAAAGATATAAAAAAATAAGTATTTTAATTTATCATATAATTAATGAATATAACCTTATATTTATGTCTATGTTTCCTTCTCGCTAAATGGGCAGTAAAGTAAATAACTAAGACTTGACAAAGATTATTCCAAGTCTTTCCTTATCTGAATGCTATAAGTAGAGGGGAGAGAAGGGTGCCGTCGAAGAGGCCAAGGATTGAAAATTGAAGCCAAGATCATAAAGTTCCTTCTAAATTTGTGATGGCTTCCGACAAGTGTTTGTACCTATTATTGTCCTCCTCTCTGTTTTCAGTCATTGCTGCAATCTCTTCGTTGCAGCAGCAGCAGCATGTTCGTTCCTCAAGTCCCGGTTCTCCTGGGGGTCAAAAGCTTTTCAGCCATAGCCGCCGGAGTCACAATGGGTCCAAGTGCAATCAAACAGTGGTATTGCTAATCCGCGACAATTATGTAAACACTGAACACTGTTTGCGCAATCTTCCATTATATATGTTCGATCATACTGGCTTTCCAGTGCCATACGACATAAAGGGGTGATCTTAATTTGCAGGTTGTATTGGATAATGGCATACTCCAGGTCAATTTATCAAAACCGCAGGGGATGGTCACCGGAATTCAGTACAATGGCATTGACAATTTGCTTGAAGCCCGGAACAAGGATTTTGATAGAGGGTACGCTACTTAATATGTTTATTTCGGTGTCTTTTTTTTTTTCTTCTTTTTCTTTTCCTTTTTTTTTTCTCAGAAAAAACACACAGTATGAATCTTTCGCCCATCAGTTAAAATAAAACGACTCCCCCAAGTACAACTAGCTTCCGAAAACTGGCATTTATAAGGACATTCCTTTTTAATGGCCGTTTTTTCAGTCATGGGAAGGGTGGTTGAGGCCCGACAATGAAGTCCCACCTTCCTAAGCGGAAAAAGGTAAAGCAGTTGAAAGATAAGGCAACAAACCTTGTGGAAATGTCTTCCCTCGGTGGGTCACTTGTTTAGGTGTGAGTCGTTACCAAACCTCAATTAGACTCTGGCTTGTGCGTTGTTGATGTTTGGTACTCCTTTCATCTAATGATATTTCCTCCGCGGTAAAATTTATGGGGAGTTTCAAGTAACCAGATTTGTGATTACTTTATTAACAAAATTATACTTTTGTAAATAATTCTCTCTCTCTTTTTTTTTGTTTATTTAATGTTTGCGATGAGAATACCCTTAGAGTAGCTTGCACATCGACCGAGATTAAAAGCTATAAAATTTTTAGAGATATAATTTATTGCTGCAGAAGTTCGCTCAATTACAACCCAGTTTAGTAACTTCAAGACTGCATGTTACTTCGCTTTGAAAATGTACGCAACGATCATCATACATGCTGACTATAGCCCAATGGTGCGAAGGTATTGGGACATTGTTTGGAGTGGAAAAGGAACTACCGGCAAAAAGGGTGATCTTGACAGGTACGGCCAGATTCTCCTTCACGGGTCCAGTTGAATTTAAATATTAGTGTTTCGGGAAAGCTATTCTGGTTGGTTCTGCTCCACGAAAGGAATAGTTGATGGCGCGTGTAAGTTAGATGATTGCGGTAGCTAGCTGGGATAATTACTTTTTAATGAGAATAAATCCTTTTTAAGTAAATCTGCATCACACAGCAGCACCGCAACTCTTAGTTTATATAATTCTAATTTTTGTTTTAATATTAAACTGAATACGAGTGATTAAAATTTATAATATTATATAAAATTTCATACGTGTGTAAATAATCACACGTTCGCATATTTATTACAATAAGAATACATGGTAAGAACACGTGACGAGAACTATTTAATTAAACTCTTTTCATCCCCACATTGCTAGCCGTATTGCTGGGATCGATGTTCTCAAATTTTATACCTAGTTAATTCGGCAGTGTTTAATCCAAGAATTAATGGCCGCACAGGTTGGAAGGAACAAGATTTAAGGTAGTTGTGCAAAATGAGGAACAAGTGGAGATCTCATTTATGAGATTGTGGGGTACCTTACTCGAGGGAAAGGCTGTTCCATTGAATATTGACAAAAGGTAATCGGATATTAGTTTCACCATTTTTGCTACTTATGATATTGAAGTCCAATAATTGCAAATGATTTGAGAAACATGGTCTGATCTCTCTTTATTTATTTATTTATTTATTTATTTATTTATTTTCTACTCTCTCTCTCTCTCTCTCTCTCTACCAATCTATCTATCTCTTCGTTTCTTCTTCTTTCCTTCTTTACTCAGGTTCATAATGCTTCGGGGTTCATCAGGATTCTACACCTATGCAATTTATGAACACTTGGAGGGATGGCCTAATTTTGACCTCGGTAACACAAGAATAGCTTTCAAGCTTAGAAAGGACAAGTACGTATGCGGCAACACCTCCGACTGACATATATTTACCCTTTTCAACTTACCAAACGGACAGTCTAATGTCACGGGTCATTATCTTCTGTTTGTTGGGGTGTGCAATCAGCTGCTTATACGGCTTAAGTTCTTCTGTTTTTTTGACAATGTAAAAATGGGATGGACAAAGAGTAATCTATTACATTAAGTTTATTTTAATTCTCAAACATATTATTAAGTAAAAAAGAACAAATCTAAGTTAAAACACATAAAGAGGTCTCTCGGACATGCAGATTTCAATATATGGCGATTTCAGACAAGAGGCAAAGATGCATGCCCCTACCTGAGGACCGGTTGCCTCCAAGGGGTCAGGCCCTCGCCTATCCAGAGGCCGTCTTACTGGTCGATCCCGTAGAGCCTGAATTCAAAGGAGAGGCAAGTAATTCTCCTATAAAGTAAACTTTCACTCGTTTTTTCCTTCCTTCTATTTTCCTATTGCCGGAATATGACAAGTTGAGTTACGAATTTGACGGATTAAATGTCTACAAGATAACAAATACCATAGAGTGCCGAGTTGAAATTCGACGTTAATTTACAATTGAATTACAAGCAATAACTTGTCTGGTGGGTTTTTTTTTTTTTTTGGTTTAATTTTTTATTATGTCTTATTAACTTATGAAAAATATGGAAATAAAAAATTATTAAAATATATTTTTATTGAGAAGAATTACAATTATCAATTTAGTTTTATACACTATCATTATTCTTCTATTTGTAACTCTGTTCATTTCGTATTTTCTCAACTTTTTTTTTTTTCTTTGAATCTCTTCGGAGATTTGATTATTTCAATGAATTGTTTGATTAGGTTGATGACAAATATGAGTACTCATGTGAAAGCAAGGATCTTCAGGTCCACGGGTGGATATCCATCGACCAATCCGTAGGGTTATGGCAGATCACACCCAGTAACGAGTTCAGATCTGGTGGGCCTCTCAAACAGATTATTGCTTCACACGTGGGCCCTACTTCCCTCACTGTAGGTTCCGTGTTCTCTCCTCGTTTTTTTCTTTCCTTCTTTTTTTGTTTTTTCCAAAAATGTTAAGTGGACAACATTTTGGTAGACAGGATAAAACGAAAGAGGTCTAAATCTGATTTAAAATTTTATTATATCCACTTTGTTTATTAATCTCACGTTCACCCAACAAAATTATTTTTTCCTTCTCTTTTTGGGTCCGTACTCAAAAGACCATCCAACATTATCATATACACAATTTAAGATTTGGGTTAAAGTGTTAATCCTGATGATGTCTGATGATTAGGTGCTTCATAGCACGCATTATGCGGGGGCAGATATGATTATGAAGATTGGAGCCAACGAGACGTGGAAAAAAGTGTATGGTCCCATATTTATTCATCTTAATTCTTTGTCATCAGATGCAGATAATCCGTTCTCACTTTGGGAGGATGCTAAACAACAGGTTCGATATAAAAGCACTTTCCCATGTTCCATATTAGTATTTAATCCACCTACTAATTGTTTAAAATGGGAAAAGGGCTGACCCAAATAAACAAAAAAAAAAAAAAAAAAGTGGGAAAGAAATTGAATAGTTTTTGGATTAAAATTTAGGTGACGAGTGAAGCTCAAAGCTGGCCTTATGACTTCCCAGCTTCAGAAGATTATCCAAAATTGGGCCAACGAGGTACTGTGAGTGGCAAATTGCTAGTTCTAGACAGGTATATAATCAGATTTGCCTCTTCTCTAGCCTGCTCAATGCATTTCAGATAATATCCTCTCAAATTGGACTAAAATAAAAGTAACGAAGGATGTATTCTATACAGTGAGCTAGAAAAATAATTCTCTTCTTAGCCTTTCGAAATTAAACCGACTCTCTAAAGAAATGAAACTGTTGCAATTCAAGTAATAGTAAAATCACTTGGCAGCTTCTGTAATTTCTTAGGTTCTTAAGCGATGTGAAGATGATAGGGAGTGGAGCTCTTGTTGGTCTGGCGCAGCCTGGAGATGTTGGTTCCTGGCAAATAGAATCCAAGGTTACCATTATACTTTCCACTGTATTTCCAACATGATATAGATATGCAACGCTCTATTCTTAGTCAAGCATGATAAAGCAAACTTGCTCTGGTGTTATCAGGGTTACCAATTTTGGGTCCAAGCCGATGAAGATGGATATTTTGAAATCAATGGTATAAGGCCTGGGGACTACAATCTATATGCATGGGTTCCTGGCTTCATTGGAGACTACAAATTTGCTTCTCTTATTAGCATTTCCCCAGGTCTCATAGTTCTAAATTCCCCAATCTGTCTTGGGTTTTTTTTTTTTTTTTCGTTTATTATTTATTTATTTATTTGAGATTTATTGTTTGAAAATGGAAAGCAGGTTGTAATATGGATGTTGGTAACCTTGTATACGAGCCTCCAAGAGATGGTCCCACGTTGTGGGAAATAGGCGTCCCTGATCGCACTGCTGCAGAATTCTATGTTCCTTGTCCAAATCAGAGCTACGTCAATCCACTTTACCTCAGGCAGGACAGGTTAGAGTGCTCACAATTCACACTGAAGAAATAATGTTGACGTTTATTCAAGTGTTTTAGCACAAGGCCTTGATCGTCCTTGTCTGCCAGCAGGTACAGGCAGTACGGATTATGGGAAAGATACACAGAGTTATATCCTGATGAAGATTTGGTCTACATTGTTGGCTCTAGTAACTTTAGAAAAGATTGGTTTTTCGCTCATGTGACGAGGTCCTTTCCTTCCAAACGTTGCTAATTTTCTATAGGTAATTCATATTTAGTTAAGCAGTGGGCACTGATGATCAATCCTTCAATTTCCCGACTTGTATTTACAGGAGCAAGGGCAATAACACGTACGAAGGGACTACCTGGCAGATCAAGTTCAATCTCGATGAAGCGAATCAGATGGAAACATACAAGCTACGGTTGGCACTGGCAACTGCAAACGTTGCCGAATTACAGGTCCGTAATGCTATAAATTTCATTTCCTTGGTAAGGTAACATGTAGCTGGGCAGTGTGAGACTCAGACGGTGGGCCAATTTCTATCTATAAATCTAACCAACAAAAATCCCTTTTTTTTTTTTTTTTTTCTTGAAGGTTCGGGTAAACGATCCGAATCCAAGCAGTTTTCTGTTTACGACTGGACAGATTGGCAAGGACAACACAATTGCAAGACATGGAATTCATGGACTTTACAGGCTGTTCACTTTCGACATTCCAGGGCGTCAGCTTCTGGATGGTAGCAATACCATTTTCTTGACGCAGGCACTCGGCACCAGCCCCTTCCAAGGAGTCATGTACGATTACATTCGCCTAGAAGGCCCTCCACGTCACAATTGATAACACAAATTACTAAGAAGAATTTTTTTTTTCTCCCATAAAAATTTTAGTGAAATATATTTTTCTCCTGTTTAAATCATTATTAGTGATAGATATAAATAATATGCACACACATACTTGGCTGCATCTTAGATCAATTTACATCAAAGACAATGCGAATGACAACAGTAAAGGATAAACTACATCGCCGTAAACGACTCGTCCGAGCGAAGAACTATAATGGCTTATCTTCTCCTGTAAATTCCCGGCGCTTACGACCAATCATATTGTGATTTCTAGTAAATGATGAAAAAGCACCGTGCTGACTCGTCCCTCATGCGAAGAAGGAAAAAGAAACGATACAGACAACTAAAATTCTCGTACTGATGTCTCATCATCCAAACATCTTAGATCCCAGATTGAGATTAACACCCTCTTTGAGCATTTCTTTTGTTGGACTAGACCTCCTCACATGACTTGGACGCCCAACAATTTTTTTATTTTTTTTCAGTTTGCCCAATAATTGTATTTGTATTATCTAACTCAGTTGATAATGTTGCTTGATGTTATTTCATTATTTTCGAGTCTCGCCCTGTGTCTTTTTATTTTTTTTAAGTGTTTTCTGCAGTGACATTGCTTTCGACAAATTAAGCATTTTTTCAAAATAAATAAATAAATATATACACATTTTTATATAAAATTTTAATAATTTTTATTTTGACTAGATATATATATATTTAATATAATTCATTTATAATTCTTCACCACATAATAATACATAATAAGTAAAAAGTATCTGTTTAAAATAATATATATATATATATATATAAATAAATAATTTCTTCTTGAGAAGTAATATGTTGATAATTGCAGGATTAAATGTATATGGTGCTTTTCTAGAAGATTATACGTCATCGCTTGCTAGATTTTGGTCATATCTGTAAGCTTTTCCAAAAACTAGTGACTTTCGAGCACGAGGGACACATAATATTTGATGCGGCCGAGATGTGGTAGATAAACAAAGCAGCATTTTTGTCCACAAAGAAAATAACTTAGGAACTTTAATAAATATTATTTTGTGAGCAATGCAATTTTGTTTTGGTACAGAAATGGGCATACTGAAAAATACAGTGTTACTAACCCACTGATAACGTGGCATTGATTTAAATGATTTCCCTCTCTTACCTTCCGATAATTTTTAGAATTATTGATGTTTCATCAGATCCTTTTGTCATATTAGAAAGGGAATATACATAATATTAATAATAATAGTAATAATAATTTTATATAAATTTTTACAATTGAATTATAAAATTTTTTACAATTTTAATTGAATTTTACATTTTTTAAATTTCTTTTAAATTACTCTTATTAAACAAAGATTGATCATAATTATTAAAAATTATATATTAATTAATAAAATTTTTTAATAATTTGATTAATTTTCGTATGAAAAAATAAATTTAAAATGATTTCTAAAAATCTATGACTTAATTAAAAATACAAAAAGTAATAATTAAATTATAAAAATTATTATTATTATTATTTCATATCCATGTTAGAAAGTGCCGTAATGAGATATATTTTTTTTAATTATTTAGAAAACGACTGCTGAGCAGACGCGAGGTGGACTGTTAAAGAAAAGGTGGTCAACATAAAAGACTATGGCTGCTATGGGTCAGCCGCATCTTCTCTTTCCTTTTTTGTTTTTTTCCATTTGTTGTTGTCTTTTTAGTTGTTATGGACAAATGATGAAAATATTTTTTCATACTTCCTTCTTCTTCTTTTTTTTTTTAAGTATTTTTAGACAAAAATTTAAATTTTTAATTACTATATATATTCCCTAAGTGGTAATACTTCCTTTCTTTTAATAAACATAAATGTAAATATATATGTCTGTATTTAAGATTTAGGGTTTAGGGTCACTCTATATATATATATATAGTAAATAAATATAAAATAAATGATATAACTAAAAAAGAGGCTAGAAATTTTTTAAAAATTAAATAATAATATATTAATATTTTTAGTATATGAATGCCTTCGTATATCTAATGATATGTTGTTAAGTTTTTTTTTTATTTTATCAAATATGGCTACATAAAACGAATTAATTATATACCAAAAAAATGTACAATACATCCTGTTCTTTAACTATCGGTTAAACTTAACAGCAAAAACTATTAGTTAGTTTTATTAAACGCTTTTACTGTATCAGCTATCAATTAGCTATTAACTGTTGATTTTTTTGGCATCCTCTAAAATAAATAGACTCTTACACGACAACTCATGTGTACATTTCCTCATTAAGGAAGGTTTGTCTAAGGAGTCTGTTCACAGATAACTGACTTTCTCTTAGCTTGTCCGTTGACCAAATATTTTATTATTTTGTGGAATAATGTGATTCTTACTAATAAACCTTAGAATAAATCGTGCAGATATTTCTTATAATTAAGAAACCTATGTTACGCTATAAATGTTTTTCACGGAACTCTTTTCTACAAATAGCAAAAATTGAAATCTGCCGTACAATATCGTGTGCCTGCTGAAAGTGTAACCTGACTTGTACGCATACCAAAGCTCCCAAGCTTCCATCCAATTAGGCACCAAAAGCGTCGGCGATTGAGTAAAGTATAAGCAACGACAAAAATGACAATAGAAAAAAAAATATAAATATAAATTAATAATTATATATATATATATATATGCTTTATGCTTTGCCTTTCTTCGGGAGCAAACGATTTATCATAAATCCTTTAAATTTCAGGTGTCGGCACATCCAACGTCTTAGGTAACAGAAGCCAAGGGCTGTCTTCTAAAAGTTTTGTTCAATTTTCTTGAAGTGCACCTTCAGTAACAGGATTAACAGCATTACTCCCTGGAGAAGCTCTGGGAGATCAAAAAGCTTCACAATGTCATCAAGCCAGAGGGTGCAATTACAAGTCCAGGAAGACCATGTAACTTAATTGCATGCCCACTTCCTTCTTCCATTCCACTTTACTCCCTTAAGTCCGTTATTTTCATCCTGGTATGAAGTTGAATGAAGTCTAATGGGTGAAATGCAAGCAGGTGGTGATGGACAATGGCATACTCCGGGTCACGTTATCAAAACCAGAGGGCATTGTCACTGGAATACAATATAATGGCATCGACAATCTTCTTGAAGTTCTCAATGAAGAAGAAAATAGAGGGTGAGTGTCACTTCGGCCGCTTATGTTTCCATTAAGAGAAATTAATGGAAAACTTCAAACTTCAGGGCAGAATTCTATGTGAGAGTTCAGGATATATTATATCTTTCTAAAACATATTCTCAAGCATGCCTTTCCTTCCAAACTGATCCACAGACAGCACAAAACAGGTCCTGGATTTAGTTGATTCTTGGAGATGAAAACTAGATTGACTTTGGCTTGATGGACCATGTAGGTATTGGGACGTTGTTTGGAGTACAGAAGGAAGTACAGGAACAACTGGGATATTCTACAGGTGCGGAATCTAATTCCTTTTAATACTTGCTTGATTCTGTTGCTGTGCAGACACCATCTTTCTTTTAATTCATCGTGCCAATGAACTATGTTCCCATATCGGTTTGTTTTTAGCTGCTAAAATCTCTCTACTTTTTTAAGTTATCCAATATGTAAATGCTACCACATAGGATTAAAGGAACAAGCTTTAAGGTTGTGGTGGAGAATGAGGAACGAGTAGAAATCTCGTTCACAAGCACGTGGGATCCCTCACTTGAAGGCATGCTTGCTCCCCTAAATATAGACAAGAGGTAACTCATTCTTTTGAATTCGTTCATCTCAGTGACATTGGCTTAAATTGAAGATGTTGATAATGGCAATGAGCCTTTCAGGTTTATAATGCTTCGTAACTCTTCGGGCTTTTACACCTATGCCATTTACGAGCACCTGAAGGAATGGCCTGCTTTCAACCTCCCTCAAACCAGAATTGTATTCAAGCTCAGAAAGGACATGTATGAAAGTCACATATTCCAGTTTGTCTGTAGTGTGCCACAAAGCATGCTTAAATTAATATTTAAAGGGATTCACGATCAATGTATTTTGGGCAAACAGGTTTCACTACATGGCAGTGGCGGATAATAGGCAAAGACATATGCCACTTCCAGATGACCGATTAAAAGGAAGAGGTGAACCGTTGGCTTACCCAGAAGCAGTCCTACTCGTCAATCCTGTGGAGCCAGAATTTAAAGGAGAGGTACTTGTCCAGTTTCCATTATGTCAACTGATCAATCTTCTGCAAATTTTTGTTCTCCTTGGGGATGTTATGGCCAGACGACAAGCTTGATTAAGATAGCACAAACAGCCATCCTGTACAATAGACTCAATCTGGAATGTACGATGCACCTGTTGGTTGATTCTTTGGTGTTAAAAAGCAACCAATAATCACTCTTAAATCTTTTGTGAGAACAATTTATAGGCTTACTGTATTGATTAGGATTATTTGGTCCAAGTTCAGGTAGATGACAAATACCAATATTCATGCGAGAACAAAGATCTTCAGGTCCATGGCTGGATCTGCTTTGACCCTCCTGTAGGCTGCTGGCAAATCACACCCAGCAATGAGTTCAGATCCGGTGGACCCCTGAAGCAAAACCTTAGCTCTCATGTTGGTCCCATCAATCTTGCTGTAAGCATCCTGGAATTTGCCAAGATGAATCGGACAATTGATCAATCAGAAATTAGTAGTATGGGCGTGTTTACTTCCCAATTACTTGCAGATGACTTTGGATATTGTTACTAACTTGGTGACTGATAAAATGATCATCTCAGATGTTTCTTAGTGCTCATTATTCGGGCGAGGATATGGTGCTGAAATTCAAGTCAGGGGAGCCATGGAAGAAGGTTTTTGGCCCCGTCTTTGTCTATCTCAATACTTTGTTGGCTGAAGGTGACCCACTTTGGCTATGGCAGGATGCCAAAAAACAGGTCTGAGACACACAGAACCGTGCACATATCACACCATGAAATCCCGTGTTTTGGCAACGACTAATTTGCAATGTGTTTCCAGATGCTGATTGAAGTTGAAAGCTGGCCTTACAGTTTCCCAGCTTCAGAGGATTTTCCGACGTCAGATCAACGTGGTCGTATCAGGGGTAAATTACAAGTTCGAGATAGGTATACTCTTCTCCCGGGTCACAACTGATATAGTCTATTAAATCAGCTAAATTTTGACCAAAGTGTCAGCAAAAATATAATTTTTGTAGACGAAACTTAATTTTGTTGAAATCCCAATCACAAATTTGTCTAGCTACGTTGGTGATCACCAAATACCAGCCACTGGCGCTTATGTGGGATTGGCGCCTCCAGGAGAAGCTGGATCATGGCAAAGAGAAAGCAAGGTGAATTTTTCTTCTGCACAAGGCATATAAAACTCATACCAACATTTTGTGCCCCCGTTAGTTCAATATTAACCTAATAATCTTGATTAGTTACCCCCAACAAGTTGAGCCCTTTTCCCGAAGTAGGCTAAGCTATTCAGAACGAAACGTTCCACTAAATTAACCAGGCTCTAACGCGGCGACCACCTCAGGCCCTCAAGTTAGTTGATCAAGTCCCAACTATACTTACAAAAAATTCACCTATCAAAAGGAGCATGCTCGAGGCTGTGTAGTCATTTCATAATGAGGTTATCTTTACCGTTACGCCATAACTCAGCCCTTTAGACTAAGCTTATATTTTCACGTGTCAGGGTTACCAATTCTGGACGAGAGCAGATGCCGACGGTTATTTCTCCATAAACAATATCCGTACTGGTGCCTATAATCTTTATGCATGGGTTCCCGGTTTCACTGGAGATTACAGATATGATGCAGTCATTACCATTGCCGAAGGTGCTATTTTCTCAGAATATATGCGTCTCTTTCATTTATTTGATAGTCAATTAGTGATTTTCACATAATGTTTTGTAAAATAAACATGTGAAGCAGGCTGTGACATAGACGTGGGTAATATCACGTATGAACCTCCGAGAGACGGACCCACATTGTGGGAAATAGGAATTCCTGATCGTTCTGCTGCGGAGTTCTACATTCCTGATCCTGATCCCAAATACATTAACAAACTTTATGTCAATCACCCCGACAGGTCTCCCCCACTCTCTGTTGCAAATGATTTTATTGCTATGCTAACGGACCAGTACGTTTTGTACCGTGATAAAAAAAAGAAGAAGTAGAAAAGAGGACTTTTGCCTTTTGAGCTTTATCCATCTGATACGCAGGGATTTTAAGATGTAAAATGGCATCTTTCATTATTGGCTGTGATCAGGTTCAGGCAGTATGGATTGTGGGAAAGGTATGCAGATCTGTATCCAGATGGGGATCTAGTGTTCACTGTCGGGACTAGTGACTACAGAAAAGATTGGTTCTTTGCTCAAGTTACCAGGTTTCCTTTTTTCCCCTTCTTCGTTAAAAAATAGGGAAAAAAATCATTTTATATCATACTAAATGTTGCAACTGCAGTTAACATACTTGATTTGATATATTTTACTAGCAAAAGATGCTTTTTTTTTTTTGAATTTCTGGTGTGCAGGAAGATGGGTGATGCTGATTACCGAGGAACCACATGGCAGATCAGGTTCAGAATTGAAAATGCACAGAAAAGTGGAACATATAAACTAAGATTGGCACTTGCAACAGCAAACGTTGCAGAATTGCAGGTACAACCACAGTTTCTCGATTCCTCTGAATTCTAGTTAATTGGTCTTACTGTTTCGCTTGTTTTAATCCCTTGAAGGTTCGAGTCAATGATCCGGAAATGAATCCTCCCTTATTCTCAAGTGGAGAGATTGGACATGACAACACAATTGCAAGGCACGGAATTCACGGACTCTATTGGTTATTCAACATTGATGTCCCGGGAACTCAGCTTATGCAAGGGAACAACACCATTTTCCTGACGCAAACGTTGGCCACAAGCCCTTTCCAAGGCCTGATGTACGATTACATCCGATTAGAAGGCCCTCCTTCCACTTCCAACAAGCAATAGAGTATCGTATAAAATACCAACTATTTGATTTTATCATAAACCTTCACATGTATCCAAATTAATCAATTCTCTATCACCCTCGAAGGAAATGACTGTGTAAAGCCAGTGGTCTATTTATGCTTCCAGGTCAGAGCGGTTCCCGCCTAGTGCTACGGTGTCACCAATTGTCTGTGTCATTGTTTAAGCGCAACATTCTATCTATTGCCACGGTGATAAAAACACCAAGTCCAACCTTAAGTCCAACTTCCACTGGTGAAGGAATTTCCAACTCTATAATAGCTTTGGACAATAGATGACACTATATCACTACAATTTTTCTTAACAAGGCTTTGTCTTGGATTGTTTTCTTGATATTTCCAGCTTCATCAGCAGCTTCGACTTACATCTTGTCTGCCCGTAGATCAGCTTCTGCTGCTTCCTTCTCGTTTCTAGCCGTCATCTTCTTGGCCTTTTCTCGCATAAATATCATTTACAGAGTTAGTAATGCCATAAAAAGCTGAACTAAAAGGTAATCTCATAAATGTTCCAACTTTTAATAGGACAGTGAATTGAATGATCTAATTTCCACGACCTGACCCACAAACTTGGCTTTAACATAGCGAAAACGTTCCTGCAATGAAACCACGAAAGCAGTCCTTTTTCTCGCGAGTCATCACCGACGTTTCTCGTTTACTCTTGGCGTCGGAGGCAGTAGAGGCTGTAGCGGCCGTTGGCGGTGGAGTGGATCATCGAAGACAAAAATGCCGATTGGTCGAACGGCCCAAAATGCATCTAGGCCCAACTGTTGCTGGGCTGGATGTGCGCTTGTCTCGAGCGCACCCAAGACCGGTAAACCGACCCAAAAACAAGGAGGGGGTAAAACAGTCAATTCAAGGTTCCAAAATCCTTCGCAGGCTATATATACCCCGATCCTCAAAAGCTAGGGTATAAATTGCTCCCGAGCTCTCTCCGCCCAAAAGTTCTCCCCTCTCAACAAACGTTCCAGTTCCCCAAAAGAATCCACCAGCTCAACGCCTCTCCGTCGCTGCCCAATCCGTAACTTGCAAATTTTCATTTTTTTCATTTTTTTTCGATGATTTACACTGATATACATACATGTAACTTTACGTCCGGCTCAATCTCTTCTTTTCTTTCTCTCTCTAATCTCTCCAGATTCACACGCTTTTTCCGATAGATCAATTATTTATTCGTTTCTTTGCTATGTTTCGAGCTGTGTTTTTTTTTTTTTTTTGGGTTGAATTTCTTGTGTGCGTACCGACAGATCTAGCCGAATGGCGACGTTCGAACTGTACAGAAGATCGACGATCGGAATGTGTCTGACGGAGACTCTCGACGAGATGGTCTCCAACGGTACTCTCAGCCCTGAATTAGCAATTCAGGTTCTTGTCCAGTTTGATAAGGTGCTATTGATTAGTTTCTTTACGCCTAATTATTATTTTTTTTAATATATATTTTTAATCTTTCTGTTTATGTTATTTCTTTCTGTAATTTCTTTTGACTGTTTTTCTTTTCTGTTTTTTTTTTTTCTTAAAATAAAGTCTATGACTGAAGCTCTGGAAACCCAAGTGAAGAGCAAAGTCTCCATCAAGGTACTTATCTAATTTAAAAAAAAAAAGAAAAAGATTTCTGGTTTTGGAATTATTAGTGGTTTGTTTGTCTGGTTGCCGATCAATTGGAAATTTAATTATGAATCTATTGAAATGTTCGGCCACTCACGGTTTTGATGGTATGGCGTGCATATATGATGCTTAAAGTTATTTTGTCTGATGCTTAAAGAGGAAAATGAGATGTAAAGATGTAGTGATGTTTTACCGCCATTAGCCATGTGGTTCAATGACAGAGTTGTCTGAACTCTTAGTCCCATGTCTGGGATTCCAAAACTATGCCCTACATACCATAAAAAGATATGGTGTTTTCAGCTTTTGTTATGGCAGAAAATATTTATTTGAGTTTTGTCTTTTATTTGGATTGCTGGTGATATATTCATATTTTTGGCCAGACTTGGACCCTAAACTAAAAGTTTTTGGGAATTGAATTGAACTGAGCACCTAAAATTGGCATCTTTCTGTTCAGTGTTTTATAAATAGGCTTCAGTTACTTGCCCATTAATTCTGGGCTATGTAGTTGATAGTCATCCACTGCTGTGCCTACTTCACCTACTTTTTAGGATTGCTCTTGTCTGTTTGTCAATGTTTTTGACATTATTCTAGCTTTTATATGTTTGCAATGCAATAAATATCAACTTTATGTTACACTTACTTTCAACCAAATTTGAGTTATTCCTGGGATTTTGATGAATATGTGAAGCAGTCAGAATTCCTAACACCAGACTGACACGGCCAAATATTGCAAAGTGCTGATTCTGCCAAAGTCACATCATTATGCATATCTTTTGTCTATTTCTTCTGCACTAGGGACCAAGAAATTTGATCCCAGATGTGTTCAATATGTGTGTTACCCAGTTATGAACAAATGAATGGTTTTCCAGAGCTCCTATTGTATTTTTTTTTTGGCTTTTGTTTGAAGGAAGGTAAATAATATTTTGTAGGGTATCTTCTGTCTAGGAAGGATGATTTATTGCAGAATCATGTTTCTTGAAATTTAGATTATTGCAAGACCCAGCACCATTGTCTAGTTCCTTGTAATTAGTGTGATAGGGCAATTGGTTCAGAACTAAATATATACTTCCAATGGTCCACATTCTTGAATGCTCGGGTACCGAGTGCTGCCAGTTTTAGAAGTGATGAAGTGCTGTGATAGAATTATCGAGAGGTTGTGCGGTGGGGAAAAATATCAAGGACTTGGTATAGGTCATTCGAACTATTTTATTTGGGATCCAATTTCTTGTTTGACTATTGGTGTGTGCTAAAATTGTGGTCTCATTGGTCTCCTTTTCTTTGAATTACTCACTCTAAGAAAAAGTTAAAGAAAAAGTTAGGAAAAGGAAAAAAAAAAGTTAACTCATTCTGCTTTGTTGGAAAGCGACCATTTCTTTCACCAAAGGGAATTTCTGTGGTGCCCTAGGGTGCTGTGACCCTGGGCACTTGGTAGCTATCCAAGTGATGTGGTACTTGGCATGAGAGACACGGTGTATTTCCCATCTCACAGTTGAAGAGAATGCTACAATGTAGCACATCAGTCACTTATTTGCTTTGCTACTGGCTTCACGGAATTATTAATATCTCCTATCAGTTCAATTAATTTATCACATGCTGTTGTTATCTTTTCTGTTTTGCATTTACAATACACGAGTTCACAGCATTAGTCTTCCCCATACCTGATTGAGAATCAAATCCCTTTAACTGATTTGCTCAATCATTGGCATCCACAAAAATTGGGTTCTTTCACCTGGGATGTTTTTCCTTTCTGATTCTCTTTAATGTCATAAATGTTCATAGGATTGTTCTTATGTGTGAGCATGGCTATTGGAGAGACTGATGTATGAGATTTTGTGCGCTTTAGGGGCATCTGCACACCTACAGATTCTGCGACAATGTTTGGACATTCATTCTACATGATGCAATGTTTAAGAATGATGAATCCCAGGACAATGTTGGTCGAGTTAAAATAGTGGCTTGCGATTCAAAGCTGCTGACGCAATGAGCTTTTGCATCACCTGCTTGTATTAGGGGTGGATGGCAGTAAGGAGGCCTAGTCTTTTGTGGATGATTGAACATTAGTTGTATAGCCACCACCCTTTTACAAATGCATGTTGATGAGTTATGTTTGAGGATGATGTTGGATGGTATATCTTTGCTCTTTGTTTAATTTGCTGTCTAGAGAAGGACATCTGTGGATCCATGTAGAATTTAGCCAGAAATCATGGATTCTTTTGTGCCCGGTTTTGGATACAATCATTTCAATGTAAATTATGAACCGAAGCTTTTACAAGATTTCTTTTGTTCAAAAGTTCCTTTTATTTGTTAGAAGAATGGACTCTTAAGCTGATCATGTATTTCTCTGAGTCCAACATAGTGCAAGTGTTCAACTGCTTGGGACCGTGAACATATCTCCTTATTTTCGAGGCAGCTAAAGGAAGTGGTGCTGTCAAACTCCAAGACGGGGGCAGTTGACAAGTGAGCGTATTTGCAAATTTAATCGGTCCTACAAATAAAACAATGTTTAACTTAATTCTATAAATAAATTAAATTAAATTTTTAAAAAATTATTTTAAAGCTCTCTTATTCTCAACATAACACTCAACGAGCGGTGGTGCGTAGTGTTACTAAGTGGCTGGAACTCATAACTAAACAATAACCAAATAAAATAAAAAAAGAATAATTTAATAAATGGGAAAATCAGATTGGACCAAGCCGTCGGGTTTGAAAATGAGAAGCCAGACTTCCGATTCCGTCCAACCCCTAGAATGAAAAAAAGAAGAAGTTATATCCGATCAAAAATCGAGCAGACCTAAGTTAGACCAAAAAAAAAAAAGAAAGGGGTAAAAAATAATAAAAAACCGGCCATAGTCTCGCTTTTCGATTAAAAATGTTCGATTAAAACAATCTATCTCAACTCGTAACTTATTGATTAAAATTAGAATTTAATATGCAATCAAATTTTTTTATAAGTTTTTTCTTTAACAATTTTTAATTTTATCAAAAAAATAAATTTTAAACAAAATATCTCATATTTAAATATTATTTTTAAAAAATTATTAATGAAAGAATGTATAATTATTATTAAATAATTTTTTTTTTCGTGAGATATCTTTTTTACTTTTCTTTTAATCAAAAAATTGGACGAATGCAGAACGGCCGCATAAACCGCCTTTTATACTTATACCTCGAGCCGGCAGGCACCGCCTGTATGTCAGCTCTTACCGTAGATGCCTCTCTCTCACGAAGTCTCAGAAATAAACCTAATTTCCATTTTATAGTTTTATTCGTATAAAAATAAAATACAAACACTTAGCACACACTACAAACCCAAAAAAACGCCAAAGCGACCTCCACCGCGACTCTTCATCCTTGGCTTCGGGGTTTCGCTTTTCTCCTTCTCTAACAATCTCTCACTTCTTTCTTTCCGTACGCCATCCTGCGGATGTTTATGCATCCGTCGCATCTCTCTCTTCCGGCTCGCAGGTCTCTCTCTCTATATATGTGTGTGTGTGTGTGTGAGTATAGATGCATCAACATGTCTGATCTGTTTGTTCCTTGTTGCCCGTGTATTAAAGATGGCGGTTTTCTCTTCTATCTAGGGTTTTGTTTCCGTCCAGTCGCTTCTTTTACTTCATTCTTGATTTTATCCTCTTCTTTGTGTTTCTTTTTTTTTTCTTTTAATTTTTGTTCTAAAAATAGCTTCTTTATTTTTTGGTTGTTATTATAGTAGTTGAAAGTAGAGAAGCGGAGTCAACGCAATGATGTCGATAAGATCGAGCTTGCCATCGAGGTTGCGGCAGCTTTTGTCCGGCGAAAGCATCGTCAGCCCCTCTTTAAAGCTCGACTCTGAGCCCGTGAGTTCCCTTTGCTCCTCCTTTTCTTTTTTCCCCTTTTTTTTTCTTTTGAGAAAAAAATTGAATTTGTTGTTACTTGTTCAATTCATATCCTTTTCTCTTTCCCTAGCTTTGGGCTTTCTTGGATTTTTCAGTTTTCCTTGTGCTGCCAAATTAGCTCTGGGTTAATCTGCTGTTTTTTTTTTTTTTCCGTCTCACTGTTTGCTTGGTGTTAATAGAGATGGATTATAAATTCATGGTAAAGAGGTTCTAATTTTGCAAAATTTTTGTGTAAAATGGGCTTGATACAAGTCAGCCTGTCAAATGGCTACTTCCATTCTTATTATAGTTGGTGCCAATTTAGTTTTAGCCAGTATTTTGAAGTCTGACTGGTTGCCTAAGCATGGAGCATTTATGTTTAATGGGTTGGTTTAGGGCTAACTTACTTCACTGGGTAAAAGCAATTTAATTTTCTTAATTCTTTGTCTTGTTTTCTCAGAATAATATGCAATAAGTATGCATAGATGCGTGACAAGACATATTTACTACACCACCATTAGCATAGTAGTTTGTTTTCTGAAAAGCCATCCCAATAGAATCTGGATTCTTTCCTTATGAAAATTGATTGTACGTGGGGACAATGAGCTAAGTAGCCATTTTGTGGTATCTTGACCAGCATCTTCATTAAAAAAAAAAAAGGAAAAAAAAAAGCAAGAACCTGGAAATTGTCTACTTGAGCGTGTGCTTTAGATTACCTAGTGGTGGATTGCATCCTTAGGCATTACTTATTCCTCTTTGGACATTTTACAATCTAGTGCTGTCTTTGTTGCTAATAATATGTGAATACGTTTTAGCAGTACATTCCTTTTGTCAATTGCAAGCCTACGGTATTTCTTTATAATGTCCAACTCCTATTATTGGGGCTGTGGAACTTAACATGATGCTGGTAGCTCAAGATTTACTTGAAATTTGCAATACATTTTGTTCACCTCATTGTTGAGTTTGGGAATGGACCCAGTTTTTTATAAGGCCAGTGTTCCTTTTCTCTAAAATTGAATTCTGCATTTCACCAACTACTATTGTGCTTCTTTTGCATTGATATCAGTGCAATAGTTCAATTTTAGTGATGTACAATGAAGTGTGCATTTTAAACTCTTTTCTTCTAGTCCATTGGCTCATACCATTTAGCAGTGACTGGCAGTCATCAACAGAAATCTATTTTGGCTACACCTTGTTGAGTGTATTGGGCTGTTAAGGCTCAAGTGCTGCATAACATAGCACCATCACAAGTAAATGAATAATTGATCAGTAATGGCATCAGTATACCATAACAGGAAAAAAAAAAACTCTCTTGCATGCTCTGAAAATGGCTTTTTGCTCATTGATTTAGCCCTGTAATTACCTAGGTCAATTCTTACAATCTCAGTATGCTTTTTGATTAAGTGGTCCAGGATGGAGACCAGACTGTGCTGAATGTTGACAAAGCAGATTTTGAGTCCTAGGAGATTTAAGTTCCTGAATATGTTGCCTAACATGTGTCAAGCATGTGGTTTTATCTATTTGTATGTTTATCATATTTTTGTGGTTTGAGGTGTCCCTCTAAAGCTAGCTACAGGTATATCCACACTTATGGAAGCTTTGAAAGATACTTTTATGCTTTTAGTTAGTATGGATATATATTTTTTTCCTTTCTAAATCCTTTATCTGCAGATCATTCTGACATATACTTTACTTACAGCCTCCTAAAATTAAAGCATTCATTGACAAAGTGATCCAGAGTCCATTGCAAGATATAGCAATTCCCCTTTCTGGCTTTCATTGGGAATACGGCAAGGTGAAACATGCTTTTTCCTGCTTGATGATGTTTTCTTTTCTTCATTTTTCATCTGCTATCTCTTATATGGTGGTCTAATTTCAGGGAAATTTTCATCATTGGAGGCCACTGTTTCTGCATTTTGATACATACTTCAAGACGTATTTATCCAGTAGGAATGACCTTCTTTTGTCAGATAATATATCCGAAGATGATAGTTCATTTCCCAAGCATGCAGTTCTACAAATTTTACGAGTTATGCAAACAATTTTAGAGAATTGTCACAACAAGAGTTCATTTGATGGCTTAGAGGTATGCTTCTAAAGTCTGAAGACTAATGTTCCATTTCTTAGGTGATTGTAGGCTTGTTTTATGTTATTTTAACATATATGCCTTATGAGATGGTATACTTTCCCTCCATGAAGATCTGTAATCCTTGTTCTCCTGACATACTTTCACTGGTTACCTTTCAGCATTTCAAGCTTCTGCTAGGATCCACTGATCCTGAGGTCCTTATAGCTACACTGGAGACTCTTTCAGCACTTGTCAAGATTAACCCCTCTAAGCTGCATGGTAGTGGGAAGTTGATTGGATGTGGATCAGTGAATAGCTGTCTCCTTTCCCTAGCACAGGGATGGGGAAGCAAGGAGGAGGGCTTGGGCTTGTACTCTTGTGTTATAGCTAATGAGAGATCCCAGGAGGGGCTGTGCTTGTTCCCATCTGATGTAGATAGTAGTCATGACAAGTCTCAATGCCGGATGGGTTCATCCCTTTATTTTGAATTGCATCCTCTCAATGACCAAAGTACTCAGGTAAATACTGGGAATTTGAATTCTAGTAGTTTGAGGGTTATAAACATGCCAGATCTGCACTTACGGAAGGAAGATGATCTATTATTGATGAAAGAATGTATTCAGCAGTACAATGTGCCTCCTGACCTTCGGTTTTCGTTGCTGACCAGAATCAGATATGCTTGTGCTTTTCGTTCTCCTAGGCTATGTAGACTGTACAGCAGGATTTGCGTGCTTGCATTTATTGTGCTTGTTCAGTCTGGTGATGCTGGTGAAGAACTGACATCCTTTTTCGCTAATGAGCCTGAGTACACAAATGAGTTAATTAGGATTGTACGGTCAGAAGAAAGTGTTCCTGGAACCATTAGAACTCTTGCAATGCTTGCTTTAGGAGCTCAGTTAGCTGCCTATTCAGCATCCCATGAGAGGGCGCGAATTTTGAGTGGATCAAGTATTAGTTTTGCCGTGGGAAACCGAATGATTCTCTTGAATGTGCTTCAGAGGGCTGTTTTGTCCTTGAAAAACTCCAGTGATCCATCATCTCTTGCCTTTGTTGAAGCACTTCTTGAATTCTATTTGCTCCATATTGTTTCATCCTCAGCTTCAGGGAATAATGTTAGAGGATCAGGAATGGTTCCAACATTTTTACCTCTCTTGGAGGATTCTGATTTTAATCACATGCATCTTGTCTATTTGGCCGTAAAAGCCCTGCAAAAGCTAATGGATTGCAGTAGTTCAGCTGTTCCACTTCTTAGAGAATTGGGCGGAGTAGAGCTTTTGTCTCAGAGGCTACAGACAGAGGTACAGAGGATAGTTGGATTCATTGGAGAGAACAACAATTCAATGGTAATCGGGGAGTCCTCCAGATGTAGTGATGATCATATCTACTCCCAGAAAAGGCTCATAAAGGTTCTCTTGAAGGCATTTGGGTCAGCAACATATGCTTCTTCCAATAATTCTCGATCTCTAAATTCCCATGATAGTTCTTTACCTTCTACTTTGTCACTGATATATAAAAATGCAGAGAAATTTGGAGGTGATATTTATTACTCAGCTGTGACTGTTATGAGTGAAATTATCCACAAAGATCCGACATGTTTTTCTGTTTTGCATGAAGTGGGTCTTCCGGATGCATTTTTATCCTCTGTGATAGCTGGAATACTTCCCTCTTCTAAGGCCCTTACATGTGTTCCAAATGGTCTTGGTGCCATATGTCTTAATGCCAAAGGCTTGGAAGCAGTGAAAGAAACTTCAGCTTTACGGTTTCTGATTGACATCTTCACCAAAAGGCAATATGTGTTAGCAATGAATGATGCCATTGTCCCTTTGGCAAATGCTGTGGAAGAGCTTTTGCGGCATGTATCTTCTCTGAGAGGCACTGGCGTTGATATCATTATAGAAATAATCCACAAAATTGGTTCCATTGGGGACAATAGTTTTGTCGGGTCAGCTGGGAAAGCTAGTGGGAGTTCTGCAATGGAAACAGATTCTGAAGTAAAGGAAACCGAGGGGCATTGCTCTTTAGTTGCTGGAGTTGATTCAGGTGCTGAAGCTGTCAATAATGAGCAGCTTATTCAGCTTTGCATCTTTCATTTGATGGTTCTGCTTCACAGAACAATGGAAAATTCTGAAACATGTCGGTTATTTGTTGAAAAGTCTGGAATTGAGGCACTGCTGAAGCTTTTATTGCAGCCTAGTGTTGTCCAGTCATCCGAAGGGATGTCTATTGCCCTACATAGCACAATGGTTTTCAAGGGCTTTACACAACATCACTCTGGACCTCTGGCACGTGCATTCTGTGTCAGTCTTAGGAATCATCTAAAGAAAGCTTTGGCTGGATTTAACAAAGCACCAGGATCTTTTTTGCTGGATCCTAGGGCAACACCAGATGATGAAATCTTTTCTTCACTTTTTCTTGTTGAGTTCCTTCTGTTTCTTGCTGCCTCAAAAGACAATCGATGGGTAGCTGCATTGCTTGCGGAGTTTGGAAATGATAGTAAAGATGTTCTGGAGGATATTGGACGTTTGCATCGGGAAGTCCTATGGCAGATTGCTTTGATTTTGGATGCCAAAGTTGGAAGGGATGATGAGGATGTTGGTTCTGCCACAGAGTCACGACAGTTGGAATTGAATACAAATGAATCTGAAGAGCAACGATTTGACTCCTTAAGGCAATTTTTTGATCCATTTTTGAGAAGGAGAACATCAGAATGGAGTGTTGAATCCCAGTTCCTGGACCTTATAAGTTTGTACCGTGATATTGGACGTGCAACTGGACTTCAACAGGGATTGAGCACTGATGGTATTTCCAACAGGTTGGGGCCCATGCATCAACCCAATCATCCTGAACCTTCAGATAATACTGATGGCATAACTAGAATGGAATTTGACAAGCAAAGATCCTATTATCGATCTTGCTGTGATGTGGTGAGGTCACTATCTTTTCACATAATGCATTTGTTTCAAGAATTAGGAAAGGCAATGCTGCTTCCTTCTCGTCGGCGTGATGACACTGTAAATGTTTCCCCATCTTCTAGAGTAGTGGCAACTACTATTGCTTCCATTGGTCTGGATCACATGAATTTTAGTGGTCATGGAAGTCCTTCTGGATCAGAGACATCCATATCAACAAAGTGCCGTTACTTTGGCAGGGTCATTGATTTCATTGATGGCATTCTACTGGACAGGCCAGATTCCTGTAATCCAATTCTGTTAAATTGTTTATTTGGGCATGGTGTTATCCATTCAGTTTTGACCACATTCGAAGCCACCAGTCAATTGCTCTTTGCTGTTAACAGAGCCCGTCCTTCCCCCATGGAGACAGATGATGGGAATGGGAAACAGGATGGCAAGGAAGAGACAGATCATCCTTGGATTTATGGTCCCTTGGCAAGATATGGTAAACTGATGGATCACCTAGTGACATCTTCATTTATTCTATCCCCATTTACAAAGCACTTACTCGCACAACCTCTAGCAAATGGAAGTATAACTTTTCCACGGGATTCGGAGATGTTTGTTAAGTTGCTTCAGTCCATGGTGCTTAAGGCTGTGCTTCCTGTTTGGAGTCATCCGCGGTTCACTGATTGCAGTAATGATTTTATCAGCAGAGTGATTTCTGTTATTAAGCACATCTATTCAGGAGTTGAAGTGAAAAATGTCAGTAATAGCACCACCACTCGTATGACTGGCCCTCCTCCTAATGAAACAGCTATTTCAACAATCGTGGAGATGGGGTTTTCCAGGCCTAGGGCTGAAGAAGCTCTGAGGCAAGTTGGCTCAAGTAGTGTGGAATTGGCAATGGAGTGGTTATTCTCCCATCCTGAGGAAATTCAAGAAGAAGATGAGCTTTCTCTTGCCCTTGCCCTCTCTCTTGGGAATTCAGAAGCATATGCAAAGGAAGATGCCACAAATGCAAATTCTCAGCAGGTAGAAGAAGAGATGGTCCAACTTCCACCAGTTGAGGAGCTGCTATCAACATGTGCAAAACTTCTGCAAGTGAAGGAGCCTCTAGCTTTTCCTGTTCGGGATCTTCTTGTGTTGATGTGCTCGCAAAACGATGGTCAGTATAGGTCTAGCATCATATCTTTTATTCTTGACCAAGTGAAAGATCGAAGTGTCATTTCTGACAGCAGAAATAGTACTATGTTATTCGCTCTCTTTCATGTTCTTTCCTTGATTTTCCATGAAGATACAGTGGCTCGGGAAATTGCATCTAAGGGTGGTCTTGTTAAGATTGTGTCAGATTTGCTTTCACAATGGGATTCTGGTTTGACACACAGAGAAAAACTCCAGGTTCCGAAATGGGTAACAACAGCTTTTCTTGCTATTGATCGGCTTCTGCAGGCAGATCAAAAATTGAATTCAGAAATTTTAGAGCAGTTGAAAAAGGATGAAAGTAGTGGTCAGCAAGGATCAGTTAGTATTGATGAGGATAAGAATAATAGATTGCAATCTGCACTGGGACTACCTATAAAACATGTAGATGTAAATGAGCAGAAGAGACTTATTCAGATTGCTTGCAATTGTATCAGGAATCAACTCCCATCTGAAGCAATGCATGCTGTTCTGCAGCTATGTTCCACTCTTACCAGAATCCATTCTGTTGCTATCTGTTTTCTTGAAGCTGAAGGTGTAAGTTCACTCCTTTCTCTGCCAACAAGCAGTCTATTTCCTGGATTTGACACTCTTGCTGCCATTATTATCCGTCATGTCCTTGAAGATCCCCAAACACTACAACAAGCAATGGAATCTGAGATAAAGCACAGCCTTGTAGCTGCTGCTAACAGACATTCAAATGGAAGAGTCAGCCCACGCAACTTTCTTTTGAACTTAAGTTCTGTCATCTCACGGGATCCAGTGATTTTTATGCAGGCTGCACGATCAGTTTGCCAAGTTGAGATGGTAGGTGAAAGGCCTTACATTGTGTTGCTGAAAGATCGTGAGAAAGAAAAAAGCAAAGAGAAAGAAAAAGAAAGGGAGAAAACATCGGAAAAGGAAAAATCATATGCTACTGATGGGAAGGTTGCTTTGGGCAATGTGAACACATCACCGGGGAGTGGGCATGGCAAAGATTCCAACTCCAAGAGTGCTAAAGTTCACCGGAAATCTCCTCAGAGCTTTATAAATGTTGTTGAGCTTCTTTTGGATTTCGTCAGTAGTTTTATACCTCCTGTGAAAGAAACCACAACAGATTTGCTGGATGATGGGCCATCACGGAATGATATGGACATTGATGTCTCTGGAGTCAAGAGAAAAGGAAAAGCCATTGCCACTGTTGCTGAGGAGACTGGAACCAATGATCAGGAAGTTTCTGCTTCACTCGCAAAGGTTGTATTCATCCTGAAGCTTCTGACGGAGATTCTCTTGATGTACTCTTCATCTGTTCAGGTGCTGCTTAGAAGAGATGCTGAACTTAGCAGCTGCAGGGGTCCTCAAAGGGGTCCTACCAGTTTTTGTACTGGAGGCATATTTCACCACATTCTTCAGTGGTTCATACCATATTCACAGAATTTGAAGGAAAAGAAAGTAGAGTGTGACTGGAGGCATAGACTGGCAAGTAGGGCTAGTCAATGTTTGGTGGCATCTTGTGTCCGTTCAGCTGAGGCAAGAAGGAGAATATTCACAGAGATCAGTTGTATTTTCAGTGAGTTTGTCAATTCTTGCCATGGTTTTAGGCCACCAACCAATGACATACAGGCATATGTTGATCTGCTTAATGATGTACTGGCTGCTCGTGGCCCTACTGGTTCATATATCTCTCCAGAAGCTTCTGCCACTTTCATAGATGTTGGCTTGGTTAAATCCTTGACTCAAACTCTTCAAGTGCTTGATCTGGACCATGCCAACTCATCAAAAATTGTAACTGGGCTCATTAGAGCTCTTGAATTGGTGACCAAAGAACATGTTACTTCTGTTGATTCTAGTGCAGGAAAGAGTGAGAATTCAACAAAACCTCCTGCTCAGAGCCAAGCTGAAGAAGCAGGCAATGTTGACAGATCACTGTCCACAGAAATGGCATCCCAATCCAATCAAAATTTGGTGCCAGCCAGCCTTTCTGAGTCATTTAATGCTGCACAAAGCTATGTTCAATCTGAAGCTGTCACTGAAGAGATGGAGCATGACCAGGACCTTGATGGAAGTTTTGACCCTACTACTGAGGATGACCACATGCAGGAAACTCCTGAGGATATGAGGGGTCTTGAAAATGGCATTGGTACTGTTGGAATACAATTTGAAATCCAACACCATGAACAAGGAACTCTTGACGAGGATGATGAAGAAGATGAGGAGATGTCTGGGGATGATGGGGATGAAGCAGATGATGATGACGAAGATGATGATGAGGGGCACAATGAGCTGGAAGAGGATGTAGTCCATCATTTACCACATCCTGACACAGATCAAGATGACCATGATATTGAGGATGATGAGTTCGATGAGGAAGTCTTGGAGGAAGACGATGAAGATGAGGAAGATGAGGACGGAGTTATTCTTAGGCTGGAAGAGGGCATCAATGGGATAAATGTTTTTGATCGTATAGAGTTTTTTGGTAGAGATCATGGCTTTCCTAGTGAAACTCTTCATTTAATGCCAGTTGAAGTTTTTGGTTCTAGACGCCAAGGACGAACTACATCAATCTACAATCTTCTTGGCAGGAGTGGTGACATTACTGCTCCCTCTAACCACCCCCTTTTGGTAGGACCTTCCTCACAGCATACTGCCCCTCCAAGACAAGCAGGTGAGCTGTTCTACTGATAGGTGCTCTGTAGTTTTTGCTTCTTTTTATTTAAGTTCTTTTGTATGACTGGTGATCTTTTACTTGTAAGTGGAGTTGTACATCAACTTGAGCAAATCTTGCTCTTAGTCTTAGTATCTGGATAATTATTCAACGTATGGTCTTTTCAGATAGGAATTTGGAGAACACCTCATCGCAGTTGGATACTATTTTCCGGTCCTTGAGAAATAGGCGCCATGGGCACCGACTGAATTTGTGGATTGATGATAACCAGCCAAGTGGCGGATCTAATGCATCTTTACCCCAAGGACTGGAGGAGTTGCTCATTTCTCTGTTGAGGCGGCCAACATCTGATAAATCTTCTGATCAGAACAAATCAGCAGTAGAACCTAAAAATAATGATGAGGTTAGCCAGTCGCAGGAACCAGAAGCTGGTGCACATGATGATGTTCCTGTTGGAAACAATGTGAATCATGAGAGTGGCAATGCGCCTCCTCCTACATTGGCAAATGATGTTTCTGGAAACACTGAAAGGGACAGATCAGTTGCTGGTGATTCTCACTCACATTCTGTTGAAATGCAGTTTGAACAGAATGACTCGGTTGTCCGTGATGTTGAAGCAGTGAGCCAAGAAAGCAGTGGAAGTGGAGCAACATTAGGAGAAAGCCTTCGGAGCCTAGATGTTGAAATTGGAAGTGCTGATGGGCATGATGATGGTGGAGAGAGGCAAGGTTCAGCAGATAGGATGCCTTTGGATCCACAAGCAACAAGGATAAGAAGAGTGAATGCATCTGTGAGTGGAAGGGAAGCATCACTCCATAGTGTCACTGAAGTTTCAGAAAATTCCAGCCGGGAAGCAGAGCAGGATGGTCCTGCCATGGAGCAGCAAATTGGTGGTGATGCCAGTTCTGGATCAATTGATCCTGCATTCTTGGATGCCCTTCCTGCAGAATTGCGTGCCGAAGTTCTCTCTGCTCAGCAGGGTCAAGTGGCGCAACCTTCAAATTCTGCACCACAAAATACGGGAGATATTGACCCCGAGTTTCTTGCAGCACTTCCTCCAGATATCCGGGCCGAAGTTTTGGTACAGCAGCAAGCACAAAGGCTTCAACAATCTCATGAACTTGAAGGCCAGCCTGTGGAAATGGATACAGTCTCCATCATTGCAACATTTCCTTCTGATCTCCGTGAAGAGGTAGATTCTTTCTAGTACTTGCTTGATTGTGGAGTATTAAGACAACTAATTATTGCCATCTTCAGGTCCTCCTCACGTCATCTGATGCCATTCTTGCCAATCTCACCCCTGCTTTAGTTGCGGAGGCAAATATGTTGCGTGAAAGATTTGCCCATCGCTATCATAATCCTGCACTCTTTGGTATGTACCCTAGAAGTCGCCGGGGTGAGCCCTCTCGACGGGGTGAAGGTATTGGATTGACTCTGGAGAGAGCTGGTACTGTGTCACGGAGGTCAGTTACTGCTAAGCTTGTTGAAGCTGATGGTGCTCCTTTAGTTGGGACTGAATCTCTACAAGCGATGATTCGGGTGCTTTGCATAGTTCAGGTACTCATTTAGTTACACAAATGTTCTCGTGATACATGCTATCCTTTTTCTAATCAATTTGTTGTTTGATCTGATCTTTCAGCCACTGTATAAGGGTTCATTTCAGAGGCTCCTTCTGAATTTGTGTGCTCATGGTGAAACCAGAACTGCTTTGGTAAAAATACTAATGGACTTGCTGATGCTTGATACAAGAAGGCCTATCAATAATCTAAATGCTTCTGAACCATCTTATCGGCTCTATACTTGTCATGGAAATGTGATGTACTCTCGTCCACAATCCTTTGAAGGTAAAATATTTTATTTGAATTATTATTCTGTCAGATGATCTATTAGTTGCTAGTTCAAGAATGGTGGACCCTGGTTTCTAAGTTCCTTCTGAGTTGGGCATGTTTAGCATGAATTTATTAATGGTTTCTTAGTTACTTCTGAGTTGGGTATGTTTAACATGAATTTGATGAATTAGAAGAACATGGTTACCAACGAAAATGGCAGATTATATGTCAGAGTGCTGACAGCATATTAATTCAAAGTGAAAATTGGTATAACATTGTTGTGCCCAAATCATACCGTTAATGGAACTCCATGAAGATGTTTTAATGCTGGAATCTTTGCATTCACGTTTATATGGTACATCAATCTAATCTTGTCGGGGTATATTTAGTTCTAGCTGCAATATTGATTGAAATTGCTTATATTCGTTGCTAGCTTTGATCTCCAGTCAAAGTGAAATTGTTTATTTCATTTTGGCTAATGTATTTTTTAGCACTATATAGGAGTTTGTGGCTTATGGTAAGTGGTTTACTTTGCAGGGGTTCCACCCTTGGTCTCTCGGCGTATACTTGAGACCCTGACATACTTGGCACGAAATCATCTTCATGTAGCAAAGGTTTTACTTCAGTTTAGGTTGCCACTTCCTGCACCATTGGAGCAGTCATACACTGGAACTGGCAAGGCTGCAATGCTTATTGAAGAGAATGAAATTGATAGACAGCAGCATAAAGAGGGATATGTATCAGTTGCCTTGCTTTTGGGCCTCTTGAGCCAACCTCTTTACTTGAGGAGCATAGCACATCTCGAACAGGTGATGTTTGCATAAGATGATACTTTCGTTCATTAAGTATATTAGCATGACCATGGGGCTGCAGTGGGGATGTTCTGATTCTCACATCTGGTTCCTCTTGCAGCTTCTCAATTTATTGGAGGTTATCATTGACAGTGTTGAAAGAAAGTCAAGCTTCACAGAAAAATCAGGAAATGCTATGACTGCTCATCACATTTCCACCTCAGGTGCTGACATTAGTGGGGAAGCCGGTGCAGCTTCTTTGGTAAATGTGGGTTCATCATCCAGTGGTGTTGATTCCTCCAAACCGACATCTTCTGGTGCTAGTGAATATGATGCTCAAAATATACTCCTTAACCTTCCGGAAGCAGAACTTCACCTTCTGTGTTCATTGCTTGCTCGAGAAGGGTATGATTAAGCTTCAGACCTACAGCCATACGATTTAACATTCTAGTATTCTGTTTCTCATGTTAATCTGTAATAATTAAATGCTTGGCAATATTCCTGTGGTTATACTTACCATATGTCATGCGTGGACCTCCACTGTTCTGGTCAGTTCTGGACCCCTTTTCATACTGGTTGAGGGGCCTCATTTTACTGAGGATGGTTTCATACACTTGGCAACAGAGATATTGTTGATGCTTTCTCTTGTTTTTCTTTTTTTTTTTGTGACCAGGAAGAATATTTACCTCCCAAGTACCTTTTAACAATGTGTTGTCATCTGTTCTTAGGAATACAATCATTTAGGATTTAGGGATTATTTGCTTCAATACTTGTTCTAACATGATTGTCTTCTGCTCTCAGTCTGTCAGATAATGCTTATACTCTCGTGGCAGAGGTAATGAAGAAGTTGGTGGCCATTGCTCCTACTCATTGTCAATTTTTTATTAACAAGCTAGCAGATTCTGTGCAAAGCTTGACCAAGTCTGCTATGCAAGAACTGCATGTATTTGGAGAAGAAGTTAAAGCACTCCTAAGCACATCATCCTCCGATGGTGCTGCAATTTTAAGGGTTTTGCAGGCATTGAGCTCTCTTGTCACGCCACTGATTGAGAAAGAGAAAGGCCAGCAAATTCTTCCAGAAAATGAGCATACTGCTGCTCTTTCTCAGGTATCTGACATCAATGCAGCTTTAGAGCCCCTGTGGATGGAACTTAGCACTTGCATAAGCAAAATAGAGAGCTATTCAGATGCTACACCTGATTTGCTTCTTCCCACAAGAGCTTCTACCTCTAAACCGTCTGGAGTAATGCCTCCTCTTCCTGTGGGCTCTCAGAACATCTTGCCATATATTGAGTCATTCTTTGTGATGTGTGAGAAGATACATCACGCACAGGCAGGTATCATTCATGAGTATGGTAATGCGGTACCTGAAGTTGAAGATGCAAGCACTTCGAATGGACAGCAGAAAACCTCAGGCCCTGTCTCAAAGTCTGATGAGAAACACATTGCTTTTGTGAAGTTCTCAGAGAAACACAGGAAACTGCTTAATGCTTTTATCCGTCAGAATCCTGGTTTGCTTGAGAAGTCCTTCTCACTTATGCTGAAAGTTCCGCGCTTTGTTGATTTTGATAACAAGCGTGCTCACTTCAGATCAAAAATTAAGCATCATCACGATCATCTTCACAGTCCTTTGAGAATTTCTGTGAGAAGAGCCTACATACTAGAAGATTCATATAATCAACTTCGCATGCGATCAACTCAGGAGTTGAAAGGACGATTGACTGTTCACTTTCAAGGAGAAGAAGGTATTGATGCTGGCGGACTTACCAGGGAATGGTATCAGTTGTTGTCCAGAGTTATTTTTGACAAGGGAGCGCTTCTTTTCACAACGGTGGGGAATGAATCAACATTTCAGCCTAATCCCAACTCTGTTTACCAAACAGAACATCTGTCATACTTCAAGTTTGTTGGCCGAGTTGTGAGTGCTGTTTTAAATGCTCTCTCTCTCTCTCAGACACACACATACACACACACAGCAGACATTGTAGTCATTGGATTAGATGTTGATTAGATTCTTTGTCTTTATCCTTAACTATATTTTTCAGGTTGGAAAAGCGCTTTTTGATGGGCAACTCTTGGATGTCCATTTTACTCGATCTTTCTACAAGCATATTTTGGGAGTTAAAGTTACATATCATGACATTGAGGCTATTGATCCTGATTACTTTAAAAATCTGAAATGGATGCTTGAGGTACCATCCATATCACCTTTTTTGTAGACCTACCCCCTCCCTGCTTATTCCTACAGTTCCAGGGGCCCAGGCCACTTACTTATTATGCCTTTGCTTTGCCAGAACGATATAAGTGATGTTTTGGACCTTACCTTTAGTATTGATGCTGACGAGGAGAAGCTTATACTCTATGAAAGGACCGAAGTAATAATTTTCCCTAATACCTTTGTGATTTGAGTTTCCTTCAACAGTCTCTTTTACAATTCAGTTTGGACCAAATATGTTGCAGGTAACTGACTATGAACTGATCCCTGGTGGACGTAATATGAAAGTCACTGAGGAGAATAAGCACCAATATGTCGATTTGGTTGCTAAGCATCGGTTGACTACCGCAATTCGTCCTCAAATTAATGCTTTCCTGGAAGGATTCAATGAATTAATTCCCGGGGAATTGATATCCATTTTCAATGACAAGGAATTCGAATTATTGATAAGTGGGCTTCCTGATATTGATTGTAAGTTTCTTTTACTGCCTTATCTGCTTAATTCCCCCCTCCCTCCTTCTCTATCCTAAAACAGCCTAATCCAAAAGCTTTTCCAATATATAAACAAGGCATTAAAAACTTGTTCTACATCAATTTCTTTCAGTGGATGACCTGAGGGCCAATACTGAGTACTCGGGTTACAGTGCTGCATCCCCCATCATACAATGGTTTTGGGAGGTTGTTCAAGGGTTCAGCAAGGAGGATAAGGCTCGCCTTCTACAGTTTGTGACAGGCACCTCCAAGGTACATTTTATATGGGCTTTTCAATTTATTTATGGTTATTTCTTGCATGCTGTTTTCCTTCTCTATTGGATTTCACGGTTATGATAAACCTCCATTGCTAGGTGGGCATTTTTAAAATGAGTGGTTTTGCACAACTCAACAAATAAAATAGAGCCAAGAGAACTAACCATCAACATGGCAAACTGTTGACAAAAAAGTGAAATAGTGCTTATATAAGCAATTTCTCTGAAACACAAAATGATGGCATATCACGTACATTTCTGCTTATAGGAGATTCTGAGGATTTTCCTACCCATCGCTAAGTCTTTTTTTTTTTTTCAATATTGCTTGAAAACTGGTTTTCTAGAATATTGAATGTTTCTTGTAATCCTTGCTAAACCTCTTGATGGCATATCACAGCGTTGATCTGTTTTGGAAGCTGATTCTTTTGTGGGGATATTTTCATTGTACTGCAGTTAATTTACTAAATTAGTGCAAATAGTTGTTCACTTACTCCTTTACCCGTTGCAACTTTCCAATTGAATGGCTAAATCTGGAGTGACTTGAGGGCCGATCTTCTAATATGTGCAGGTGCCTTTAGAAGGTTTTAGTGCACTTCAGGGAATCTCGGGTTCACAGAAGTTTCAGATACACAAGGCATATGGGAGCCCTGATCACTTGCCTTCTGCCCATACTTGGTAATCTTGTATTCTAACCACTTACCTGTTTTTTATAATTAATTTTCACTGTCTCGTTGTGGTCCCTTTCTTTCTTGTTTTTTTCTCTACAATTGTGATTATGTTGGAATCATGTGAAATTAACCTTCAATCAACTGATCTTTATATATATATATATATATATAAATTTATTTATTTATTTATTTTTTTTTATTTTTTTTTTTAACCAGCTTCAATCAGTTGGATTTACCCGAGTATCCTTCAAGACAACATTTGGAGGAAAGGTTACTACTCGCCATTCATGAAGCCAATGAAGGGTTTGGATTTGGTTAGTCTCACAGGGGAGATGTAGAGTAGTCATGTAGATAATATTAAGTACACATGTCACAGGCAATCACGAGAAAGAATTATGTAAAGAGAGTTGGCTATGAAATATACTTAGTTTCTAAATGTTGATATGCTGTACAGTCCTACACTGGCTATGGAAATGGCTTCGGCAGATTTTATATGTGCCAATCTGTGCCGTTTACCATGATTCCTCCTGCCATACCCTCTGCATCTCCTCTAATTTTTTCGTTTTCCCAGCTTCTGATTATAAGCGGTTATTCTGTTTCTGCCTCGATGTGGCGACCTCATCAAGGATGAAAATTGAACATATAGAATTGAAAATGCTTGTTGCCTGGGTATAAAAGAAGCGCTAGTTGAACATATAGAACCTTCGAAAGTGGAATGGCTCTTTTGTTTTTCACTTCTCTTTTTGCCTCCTTTCAAATATTGCTTGGGCCTAGGGGTAATTAATACTGCCTTGTTTGTCTGCTCCCATCATTGAGCTTGCACGATCCTGCCTTGGTAGGGGCAAGGGAGGGGATTTGGATGGATTAGAATCTTGTAATATGCGTTCGGGCAAGAAGAATTAAATTGAAAGGCCGAAAAAGGAAAGAGACTCGTGTATCAGAATCTTGCAGCCACTAACAAATTAAATTTTACGGGACAACAGCAGTTTTGTGTAAGCCAAGGCCAAAATGAAGTGGAATATAGTTGAAGGGCTTATGCACGTCCGGACTCGGAACTGGCTCATTCCACCTTAACCAATTCTTCAATTTCTTATGACTCCCGATGATCCCTATGACCTGATCTTTACCGAATCTGTTGGTGCTGGAATGCGTCTTTAGAGCAGTACCGGCTCGTTTTGCACTTCTTGTAATCCTTGCTAAACCTCTGGATGGATCAAGATGCCTAGCCTTACCTGATTCAGCTGACCAAATATTCTTCTCAAGCAAAGGAGTTGATAACAGGAAATTATTTTCTGCCCCTTTGATCTGGATGTCTCTTTTTCTCCTTATCTCGCGCAGAGAGTCGGTTCCCTCGAGCAAAATAGATCCTTGGTTCATTCGGTTACTGGAGTTCAGGCTCCTGCGAGGATCAACAACATTGCACATAGTTTCTGGTCTCGATGCAGCTCTTCCAAGTGGGGTGACACCTAACTTTTCAGCAGACTGTAGTTTTGGCATACATTCCAGCTGTGTTTCATACCCTGTCAACTTTTCTTCAAGAACTCTGACGTGCCATCAACCATAAAGAATATGTACTTACCATCATTTTCTGCTTTTGAAGCTCACCCGCATCAATGTGCTTCTTTGCGAGACCTAGCTCAACCCCTCAAATGCATGTTGCAAAGTTTAAAGAACTAATCACTTAAGTCATGGTCAGAAGGGCTGATTTGAACAAGCATCAAGGATTTTGAATCGCCCCCTACAGCATTGAAGACAAAGGATAAGATTAGGTTGTCTACCTTCTATATAAATAGAGTGCCCTGAAGAACTGAGCAGAGCTTCAGAAAGTATATGTTTGACATTTGAAATGCTTTGGAAATGATAGAAATGAGTCCATCTAATTTACAGTAGAACGAACATCTGTTGTACTATATGTAATTGATATCCAAGCTTTTAATTGGTAGTCTATGATGGCACCATTTTATACACTGATGGCCATCATTTTAAATGATTCTACTCTAGGGATAAAATTTATGTCAGCAGCAACCTATGGGAGAAAAAAAACTACAATTTATGTGCCCATGCAGCTAAGCCCTTTTGCAGATATAGATTTCCAAGGAAACATTCTTTTGTGGAGCTACTAACCCCATGCATCCTGAAGCAAATGTGTAAGCTTTAAGTTCCTGTGAAAAGCCAATTGAAGAAGTCATAACCCTATATTAGGCAAATCATGTTTGAACATTTCAGATGAGTCAAAACAAACCTGTATGGAATGTGACTGCTTTTAGTTGCCAATGCAGAAATGACATCAGCAAGAGCTGCAAGTGATCTATTAATGTTCTGAGCTTCCTTGAGCCTTCCCCCTTGCACCTCAGTTTTTCCTAGCCTCTCACTGCCAGATCCACAAGCCATAGCTTGTTTTTGGTCCCCTCACCATTCACCAAATTCTTTGCTTTAACCAAGGTGCAGATCATGCTAAGCTCAATGGAAATAGACATAAGTCAACAAATGCATAACTTTTTATCTTTTTTTTAAATCCTTTTTCTCTTAGCAAGTATTGACGGCAGAGAAATAATAATAAACATGGAGAATATGTTATCATAAAGATCAAAATCAGCACAGAATGCATCTGGGCCAGCAGTACAATCAAGTTTTAATGGGACCAACCAATGGGACCGGCTACTATGATCATTCACATCATTTGATCCTACAGCCCTCACTTGGCTTCCAGCCTGCAAAACGTCCCAGACCTTGTTAATGTTCTCAACTCTGGCTTCAACTACCCCTGGCACTTGATGAATGCCTTCAGATGCTTTATTTCCAACCTAAAATCCAATATTTAGTAAGATGAATCAGCTAAAATTGACAGATGTAGTAGCATGAATAACTGTAAAAAAATGCAGGTTTTTGAATAAAAATATGGAATGTGCGGGATATAGATTTCACCACTTTGCTGTTGGTGATAAGGCAAGCAAATCTCTGATCTGCTCGTTATAATTTTCAAGCACACTGACAAAGATATTTCGTCCCCAATTTGAGACAATTTTTGCAAGGTCCGATAATTGACTCCTCTGTTTTCCTTTGTACCCTCCATGGTAAAAGTCTTTCCTGTGCCAGTTTGCCCATATGCAAATATGCAGACATTGTAACCATCTAATACTGAGGCTATCATAGGAGAAGCATCCTTGAAGACATCAACTGTATCATTTAGAAAATTTCTAGTCAAACCTTGATGAGTAAATATGCTGGAGACATAAGACACACTTTTAACTAGCTGTTGTCGAAAATAAATCTACAACTCACTTGTAAGTGGAAAGAAATTTCTTTAAACCTAATTATTGGCCCTAAAAGGCTTATCATTGAATTCCTTCTTAGCCTCATGGGGATCTGTCTTGTTTAGGAGATAAAGATTAACTAGGACAAGATTTTTTGAAGAAAATATTATCTGAAAGACCTTTGCAAGCCTAAATTTTCTGGTGCTTACCTTGATCATCCTTTGGTGTATACACACAATCAAATTTGAAAAATTTTTTATTGGAGCTGTCTGTGAGTATTCCGAGATCTCCATCCTCAGCAGCATTAAAATCTAGCAACATTTATGCCCAGCTGATTCCTCCTCTTTAGTCAATGGTCGGCATCTACACAACACCCTTATGTTCCCTGAAATACAAGTTAGATAAAGAAGCTTAAGTTGGTCAATCCGATTGTCACTAACAGTAACAAGTAATAAAACATAAAATGCACCTTTTTTTCCCTGCAATTGGTTATAAAGCTTCCTCCTCTTCACTTGCTCCTCATTAAACTTCAACTTGAGATCACCATAGCAAGCGACTAGATTTCAAATAAATAATAAACAATAAGATGAAAAATATGAAAGATTTTGATGTCTGATTAACTTGACTGTAGATACAAAGTTACATAATGCTTTAACCGCAAATATCATGTTACTCAGTTGTGGGATTGAACTGGCACATTCATGTGCTTCACAGAGAGACGAGGATGTTCTGTCTTCATCATCCATAAATGAATTAACGGATATTACATCAAATTTTATGAAAATTACAAATGGAGCATGCATTTATAAAAGTTTTTCAAATTCCCTATGCGAAGAATTACCTTTAGTTTCTTCTCTAACTCATTGATGGCTGCAGCCCACAGTCTCCTGTCGCGTTCATATTGACTAGAAATGTCTCTCAGTTTTGCTGTTTGCTTTTCCACAGCTTGATCTAAATAATGGTTATGCATGATTAGCTTTATTACACTCCGATAAATTTGGGATTGAGTGGAGTTGAGTAAGTTGGCCTCAAGTAACAATTTGCAGATCTAATTCAGTTACCTTATCTAAACGTATATTTTGAAAGAAACTGTTGTCGAGTTCCATCCTCAGCTTCTCTGGCTGCTGATTAGCAGCTGTTAGTGACATCCAGGCCTCATAGCATTCGTCTGCCTTGATCTGGCATTGAGATGTCAACTCTTCTATCTTTTTCTCGTACTTCAGTAACGACTTCGTCCTCATAGTTTTGTTCTGCAAGCCACAAACTTTCAGAAGCCACTTTGGCTAAGAATCAAAAGTTTCAGAGTCCTAACCTCTGGCACAAAACGCATATGACCTGACCCCACAACATTTTTATTTCGGCAGCACAACACTTACATACAAGATATTCCTTTTTCACCTGGGATGCTAAATTCCATTCGTAAGATAAAACATATGAGTCTCAAGTATAGTTAGGGAGATTTGCCTAGTAATGTAACAAATCAAGACTGGAAAAGATAATTTCACCAGTCCTTCCAGCTGCCTGCTTTATGCAAATGCCACTGACCATTGGAGTTCCTACAACCCCTTCAAACAGCATCGCAATTATCCCATCTTTTCCAACTTCAATTCCCACATCCACCACCTGCAAAGGCTTGTTGGCTCCAACAATGGAATAAATATCAAGCTCACATAGAACCTGCCATTTAAGTAAACCAATACAAAATAAACAAACTATAAAAACACATTAAATCAAACTTTATCCAGATGACAGGAGAACCAACATAGATCAACAAACAAGTCCAATTACCATCTCTTCCTGAATGAAAACATTAGAGACTCGCATTCCTTTAGGACCATTAGTGTCTACTATCTCAGCAAAATGGAGATTAACCAAATATTCTCCCGGGGACAAGCTGCTGAACCGGTAACATAAGTTACCAAACCGCACCCTTTTGATAAATGAAAGACATGTCACCCCCCGTCAGTTAAATTTTCTTCGGTCCTTAAGACATCCCCTCCTTGGAAACACCTGTCTGCATCAACTTGAATTTCCACCGTTTCCACTTGCTCTACAGCCTGCCCGCCTCCAACATTTAGGAATATCACCGGCTTCTCTGTTTCAAGAAATCCATTAGTGTAACAATTGGCGTCTGACTTAATTTCAGAGTAATCCAGTCGTGGTCTTGATCAAGAAAGAAACGATATCTTATGCAGTTCTTGAAAACCATTATTGCCTAGATCTATAGAACGCCAATGAGAAACTGTGCATAAACAACGTCTGAGTTAGAAGAAGAAATTGAAACCTGTGCAATGAGTAGCGATAGAACCGGAATGGATGAGCCTTAAGCCGGAAACGCACAGAACAGAATCCATGGAATAATCTTCCCCATCAACGGAGAGCTCAGCGTCCATGCTTTCTTTTTCTTTTTTCTTTTTTTTTTCCTTTTTTTTGGGGGGGGCTTTGTCTTGCAAATCTTGGGAGCTAAAAGTAAGGTTTAAAATTTGAAATTAAAAAGGACCGTTAAGTTCTTTTGTTTGAATTTATGCTAAGGCTTCAGGCCAATTGGTTAGGACCCTTTTCCTCTACTTTCTTATTGTTTCCCCTATTTGAGAGTTAAAAAATAATAATTTAAAAAAAAAAAAAAACACGGATATTCAAATCTTTCGAAATTTAATTTGCCAATTTTTGTGTTTTTTTTTCCTTCTTTTTTAGCAGTTAATTTGCCGATTCTTTTGAACATAACAAATTAAAAACACATCTAGATAATTTTTGTTTTGCAAATCCAAGTACTGAATTTGGCTTCTCACATAAAATTATAAAATAAAAAAAAAAATTGCATTCTTAAAGGGCAAGTACACGCAGTCCTTCAGTTCATTTTCCGGGGGGTTTGAGTGCCTCCATCATGCTGTAAGAGAAAGATCATTGGGAGACTGGAACAATCCTTGGTCCTGAATGTGCTGCAACATCGACTTGATAGAGACTGGGAGGGAATGTTCCGTGTCTCTTAACGTTTCTGATTCTAGGTCCGATGCTCAGATCCAAAAAGGATAATTATCAAAAATGGCAAATAATGTAATTGGGGAAGTAGATCAATCTAAAGCGATCTAATTGAAAACCTGGCTTGTGGGCAGATAAGGTGCTCGCGTTGCTTCTACCCAGCCAACAGAGTTAATTTGCCAAGAACTATTCAACAAAAAGCCTGAGTTACTTGGTAAAATTTTGAATATATATAAAATCTCACTTAAGAATGGAGGCAAGCCTTTGTCATAATTGAGCTTTTATCACTTGGAAGGGGGGCTTCGGAGACCTTGAAGCACTGATGCAGCATGTCTATGTAGACCTGGCACTTGCTGGTCTCAAATCCTTTGTTGTTCAAGCCCTACATATTAGAGAAATAGCGGCAGAAATCTGTACAACAAAATCCTGTGACGAACATCACTACAGCATCATCATCATTGTGGTTTGCGTATGGTACCAAATTATCAGAACTTGACAGCTTCGACGCAACGATAATAGAGAACCAACTGCAACATCAACTCGAGGACCCTTAATAGAATCCGCTACCACGGGCCACAGCACTTCCAATTCCCATGGCCAAGCAAGCATTTGGACGCTTCGAACGTGCTTAATTCAGATTCCATTAGCTCCCTAATCAGTTTCACCATTGTACAGAATGAAGAGTAACGAACCCGCCATGCCAAAAACGTCCCCGATGCAGAGCCACCGCTACTTTGAACAGGAGCTGGACGAGGAGTGCGGGGAGCTAATCCATTTGGGCATCAAATGTTTCGGTTAAAACACCAGTAACAACAACAATGAATTGTGGGGCTATGCGAATTGTTAACACAAATTTGAGTAATAATCTAATGACGGCTAAGACTATAGAATGCACAAAACATATGAAATTACCATGCCACCCACCATATCATTCCGAAATTATCATCCTACAAAAAATGTTAGCAGCTGAATATTCCAAAAATGAAAAATCATCGGATCATACATCTTTACCTGGCTGGCTGAGGATGATTGTGAAACGGACACTGGGAAGCAGATGGGCGACTTCCTTGTAAGTTAAAATTGCATGTCAATTACCGTCTCATCAACAGATAATTAGACTCATTATAGGCACCCAAACATAAGCACAGACGCCCACCAGACGTGTGACCCTGTTAATTGCACCAACGAATCATCATGAAATGACTATATATATCGTTCCAAAGTTAGCATCCTACTGACGTGTTGGCAGCAGAATATTGCAAAATGCAAAATCATCAAATCGTACATTAGTCCTGAGATTCAAGGCTTTTACGTGGCCGGGGACGATTGCGCGGCGGAGTGCGCGGCGAAGCGGATGGGCGGCCTCCTGTAAAGTGAAAAAAATTGCTTGTCAATTACCGCTATATTAACCATTTCGAGAAATAATCAAACTAACGATTGACACCAAAATGCCAGCCAAAAACGTTATTATTTTAGTTGCAACGACGGACCTTTGTACACGAAAGCTTGTCTTAATTATTTCGACAACTATTTCAAATAATCTGATTCCCTAATTCTGTAAAATAAGAGGTTTTATTTTATCAAAAACATAAATTATATTAAATATTTTAATTTATAATTTATTAAATACAATATTAATTATTTATAAAATATATTTTCTTAAAATTTTAAACAAAATATTAATTATAATATAAAATAATACAATAATTTTTTTAAATTGCATATACAAAAAGAGTATCTAATATACATTTAATTGTTATGTCTATATCTGAATTGAAATCATGCGTCAAATTTATACTCGTGTCATAGGTTATAAGTTATTCGCTTTATCTTTTTACAGTAACAGTACGTCCTAAGTTACTAACGGCTATATGACCAACCAACGGCTACTTCCTCTACTCTAATTCTTTTTGGCTTTATTTCGGCGAACAAATCTTGGAAGGCAAATTATTTCTATACATCGTATGAGATAAATGAATTTTTTTCGTAAAACATCTATAACCTTCAATCAAACGACCAAAAGATAATTTTAGGGAAAAAAAAAGCGACAGAGAGAAAAAAGAAAAGAGAACCTTTCAATTCAGGGACATCCCGTAATTCAGGGTCTTGTAGAAATGAGGTTATTTTTAAAGAAGGTATGGATTTCTTTCAGCTTCTAACGAGCTTGATTTCTTTCAGAAAGACCAATGTCATGTGGCCAATTTATATTCAGCCCATTCAACAAATAAGAATGTACAAACTTAAATCAAAACGATTTTTTGTAAGTTGTTAGTAATATTCAGCTTCTTTTTACTATTAAATGCATCATTAAAAGGTTTTTAAAAAGTATAAAAATATCTACATCCAAAAAGACACTTACTCAAATTTTTAAAAAGAAAATTATATTTATTTGTTTTAAAATATTTTTATAAATATTTTATATATTTAAATTACAATTATATATTAAAAATATTAAATTATTATAAATAAATTACTCTTTTTAATTATAAATAATTTTAATAATCACTCAATACAATTTATTTACAAAATTATCTCATATTCTCTAATTTTCAACACTCAACTTTTTCCTACTTATTTTTTCCGTTTTCACTGATTCTTTTAAACTCTTTCCGTTGCAAATTGATGGTTTGGGTGACGATAGCCAGACATCAGACCTTAATATTCCGCAAAGCAACCTAAATCTAGCTATAATTTAACTTTCCTAAGTCTGTCGCTAGGCAATGACCATTGGGCAAGAACCAGCAAACGACTACAATGTCACGAGGGCAAAAGGTATAAATACACTGGGACACCTCTAAACAGCCGATGGCAACAAAATCGAGGTAAAGATTCTAACATCTACAAAATCTTTAAACACTTGTAGAGACAACTGAATCCACAAGTCAGTATGCAAACAGGTGTTTAAAAAGAGCATCCCAGTGGGAGGTCTAGGGCAGATGCAGACATATCCAGAGGAAACTAATTCTTACTAGCATGGTTTCTAGGCAATAAATCCGAGTCCAGAATCGTTTGTCAGCACATTTCCTTTATCACCATCTTGAAGAAACAGCCAGGCTGCTTTTGAATCCATTTGGCCTATATGAGAACTGGGATATTCTCAATGACGCCTCTGCAAATCATTTTAAAAAGTCAACTGCTGAATTCATACAAATAAACATCTAATTTTTCTAGCATAATATGTGTACAACAGATAAAAGGACATTAAAAATATCAGCATGAAACAGACAAATGCCACCGATGCTAGAAAGGCCTGAAGCATCCAAAAGTTGTTGATGTTTAATGGTTCCAAATATCCTCTAGCAGGAATGATACCATCTTAAGGTGCAGCTCCACATATGTCAAAGAACTGAAGCAGCAGAAAGTGATGGTACAGCTAATGAGTAAATATGTTCTTGTGCCTACAGTGAGCCACCTTGCAGATCAATCCATGCTTATAACCACAAGTTTTAAATTGATTATATTCATAAGCCACTGGAGAATCAACATCTCTACTGTGCTCATCAAGTAATAATTCCTATGTCCAAAAGAAATGCTGTAAACAGATGCGAGGACTTTCTACATACAATGATTTTAAATATCTGAAACAAAATACCTTGCGCTTATGCAAATTTCCCGTTGAACTATTGTGAATACTGAAGCCTGTTGTTTGCTCACTAGTTCTATCCTCCAAAGGTAAGGATTTGATTTCGTCAAAGAAACTATCAGTCAAACCATGCAACCTGGAGCAAACAAAAGAAAAAAGCCACGAACAAATGGCTATAATTAACCAAGCCTTACCACATGGTTAAATCAATGTCATTGATCCAATATATAATATTCCCCAAAATATATATATATATATATATATATATATTTCTTTTGAATTACACATACCCATCTCTTGACTTCTTTAAGAATTTCTCCTTTCTTTTCTCTTGCTTTGAAAGAGGAACACGAGTAAAGATCTCCTCTTCTTGTCGAGCACGTTCTTCTAATTGTGCTTGAATTCTGAGGTGTTCTCTGCTCTCTATTCCAACACTTTCTCTGACCTGTTTTATAACATAAATAGTAGATAATTGAATTTTGAGTATGAAGCTTTCAAGGTTAGACAAAATAAACCATCAGAGCAGATCACAACTAACCTCTTCAGGTCGCCCTTGCATGTCATCTATCAAGTCTTTTATATATCCCTGTCTAGCTTCTCGTAGAGTCCTTTTCTCTCCTCTTAAGACATCCCTTTCCTGTTTTGAGATCTTATCCTCATCCATAATTGCCGGGGCAATTTTGGGAGGTCGGTATACACCTGCACCATCCTACAGCATGCAAACATGGACTAAGAAAACAAAAACTTTCTGTTTTGGTTACAACTACTGATTGATGTAAATCATAATTTCTAAGACTTACTTCAGGGTTCATATCATTCTTGGGAACAAGCATGTCCGGGTTTGGTCGATATTTCAACTGGTCTTCAGATTTCTGGAGCCTTCCTGTATCCTTTTCCTTCAGGTCTGCTTTGTCTTTTGCATTCCCAGCATCCTTTGTGAGCTTTTGGATTTGGTATTCAAGTTTCTTGTCAATTGGCCTGATCTGTTGATGAACACACAAGTGTGAACAGCAGTTCTTGGCAATAAATAGACACGAGTAGAAAAACTGAAAGAAATTCATACCTTCTCCAAAAATAACCTCATTTCTACAAGACTCCGAATTACAGGATGTCCCTGAATTGAAAGGCCTTTTGCCTTGCGAAGCAAATAGCAAACGAGTGATTGGCAATAGCTGAGGAGCAGCAAATGTTTAGCCTCCAGATAGCTTATACCATCTGCAGTTGGAAAATTATTTGCTTTCACCTGTTACGTGCCACACACAGCCAATAGAGTAACAAAAAGCTTATGATTAACGTGACTGAGCATCAGTTACAATTGAGGCCTTGGAAAACTAAACTAAAAATCCTTTCAGTATCCCTAGAAATTCTGCATTTAGAAAGCAAAATTCAAGAATATAGAAAATTTGCCATAAATAGCTCTTCCTCACCTTCGCGGTTAAAGCTTCCACTTTACTCCTCACTGCATCTAACCCATCTTTCATTTCTCTCAAAACTGCAGCCAACTGGGGAGCTTCCCTACACAAAGCTCCAACCTCATCAATTAGCACAATAGTAAAAACAGGACGGAAAAGAGGAAAGAGAATAACGTTCCAATACAAAACACTTACTTCCTTATTTTTCCTTCACCACCATCACTGTTCGCACTCTCCCCCATCCTATCGATGACAAGGTAAGTCGTCTTGAGTCTCTCACCTACGACAAGACCACTAAAGAATAACAAAAGAAGGCCACAAGCCCACAAGCAGTTGACTAAAAGAAAAAGAAAATCAAATTGACTTGAAAATAAGAAGAAACTATAAATTGCGAATAGGGAGATCGATAAAAGAGCGAGAGTGATAGAGACAATCACGGTTGGAGATTTACTGGCAATGACGTCTTGCAGAGATCTAGACAAAGTAAACAGATCTAAAAACTGAAGCAAAGAAGAGAAAGAGGAACTAACTAGAATAAGACCGAAGAAGGTAGCCTGGTCGACTTTGACGAACTCGGCGTCCCAGGCCTTGAGATCGTCGCCGGCGGTGGTGCTCCGATCGCCGGACTTGGCAGGCTCCGCGTGCTTACTCGATCTCCTTCGCCAGGATCTTGCTGGTGACGTTGGGGGGTGGGATGCAGTCGCCGGCGCAGTCGTCCTCGCTCGAGTGCTTTATCGCCGTCGCTGCTCCTTAGAGTTATCTTCCTCGTAGATGACTGCCGCTGATGAAACGAAAAACGACGGAAACCTAACTAATTTGATTTTGTTTTATTTTCTTTTTTTCCATGTTTTATAATTTTCTTTTATTTCCAAAGTTAATTTGATTTTTATTTTTCTTTTAACCAATAAATTAAATAAAAACGTGTCCAACAAAATAATAAAAATAAAACATTTTGATACACTTGTACTGTACATTATGCTGTATACTTTTAATTAGCGTATAGTATAGATATCATAGGCACTATTTTTTTCTTATTAATATACTAACTAATATAGTTTATTGATTAAAAAAATTATAATCATTGAATATGTTTTTTTAATAAATTATATTAAATATTTTAATTTATAATTTATTAAGATATAACGTATTTTTTTTAAAAAATATATATAATATTAATTATAATATAAAATTAAAAAGTAATTTTTCTAAATTTTGTTACTTTTATATCTATGTCTGAGTCTTAGTCATGAAGTAAGTTTATCGTCGTAACAGATGGCATTCATACATCCTTAAGTTCTTAAACGACACATAACCGACCGACGGCTACTTCCTCCTTCCTTGGCTACTCCACTCGAATTCTTCTCCTTGGTTTTATTTCGGCGAACAGATCTTGGAAAGTAAAGTATTTCTATACATCGTATGAGAGAATTTAACTCTATCGTAAAACATCTACAACCTTCAATCAAACAACCAAAAAATAATTTAAAAAAAAAAAAGAAAAAAAGGAACCATTCGATCTGTTTTCAAGCCATATCATTGGCATTGTAAAGTTATGTAGAAAGCGAAAAGAGTTTTCCTCGGGTGTGTGGAAAAAAAAAAAAGAAATTTAGAAGTACAAGACGAGACGGGGGAGATTCTTGCTGGGGCTTTTGCTTGGGGAAAAAGACTTCAGTTTTTTTTTTTAATACGTATCTCGTGAGTGGTGGGGCGCGCTTCTGGATCATATAGTTTCTAATGGGCTTGATTGTTGCGAATCTTGGATATGCCTTCGGATTGGGCCAATACCAAGCCCAAAACGTATGAGAATACCGCTGCCATTGTAGCCAAGACTTCAGTTTCCATGCCCATAAAAGAGATATCTAAAGAGAAAAAAAAAATTAATTCTAAATTTTTATGAATTTTTGTAATTGAAGTGTATAAATTTATCGCTGTACGTTACTGTTGCGAATTGATGGATAGGTGCCCAAAACAAGGCAGCCATTTTGTGAAGTGCCATTTTCATTATATGTTGCTGTTGCAAATTGATGAGCAGGGGAACGGTAGCCAGACATCCGACCTTTAAATTCCGCAAAGCAACGTAAATCTAGCTATAATTTAACTTTCCGGCGTCTATCTCTAAGCAATGACCATTGAACAAGAACCAGTATACGATTACAATGTCACAGGGGCAAATCGTATAAATACACAGGGACACCTCTAAACAGCCGATCACAATAAATCAAGGTAAAATTTCTAACATCTACGAAATCTTTAAACACTTGTACAGACAATTGAATCCACAAGTCAGCGTGCAAACAGGAGTTTCAAAAGAGCATCCCAGTGGGAGGACAAGGGAAGATGCAGATACATCCAGAGGAAACTAATTCTTACTAGCATGATTTCAAGGCAATAAATCTGAGTCCAGAAACGTTTGTCCGTTGCATTCCCAGGACCCCTTGTGAGCTTTTGGATTTGGTATTCAAGTTTCTTGTCAATTGGCCTGATCTGTTGATGAACACGGAAGCAGGAACAGCAGTTCTTGGCAATAAATAGACAGATATAGAGAAACTGAAAGAAATCCATACCTTCTCCAAAAATAACCTTATTTCTACAAGTCTCTGAATTACAGGATGTCCCTGAATTGAAAGGCCTTTTGCCTTGCGAAGCAAATAGTGAACGAGTGATTGGCAATAGCTGAGAAGCAATAAATGTTTACCTCCAGGTAGCTTATACCATCCGTCGTTGGAAAATTATTTGCTTTCACCTGTTACATGCCACACACAGCCAATAGAGTAACAAGAAGCTTATGATTAACATGACCGAGCATCAGTTACAATTGCAACCTTGGAAAATTAAACAAAAAATCCTTTCAATATCCCTAGAAATTCTGCATTTAGAAAGCAAAATTCAACAACATAGAAAATTTGCCAGGAGTAATTTTTCCTCACCTTGTTGGTCAAAGCTTCTACTTTACTCCTCATTGCATCTAACCCATCTTTCATTTCTCTCAAAACTGCAGCTAGTTGAGGAGCTTCCCTACGCAAAGCTCCGACCTCATCAATTAGCACAAATAGTAAAAATAGAACGGAAAAGAGGAAAAAGAAAAGGAAAAAGGAAAAACATTCCGATACAAAAGACTTACTTCCTTATTTTTCCTTCACCATAGTCACTAGTCGTCTTGCGTCTCTCACCTGCAACAATACCACTAAAGAAGAATAACAGAAGAAGTTGCCATGGAACTCAAACTGTCGGAAACAGAAGAGCTAGAGTTTTTCAGGGAGAGTTAGTTAACGAGAGAGAGAGAGAGAGAGAAAGAGAGAGAGAGGCGGTGCGGATTCCTGGGCCGATAATAACGAAAGCGGCTTTAATGCAGAAACTCCAATTACTTTGAGCCCATTGGATCATGACCCTTGCGCATCAATATATTTTTATTAGGATGCCTTCTTGGGTATCTGGTTTCCCATCGTAGACCCATTCAATCCAGCTGTGATAACTCTATCGCCAAAGCCAGTTAACCGAAAAATACAAAAAGTCGGTGACCAGAAGCTTTGATTGAAATAACCATACCCAGATAGAGCCTTAGTGCTTTTGAGGAAGACGTCCACAGAAAATTTCTGAATCAGAACATATAAAAACACTTTGAAAATTTCGTGCTTTTAAGGGCCAGCATGCCGGCATGAGCATTGGAAAACGACCATCAGCACCATAGGTTACTGCCAAATTACTGTCTGTTGATCTAATTATTTTCTGAAAAATCAAGCACGCTGCTCAACATTATTTTCATAATCTTTACTAAGTAAAAAATAATTAACCAAGTACACTGTATCTATCTCACATCCTACATACAGGCTTGTACAAGCAATCACGCAAATCTAACAAGTTATACACAAATACGATCCACCACTGATATCCACTAGCATGATATTCCGGAATCAGCCGAATGGAACCCACATCTTTCACCTCGAGATTATAGCGTAGCCAAACTTGGTATCCGTCACGCTTGTTTCTAGTCACAACTCACCTCAGAAGGGATCAATTACCTTTGCCAGGCAAAGTATGAGACAATGATAAGAGCCAATCTACTCCAAATCTCCCAACAATAGTGAGCAGAAGCAGATGATTAACTTTTTAATCAAAATTAGCGGGACTCTCAACGTGTATATCTGATGGACTAGCAAGCTCAACCAATTGTTCCCGTCAAGCCCATAATTTCTTAAATGAGATATTTGTCTCACTTTGAAAAGTGGTCATCCCAAATCATTAACAGAGAAATAGACGGAGACAAATGTGAGCGCAACATATCTTGTCAACTAAGTGGAATTCAAGAAAATTTGAAGCTGAAAAAGAAAAATAAGAAATTGAAGCATTATTAGCCTTTGATAATAATAACAAATAATGCATGACACCCATTAAAGGGGAAAAAAAAAAGAAAGAAAGAAACTAGACTGATAATATTATCTTAGGCAACTTGAAACTTGGATAATTTTATCTTCATAAACATGGGTATCCATTCTTAATCTCCTTACACTGTTACTCTTTTATTTCAGTGTTTAAGCTTTGGCAGAATCCCAAGTTCAATAACAAGATCACAGGGGTCACTAACCGGAAATGTTCTTTTTTTTATATATATATATATATATACTTATTGCTATTGGTATGGGGTAAAATCAAGAAACAAAAACATTGAAAAAAAAAAAAAAAAAACAGGGATGGGGAGGAAGAGGAGGGAGCCACCTAATAGATTGCTCATTGACAGTATACCTGGTCATCATCATCTGCTGAAGAATGGACAACTCCCATTGGTAAATTGCCCATAAGGTCTTCAGTAGCTTCTTGCAAAATCTGTACCAAATCAAACTCTTAAGTTGCTCATATAACGGAGACTATCCATTGATAGAAATCCCTTCATTTGGGTTTTGCACACAAGTGACAAGCAGCAGAAAAGAAAAAATGCCAATGGGCACAGTTTCCAAGTTGCTTAGCTGCTGATCCGGATGAAGTGCTTCTACCATCATCCAAAAGGTTTCATTTACAGTAAGTTTTGTTCCAATCAGCATACCTAAACCTCAAAGTTACATGCCATACACTTTGAGGTTACATTTTGAGAGAGTAGAATCTGAATTCATTAATTCAAATTAAGTCAGGGATTGAAATCATACTTCTGGACATGGATTAGTAGAATGATCCTTAGATCCTTCGCTGAGAGCCTTGGAAGGATCTTCAGAAGTTCCCTGCAAGTGCCATATATCAACTCAGAGGGACAAAAGAAACTTATCCACAACATCAATGATGAAATTGGAGAAAGTAAGAAGATACATTACCTGCCCATCCGGACAGCCAGAGAATTCTCCTTCCATAACAGATGGTTTTACGTCAACTGGGGTTTCCTGGAGATCCCATGAACATCAAGGGGCTCAACTAGTGCATCAATAATAGCAGCAACTTCAAGAACATGACCAGCATAATGGACAAGAATGAAAGCATAAATTTCATGATCCACAGGAGATTCAGTAGCCAATAGTTAAATCAAGAAAAAGTATAGCAATGAGGAAAACCAAGACTATAAAATTCTGTAAAAATAAAAACAAGCTAGAGTGGTTATCAGGCTAACAACTGTATAATTACAGGTGGATATACAAACTTGCAATACAACAATGCAATTTCAAAATAGCAATTTGTCAGACATGCAAGTAGCTTCAAGAATTGAAGACAATACACATTCTGGAAAGAAAGTTGCAGTCATCTGTCATTACACATACACGTTCAACTTGATCTATTGGAAGGGTTCTTCCTCCTTTACTGAGATCCCTCAATGTTCCCTGCAAATTCAATATGAGAGATAACAACTTAGTTGAAACATAGAGCCACCTGAATTAGAAACCACAAGCAAGCTCCAACTGAAGGCATGCCCGGGGAATCACTCTGCATAATGACAAATTTATAAAAATTTGATATGATGCAAATGCTTCTTTGCAAAGAAAAATGGTGAACTAAACAGGATCCACAAATAGTACATTAACATTCTTTATCCTTAAAAAAATGCAATCCACTTCGAGAATCAAATGGTTAGGGCAAGTCAACTGTAAGCACAATGCATCTATTTCCACATTTAGTATGTTAATTATGCAATAAAAGGACAATGATGAAAACTGCACCATGATTACTCATTGTTAGTTAACCCTGCAATCAACAAGGGACATTGAGATACAGTAAAGCAGCAGTTCAATGGACAGCTGGGAGCATTGGCAAATGAGGCAAACAATGCACAATGTCCCCTCACATTAAACTGACCTGCATTGTCGTTAAATGAACTAGCCTACAATGCAAATTTACCACTTTCTATCAACATATTTTGAGAGCAAAGAAGAAAAGATAAATTTTAAATTCATGATACATTTTGACAATCAAAACAACATTTTTCTAAAAAAAATGACAGATAGAATATTGGACCGACTAAGACATATTTGCAGTTTAACTTATTTACAGCTTCATTGATTGCCAAAACAACAAACCTTATTTGCCCACATAAGGCCACATGCATTACACAGAGTTCTGGCTCCAGCTGGCCCACGACGCATTGCAGGAGTATTATTTTCACTAACTCCACAATGCTGACACCTGCGGACACTGGAAAACATTCCAGAAATGAAGAAAATTCAATTACAAACTAATTCCCATATCACTGGATAAAATTTATGACAGAATTCAACAAGAAAATAATTCTAAAATGCCAAACTGATAAAGTCACCAGATGTTATCATGACAAAATGCCACAACTGCTAAAGTCAGACCATGCTTGCAACTCACACAGTTTCTGGACGAGGAGTGCCATCCTGGAGGCAACCCTGCGTAGAGTCCCAACTTGAACCACCTGAACTTTCTTTTAAGGATGCAAACTGCCCGTTTTTTCGGTGCATCCTAACATGAAAATAAACAAGAAAGGAAAAGTGAGATATTACAGTACATAATAACTTACATCTAATATTAAGTTCCATACAAATTTGAGTGAAAACCTAGAATAAAGGTATGATTATTTTAGGTTCTAGAACGGTGACTCATTGGTTGAGTGAAATTCAAACCCAACACACTTATATCATAAGACATCAAAATACCACAGTTGGCAGACTGTGCTTATTTCCTTCCACAACAGTTCTTTGGTAATTCTCTCCATGTCTAAATGCTTTCCATTCAAAAGAAAATCTGAAACTTACTTCCTGCTAGCTTTAAATAGTGCAAAAGAGGACCTATAGGATATAATACAAAAATGTAAACTTAAGAAAATCTACCAGTCACTTTGAGATTTCTCTAGCCCTGTATCTGTAACATTCGGACAACAAAAGATCCAATGTTCCATTTATCAAAACTATTCCACAACGGAACAACTTGCTTATAGATTGACCTATTCCTGGGTCAGTAAATGGAACCATATGATGGAACTCGAGACAGAAAACTTCAATCTGAATTTTTAACCTCTTCAGCACTAATTTTAAAGGATGTAAAATGTCTATGGCATGGAGGGAACACCACAACCATTAAAAGCATGGAACTTAAATAGAATCCTAGAACCAACAAGTCAAACTTCAACTGAATGTATGGGAGGATGCTAAAAAGCAAACACCATAACATCAACCAAATTACATCAGCAATCATAAGAACCAAGGAAAAAATAAATGTTAGTATCCCTAGCTATCATACAGAATGAAATTGCTGATCCAGCAACCTTATTTGATAATTTTGCCAAAAGGTAACATAATAAACAAGGCAGCCAGGAAACAACTTAACTGAGACAAACATGTTAAGAAATTTAGAGAAAAAGGATTGGGTTGCCAAGTACCTCTGTGCAACCTCTTTTCGCACTGTATATCTTATTTTCTTGTCAAAACATCTCTCCTTCCGTTTCTCGCGGAACCTAACAAGTGAAGCTATTCTTCGCGAAAGATTAGAACGCTTTGTGCTGTCACTCGTGCCCTAGCACATATGCCAACTTACATATAAAGGCAACATACAAGAAGGAACAAAATTGCTGTTACTCGTTTCAAATTACCCTGTTATTCCGATCATATGGTACTTCAATAGTTGGTACAGCAGTTGGTATATCTCGTCCTCCCAGAAGCAAAAGCACTGCTTGCACCTAGGCAATAGCAACAAGTTTAGCCCAGCACTTTAAGAGTACTCCCAATTTAACAGAATAAAAAGCAACTGTAGCCAAATGGTGAAAACATAGTGAGAACAATAGCTACCATACACTGATTAGTTACAGTATTTTCATATTAAGCAATTGCTTTACTGCCAAAGTTGCATTCCCCACTCCAACACCTCTGCGCATAATACCGAAAAAGAGAAAAAAAAAAAAAAAGGAAAAAACATTTGTGTACAGAGCTATGGGATATTTCTCAGCATCACAAAGGATATCATTGATATATGAAGGACATACTGACAAAAAACACTAAAATGAATATACCGAAATTTCTGATCTTCACAAGTAGTCAACCACTTCGCCACAGTAATCCAACCTTCTATTCTAATCCGCATCGAACCATAAATTAAATCACGTAATACAATCAAAACATACTAGGTTTCTTCAACAGGAAGAGAAACTAAAAGGAAGAAAGGGATTATACAAAAAACATGAGGCAACCAGAACAATCCTTCGCGAAAGCATGGGACGAGCAGATGAGAGGAGAAAGCAATCCAAAAACTTAGCGGCGTTCTCTAAAATTACAAAAACAAAAAGTAATGAGCAATCAAATGGTTAATTACACAGAGAGAGAAAGAGAGAGAGACCTTTTCAGGTGTAACAGCAGGGAAAACGTAAACCTCTCCTTCGAAAGAGAGAGTGAGCTCGCTGGTCCTCGACGCCACAACCACGGCACCTCCACTCCCGACAGCACCCGCTACGTGGTGCTCGGCCACGTTCACGGCCGAATTCTCCTCGGCATCCTCTTCCACGTCGTCCATGGCGTCTCCGTCCTCGTACTCGCCGCAGCCATCGTCGTCGTCGATCTGTATTGGCGCCCGGGGGTGGCCCTCGTACGGACGCTCCCGCAGTGGCTGTGGATTCGCAGCCGCCATTCCCGAAGATTCCTCACTCACCGACCGTTATGGATAAACCGAAAATCCTAAAGACTCAAAAGCTTCTCAGCTACCTGTTTCATCGAACAGAGGAAAGGAGACACCCTTCTGACTTACCTTTTTTATTAATTTTTTTTCTATTTACTGTTGATATTAATATTATTTTTATGCTCAGTTAATTGATATTCGAAATGGAAACCCTAAAATGAAATTTGGGAGTATATATTATCCATTTAGAGCTCAAGAAGCTTCGAAAATGGGCGAGAAGAGGAAGGATCAGACAAAATACCCTTAAATAGATAAAGATTTGCAGTGGGTGCATTCGTATTCTCTTGGAGAGGCTCAATTTGGGGGAAAAATAAAAAGGTTTAAAAACCAATTAGTTATTTTCTTTTTTTATTTGCCGGGTCACAAGGTATTCGCCGAGAATTTCTATTTATGCGAAAAAAAAAAAAAAAAAAAGGACGTGGCGGCCGTGACGACGAGTGGGGTCCACTTATGTGATTGCTCATATAGTGGGCGTGTGATATAGGCCACTGGCAGTTGTTGGCGATTTAATGATGGGGTGCGCTTATGCGGAGCCATTAGTGGCTTATTAGAGGCTTTAGATGAGGATCGAACGGCTCCCGCTAAAAGTCCGCAGGTTTGTTGGTGGTGACTCATTTACAATCATTCGTGTTTTTTTAAGTCAGGAAATTCCAAAGCGAGCCACGTGTCTTCTGAGATTATTATTTTCATTTTTTGTTTTCTTGGTGCCTTTTTGGTTTTTAATGTAGGGACACGAAGGCTTTTACTACAGTGCGACGGCATGAGAAATTTGGGAACTGGGGACTTGCACCGCCGCGCTAACGGATGAGGCCAAGAAAGTAAGAATCAAAATGAAAATAATAATGTTACTCAAAATAGCGGTTCGGCGGCGATTCGACGCTTTATTTTCGATATTATTTCTAATTTGAGTTCTTTTATCGTGATTCCCTTCATGATTTTAAAAATTAAAGATATATTAAATTTTACATTATTAATATTGTGGTTGATTGAGAAAATTATTAATTTAAATTTAATAATATTCATAGATTGATTTTTTTTTTATGAAAAGTTTAAATAAAAACAAATAATTGATTTTTAATTTGGACTAATTAGTGTAAAAATTAATATAATAATGATACTTTTTTTTTGATAAAAAATGATATTATGAAAAAGAAAATATTTCTCGTTTTTGTTTCTTTTTTTTTATATACTTAATTATTATTCAAATTTCATAGTTATTCGTTTAGATCATACATATTTCAATTTACAAGTCAGCAGCACAGTCGCTTTAGATTTAATAGTTACCTAGTGATAATTTTGTTTGTAATTGCTTCCGAAGGAAATTACCCCGATAATTTTTCCTGTATCATAGGAAACTCTAATTTTGCTTATATCATTTCTTGGCATGTAATGTAACTCTATTTCTAATCAGCCATAATGCAGATGAAAGCCAAGAATTGGCTTCGAAGAATTAGTCTTGGAGTCGTATAATTTTGTGGTGATTTGCATATATTTGCAAGTGACTGGATGATTATAATATATTTTCTTAAATTTTAATAGAGCATAATCCATGTAATTCCAAAAAAAAAAAAAAAAAAAAAGCTTTTATTGAATCCAACAGGCATTGTAATCTTTCCGAGTATAGTTTTTATTTTAGAATACATTAGGGTTGTCCAAAAATGAGTATAAAAACTCTGCAGAGGAAAAAAAAAAAAAAAAAAAAGAAGCACTTTATAGTGGATAATAAAATTGTACGGAAACCTGTCAATCATGACGTTGAGCCTGTAGATTGTAATAGTTAAGAGGTTAACTTGGATTAGTAATAATTTCAGGCGTTGAGAAATCACCTCACTACCCCATGGTTACGCAACAAGGTTTGTGCCATGAAAATCAAATAATGTCATATGAAATTTATTTATAATTATAAATAAAAAATTATAAAAATAAAAATAAGAAAACAATGGAACCGGTTTGGAACCGAAATTGAGCTGGTATTGGCTAAGAAATGGAACTGCAACTAAGACTGTCGGCAAACTAAAGCCGAACTTAATTAACCAGTTCGGTTCTTGTTTCCTTCATCTAATAGCGGAACTAGAACCGCTACTTTGGAAATTAAAATTGGAACCGAACGGAACTGTGATCAAGTTTAATTGTAGATCACTTGGAATGCCAAAACCAGAGCCTGCCCCATACTTGCAATAAGCCAGTCTTTAGGTTCCCAAATAGTACAACATGAAATTGTTGCTCGGCTGTTGGCTCCAAAAGCTGCGCCCTTCGCCTTGTTGATGGGCCCTTCAACGCAATGTGTAAGCTGATTGGAGCTGTTGTAGTCAGATATATTATTGGTTTTCCTTACTATCATTATTTATTATTATTATTACGTGTTGATTAAGTTAATAATAGTCTGAATTTTGTTCTAAATCGCGGTTGATAAGGCGATTTGGAAACAACTATAGGCCACTAGGAACAAGTGAAAAGAAGGGCGCATGAAACTGACCATGGGTCTCCTTAAATCTAATTCCCAAGATCACTTGACTAGACCTGTGGCCAGCCCTCTGGACCCGCAGCGGGTCCATCGGGTTCAAACGACTGAAGACTACTATTATGAATTTGCGTTACTATATTGGGACTAAATCCTATCTATAATAGTACTACTCTCACCCGTTACATCGCTGTTAAAACCTATTTAACCTATAAGTATAAAATAGGGTGAGATTCCACTTGAGCAAAATAATGATTCATAACAGAATCCTCACTGATTTGATTGTCAAAATATTAATTTGGTTGTTCAAATACTAATGCTCGAGTCCACTCTCAGCCTCTAATTGTGCCCTCTCATGCAAGGCATAGCTTGAACCCCCTGACAATTGAACCTTGGTGCCGATTCAATCTTACCGGGCTTGACTCATGACAGTTATTAGAGTTGATCTAAATTAATTACCACGATCAAAATGACAAAAAAATATCAAGCGAGGGAATTGATTGATCTCTCACTCGATGAGGCATGCAGCCTTATATAATTTTCCGAGAAAAACAATTCGACTGTTGACATGATTGGTGAAGAGTAAGTCGAACACCCAGAAAATGGCGCATGCAAGATCCCACACATCGCAGGGGGTTGCCGTCAGACATGCAGTCCAAGAGAAAGAGTAAGTCCTCTGTAGAAAGAACCGAAGACAGACAAAGTACCCCGTCCCGAAGGATACGCTATCGTAGATGAAGCACGAAAGAGTAGCAATCATGCAAACTTGCCGTATTGAGTATCGAAGACGATCCACACGGAAAGTTAGCGGTCCAAACCAATTTGGAACGTCTGCTTTTCAGCCTAGGTCGTCAACTCCAATAAACATGTTACCGTTGTTGATTTCCCATCTTTCAATTCTCCAGAAAAGAGATAATGGGCCGCGATGTAAGTTAGCAGTTACAATGAAATGCCAAAGCATTTTTCGCCCATGAAGTTACCAAGATTGATCATCAGTATAGCTCAATGTGATACAGCCGGCCTACGATAAACATGTAATCTAAAGAAAGGTACCAAGGATAAGAACCTCATGTATTGACTATGGATGGCACTATAGAATATCTGTACATTCTAGAGGACATGCCAAAGAGATCAATAGAAAACCTTCGATTTCAATGGATGCAAACTGTTATAACCATTCACCCAAAAATAACTTGGAAATTTAGTGCTCTGCTATTAAAGATGAATTATCTCTGTTTGAATAACTAACAAGGTTGTCTTGAGCAGTGATGGCAGTCCCAGAGTCCGAGTCATTAGTTTCAGCATCAACCTATTTCAGATGCCCGAAAGAATATGGCACCAAAACTCTGATGATAAATATATGAAACAAGCAACGAGGGCATCTGCAGAACATACCTGCTCAATTGGAGTCGGAGAATTATCCAGGGTTTTCTTGGAGAGTTCTCTCAACATTCCCTGCAGAGTTCCATTTTAAAAAAATATGATCTGAGAATCCTGCCATAAATGCATCTATTTGATAAGAATGCGGCGCATAAAATGAAGAGCTCATCAGAAAAATTTGAAAAACCTTTTTCCACACAGAAGACATTAAGCTGAAAAGTCAAGTGTTGTGCAGGAGCAGAATGCCAATTATTACACTTGTGAGAGCCATATGTCAATTGCAAAATGCACCTATGATTAGATACTAGAGCAGACATGCCTCTTCAAGTTGCATACCCCTAGCTGAATAATACCCTAAACTCTTCCCATATCAATTGCAAAATAAGAAAATTTTGAAACCCCTTGTCCAGCACCAACTCACTAGTAGAAGGTTACAAATTTGGAATCCCACGTCTCCAGAAAGGTACACAGTAGATTCACTCAACAATTTAATCATATAGTACCAGGTCTAGCACAACAAATAGACTTCAAACTTCTTGGTCAGAGTACAACCCTTTCATGAAACAACAGTGATGGACATCAAACCCTTGGGGTAAGTTTGTAAAACAACTCATATTTCCTCCTCAAATATTTTAATCACAAAAACTTGATCTGTGCACATCTTCCTACAGGCTAGAACAACCTCAACCTTTCCAAGTCAGAATAAAATGCAAACTTCCCACCCCTTAATCATTCATCCCCGAGTTAGCACAATAAGTTGCTTGTCCACCAACTAGATAGATAATCATCAGTACCTGCAGTGTAAAAGGGCTGATGTTGAGCTCATTGCCTCCATCAGCCTTCATAAAAGTGGAAGAAATCATCTAACAGGACCAGGGAACCATAAACTTAACAATTTCAACCTCACAATTGTAGAACTAATATTTTGGTCCACGATTGAGAACATGCAAGTTTTTGACTAATCTAAACAACAAAGGGATTTAACTATCTACAAGTGATCCTAAAAAAGTTAACTGTTTCTCCAACAATCAAAGCTAAGGATTACAACCCAGGGTGAAGATACAATGAGAACAAAAATGAGGACCAATCCATAAACAAAGATGACAAAATAGAAACACGAGATACCGAGAAGATGACCAGAGAGAACAATTCACTAGTCTGTACACTGACCCTGTTTGCCCAAAAAAGCCCACAAGCATTGCAGAGTGACCTTGGACCAGAAGGACCACGACGCATCATTGGGGTGCACTTTGAACTAGTGCCACAGTGAGTACACCTAGCCATTAGTGAAAATGTTACCAGGTAAATCAGTCCAATAATTGAATTCTACATAAAAGCAAAACATTAGAAAAATATGAACACCAAAAGAACTTTGATGGTTACAGAAATGAATTGAGCCCTCAGATGAACTAAAAAAATGCAAATAAAAACATTCACTGCATATTTCCTCTCTCTCTCTCTCTCTCTCTCTCTCCACCCCCACCCCCCACAATTGCTAAATCTGCTATGGTTTAAAATTCTGTTTGCTTTGACATAATCACACTTAAAAATTTTACAACTCACGAGGTCTCTTGCAAGCAGTCATCTTGTCCCGAATCCTGAGAGCCACCCCAGCCATCTGATCCATCAGACTTCTTGGAAGAAGTAAATTGACCCTTATTACGTTGCATCCTGACAGTCATGCATATGCATGTCTTAATATGAATACAGCTGGAAAAGGAATAAAAAAAAGAGAGAGAAAAGAAAAAGAATGCTCATGGATCTAAAATAACATCAAAATTTTGCTATACTGTCATGAACAAATTCTGTAACTTGGTGCACTGGCCAAACACAGGTAGAACAACTGAATGCAGAAAATTCAGCTTCTCAGAGTTCCCCAATGAAGCAGTAAGTATACTCTCAACAAAATCTACATATGATTAGGTTGTTTTCTGGAGATTGATAAACCATAGTAACAGGTGCATGTGTGTATATTTTTATTGGGCACACTAATAAAAAGATTATGTATATGTATATACACCCATAGCATTTAAACATCCAGATTTTTGTGACAACTGGTTTACATATCCTTCATTGGCCCCCTTTTTTCAAAGAAATCAAGCACAAGTTTTGTATCAATTGTTGCTTATCCCTTTCCAAGTGAACCACATGCAATTACTGGTTAGCCATTATCACCCCTGACCAGAAAACAGAACCTCTCTCTACTAAAATTTGCAACCTTAAAGTATCATAAGTTGTTAATTCCAACACAGGAATCTACCAAAAAGTCACACATGAATCCACCAAGAGTAGGAAAATGTTAAAACAAATTCCCATAAAAAAAAATGTTTTTACAGTAAACATGGGATTAACAAGACATTGCAGCAGTCTAAAAGCAGAAATACTTAATTTGATTTTCAACAAGTATAATGATGAGAAGAACATATTGTAGAACACCAGGCTACAAAATGAAGCCACTCAAACACATGTGACCTTAACGTAAACTATAACAAAGTAAACAGACCTGAGTGCAACCTCTTGACGGACACTATATCTAACTTTTTTATCAAAGCATCTCTCTTTCCTCTTCTGCCGAAATCTATTCAATGAGGCTGCTCTCTGTGGTTGAGAACACCGTCCAGGATAGTCAACCACAGAACCCTACAAAGGGATCGAAAAGACATGCTAACTCAAGGAAAAAACCACCAAAAAAATTTTAAAAAAAAAAATCTAACCATGTTACATCTGCAAATGCATATCCCATAGTCTTATGATTGAGATATACCCTTTGACTATGAGGTGCTCCTTCCAACCCATGTTGTCCTGAAGTTAATTCACATCCGCCTAAGAGTAATAAAACAGCTTGAACCTGAAAGAATTTCATATGCAATTAAGATCAAAGTCTTTGAATGCCAATAAGACAAATCCTAGTTCTCAATTTTTCTTGCAATAAGTTCTAGAAAAGCAACCAGAAGGCGAATACAAAACCAAATCCTAGTTACGTAATTTTCATTACCTTAACTTCAGGCTAAATTAGGTTAATTTTAAGCAAAACTTCTATCATCTCCATCGCTCTCGAACAATGAAGAGCTTTCCAAAGTTCAACAACCCCATTTCTCTTCCCTTCCCCGACAGGTTCTCAGCCACAACCCCAAATGGAAACCCTAAATCACGCGATTCAGCGAGAAAAAAATCAAATACCTTCTCAGGAGTAACAGCGTCGAAAACATAAACTTGGCCACGAAAGGTCAAAGTCAGCTGGCTCGAGACATCGCCCCGCTGACCCGCGAGATCTGATGCGGCGCCTTCCCCGGTAACATAGACAGAGTCGGGGGAAACGTCCTCGACCACGATTCCGGTCGTGGCAGAGCCATCTTCGTAACTCATGTGGTGGTGGAGGTGGTGATCAATGGCGTCGCCGACGGCACCTTCGTCCTCATCGTCGGCGGGATTCTGGCGGCGCACGTTTATAGGCTGAGAGTGGCCGTACATTGGCGAGTATCGGTAGGATACAAGGGAGCTTGAAGCATTACAGATAGAAAATAGAAGTGATTGGGGAAAAATCTAACGAAACCCTAATCCAGAGTGAATAAAATTTAGCGGAAAATCTGAAAGCCGAAGAGAGAGGGGGAATTTGTGTAGAATTGTTGTAAAGGAATGGGAATCAAGGAAAAGAGTCTATGGAGATGGCAATGGCTACGAGAGTCTGCAATTTTTTGGCGTTTGTGCAACGACCAGACAGCTCGCGTGCTTTTGTTGTCTGTGCGGCAGTCTCTCTCGTGCTTGGCCTCGTGCTGTATGACACAGAGAGAGAGACAGAGAGAGAGAGAGCGCTAGAGAGGAGTGAAGGAAAGCGGATGACAAAAGAAGCGAAAAATTAAACACGGGCCCAATCTTGTTTTATAGTACATTTGATTTTGGGCCTAACAATTTTCATGAGCCCAATCGCTGGTTGGCCCAATATATATTAACCCGATGGCTTTTGTAAGGGTCCGTTTGAGGGGTCCAACAATGAATGTAGCTAGCCCAATAACCTCTGAATGCCTGAATATTGAACGGGGTCATCACCAGCATCAACAACTTCAGGTGTAGCACTGGAATTTGGTTCCGAGGGGAGGGGGAAAAGGGACATTGAGATCAACATTAATGTATGAGCAAGAAAACGTTAACAGTGTTGCCAAAAGCCAACCAAAAAAAAAAAGAGGTTAACATTGATGTTTGTAGCTAGGCAATGCCTTGGCACTCAATCGTCGGATTGGTTTTGGAAATACCACTTTTTCTTTTGCGTTATTTAGCTTATACCTTATCCAATCTAAGTCGTGCAAAGGGTTGGCTCTGCCTCAGTCAGTAAATTATCTGTTTTATCTTTGCAGCAATTTAACAGTATCTAACAAGATGGAAGATGCCCACTCACACTGCGGCTGAAGGGAATTTAGGGGTGCGTGGCGGTGCCTCAAATCCTGTCACGCACTAATATCTTACAATAGTAGCATTTCGGATGCAGAGCACTCCTTTTGGTGTCTGCCCAAGTGAGCCCAAGTAGATTTACACATTTTCTTCTCGTTACCAACTAATAAGACAACCATATCATGCACCATCTTTTATATATATATATATATATATATACTTATATTTATATCTATCTGATGTGGAATTTCAAATTTGCAGTCCCTTTTGTCTTTAAGAGCCATGAAATAAGATCTCATTTGGATTCCTAAACATTGGATCAGCTTTACTCAACTATATAATTTGTGTCTTAGAATACAGACAAACAAGAAGTAGATTAACTTTAAAAATGAGGTACAGTGGCTCCTTCATTATGCCTTAAGCGGGAGGTTAGTGTGCATGAGCGCACTTTCACTGCGAAAGTGTTATTTGATGTTTCTGTCCAACTTTTAATTGGTGGCCGATGGGGACTAAAGAAAAAAATTAAACATCACAATTCCTCTTGCTTTCTAGTTTCTAAGCTACAGTTGATGTGATTTGGTAAAAGCAAGTGGGACACAACTCTCTATTCCCAGGAGTCAATAACAGGTGGTGTCTGCTCAGCAAAATGATCTCCTCAACTGTCTTTAATGCAACTCTATTATATTTTCCGAAAAAGCGATTGCTGAGGCCACGAATGCCCAAGCATCTTCTATATGTTTATAATTCTGACGTCTTATCTGGGGCTATGATTTTCTTACTTACAACCCAATTTATTTGAACAGTGCGAAGGGGGAGGAGCTATATCGAAGAGCACGGAGGAGGAGAAGGAAACGAAAAGTGGGATCTTAAAATTTAATTTCTAATGAACTGGGTGACATGTAAGACACGGACTTCGCTATTGCAAAATTGGCAAGATATGGGTGGTGATTACTATGAACTAGGACTACGAAATTGGGTCGAAGCGATGTCCCTTTTCGCGTAAGCTTGCGTGTCGATATCTTCTAGCCATCTAGCGATAACGCAAGTTGCCCTTTGCTGCCGGCCATTCGGCATCAATTTAACCCACAATATGCCATAATTAATTCCCACCGCACTCTTTGGACAATGAATATAATCGAACACTCAAAAATAAATGACATGAAAACATAATTAAATGGCGAGATCCCCGCATCAAGTTAAATATTATTTTTTTTTATTTTTTTACAAATTTTAAGGGTCCATGAAAATGTTTATTTATTTTATCCATCGAACATTTTATATATCTATCTAATTGTTAGTAACGCAAGTCGAGATAATTCGTTCCTAACTTTCCTTCCAACCGTCAGTCCTTAACCGCAACCCTTCTCAAGTTCCTCATCGGCATCTATTGCAACAATAAAGCGAGTGGCAAGAACAATACAAATATATAAGAAAAAGGGTCTCGGGAGGGCTAGTCTTTAATTTATAAGGGATTTAAGATTAAAATAATTATTATTTTTTTAGATTGGACGTGATAGAGATAATGTACATAGTTCGAAAAAAGAAGTTCGAAATTTTCATTATTGTCTATTTTAAAGTATAAAATAAAAATCAATATTAAATTATAAATATATTAATATTAAAATTAAATATAAAACAAATTCACTCAAAATTAATGTCACTCGAATAATAAATTTTTATAATAATAAATAAGCAACGAGCGTCATAAAACCCGGTCGCATTGAATAAGTCAAATTCACGTACAGGTTGTTGGAAATATGATATGTACCATCCCAGAGCATGTATCTGTATGGGAATCTTCTCACCGTCCAAATTAATCGAAAGCCGACTTTTTTTCCCAAACAGGGCCTAATGAAATGGTCGTTGCCACTCGCTGTCTGGCCTAGAAAGGGAACTAAGATGGAACCGAAAATTTTCAAAGTTGGCGAAAAAAGATGAATGGACCACATAGGAAAAAAAAAAAAAAAAACTCCATATCGTTTGTTTTACTTTATTTTTAGAAAAACGGGAAAAAAAATCGTAATCTTCGACATAACATCAAACTGCAGCTTACCATTAGATTACAAAATTTAGCAGTACTACCTTTTAAAATTAAGGGTCCAAGTCCTCGAAGCCATGTACTGAGGAGAGGCCGAATTCCCTCGTTTAAGGGGGACTTACACTTTTTTTTTTGGTCAAAGATTAAGAATTCGAGTCCTGCATTAGAAAATAGACCTGTGGCCTATTACCTTTTTTATGAGATTAAATAGTCGTGCCAAAAAACTTTAACATGCTCTTCTGATTGAAAAGTTAGAGTAAATATTTCAGGAGATAATTTTCAAATATAAACGTTGAATATGTCGTGCCTGTGACTTTGGATTTGCATGATGAGAAAAGTAATTTTAATTCATGAACGTGAATGTAAGGGGTGACATAAAAAAGGATGAGTAATTCAAAAAAAAAAAAAAAAAAGGGAAAACGTAAAGAAGGATGAACCCGCATGCTCTTTACGGCCGAAGAGTGCCGTATGGGAAACTAAGAAGACGAGTACGAGACCCATTCAGATAAGGGCAGCGGGGACGCAAAGCAGACGGAGTCTTTTTTATTTTAATTTTTATTTTTTGCATATTTTTTTATAGGCTTACTGCACATTATATATATATATATATATATATATATATACTGCGAGACCCACAGTCAGATTTTCTCTAAACTCTCCCCACCCTCTGACCCTCTCCCCCGTCACCCCCTACTTTTTTCTGTCTGTTAAATGGATTAGTACTTCAACGGATAAATACTTCGAACTTGTTGGAAATTAAAGGCCTGTAGCCTAACCAGTCAGGTTGTCAGACCCAGCATGCGATTAGTATCTCAAGATTCTCTTATTTATACTGCCGTCAGAGTGAAATTACATAAATAAATAAAAAAATCACTCGTTAACATTTTATAAACACCTCAAAATGTGAAAACAATTACTAAATTGAGGTTCTCTATTTTTCTCTACCGAAGGGATCTATACTTGGGGGGGGGTCTACATATATTCACAGAGAATGAAAGTAGAGACATTTAAAAGAGAGATATTAGTAAGTTTCTTCAAATTATTACTTGTTCAATTACTTAACTTATTAAGTCAAATCAGATCAAATCAATCAATCTGTCGTACGCGGATACCAATTCAAAAATCAATACGTTACTTTGATTTTATGCATTTGCTCTTGGCACACCCGCTAGAGTCACTAGGGTATATTAATTTAATTACCAGTCTACTTTCTTCTAAAGCCACCAGTGGATGGCGATGCATTATCTCGAGAAAATGTGACAACTTGTAAACTTAATGGAAGTGATTCTCAATATCGCATTAACAGAGAAGATTAATATATTTGGCCTGCGCTTTTGAGTCAAGTGGGTGCAAATCTTATGTAGTCATGCGCGCTTCGCTTTTGGCCTTTCCCCACACAATGAAACCAAGAGTTTGGATCCTGTCATCCTCCCTTAAATTTTCAATGGAAAGGGTATGATCTTCTACAAAACGTTCTCGCACGTGCTTCTTCTTTTTGTCTCCCCAAGACAGTCGCATCACGTGCAAGTGGGTGCTTGGTAAACTAGGAAATCCACCTATGAAGAACTAAAGAACTGTCCTCCACTTGTTTGTGTTGGGTCACTTGGCCGCGCAGTAATTGGAACACAGGAAAATGAAATAGCCGATTAGGCCGTATTAACATAATGAGAAAAGAATAATTAATCTGATTAAGTTGTTCAAAGAATGCAAACAGAGATGTCAACTGTTTTTTATATGCGTAAACAAATGGAAAACAAACTAGCATCAGACAGATACCAAATTCATCCATGGTTCGTCCCATCATGGTTAAAATGAACGAAAAATGGTACCCTCGTGAAAACATAGTTGGCCTGAAGAGAGCTTATTGTAACGGATTTTTACTGTTCATATTTCACATTGTCAAGAAATAGAAAAAATTGGGATCATATAAGAAGATATACTGTATATTCTAATATTCTAATAGACTGTTTTTTAAAAAAAAAATAATAACTCAATAAATGATATCAAAGTATAAAGAAAACTTTTACTATATAAATAAGTGTAATTCAGGTTGTCTTTTTGAAGAGAAGATAATGATTCGTGACATTATGCCGGGGCTAGCTGACACATATTTATCCACAATTGTGCAAAAAAAGGTATCAAAAGTACAGAGCCGCCTTGCATCATTTCAATCAAAATTGGTTAAATCGTCATCCCTTATAAGCTGAACCAGAACAACCGAAGTGCACATTCGGCTGCCCCTTAATTTCGCTTTCCCCCTCAAAGAACATTTCAGTGTGGTTTATTATCAGTCAGTATTCACAACTGATAACTCCTTTAGGGGCTAATTGTCTCCCTAACAAAATAATTGCTTCCAAGTGTTGGTATTTACCTGTCGTACTCGTATTTACATAACAGAAATGCAAGTGCTGTAGTGTCTTGACATTTCAAAATAAAGCAATAAACTGATACGGACGTAAAGAGATCATATTACTAAAGAGATGTCAGCAATTAGCAATACTAACTTCATTTCAAAATTTTAAATTCGAATCACTACAATTAGTAAAATGTAAAAAAATTTAAATAACGATAACAAAGTTATTATTATTATTAATTATCTTATAAATTTATGAATTTATAATTTATAGAGTTTTTAAATTAATAAAAAATATAAAGATAATTGTAAATTTCTAAATGATATGACAGTAATTTAGGCTCCTTTGAGAGCTATTGTAATTTGGCTGAGGAATATGATCGCCGATAACACATATAGTTTGTGAAATACTTGGATGGCAAATTGCGCGTTAAAACAAGATACATTAGCGCAGTATTGTCCTTTTTTCATTCTAAATACAAAGGGGAAAGGATGCAATTTCTCGGGTGTCCTTTTTCAAGTAAACTTTTTTTTTTTTTTAAGTTTATAAAGAGTAAAATTCAAATTGAAACTAATAATTAGAATTATTTTATCATTACATTTTTTAGACATATCACGTAATTCCCTTCTCGTAATTGTGGAGTCAGATGGCTGCCTCAGTTTGGACCGATCATTATCAACTTGATAATTTCAACATAGCAGCCAGCCAACGCCACCAATCGACTACCGACATAATTAATAAATTCTAATTGTAATTTTTAAGCAAAAACTAAGATTTACGGATTAAAATGCAGACGCTTTAAAGAAAACGATGGCGTCACGGACTCCAAGTGATTCAAAAGTAATATTAATTAATGAAATAATAACCCCCCGCCCCCCCCTCTCCCAAAAAGGAACGGACGGCGGCCATCGTCTCACTCTCGCTCACTCTGGCTTTGGCCCTTACAGCCACAGAAGACAAACAGAGCATGAAACCCCAACAGCTGTCCGTTCACATGCCGTTAATTGAAAAAAAGGCCAGCAGAAGGACAGAGTCGCAAATTCGTCATTTCAGCGAAAACACAGGGACTTTATGGACCTTTTAAACCGTAATGGTTAGAATAACGTTTTTAAAAAAGTTAAATAATAATATTTAGAAAACAATAAAAAAATAAAAAATATATCTCAAATTATATTTTAATTAATTTTTTAAATAAATAATTTTAATATAAAAATTATTTTATTATCTTCTCTCTCTCACATATATATATATATTGTTTGATAAGTATTATTTTATAATTTTGTTTGCATGCTTTTAATAAAATTTTATAAATTAAATAATATTATTTAGAAAATAATATAGTAATAATAAAATATAAATAAATTAGATTTTATTTAAAATTTAAAAATAATATTAAATATAAAAAATTATTATATTATTTTTTTATCATTTTTATATTATACTTTATTTATTGCAATCGGACTCCTTCTGATTTATAATCCGCGCGCCCTGAAGCCTTAAACCGGCGGTTTCGGGCCGGGTAACTTACAGCCCCGTGCACAATCTGTGACGAAACATTTACCAGTCGCAATAGCGCCTGTGGTAAATCTTTACGCACCACCCTCTCGGTACAAAAAGGTGCGCCAAAACGCACCCAGCGCCCGTCCGCTTCATTTTTCTTTAATTTCCCACGGATTTCTCACCCCAACTCTCACTTCATTTTCATTTGCTTAAAATAAACACACAAACCTCTGTCCCGTTTCAGCTACACTCTCCGTTTCTGTTTCTCTCTCTCTCTCTCTCTCTTTTCCACGGAGCTTATCCAAAAACTGCGTCTCCGTAAGAAAAGACCATTCTGCAATGCTTCAAACACAGCTTTACTTTATCATATCTTAGCTCAAAGAGAGGAAAGTTTGATCTGTTTGGTAGGAGGTCGGTTTCAAACTATATTTATGGGGATAGGCTAGTGGTTTCGAAGCTGCAGCAACGGAGCGGGAATGCGATTCTTGTTTTCTTTCTTGAATTTGATCAATTTGCAGGATCTTGTGATCGTCGAGCACCTTGTTTTTTTCATTGTCTTCAACATGACCTGAGGAGAGAGAGAGAGAGAGAGAAGAGGGAGACGGTTAAAAGAAAGCGAGCGTGCGAAGGAGAAGGTAGGCGGAGTGCGCTCGTGGGCGGTCTGTTCTCAATTTTTTTGGTGATCGGGGTGAAAAAAATGCCTCATCGAACGACTTACTTCTTTCCCAGGCAACTGCCGGACCTGTCTGGGTTCGATGCGTCTTCCAAGCAACTGTTAGACCACGAGAAGAAGGTGGTGTCCAAGGACACCTTTAATATCGAAAGTGACCGCCGAAAGTCACCCTCAGAGGACCTGCTCACAGATGGCAATGGGAGCATCAACATCAACAACAAAAAATCTTCAACAAGAACAAGTACAACAACTACTACTACCACCACAACCACCACAGCATCTGCTGTACCCGTGCGCGATCTCTTCACGAGCAGCGACGACGAGAGGTTGCAGCAAAAGAAGAAGAAACAGTTTAGTGACTACGACAAGTGCCAGAAAAAGAAGAAGCAACTTGCCGCCTTTTGCGAATGGTTGGCTGAAAAAAAGGCCGAGCTATCATCGGCTCACGTGAAGTCACGCCTACTGTCATGGGACGACGAACAGAATCGCCAGCGCTTGCTCCCTCTCGAACCGGAGCCTGAGCCGATTCCTGAGATCATTGAGGTGAGGGATGTTGACCGCAAGTTTGACCGGCAAGTTTCGTTGCCGAGGCTATCGAGCGGGAGCAGTTACGCAGGAAGCTTGTTCTCTGCGACGACCGCGGACGGGAGCCTTTCGAATGATACGGAGACCGCGGTGTTGTCGGCGGCGACGGCGGCAAAGCAGGAGGAAGTGGCGCAGTTGCAGAAGAAAGAGGAGGAGAACGTGGCGCAGTTGCAGAAGAAAGAAGAGGAGAACGTGGCGCAGTTGCAGAAGAAAGAGGAGGAGAACGTGGCGCAGAGGACAAAAGAGAGTTACATTCTGCAGCTCAGTTTGGCTAAGAGGCTTAGTTCCCAAGCTGCTCTTGACAGCGAGCTTGTGCTTTTGCGGGAGGGTGACGGACCTCAGACCTCGGATGCAGAAACTGTTTCTTATCGTCTCTGGGTATTTCCTGCATACATACTCCCTACACTACTTCCGTTTTGCTATCGTTGGCTACTCCTAATCATATGGTCAAATACACACACGCACACGCACATATATATATTTAAATTTTTTTAAATTTTGAATTATAGATTAGCGGATGTTTGTCATACAATGACAAAATATCAGATGGATTTTATAATATATTGGGAATGAACCCGTACCTGTGGGTGATGTGCAATGACGTTGAGGAAGGGAACCGTCTGCCGCCATTAACGTCCCTAAGAGAAACTGAACCCAGTGAGACTTCAATGGAGGTGGTGCTTGTTGATAGACGCGGTGACTGGCGCCTTAAAGAGCTCGAGAACAAAGCTCAAGAACTGTACTTTGCCTCCGAAAATATGCCGGCTTTGGTGCAGAAACTGGGCAAACTCGTTGCTATCCGCATGGGGTATGTTAAAAGATATTTTTCTTCGCTTTCTGCTTGTGGTCCTGATTGTTGAACGTTCACTGACAGCTCTGTTTTGAATTTTATGATTAAATCATAAGAGGCACTTTCCCACTGGAGCAAGGTGGCCTCCATAAGCGCTGGAAGTGTAGTAGCAGGAGATTAAGGCAATTCCACAAATGTATTGTGCTCCCCATCGGCAGCTTATCCGCGGGCCTCTGCAGGCATCGTGCAATTCTGTTTAAGGTGATAATTCACGCTTCCCTTCTTATTAACATGTGAAATTCTTGTTTACTCACTTAAGTTTACTCCAGTAATGATTTTGAACACCTCGTTTAGATAGAACTGCAAATCTACAGGTTCATGGTTTTCCATGCATTGATATGAAACCCAATGTTGAGCTACTGTACCTCTGGTAACAAATCAATTCCATTTCTAAAGAGCTGGATAGTATGGTTCTGAATCCCGGTTTAAGGAGAGCAACACTCCACTTAGTATTTTTTAAAGTCAACGACCGGTCTTATCTTCCCAATCCCATTGATAGGCTCAATGCTGTCTTCTTGGAGAAACAGAGGCTATTTTCATGAAAATGTTTACCTTTTCTGGGAGGTTGGTTCAAAATGGGGTAATCGCAAACCCATAACATATGATTTTGTTACATATGCGCAGCTATTTTTGTTGGTTCCATCCATTCATGGTTTGCTGTAAACTTTCCTGAATGTAGAGGTTGTTCTGGTTTTCAAGAATTTTCAAACCTGAAACAAGGAAACGGGAGGACAGAGTTATCCGGAGAATAGTGCCATTTGAATAAAGCGTTTTTATGCTGAATGTATGCCTAGGCACTCAAATTGCACGTAGCAGCTGGGTTCATTGTTCCTATTTTTGGATTTTGCTCGTCTTCCTCCATTCCCTATTTTTTCTTCTTCTTCTTGCTCCTATTTCATGCGTGGTTGTTTCCCTTTCTGACTATGAGTGGGCTTGCAGATGCATGTCTGTTTGCACCTGAAATTTGACAAATGCTCCTCACACTTTTAACTTGTATCTGCTACTTTTCTGTCATATCTGATTTCAATATCCTTCATGTTATTTGGTGCACCTGTTGTAGAGTTTGTGTGCCAGGATTCACGTGCCCTATAGCAGGGGAGAGATTTAAAGATGTATGAGTGTCTGAACAGGAGGCATTGGTTTCACATGATTATGCAACTGATTAGGAGCATCAACTGACACACAATTTGTATAGAGCAGTCCTTTAGGAGTATTCTTTCACCTGATCATTCAGTGAGGTATTTGTGGTCCGCTATATTTAATGACAAACTTCATGAGCGACCTGTACATTTTATGGGATCTAACCGAAGTATATTTTTAAAATTTATGTTCATATGATTGATGTAATAAAAAGAAAGTTTCTTGGAGGTTGATAAGTAAACTTGATATATTTTGGCATCTTCAGAAATTGGCGGACTACATAGGTTTGCCATGTCGGATTGCTCGAGGCTGCAGGTATTGTGTGGCAGACCACCGTTCTTCTTGCCTGGTGAAAATTGAGGATGACAGGCAGTTGGCAAGGTTGGACTCTTCACTGTGATCTTAGTTGATCATGTAAATGATATAATATAAAATTAAAATAACTGTTTTATTTTCTAATTTGTTAGAATTGTAAATGTTTCAAGTTTTAGTGTAATTTCTGGGTGATACATCTTTTATATATGTTCTTTTGTTTCTGAAAATCAAGAGTACTTTTAATATATCGAACTTTCTCATATGATGTCTGATTGTTCATTTACTGGTAGTCTCGTGTACCATGGTATGTTCTTTTGCTTGCTCTAGTCAATCAACGTGTTTCAGCACACTTTATTAGCTGACACATCCCAGTGACAGCTCACATTCCCTGTCTGATTCTTGTAGTAGGCTTAGCCTTAATGCGAAATTGTATATGCCCAGTAAACTTATAAAGTTGAACAATAGTCCAATTGGAAGAATCACACAACTTATCATTTATCTCCTTTTGCCATCACTCTTCTTCCTTTGTTAGTTCATCTTGCTCATGTAGACTAGTATATTTCTTAACAGGGAGTACGTAGTTGATCTGGTCGGGCAGCCTGGAAATATCCATGGTCCAGACTCCACAATCAATGGAGGATTCCTTTCTCCAGTGCCTTCACCACTTAACATTTCTCATCTAAGAGAATTGGAGCAACCCGACAGGGATAATATACCATGTCAGATTCTAGACTCGAAGCACTCCTCTGTTTTTTCTGAAAATCTTGTATGCTCAGGTATGCCTCAATTTTGTTTTTCTTGTGCTTTATGCACCTGACGAATGGCTAAATAAATTGGTTTCTTATATCATGCAGCATTGGCAGTGCTAATACTTTTAACTAGGAGACAAGCATTCTATGAAAGGATGCTCTCTATTTTTGGTTTTCTTTTCTGTCTTTTTTAGCCATAACCTACTCTGTGTTTTCCCACTTATTGAAAGCCTATGTATCCCACTGTTATTATGAGAGGCCCAATTTCTTGCAGGCAGTGAGGAGGATGGCCGGTGGGCAAAGGATGATGCTTGGTCAAAAACTTTGGCAGACTCAACTAATTTTCCAGTTGTTCAGGCTTGTTTGGGAAAAGAATCATATCCAATGCCTTTGGATCTGAAAATGAATGTGGAAGCCCTTGATGCTGCCAGCCTATCTGTACATGAATGTTCCAGACTTGACACAGAGCAAGTTGTCGTACATCAGACTTACAACAAGGAGGTTGAGAATGGGCTTGACAATCAGTGCAGACTTTCTGGTGTGACTATCCCAACATATTTGAACCTTGAACCTTCACTTGCAGTGGACTGGATTGAGATCTCATGGGATGAATTGCATATCAGGGAGCGTGTTGGTGCAGGTACATAATCTTTTATATCTATGACTTTCAGGTATTTGGACAATTGGGAATTTTTCTGCAAAAGGGCAATTTTGGGACGTATCATGCCTTCTTTCAATATATGCAGGCTCTTTTGGGACAGTGCATCATGCTGAATGGCATGGATCGGTTAGTATACTGTTTCTTGGAGTATATGTTAATTAGTCTTTTTTAGATGGGTTGTCAGTTGAGAATTGCTTCTGTTGCACCTCAGTTCAATAAAAATAATGATCTAGGGACCATATCAATTGAGAGCTTATTGAGTTCCCTCATCCCTGTACTCTGTTATCTGTTTTCCATTCTTGTTATGGAGTCAACTGCTCTTTATGTACTCCTTTCACATGGCATCCATAATTGCTGCCAAGGATCTTGAGTTACTTCAAAAAGCTCAATCCTAGTATGTCCAGAGTTTCCAATTATTAATTCCCTTCTCTCTTGGCAGGAGGAATTAGCTAGTGAATTAACAACTTTAATCTAATGAATATCAGATGGTCTTTCGGATAGTGGTTACATTCATGGAATCAGACTGGAGTGCTTCAGTTGAAGCTTCAGGCTTTGGAGAATATCAGATCTACTTCCTGACACTATATATATATTTATATGATTGGTCTTTTCATTAACAATAATGCTGTAAGATTATTAATTAAAGCATTACTTATACAGAGAAGGCATTTTTCACTTTTATGTTCTTTTGTAGTTCATTGGATGTTGTGTTTTTGCCTAAGATATCTAAATTTGTTTCTGGTGATGTCATTGGTCCTTTTTTTCTCTTTTTGCGAATGACTTGTCTTATTGAAATAACACAGGATGTAGCTGTCAAAGTATTAACTGTTCAGGATTTTCATGATGATCAGTTGAGGGAGTTTTTAAGAGAGGTATGCTCTCTTAACCCCTCCCTCTCTCTCCCCCTCCCTGTCTGTGTGTAGCAGGGATGGGACTGAATTCAATTCCCTCTTTCTTCTCAAGTGTTATTCACTACATCTCAACTAGCTTTTCTGTGTTCTAAGGGCGATATCTTGGCAATTTTGTCACATTGGGTGTACATGGGAATGGGAGGTCTTTATGCTTTACTTGCAATGGCTACTTATTACTGTGTTTTTGGTCAATCTAGTTTCATAATGTTGAACATTGATGCCGATGACTTGTGTAAGAAAATATAGGTGAAGGCTCAGAAGGGGCCTGTTAAATATGACTCAGTTGGAAACCTGACCACATGGTTGTTGATTATGAATTTTGTAGTTTTCAGACTTTTGAAAAATACTTTACAGCTGTAGCATTTCATTTTCTTAAAATGTTTCTCTATGTTGTATGTTCTACAACTGACATTGCAATCATTGTTTTATAGGTTGCAATAATGAAACGTGTCCGCCACCCAAATGTTGTTCTCTTTATGGGTGCTGTTACAAAGCGTCCTCATCTGTCAATTGTGACAGAATATCTGCCTAGGTAATTATTCAATCACTTCTATCCATCTCTTGCCAGCTATGTGCGTGTCTCACTCACCTACATATTATGGACAGAGGTAGTCTATACCGCCTTATACACAGGCCAGCTGCCGGGGAGATGCTGGACCAAAGGAAACGTTTACGAATGGCTTTGGATGTGGTCTGCAGTTGTTACTATTATTCTGCCTGTGATCTTAGATTGTCTTTTTATTTGTTTTAATGAAAATTAATGTCAGCAGGCAAGGGGAATCAATTATCTTCATTGTCTTAACCCTCCTATTGTTCACTGGGATCTTAAATCTCCCAATCTGTTGGTTGATAAAAACTGGACAGTCAAGGTAAATGATTGAAAATGTTGAGTTGTTTTCTGCTTGTAACATCTAGCTGCATGTATGACTTCTCTCGCGTCATTTGCTCAGGTTTGTGATTTTGGGTTGTCTAGATTCAAAGCAAGCACTTTCATACCATCAAAGTCTGTAGCCGGAACAGTAAGTACCTCCCTCTTCCTCACTCCCCACTTCTTGATGTGCATATATGCATATATCTTCATTTCAATATATCTGTATATTTGTATCACGTGCTAATTCTTACAATTCAATTGTCTCACGAGCAGACTAGAGTTGATCAGTAAATTTAGCTGAAATAGTTATCTGGCAGATTTTTTGGGCTCAGTCCTACATGGTTTTTTTTTTCCTTTTTTTTTTTTCAACTGCTAAAATTTTAGGCAGGCAGTCTGTTGAAGCAATCTTAGCGAGTATTTGATGGCTACTATATGCTGTGTTGTAATAACAATACCATCCATTCTCAATAAATGTTTCCTGTTCCTCCATTAAATTTTATGTTTTTCACTTTCTAATTTCCGTTACTATGGGTTCTCCTCCTCCAAACATGGTAAGTCAGAAATTTCAATCAAGATTCTGCAGGTCGAAACTTTACTTTGCAGTGCATCAATCAGCATGTAACTCTCTTGCTTTTATTTTCAGCCTGAGTGGATGGCTCCAGAATTCCTTCGAGGGGAGCCTTCCAATGAGAAGTCTGATGTCTACAGTTTTGGGGTCATCCTCTGGGAGCTCGTGACCATGCAGCAGCCTTGGAGTGGACTTGGTCCAGCTCAGGTACACACTTTGCATGCTACTTTCCCAGGTGGTTTTTCGACTTGAATAGAAGGCAAAGTGAATATACTTAAAAACATGGGTAAGACTGCCTACACTTTATCTTGCCCCAAACCCATGGTGTAGGCGTCTGTGAATTATAATATAAACAAAAAATCTTAAGTCTTTTATTTTTTTCTTATTTTATCATTCCATCACTGGTGACACTCTAAGACAAAATGCTGGAGAGGAGTTTTTCTTGATGAAGTTTTGAGAAAGCATAAAAGTATACTTGTTTTAAAGTCTGCAGAATATTCAACATGCAGAAAGCGGACAGAGAATCAATAAATTGATTCTTGTAGCACTGTTGGGAGCACTTTGAGTTATTCATGTACTTTGAGTTATGGCAGAAGTCATATCATATCAAGTTCTAATTATTTTGCAACTGAATGATAATAAAAAACTGATTTATGGTTAATTGAATTATTTTGTGCATCCGTGTGGCAAGTGAAAAGTAGAGTTGAGGCAACTTTTTAACTGCTCAAAACGTCTGGGTAGTCTTGACATCAAAATATTACAATGTCATTTTCCATTTTAGAAGAGTGAGTGGCTGTTTAAAACAGACAAATGCCCTCTTTTTTTGGATTAGTGGAAATGGAAACATGCTTATTTATGAAGAGTCACCTCATCATTGTTTGCTGTTTAAATAGTTTCAGTGTTTCTCAGGGTGCAACTGCATTACCCTTTAGCTTTCTCTGTTTTTCCTACGGCCACTTCTGTCAATGAGTCTTCCATCATTCTCAGAAATTGTTGCTTGCTGTACATCTCTATTTTGATTTTGACTTGACGTGTGGTGGGATCTTACAGGTGGTTGGAGCTGTAGCATTTCAGAACAGAAGGCTTGCTATCCCGCAGAATACTTCCCCAGTGTTGGCATCCCTCATGGAATCTTGCTGGGCTGAGTAAGCATATCCTTGAATTCCTTTGTTCGATGGCGGTATTTCACCTACGTGCATAAAATAAAAGGATAATTATTTTAAAGATTCAGTATGCCTAATAACTTCTGAAACGTGAGATTATGACAACTTTCTGAATCACCATATCTGCCATCTCTGCGCCCTATTCGGCAATGGCTGTGCGGCAGTAATGTCCCATAGGCTGGCATTTTTGACACCTCTTTGAAATGACACTGGATGGAAAATTTAGCGGCAGGATTTATCTGCTTACCGTGTGCAATGGAAAACAGATTTTTGGTAACACTTTGTATATATGATCTTTCAAGTAGTCAAGTACCAAACTTTAGCCCAAGTAAAACGCTTTTGCCGATCCTTCATTTTACCTTTTTTTCTTTTTTTTTTTGGGCAATAGATTCATATCACTTTTTTGATGCACTTTAGCTTATGCTTCTGAATGATTGAGCAGGCTTTTGTCGTAGTGGCATCGGGGCCTTCAAAGATTTCTTCATACCCAATATATAAACCCCATTAATATTGTAGGCAGAAGAAGTTCAGTTCAACAGTTTACAATATAAAAATCTAAAAGACGTCTAGGTCTATTTTCTTGAGAGAATTCATTCTTCACATCAAATATGCATAACTTTTTTGCGTTTATTTTTAATGCTGTGCTTGTCTTCGGTGGCAGTGAACCAGCTGAGCGTCCATCATTTGGTAGCATAGTGGATACTCTGAAGAAGTTGCTCAAGTCTCCGGTACAATTAATACAGATGACTGGGTGATAAAAGAGTACTCCCAACAAAAGCCACTTTGTATTTTCTTGACGGTGAAATATTGAGGACTCCCAGGCTGATTTTGGAGAGTAACCCTTAGCTGTCGTGAACTTACTATGATAAGTCATGTCTTTACTAACAGAGAAACCTTTCGGTTCCGGGCAACTGTAGATGTGTTGCTAATCTAATCCACCCGCCATAAGAAGGCACACCACACTAAAACCTATAATGGACAATGCAGATGTATGGGTTTCCATATGATAATAATAACTGTTTAATTTTCATTGCAAGCCAGAAATGTTTTTAAGAATTCATAATGATTTGTATTTTTGGCTGTAACTAGCGTTGCATTGCAGCTGTAATCAGCAAAGTTTTTGCATCATGTCAAACATAGTCGCATGATGCTGTACTATAATAAGTGAAACTCCTTTCTATCTATGAATGGGGTCTGGTGGTTACTGTGCATTGGTCGTTATATTTTCGCTGGATATGTATATACAGTGGTAGCGGCTCTACTCGATAGCTTGCGTCTGTCTTTGAAGCCAGAGCCCAAAACGAAGCATTCGACCTTTGTCAGATGAGAGGTGTCCTATGTGTCCAACTTGGAATTCAGGGAGACCTTTTTAATTTTGCTTGACAGCTTGCCCAGCATTTGATAACGAAACTGTTCTGTATTTGACTTTGGGTTACAAATAAGCTGAGTTGAAATGCCCGGACGTGACCTCCATTTTTGGACGGTGGAACTTGACTGGAGTGTTTGAACATAGGCGTATAATTTTATCTCCGCGATTCTCTTCTTGATTCCAAGCACTGAAGGTTGAATTTAATTTGGGGTTAGAAGGCAATTAATTATACTTTATGGAGCACAAAAATATATTAGATTATGATCAATGTTAGAGCATTAATAAACAGTGCTATAGTATTGGAGTATAATTAAGCATCGTCATAGATGATTAACATTAACAAATTTTTTGGAGTCAATAACACAATAACATTGACTATCTCCTGTTTTTGACATCAATAATCCTTAATTCGACTCTTTTTATTTATTTATTTATTTATTTATTTTATTTTTTGTAACACTAGTGCTTGATGTGTACAAATAAGTTCGCAATATTTGAATCCAAGAAAGAAATTAAATCTATAATCTAATCTCGATTATTTAATGGAAGTTTGGCCGCGTCCCACGTTCTCCTTCGTCTCCTAGCTTCTTCATTGACCCGAAGACAAAACGCGGGAAGCGACCGAGACCAATCGGCAATTGGCTACCCCCTTCGCCACGGCAGTTAAAATGAGGCGACCACCGTTTTATTGGTAATTTAGTGTAATATTTTATATTAATTTAATTCTAAATCTTAGTATTATAATTTATTTTAATAAAAAAATAATTTCAATATCCAGATTTATAAATAAATGTAAAAATTTTTATTTCAATATAATAATGTTTAAATGTTAAATTTGTATACATAAATGATTAAATAATAATAAATAAATAAATAATTTTAATTATCACTAACTAATAAATGTAACGATAAATATACTAGCGACGACAGACAAACTGGGGCGGCTACAATAATATTTAACTTATGGTCACGCGCATACAAATATAACACCAGCCAAGCTAATCCGCGGTTCATCCTCCATTCCTTTTTGACGCAAATTCAATCAAATCCATTCCGGATCCTCCCAACAGAGAAGCCGGCGAGAGAGAGAGAGAGAGAGAATGGAGTCGATGGTTTGGGACATTCTTCTCCAAGTAGCTCTGATCCTCTTAGCTGTATTTATGTTTCTGAGCATCCACGATGTTCCCAAGAAAGTTCTAGACAAGTTCCGCTATCGTAACCGCGCCGAGATCCAAGCCAAGCGCCACTTCGTCCGTGGCGCCCAGATGCTCTCCCAGGCCCGGTCCCCTTCCAATTCACGCTCCGCCGCCGCCTCCTTGGCCAAACAAGCCGAGGAGGAGGCCGACAAAGCCATCGCGCTCGATCCCAAGGACGCGGCGTCTCACATCTTGAAAGCCCTCTCCCTCGATCTTCAAGGGTTCAAGACCTCGGCGCTCGACTCCATCAACGTGGCTCTGTCGCCGCTTGCCCTGAAGTCGCTGAACGAGAGAGAGAAAGGGGATGCGCTGCTTAAGAGAGCCGAGTTGACGATGGGGATGAACCGGCGAGGCCGAGTCGATTCCGCGATCGAGGATCTGACGGAGGCACTGAAGCTGAGCCGGGAAAATGCAAAGGCGTTCTGTTTGTTAGGGGAGTGTTACGAGGTCAAGAAGATGACGGCAGAAGCTAAAGACGCTTACGAGGAGGCTCTCAAAGTTCAGCCTGATTTTTCGTCCGCCCGCGAGGCTCTGGACCGGCTGGCCTCCTAGAATTTAGCGCCTCCGTGGCTTGGCCTGTCCCCTGTGAAACTCCTGTCTCTCTCCGTTTTGTTTTTTTTTTGTTTTTTTTTTTAACACTTTTTGGGGGAATAATTTTCAGCCCGCGCTGTAATTCTCATCTTTTTATCCTTAAGCAACCCGCCCCGGGGGGGGGGGGGGGGCATTTCACCGTACGCTTTAATAGTTTAATTTCGATCCTTGCATGATCAGTCAGCACTAAAATTTTCTTTTGAATCTCTCCACATAAGGAGCATTTAGTAGGCCAAGGTGCGTTTGTCTAAAATATATATATATATATTTTTCATTTTATATTTAACAAAATGAAAAAATAAATTATATATATATAATAAATTTTCTTAAAACAAATCAAAATTATATATTTTTTAAAACATTATAACAAATGAGAGAAAAAAATGAGTCAAAAAAATATTTTTAAATTATTATTAATTTATTAATTATTAATTATCAATATAATTTATTATTATTAAAATTCATTCTAATTTATAAAAAATTAATTAACATTTTTTATACTTTTACTTATAATAATAATTATTAATTTATATTAAGTTTTTAATTTTATTTTATAACAATTTAAATTTAAAAACTTTTAATAATATAATTGAATAATAAAAATAATCAATTTTTTATATTTTTAATTATTTTTTATAAACAAATAAATATTTAATTAAAAACCCTTAACTGACTTGAAAAATACGGAAAAAAAAAACATTATAACAGGTTTTTTTTTTTAATTATTATTATTTTTTTCTACGAACGACTGTAACAGAGATGTTTTAGAGTTTGCACAATGCGCATGTGACGAGGCTCTGAGAATTGAAAGGCATGCTCGTCCCCCGTAAATCCGTGAAAACTACGTCGAGACAGAGAATGTCGCTCACCCGTAGAAATGGCTGGCATCTCATGATCTGCACCCACCCAATTCACAAGCCTGAATATTAGTTGGTCAAAGTATGCACCAAGAACAATGCGCTCCTCATCACGCTAAAAGCAGAAAGGAGGAAAGAGTCGGGAGAGAATTATTAATAACGTGAATCAAAATCAGTTCAATTGTACGCCGTCCAGCCACTTAAGGTCTGGCAGAAGCTTAACCAGAAAAACAGTAAAATTTTCATCAGCAATTGTATTCCCCATCACATCCAACTGGGTCAGATTCAAGCCTTTCAAAACAAAATAGGCTTCCCAGTAATTTGTCACACTGAGACCATCAATCTGAAATTCGTCCAGATTCCGTTCACTGCCAATCGAATTAGACAAAGGAGAAGAGCACAGATACCTCCTTGTATCAATAGAGTGCGCGCCAATCTCATTATATGAAATATCCAGGACTTTTAGTGAATTCAGCTGCCTCAGGGGTTCTAAAGATGTAAAGCTACTGAGTTTATTCTTACTCAAATTCAAGTGCGAGAGAAGCAGCAGAGCCTCCAATCCTGTCATAAGATCCCCAATTTAAGAAAATGATTTTTGGTCAGTCAGGATCACAAGAAATTTAAAAAGCACTTGAGTGAAATATGAAGCAGTGAGGAGGTTCGTGCTTGCCCTTTATTAAAAAGCCTATAGATGAACCAAGAGCTAGAAATTATACACAGACGAATAATCGTGTTAAAGGATCTCTAAAAGAAGTTTGTGGGGCAAGAGTTGAGATGGTGATGCTGGGTTATCAAAGCAAAGACATTGCTTGTTTGCAATCCAGGTCATTTTTGAGATCAAAATTTTGTTAAAAGAAAGAAACAAATTGAAGACCTCCTGCCCTAGACAAAGAAGTTTACCTTCAACTGACTTAAGTTCGTTCTGGCTGAGGTCTAACATTCGGACCCACAGTAATCTGTCAAAAGATCCCATCCGCGATAATGACAACTTATTTAGTCGCAAACAAACTGGATTGCCTTTGCCTGATGTAGCCAAGTCCCTATGGTGAAAACAATGACTCAGCATTGACTTCTGATTAGATGTTACCTGCAGAATCATGGAAAAGGTGAGAATATGCTCCCTTTGTACCAAACGTGACCAACATCAAACTTTGATTTAATTGAAATATGTAATTTAGGTTCCGGATGCATAAACAGAATTTCATAGGGAAACTCCAAAATGCAAACGGGCAAAAAGGGTGGCATTTTCAGGAACCATCAAAGAAGGAAAAAATATATATATATGAGATTATTTTTTAACATGATGCATCATCTCCATTTCATAACCTGAAGCTGGAAAGTTAATGGCATTTAGCATTTCCAAAAGATATTAGGGCAGTTACCTGTTGCAACAAGACCAAGCTGTGTTCATCCTTGTAGTACCAGTAATGCGAGGGATCCAACTTCATCAAGTCACCATATAATTTAAGAACTTCTTCAGAATGGATTAATTTGTCAGAAGATACCAATGCATCGTGAGCAGTCAACAGTCTTGCAAGTGTAAGCTTCCCTATTTTGCTGCAAAAACAAAAGAACGCAACAGATGTACACATAGCTTTCTCAAAATTTAGTAAATTTCCTTCAAATAAAAAGGCTCACCAGTCTGACAAGTCATGGAAGTTCCTTATCTCTTCAGCTAAAACTTTTGCTTGCATTGTAGAAGCTGCGGGCTCATGTTTGTTCTTGATATCTAGAAGGTCAAAACAAACAACCAGATTTGATTCTAGTGAATGAGGCTCACAGACATGAAAATCTTCCTCTCTCCAAAGTATTTTCCCTGGGCCTTCAGCAGATTCTCTTTTGGCAGGTTGTCGATTCACAGTAAATGCCAATCGAGTAGGACAACTATAGCTAAAACCATTAGAAGAAATGAGTCCTTCAGAATTTCCAAGGTTCACCTCTACCGGATAAGCTTGTGAAGATTTGATCTCTGTATCTGGTAAATCTAACTGTGTAAACCAAACTTGGGCAGTTTGAGAGTTATTAGTCGTAAGAGGTTTCCAAATCAGATCCTTGTTTGTGTTAAATCCAGATGAAATGGCAATTGTTGATGAATTTACACCTTCAACAGGCTGACTAAAGTAAAGAATGAGTGGAAACATTTTAGAATGACATTGCAGATCAGAACCATGAGCAGGCCAAGACGAAACAAGCAGAGGTTGCTCAGTTTTAACAGTTTGATCAAGAAGCCAAAGATGATAAAACCAACCACTTTGATCATCTTCATCTGTAAAAAGAGCTTCACGTACCAATTCATATTCTCTACTTAAAACTTCATCTTTTTGTAAGAATCCTTGAACCTTTTTCTTTGTCAGATTAGACAGGAGCACACTGAAAAATTTTCTCATTAAGGTAAGAAGATAAAAAATATGCCTGAGAAACAAGACAGGATGTATCACAAAAGGACATTCTAATAAATATGCACCACAATCTATATTTGTCACATTAAAGATAAATATAACAAAGATATAATTTAATAAGAACAGAAACAGGCGTCCGACTGTAACATCAACAAAATTCAGGGAGTTCAACAGATTGTTGAAACTTTCTATTGGTCCACCTTATTTGAACAAGCATTAATTCTGTTAAACCCACGTGCAAAGTATCCACTATAATAATCAGCACCATGTTCACAATTTTTTATCTGGTAACCTGCTAATAATGAAAGTGCATTCCTAAAAAAAAAGTGGTAAGAAACAAGGGTCCTGAGGTCTAAGATCTACAATACCTCCAAAGGCCCATTATCGGATTAAGTGGAAATGGAAAACCAGAATACAAGATCCTAAAAAGTCTGTATATTCACTACCTAGACTGTCTCCACTATGTGAAATGCTTTATAAGTTCACCTGTAAGTTCTCAAGTTCAGCAAGATTCACAAGAAATTTAATGCCGGCTATAGTATGAAATCTCCTACAAATAGAAAGAGAACCTTCCTAACTGATTGTTATGATTGCCAGTTGAATTAACTGTGCATAGGTTCCAGTAAATCATGTATAGTAGAAAATTAAAAGAATTTTAATTTACTTAAGCAACATTAATCAATTTCATTATTAATGTGCAGAAGAAATTATAAACTTTTGCAGTTGTAACATAATAATAATAATCGCACCTACGGTTGTGCCATGCAGAGTAATTACTAAAATTCTTGTCAATCAGATTTTGTGTGTATGCCAATTCATCCTCTTCTGATCTATTCATCAACCCTGCCACAAACCTTGAAAAACAAGCTTAAAAATATCAGGATTGTGAATATGAACAATCCAAGGATATGCAATAGGCAATCAAGGTCCTTAAGTTTACCTCCGGTAGTTCCACGCATGGAAATTCCGAGGATCAGCATTTTGGAACCTGTCCAGAAGCTGCAACTCCTTATCTACTGAAGAATGCCCTTTGCTTAGCACCCATTTGCGATGATGCCATGCCCCATAGGACTTAAAATTCTGTCTCAAGGCACTCTCTACCTACACAACATCTCTGTCATATCAATTCAACCAAGGACAAGCCCAATCTTCGGTGTGATCAGATTTTGCTTCCTTGTCTAAGTAACAAAAAACCAAAGACTTCGAGATTCAATTGGCTCATGGATTAACGCAACAAGAACGATGAAATTCATATTATTGCATTTTTTTTCCTTCATCAGAACAGATATTATATTGAACTAAAGAGAAATATGATAGTTAATGTTGAGAAACGCACCACTCTGAGTTCTTCGTCGAGAACGGACTTCACTGCGTCAGGATCCGAGTCGGACTGAGTCAAAGCGTGTTCAACAGCGAGTTTTCTATAGTTCCAAGCGGTGTGCGATTCAGGATTGATCTCGAGAAGCTTCGCGCTTAGTTCTATAGCTTCCTTAGTATAGCTTTACAAACAAAAAAAAAAAAAAGGCCAAATAAGTGTCAATCGATGGCGCTTCGATCAATAGAAACGGAGATAACATGGAAGAAAATAAGGGAATAAAACAACAAAGAGTGATTTATACATGTTTTGATGATGATTAGAGAGGAACTGCGACTGAAGAGCCCGCAGCTTCTCTGCTTTGGCGGCGGAAGCCGCCGCATCCTCCGCTCCCGCGGCTTTGCGAGGCCGACCGTGCATTTTAACGTCGCCAAAAAGGTCAAAGGATTCTGATAGCTTCGACGGGGAGAATTAAAAAAACAGGAAGTCTTGAGACACGCACAATGGCTAGGCAATGTGACCGGTTTATCTATACCTTCCCTTTTATCCCGGCGCTTTTTTGCTTTTTTCTTTTTCTTCTTCTTTTTTTTTTTTTTTTCCCCCGGTCTTACTTAATAAATCTTATTAAAATTAATTTTATAAATATTTTTTTAGATTAATGAAAAAATATATAATACACGGTTACGATGAAAATACTATGCAAACTTGCACTTTTTATTTCTTATAATATGATGCAAATTTGTTGAAATATTGTAAAATTTTAAAATTTCTTTACTAAGGACTGTGGTCAAATAAAGCCTGGCTGATCTGGGGAGGCTTTGAGTTACGAGTAGCTCTGTTGTGCATTAGCGTGACCACATAACCGAATATTAACGATTCATTTTTCATTTTTGCCATCAGAACACAGAATCGTCCTTGCAGGTTTCTAATGACATCGAATCAAGGTGCCTTCAGTACTCCAGAAAATGGCTACTGATGAGTAAAAGGTCGCGTGCCCTACTTACAACCTAACATTGACCTTCGCCAGCTTCAACCCTTTCTCCTAATGTATTGAAGGCAGCCATCATAATTGATGCGTCTACCTGAGCCAAAGGAGAATTGTTTACCACTCAAGCCACTTCTCCAACCCCACTCACTGTGTTTGCATCTCCAGCTAAGGACTGTTGGCCTTCAGAGTCACCAGCAGTGTAGGAAGTCAAAGACCCTTCTCCCACTCATGTCAGCATTTACTCTCCTACCTTGAAAATTAGCCATTGCTTCCATAACTGATATTCAATAGCCTACTCGTTGAAGAGAACATGAATCAGTTTGATCTGATTCTGATCTTGACTGGCCGTTCACAGTAATTTCACCTTGAGTCTGGTTTACCCTGTTGCCCGAAATTTTCTTCTTCATTTTCTTTTTGCTCCGGGCCCTCTCTTTTTACATCATATTCAGGTGTAGGCAATCCCACTTTTCGTGCATATTCTTGAAATCAACTCTTGAACGCACAACAACCAGATACACCCAGTATATGTCAAAAGTTAAGTTAGCAGTAACACAACAATCGTTGTTAAAAAATGTCTAGTTATAATTATGCAATTAAGCAGCGAGAGACTGCACTGGTTCTCCATGACAATGAAACCTAAAAACTAACATTTGTGCACGGTTTATGGTGTTCCACTTCCATGCATCTCCATCCTATAGTCTAAAGCAATCTTCGTGTACAATAAGGTACTTTCACCAATATAAAGCTTAATATTCCAAAAAACAACTCTCCTAGTCAAATTCGATAAGAGCATCGGTAAGAAGAGTAGAAAGAATTAAAAAGAAGAAATATTTAAACACAAATTCTAGCAATTGAACCACCTAAGGTCGGTACTTAGTAGTTATTCTACGTATTTTTCCCTGCATTGATTTGAGTTCGAGTTCGAGTTCTCTTGTTCGGAAATTTATCTCGAAATATTAAAAAAAAAAAGCAAATGCAAGCTCTCACAAAACGGAAGGAGCAAAGACTAGTTACTGGAAGAAGGCAAACCACCATCGTTGGCGACAGACGGACATGGAGTTGTTTCGCGTATGGCGAGTAATCACCGCCGGCCACGTGGGCGTTCGAAGTGGGTAGAACGGCGCTATTTTCATGGGCTCAATCGACGAGCGGATTGGGCCTACGAGTAAATGGATCGAAGAGATTGTCGGTCTTCCCCTGAAGACTTGTCAACCAAAAAGCCCGACATCTCTACTCTCTCTGTCAGACTCGTACGCGTCAACAGTGAAACCGACCCTCGATCCAAGCATTCGAAGCGTTGCCTCCAATTCGGGCAAAATCTAACTTTAGATCCTCTCGTTTTGTTGTTCTGTGCGTTTCTAGGTTTTCTGGGGGGAAGAAATAGTTATCTGTATTGTAGTTTTCTGGTCTTGTCGATCTCTTTTGAGTAGTCCCCGCAGGTTCTATAATTTCGTCCTGTTTCTTCAATTCCCCAGAAATCCCAAAAAAGAAAAGAAAAAAAAAAACAAAGAAAGAAGAAGCCCGTCTGACGATATAGCGCTGTTATATCACCTACTAGCCGTTTGTTTAAAGTCCTCAACCACTTTGGTTTTTTCATTTGCTGGGAAGTAAGTGAAAATTGAATTGGGATTTTCCGCTGAATTTGATGATATTCCTCGTACAGTTAGTTAATTTGTGACTGTTGTGGTTCTATTTTTGAGGTAGAAATGGAGGACTCGGAGAAAAGAAGGGAAAGACTCGAAGCAATGCGCACCGTGGCTGCTCAGGCTGAAGCTACTCATGAAATTGAAGCCTCTGCGGTGCCTAGTTCGCTCGCTAACCCACTGCTCGAGCCTCCCTCGGATCTTTCGTCGCGGTATGATGCTGGTGCGACTCCAAGGTTTGATTTTTACACCGACCCAATGGCAGCATTTTTAGCCAACAAGAAGAGGAGCATAGCTGGCGATCACGTCACGCAAGGCTATTACACACCTCCAATTAATACTGGTTCTCCCGTGGCTCGGTTCTCATTTCCCCGTCCAAGTAAGCTTCTCCTTGAGTAGCTATGAGTTTGCATTATGTATTATGCGTGATGTGTTTTTTTTTTTTTTAAAAAAACAAAATTATGTTGTAGTTAAAGCTAGCAAACAAGATTATTGAGCAAAGTCGGCTGTGTGGGGGTCAACGAACACGGGAGTGTATTTGGCCAGGCACGATCGTGCCATTGTACCATTGTAGTCCCGGACTTTGCCCAAGCAACATCAATTTTGTTGTTAGGGAAAAAAGTAACCTCAACATGCTTGCAACAAGCAGCACATCACCACATCTTAAAATTTATTTTCCACTTTTTATGTGAGTAAATTGTAGACGTAGTTCCACTCATGGGAGACCTGGCTGCAATTATTGCTTTTGAGCCATTGACTACAAGTCTGGATTTATTTGACGGAGGATTCTTTGGTTGAGGCCTTGCATTATTAAGGCCCTAATGGATGTTCATGGACTTCTGGTCCCTGCTGAAAGAAAGGACCTTTTCTTGAGTGCATGAATAGAATGCTAATCGGTCGATCTTTTTTTTCCATGTTTTAATTTATTTTCTTCTTAACTAGCAGGAGAAATGAGCCCTGTAATGACCCCCTTCCCTGCACCTCAAATGCAAAGCACGCACTTGTCCAATCAGAGAATCAACCAAGCAATAGGCCCTTTTGATAGTGCTGCTCCATTTAGAAACCCAGGAAGCACGGCCAGTCCTTTTCCTCACCATCAAAGAACTCCTGAAGGGTGGAGTAGCTCCAGTGAGATCTCTAGCTATGGGGGTTCTATTCCTCATGGCGGATCCCACAGTCCATTTCCCGTGCATCAAGGAATCCCTGGTTTTGGACCTGTAAGGAGCCCTGCTTTCAGTGCTGGTGGGGCCAGGACTCACTGGCTTGACAACAGTCCATACCCTGGTTCAGGATATGAAAGCAGTCACACTCCTAATCAAGGGAGAGGCCGTGGGCGATGGCATGTTGGCCGCATGGCACCAGGTTCTAGATGGAGTGGTGGAAGGGGAAGGGGTTTCCATTCTCCTGTTTCAGCAGCAGATGAAACACTGAGGCCAGAGTGTTTTTACGACCAGTCCATGGTTGGAGACCCATGGCAGAATTTGGAGCCTGTTATATGGCGGGGTTTAGATATCATGGAAAATAATTTGAATACACCTGGAAGTTCAAATTCCTGGCTTCCAAAGTCCATTAGCATGAAAAAGACAAGAGTTTCAGAGTCTTTTGGTGGGTCCAGTTCCAAACAAAGCCTTGCAGAATACCTTGCTGCCTCATTTGATGAAGCAGTCGATGATGAATCAAGTGAAGCTGTCAATGATGTATCGGGTGCATGACTGCTAGTTGGATTCCACGGGGGGCCCGTACTCCTCCGCTGCGGTTGAAAGTTAATGCCAAAACCAGAAATTGCATCTACTGTGTGGAAGAAAAAGAGATAAAGAGATCATTACCAAGCCATGCAGGCATTTGTTGGATCATCTCCTTTTTGGCTCCGGGGTATATCTGTATATCGAAAGGCATAAAAAAGTTTGATACGCTGCTTTGTATAATGTAATGATTGCTCAATTTTAGTACAAGGTTGCTACTGGCACAGGAAATGCCATTAACGTGGTTGCACGATGCATGGTTGATTTATTTGATAAAACAGATCTGCAAGTACAATAGCTTTCCCCAATCTCATACAGTTGGGAGTAGGGCTGGTGTAATGTATGGCAATGTTTTAGTGGAACAAATTTTTGTCAGGCAGTCCAATTTACACTTGTCTCATGCTCTTTTTGTCTCTTAAGAGACTCCTTGATCTATAAGTTATACAATAAAAGTCTCTTTTCACTTCATAAATTCAACACATTCCTTCTTAAGATTAGAATTCAAAATTTTAATTTCCTAATCACAGGAATATCTAAAGAGGAATTGTCTTCTGCTATAAGTACTATGCAACTCAGCGATGCAATGGTAGGACCAAAGTATTGGACCAGGCCAAGCTTACCAAGAAATATCAGACTACGTCAGAATGCTGTGGAAACCACAGCACCTGTTGTGAATGAAAGTCCACCGTGAGAATCGTAACCCAATAATTGACTTTGCGAACTGTCGAAAACCACGGATTCATGGAAACCCAAAAAAAAAAAACCACCGATTCATATTTAGGGGTGTAAACTAACCGAGACACTAAATGCTCGGTAATTCAATTCAATAAAAGCTCTAACTCGTTTGATAACATGAATGAACGATAGGCTACAGAGAATATGGAATTTCTTTCTGCCCTGTTTTGAGAACAGGTAAAACTGTGACAAAGGGGTTGCTTTTTATACTTTCACCATCATGTAACTCACCGTGCGAAGACCAGTTGAAGCAAAAGTACTACCTTGCTTGAGCATACAAATCCTGGCTTTTGAGTTGGATCTTAGACTTTCCCAAATCCGTTCTGCTGGCTCCTGCTTTATGAACAATGCAGTTCCACAGCGCCCTATGTTAGTTTGTCTCCATTAGAATTGCAAACTGTTCCAAACTTTTAGTTTCCCAAATCAACGCGCAGTAAAGTTACCGTACCAAGGAGCACACCACGGAATGGAAAATAATACAAAAACAAGACGATTCTCCCAAAAAAACAATGTGAATGTTTTCCACGTGGAAATTATAACAGAAAGCATTTTCGCAGAGAATACCTCTGACTAGCATTATGCCATCAATCTACAAGTAGAGGAGTTTATGTCTAACTTTTCAGAGGTTTCACACACCTTTGTGATCCCAGACGTCCTTGTGCATTAATGTTCGTTATGTTTGTGTTGAAACTATATCCTAAAACGAAAATTTGAAACCAGAAAGCTGAAAATCTTTCTTGCTGGAGCTACTAACTTTGCTTTATTTGAGGTCTATTAGATATACTCAATGCCACAATTGAGTGCAAAACCCATGCCAATGAACTGGTTTCTTCTCACAGCAAATCTCATTCACAAAGGCATCAATTAGTTGCCCAGCCAAGCTTGATGGGTCATCAATCAACGTATCCACAAAAACATTGACCACCCTTCTCTCTTTCATTGTCGCTTTCAGGCTGAACCAAGTGAGAAATTTTACTCTGAAATCTTCACCTATGTGCCCTTCATGCTCTAACCATTTGATCACTCTCACTGAGTATTCATATGCACTCTCCTCTATTTGCCTTTTACAGCCTACCAGCATTCCACTAGATTTACAAGACGTGGACGGAGAAAATGATTTGCAGGTTATCAATGAGGTGTTCTTATTCTTCACCATGTCTTGCACAGATTGCAGCTGAATTGAGTGGTGTCCAAAGGCAAGTTTGAAGTCACTATCCTCGGATGATTTCACCTGAGAATTTGCTTTAGTAATAGCTGAATCATCTTCCTTTCCTTGTTTAAGTGAGGCCATAGCAAAGCTTCCATTTGATGCAGGTGTCGACCACTTAGCTTCCCAGACACCTAAAATTTCTGTGCTGCTGAAAAGAGAAACCTTGCATAAGTAACCAGTTGAGGGACTTAGATCAGTTATATTGAATCTTGTCTCCGGCTTCAACACAACAAAAGTGGGTTGGTCAGGATAATCCTTCACCGAACACTTGCGATGCCAAAGCATACAGCCCAATAAGTCTTTAAACAGACTATCTACATACTCGAGCACAACAGTTGTGGAAGTCGGGGATGACTCTTCAAATTGAATTTTACAAGCTGATAAGAAAAACAAAATATCCAGCAATATCAATGAGATAACAATATGCTCAGGAGGTGATAATCTATTAGCTAAAAATAGGATTGATTAGAAAACAGAATTAGAAAAGTGAATCAGACATTAGAGGAAAAGTCAGAAACTTACATGTCAATTCTTTTTTTTCTGCAAAATCAGGGTGACAGTCAGAAAACAATGCATCAAAAGCTTCCAGTGCAGAAGTGCACAATTTCTGAACCGCAGCACCACAAGAAAGCCTATTCACTATGCCCCGTGCCATTTTTGCGCACACCAGATCCAGAGGTCCCAATTCATTCTTCAGCATTTGCAAGGCAGTTTCCAAAATCTTATGCAACTCCTTGTACTGCTCAGTCCCTGTGAGAATCCAGTGACCCAAGAGGACTCGTTGGCACAATGCATCAACTCGTCTCGCCTCTTTGGCAACCAGCAATTGTTTCCTCCAGCTTCTGTGAACAGCCAATCAGCAAATTATCCCTCATCAAAGTTGCAATATTATATCACTATTGGAGAAAAGGAAAAGTCTAATTAGTCCACCAGAACCATTTTGTATCACATGGAAACCTGGTTGGATTAAGCTGTAACCAGTGCTAATTACCATACAAAGGGCTTACATAGTCATGGCCCTAATTTTTAAATCACTGATCTCTTGTCAAGTACAGTTGAGATTAAATAAACAAAATGTTGCGTTTACTAACACATTCAACTTCCAAAAAGGCAGGGATACCAACTTGTCCATCCAAACTTACTAAATCTCAGGTTAATTCTTAATCTAGAAGGCAAGGCCACTAAACATAGTCATCCTTTGGACAGATAAGCATGTAGAACTGGCATACAGAGTTTGGAATAAAAAGCTCATTGATCATGTGTGTAATGATGCACAAAAATAATTAGAAAGAAGTGGCACCTCTTACCTCATTAATACATTGATTTTTCCACAAGAAACACAGTAGAAACTTCCATCCAACTTTGCATGACACCCACTCTTTATAATTCCAGTTCTTTCATCCTTCAAAGCACATATCAGGTGGCATGTATGTCCACATGATTGCTCACCAGGAGAATCAGAACCACAGGTTAACCACAGACTAGGATCCTTGTTGTCATCATAATAATGACAGATACAGCAAGAACATCTCTTGCAAAAAGCATCATCTGGACTTAAGGTAGATCTGCAAGCAACATTCTGGCAAACTCGGATTTTAGGATGTTGCTCTTTGATATGCACAAGAGAAACTGAATTTGGGTCAGTCAATGCTTGAAGTTGGGTTTTTCTTTGCCTTTGCCTTTTATTTCCACTTTTAGCTGTAGCAGGGCAAGATCCAACAATATTATCAGTGGGGCTGCCCATTGACTTCTGTGAAACCAACTTTAGGAGGTGTTCTATCATTTTTAATTTAGTATATCCGGAATATTTTCTCTCTTTACCCATCTCTGCACAAATAATTTCAAGAAGCTCCCTGCAGGTGAATGAACTGAGAATTCGTGGGGCATCTTTGGACCCTTTTGCAATCTCTCGAACAAGTTCTCTTTTCTCTTGCAAGCTTAGATGACTGCACTGTGCTGGGTCAAGCACAAAATCTGGAAAGCAATAACAAAAAAATAGATTACACAATGAACTTCCGAGCCTCCATGGCACATGCATACAATGAATCATCTACAACACACTCTACCCATCAACTGAAGGAGACGACACCGATTCTCACAATTCTCCTACTGTTAAACAGAAGAAAATAATGAAAGCAAGAAAAACAAAGAAAGCAGTCATCTGCATTCATACATTAATCTTGTAAGTGAATCAACCTAATTGTCAGAGGCCAAATTCTGAACAGCAGAAGCCTTCTCTGTGCATTTGTACAGGACAAACAATTGAAAATCACAAGGCGTTGCATGTTTGAAAGTACTCAAACAAGAAGAGATGACCACAGTCTCCAAGCTCTTACTCCAACCATAGATCATAATGAAAAAGATGTGTCGTTTTGTATAGGAAGAAGGGCGGGTATTCCATCCACCATTATGGGTATTTCCAGTTTTAAGCTCTCGTCAATATGCTTCAAAGATGAAAATTACAGCAGCGAGAGCAACATGCAACGCGAGAAAAATTACATTACAATATTGCCGAATGCAACATAAATCTTCTAGAAACACCATAAAAAGAAATACCAACAAACAAGATATCTCACCACCACACATACTATGTAAACAGAGCCGAAACACCAACGGACCCATCAGCATAACCAGAGAAAAGAAAAAATTCGTAAGAGATCATACAATGAATTTACCAAAATCCATCGGATTTCAACCACTATCCAACATACATTATACACAATAAATACGTAATGAGAGCATGAAGTAAGAAACCCAAAAGCGTCTTTAACTAAAAAGAACCGGAAAAACAAAAAAAAAAAAAAAAAAAAAAAAAAAAGAAAAGGCGAAACGGATACCAGAAAGAAGGAAACTCAGATACCGAGAGGGCGATACATCATATTCACAGGCATTGTCGAAGACAACACGATGAAAAAAATAACAAATAGAATAGACAGAGGACGGTGAGAAACAATGAGAAGGCTAAACCTGAGAAGCCGCCCAGCTTCATGCCCTCTGGCTCGCCCATTGCGCACCCAGAAAACGAGAAAGCCCGAAAACACAAACAAAAAAAGAAAAAAACACAGTTAACTTTAGGAGTGTTACTCGTGAAGACAATGCTCGTACACTACACGCAGAGAGAGAGAAGAGAGAGAGGGCCGTTTTAGAGCAAAAACAGTGATAAAGTGATTGGAGGCATATGTGGGAGATTTGACGTTGAATATATATATATATATATACTTCAGAAGCGAATCAGAGAAGCATTAGGCAGAACCCAGAAGAGAGAGATGTGCTATGCCTCGGTCTCTGTCCCTGTCTCTGTCTCTCTGTCTCTCTCCCTCGCCGTGGCTAAAATGTTGTTGTGCATTCGTTCGTTTCAGGGCGTGCCTCCCTCTCAACGAGGAGGCTTTTTGGCGAGAGACTGAGAGGCGTGACCGAAGTAGGCGCAAATATTTTCACTCTACTGTGATGGGAATTTATTAAGTGCAGCAAGCATCTTTGTGTGCCTGGCAAGTCCCTCCGTCGAAGCCGTACGTTTTGACATTCTCTTCGGGGATGTCTCTCGGGCTCAACTGGTTTTTCTTCGGTCTACACACACACACGGGCTTTTACCTTACCATCATAACATATGGGCTCATTTTCTGTTTGTACATGTACGGTAACCCCCCGGGGGAAAAAACAAACTGCCCTGTTATCTTTCTTACATCATTTAATAACATTATTTAAAAAATTAGTTATTGAAATTGTTGTAAAAAAAAAAATTGTTTTTGGTGGTGGGGGGGGTAATAGAGGAGTGTCGATGACCCAAGATTAGATAGCTACAGCCCGAGGAAGGCTGACCCCGAACATGCATTGGGTGAGAACGAAGTTAGTCAGCCAGTCCACAACTCGATTCCCTACGGGTCAACTGCATTTTCCAATTGCGTGCAATTAGCTCTCTACATTCATTGACAAGGTCGGCAGGGGGTTTTCCCATGTTCATCCTAGTTTTAGGCCCAAGCCTCCTTTTTTTTTTTTTTGTCTAAAAATGGATAGAAACGATATGGTTTTGGACCCCATATGGTTAACTTGGGCTTAAATTGAATTGGGGTCCTAGGCTCAAAGCAGTCTCGCATTGAATTGGTTTTTATCGACTAGCTTGGTTTTGGGCTCGATTGCATCCCAATCTACGTTTTGGAAATATCATTTTCTTGCGCTTATGTCGTGGAAAAAAAGTCAATATGCAGCAAAAAGTCGGGAGGACAGTGACTGCGATTTTCCCCCACATTCAGCTTACAAGAGTTAAAGAATGTACTTAAAAAGGATTGGGAAGTTGTTTGAAACAATTGAATATTAGCCTAGCAGGATCAATGGTTTGCATAAGTATCATTCGGTCTCGGTATCGGAGTGCGTAATTACTTTGTTCAGTTTGTACATTCTGAAGAATATGCCGTGACTAATTCACTAAATCGCATAATTTAAACTGACTGTTAGGTGAAGAAGTAAATATTAGTAAAAAAAAAAAAAACAATAAAAAACCCAAATACGGTTCATAGGACACAATGATTTACGTAATTAAGCAACCCCCACCCAAAAAAAAAAAGGAAAAAAAAAAGAAAAGAAAAGAGGACTTCACCATGAACAACAATTTTACAAAGGATGCACCCAACTTATACTCACCATCCAAACGCCACGAATACCCCCCTCATTCTCAGAGTTGCGACTTGACCAACTCGCTCTGCGACTCTCACTCGGTTGCCTATACTTCCTCTGCGTAAATTCCGTGGCCTTTTATTGCCGCGTAGTTTTCACGCACCCGTTTCGACTTGTGTTTGCCACGTTTATGCAACGGCACGTGAGTAACCGATAACAGGCCTCCGTGGAGGAAATGAAACGGCACACCTCGAGTCCGCATCAGGAAAATGAAAACTTCCTAACTTTATTAATGAGCCCTAATTTGAGTCGAGTTGTTTCATATCTCCAATTATTTAAATTTTAAATATTTTAAATTATAGATTCATTAATTTTAAATTTATAAAAATTTTGTATTATCTAAATTTTTAAATTAGTTTAATTTCAAATATTTTAAATATCGAGTTTATTAAATTTTTTATATGTTAAATTTTAAAATTCATATTATTTAAATTTTAAATTTTATCGATATAAATGTTTACTGATTAAATTTTAAATTAATAAAATTTCTCATTATTTTAATTTTAAAATTTAATTATTTTGATTTTGCATAATTTTAAATTACGAATGATTAACTTTCATGCTCAGTACAAAGTTCTTAAATTTTGGCGAATTAAGTTGAATTATTTAAGTTGAATAAATATTTGATGTAATGCCGCATAAAACCTTATTTCATTTATCAATTCCATCGTCGACAATGTCACAAAGACCTTTGCTTCAGCCTAGCGTAGTTTTAAAAATTGAATTAGTTTAATAGTTGGACTAATAAACATGTGATTCGAAATTTAAATTGGATAAATAATCGGTTAAGAAAGAATATGTTCAACCCAATTTATTTAAACAATCAAATTCTTTGTTTAAATTAATAAATAGGACACTCTTTTATTAAAAAATTTTATTTCTTGTTTTTTTTTTCTCTATATATATATATATATACTTGTTTTATTTTATTAAAAATATCAGTAAATGTATACTTAAATTTAATTTTAATAATAATTTATCTATTTTATATAAAATAAAAATATTAGTCAATTTCTTAATTCAAGAATTAACTCGCCGGTTTTAATGCCAATGACCGGTCAAACTAGTTCCTGAGCCGAGTCATGATTCGATTGGAGCTCAAAACCGTGTCGTGTAGATTTCACTTGGCTTTACACCCAATGTGCAACACTGGGTTAGCTCCGAAAGCAACGAGATTGAAGCTAATGGAAGCTGTTCGTAACTTGGGTTAATATTAGGTTGCCCTAGTTTAATTGGTTTCCTCCCCTTTGTATGGACTGTGGCCGTCCCAGCCAATGGACTGTATTGTAGCGTATGGATTTGACCCGTGCTTCCTCGCCGAATGAATGAAATGGCGTCTTTGTTGTTCTCGGGAAGAATATACGCAACGTCTATATAAGAGCAGTAAAGGCCTGGGCCCGGTTATTTAATCCCCGAAGACCATGAGGTCGTCACCATTTGAACCCAAATGTGCTATCACCACTTGCGTAGTCTGTAACTCCTAATGGGAATTCCAATACATTAGGCTCGCTTTGATTTAAGTATTCAATCAGGTAACAAAAGTCCTTCGAATTTTCTGTGGGTATATGGCACGTTGGTGTGCAAAACTGGTATGTGACTTCATGGTCTTTCTGCAAACAAATTCAAAATTTCAGCTGGGTCCATCTAATAGATCAGATTTCTCGCAGCAAATGGGACTACTTCTTGAGCGAACAATAGATTGTTCTGTGCTTAACAGCAAAATAGGGTTGCACGAGCTTCGTCTTCTTTTGTTAGATATTTAAAAATTGGTAGATATTAAAAAGAGACCAAACCCAACCCAGATGTTCAAAGAAAGAAAGAAAGAAAGAGAGAAAGAGATATACAATAAACCCAACTGCCAACTAACAACCGGCAGCGGTACGAATGGAAAAAGGAGCCCGAAGTTAAAAGCCAATAAAAGGGCGGAACAACCCGTTGAGAAGTTACGACTCTATCTCTAAACTTTTTGTAATTAACTCCGAGTGGATGGTATAAAATTTATAAAAAAAATTATTCTAATGCATGATTTATAGTTTAGTAAATTTTTAATAAATTATATATTGACAGTAAGATGATTCTTTATTTAAAAATTCATTTATTCATAATATTTAATTTATATTTTTTTATTTATATCAATTAATACGTAAGTATTTTTAATTAATTAATTTTTATATTAAAAAGTCGCAATTAATTTAATGTGTGAAAAATTATGAAAAACACGATGACAAGCATCGTCTAAATTAAACCAGAACAGAAAGAGAGAGAAAAAAAAAAAAAAGAAAAGAAGAAGTTAACGTACCCCGAAAAGATATCCTTTCCGGAAAGGGCGAAAAGAACTAACGAGGAGTCTCGTCAACGCTCCAAGTCTGGCCAAAAGAAATAAATTAAACAATAATAATAATTAAAAAAAAAAAGTTAGTCCAAAATCCTTGGGTCCCACCCTACATAAGGCTTTGGCCCCACCCTTCCTCTCCGGTCATCCACCCGATCCCTCCCATCCTCTCTCTCCTCTATAAATAGAGACAGAACACTCCAGTGCAGACCGAGCCAGAGCCGATTGGCTGACTCGGAGCAGCCCAAGTGAGTGACACGATGAGTTCGGGTTCGGATTTGGTTCGGTTCCTTGAATCGGTTTTTGGCGTCTCATTGACCGGTTCCGTGTCGGACTCGGTGGTTGTAGTGATCACGACGTCGTTTGCGGTTTTAGCGGCGTTAGTCGTGTTCTTTCTGAAGAAGTCGTCGGATCGGAGCCGGGAGGTGAAGCCGGTGGTGGTTCCCAAGCCGCTGGTTGTGAAGGACGATGAGGACGAGTCGGAGGCTTCGTCGGGTAAAACTAAGGTCACTATCTTTTACGGCACCCAAACGGGAACGGCTGAGGGATTTGCTAAGGTATTATTTCCATCTTTGCTTCTTTTTTTTTTTTATTATTCTTTCTTTCTTTAACAGAATCGAGTCTTCTTGAATTTGGATTTGAGGATTGATCGACATTTTTGTTTGTCTGCGAAGTCAAAGAACTGATCGTCTTAGAAGTCAAAAATTGGTCAAAGAGGATCCCTCATAGTTCATGTCGATGGTTAGGCGCATGATCAATTTAAATTCTCCCCTTTTTGTTTTTCTGTTTATTTTTTTAGCATTATTTAATTTACTGCTTATAATTGTCTCCAAAAAAGAAAAAAAAAATCTTTGATTTTCTTAATAGAAAAAGGGTAATCCCTTTTTTAACCATCAGATAATATTTCGCTCTCGGTATGGTATTGAAAAATGAGTTTCAATGAATTGCCCCGCTTATGATTTTTTGAAGGTCTGAGCCTCTAAAAAAACCAAGGATTATAGAGATTTATGTTTGTAGTCCTAATTCACCATTTCTTATTCTTTGCTGTCTCATCTTATCCTGGATATTGGTTTCTCTGTTGTGCATCATCTATGATTGAATCCTTTTTAGGCGGATGTTAATGTCATTGAGGGAGTAGATCCGTTGCACTTTTGTGCAAGAATAGTTGGCACTTCAATTGTTTAAATTTTTTAGCATTGAAGCTTTATCTTTTATTTTCTTCTCATAAAGAGAAAATTTTTTCCTTATTATGAGCTTTTATGCCAGCATATTAGTGTTTTGCTAATTGCTACGGCAGGCTTTAGGCGAGGAGATTAAAGCAAGATATGAGAAGGCTGCTGTTAAAGTGGTTGACCTGGTGTGTAAGCACAGATTGAAGCTTGATGTCTACATTTGTTTATTTAGAACTTAAACATATGACTTTCTAATTTTTTAAAACCTGATTTAGGATGATTATGCTGCGGATGATGATCAGTATGAGGAGAAATTGAGAAAAGAGACTTTAGCCTTTTTCACGGTGGCCACGTAAGATATTCTTTGCTTCTAATGATTTTTTTTTACTTATTTAATCATAAGTTAAATTCATTGATAATCAAGAATTATATATTTGAGTCTGACATTGTAGTTATGGAGATGGAGAGCCAACTGATAATGCTGCGCGATTCTATAAGTGGTTCACTGAGGTTGGTGACTTTCTTGCAATGCTATATTTGGAGTATAATCAGAGGCCATATTATTTTGGCATTCCACCTGCTTCCAAAGTTCTGCATAGTGTGATGATGGTTCATAATTTTAGGGAGGTGAAAGGGGCATCTGGCTTCAACAGGTTACATATGGCGTTTTTGGCCTTGGCAATCGTCAATATGAACATTTCAATAAGGTAAATTTGTTATGATGCAGGTTTTTGTACAATTCAATCTTCAAGGAATTTCATGTATGTGTGTAATCTGATGGAATACCTTTGCAAAACAGATAGCGACAGTGCTTGATGAACAACTATGCAAACAAGGTACTCTTCCAGTTTATACGGTTGTAATTACAGAGTTTTTCATTCAACTGAATTATTCTCTGTCCATAATGAATTTTTCCATTCTTGTCAATGCATAAAGAGAATAGAGTTTTGTTGTGCATGGAAATTTCTCTGTCGTCTGTGGCATTGCCTGTTGTCAAAGTTCAAAATAATAATCTGCCACACTAATGTCTGATGAAGAATCTAGAAGAAGACTTTTATTTAGGATTTTATTGATATTTTATTTTTAGGTGTCTCTTAGTATGCTATAACTATTAGGTAAGATAATTTAATTTGTTAGGATAGTTTTATTCAGTTACGTCTCTATTTCTTTCTTAAAGTTTAGTTACTTAGTTCTATAAATGGGACTATTTCTTGTGTAGTTGAAGACTTTTGGTGATTGAATTGATGTTGAGTCTTTTAGATCCATGAGCTGCAGATGGCTCTCTCTCTATCTCTTAATGAGTGCTGATTCTTGTAACCCCTGATATGGGTGCTGATTCTCATGGTTCTTTTCTCCTACAAGTGCCGACCCCTTTCTTATTTGTTCACCTGTCCTGTCCTACATCAATTGTCCTCACTGTGATGGTTGCACACTTTTTCACATGTGTCTTGTGAGTTGTTGATCACAGTCTGGTGATCTTCATAGTTGTCCTCCTATTGACAGGTGGCTTACTTTTGTACCATGCAGATAACTTTTAATGTCTAGGTTTTGTGCAAATTTTGGTGAATGATTTACTCCAGCCTTTTCAAGTTTCTTGTTGTTATTAGTGGAAGGATGAATTATGAAATCCCTCTGATATTGATGCTTTGTGTTTCTGGTTGATAACAGGTGCAAAACGTCTCATTCCTGTTGGTCTTGGTGATGATGATCAATGCATTGAGGATGATTTTACTGCTTGGTATGGCATCCTTTTATCTTTGGACTCATAATTTGTACTGTTTGCAAGTTATGTTCTTAGCTTAATTATTGATGATAGAGTCTCTGTTTGAAACTGGCTAATGACTGTACCTAGTGGGTCTTTTCCTTAGGAGGGAATTGTTGTGGCCAGAGTTAGACCAGATACTCAGAGATGAGGGTGACATGAATGCTGCTTCTACTCCATATACTGCTGCTATACCTGAATATCGATTAGTTATTCATGATCCTGCGGAAATATCTAGGGAGGATAAATTTTCCATCTCGGCAAATGGGAACACTACTTTTGACATTCACCATCCATGCAGGTATTTGATAATGAGCATGTATAGTTGTCACAGGTTTGTTGTTACTGAATTGGTGCATTTTTTTTCCTTCTGTGAAGAGTTAAGGTTGCTGTCCAAAGGGAGCTTCACAAACCAGAGTCTGATCGCTCTTGCATACATTTGGAGTTCGACATATCAGGGACTGGTATATCGTAAGTTTATCTCTGCAATTGATTGATTATTCCAAACTCTTACTACCCTGTTTTTGTGTATATTGGCACATGTGTGTGAGGTAGAGAGAGAGCGAGAGAGACTTTTAGGGTACTAATCTTATGTCAATTTAATTTTGTGACATGTGACTTGAAGCCCATGGGCTTCCCTTCCTCTCATCTATCCAAAGAAAGGTTGGATTTTATTGTTTGACTGAATCAATGAAACTTTGCATTTTGGTAGCATTTGAAGATATTTACCCATAAGACCTGCTTTAATATCTTTTTTCTTTTGGAGGAATTTGGACTTAGGTTGTAGAAGTGGATTTTCTATTCTTGCAAATACGGACAGGTTATTGTCTGTGTGCTCACATGTATGACTTAAACCCATAGTAACATAAACATAAGATAATTCTCTTATACAGGTGTTCTGAGGCTTGGGTTATCAGTGAGCTATAATTGGTAGTAGGTCCTTGTTCATATCGGCATTATATAACTTTAAGCTGGAGTAGAAATGGTCTGTCATTTGTCCTCAAGAAAAATAAATGGTCTTTGGTTTTTCATTGCGTTTTTGCTGTGTGCATAAATCTGCAGTGTTTTTTTTTTAATTTTTTTTAATTTTTAACGTCAATATATCATTGCACCAATTTCTTTTCTTCTCTTTTTTGGTCTGTAAGAATAATTTGGATCTTACTCTAGTCTTAGTGACTTTCTATTAACTTGTTCCCCTATTTGTTTTGATTCCTCAGATATGAAACGGGAGACCATGTGGGTGTTTATGCTGATAATTGTAATGAAACTGTTGAACGAGGAGGGAAGATTTTGGGCCAATCTTTAGACACGCTGTTTTCTCTTCATGCCGAGAAGGAAGATGGTACACCCCTTAGTGGGAGCTCATTGCCACCTCCTTTCCCAGGTCCTTGCACACTCCGTACTGCATTGGCACACTATGCAGATCTTTTGAACCCGCCTCGAAAGGTGACATTTTTGGCACATTTTCCCATTCATCTATATATATTTCTGGTTCAATTTAAATAACGCTATTCAATTATTATTTCGGTTTTGGGTTCTGTATTGTGTCTGCAGGCTGCTTTGATTGCTTTAGCTGCTCATGCTAGTGATCCCAGCGAGTCAGAGAGACTTAAGTTCTTGGCATCACCACAGGGAAAGGTTAGTCAATGATATATTTTGTGTTGAAATCTTCATCATGCTTGTTTCACATGTGTCTTATGCATGTCTATTTATACCTATTCTCTCTCATCCCTTGATATTTTCCAGGATGAGTACTCCCAATGGGTTGTTGCCAGTCAGAGAAGTCTTCTTGAGGTAATGGCTGAGTTTCCATCGACAAAACCTCCCCTTGGTGTCTTTTTTGCAGCAGTGGCCCCTCACTTACAGCCTCGCTATTATTCCATCTCATCCTCTCCAAGGTCTTGTCATCTTACTGAGCATTTGATATTCAATTTAACCAAATTTTAGGAGCAGTAGTAATTATTTTGACATACCTTTTACAGATTTAGCCTGGCTAGAGTGCATGTGACCTGTGCATTAGTGTATGGTCCGACTCCTACAGGTAGAATTCACAAAGGGGTGTGTTCAACTTGGATGAAGGTAGAGACTAGGCCTTTGAGTATAAATCAAACTGCAACACGAATTTTCTTTCACTATTGAACTTACTGTTTCAAATTGTCTCCACATGTTCAACATCTTTGAGTGACACAAACTCTGCTTCTGTGCTACATAACTTATTTCTATATTCCAAAAACTTCAGAATGCAGTTCCTCTACAGAAGAGCAGTGACTGTAGCTGGGCTCCTATTTTTATTAGGCCTTCTAATTTTAAGTTACCAGCTGATCCTTTGATTCCAATTGTTATGGTGGGGCCTGGTACTGGATTGGCACCTTTTAGAGGATTTCTACAGGTTAGGATTACTTTGTATTGCATGGATCTTCCCTCTTTGTTTTTTGTGCTTCATGAGAAGAATGAAATCATTATAATCTAATTGGTTGATACTTCTAGGAAAGATTGGCCCTGAAAGAGGATGGTGTTCAGCTTGGCCCTGCTTTGCTCTTTTTCGGATGCAGAAATCGCCAAATGGTTAGGACTTGGTGCAAAACTTCTCCTCTTTGTGTGTGTTTATTTTATTATTTGGGATGGTTGGGCTTGAGGGAGGCAGCAGTTCAGTAGTTTGACAACATTTTGAGTCCAATCTGAATGATTTCCTAAATTTGTCCCTTGTAGGATTTCATATACAAGGATGAGCTCAACAATTTTGTGGAACAAGGTGCTTTATCTGAGTTGGTTGTTGCATTCTCAAGGGAGGGACCACAGAAGGAGTATGTTCAACATAAGATGGTTGATAAGGCAAGTACCTGTAGACAGCAAATCAAAGTCCTTTTTTGTAAAAGTAAAGCTCTTATTCATATTACTCAATTAAATGCAATGTTCAGGCAGCATACCTTTGGAGTTTAATTTCTCAAGGTGGATATCTCTATGTGTGTGGTGATGCCAAAGGCATGGCCCGAGATGTTCATCGGACTCTACACACCATTGTTCAGGAGCAAGTACGTGTTGATATATCTTTTGTTTGCATTTCCTTTACCCTGAACACCGTTGGTTTGGGAAATCCTCATGCATTCATCGTTTGTCATCTTGTTGGTATATCCTGGCGGTTAGTCTTTCCCAAAGCAGAAAACTTATGTGGGTGTAGGTGCCTTTGAGGACTTATGCAAACTTACTGAGCTTATTTGTTGCACCCTTTCATCACCAAATATCGTATATTTGTGCACATAGATTTTGTGTATCTGGCATATTGCAACAAATTTCCAGGAAACATTTTTCATTAGGGCTGCTATTAGATTGCCAATGGGTATCTTATGGAAGATACCATCCTGAGAGCTACCATTTGGAATTGCTTTAGCTTTCTTCAACAATGTGTGCATTTGGGATTTCATTTTCCTCTTGTGCAAACCACCCACATTAGTGTGCTTGTTGTCTGGGGCTGTACAGTATTTTCACCATAGTCTTGGACTTGTCCCTCCTTTTCATCTTGTCACCTGTAGATATTTATATGTTTTCGGACCATAACCAGAGAGGTCAGTTTACTCCCATGCAGACATTCAAACACTCCTCTTGTGAGGCTTGAACTCCTGATTCTGGGTTTCAGATTAATCTGAGATTACTTTTTCAGTTACCAGGGGTTGTTACTCTTCTTTTGGGAATATCACTATGGCATACCTATGTGTTCTCCAATTTCTCATCTTATATAGAAGTACATTATGCTTGTAAAATCTTTATCTGTATTTCAGGGAGGCTTGGACTCTTCAAAAACGGAGTCTTTCGTGAAGAAACTCCAGATGGAAGGACGATATCTTAGAGATGTCTGGTGACGGTTCTAAATTTCACTTTCATCCGTGATTGCTAGCATCCCAGTAGCCTTGCCGTTATAAGCATTAAATTTATTCATCCACTTTTCGGAAGTTTTTGTTGGCCAGTTCATCCCGGTCCTCCAAGAATTCCAGCAGTATCCTATCAGGATGGTTGGAACTGAAACTTGATTGTCTCTTAAAAATTGAAATTATGTTGTCTGTATGCCATTTGTTTCTTTGCAAATTTTGCTCCAAATATAATCGCCCTGTTGCCACTGGCCACAACTTAATCAAAAGTACAAACGGAGATAAAAGGTATTTTGGAATAAGAGATTAGCACTCAGCCAGCTACAAGGTGTCAAGAAGACACATTTTGTTTGATCGGCTCTATGCGGCATTGTAGTAAACGATGTTATTGTAAAAATATAAAACTAAGGTTTGCTTTTGAAGTAAAGCATAATTAAATTTTATTTTCTGTTCTAGCTTTGTTGATATTGGGCTTTCCGATATTAGAATTGTGAACATACAGGGGGGATGAGATCGTGCATGGTTTCTGCCCTCGTCTTTCCATTATTACTGCCTGGCCGCTCTGAAAGGAGAATTTCATATCGAAACATGATATATTGTTGTCCAACACTATCATACTTATTGTATTTTCCGGACGACGTAGAAGGTCGGGGAGGGGGATTTGGGAGGCCTCGTTGCCTGCTAGCTGGCCACAGAGGCTGGTAACCGTTGCTTTCACTATTATGCTATATTATATTGTTCATAACAAGATTGGTCATCCTAGCCCGTTAGTGCATATGAACTGTTGGTTTCAAAATATATTCGGAGGAGGTATGGTTATAAAATTTTTGGTCATCATCATTACTATCTCAATATAATTATAAAATTTATTTTCACGGGCATATTCAGGGATAGCAATGGAGACCAGTTCTTATGGGTTGCCATTCGGTCCTGTCCCGAGAGGATGGGGGTCAATGATTGCAACATGGGAGCAGAGATTTCATCCTGATTCTTGCATTTTGGAGTGGGGATGGGATCGAAAATGATATTCAACATCTTCGTTTCGTTTTCACCTTAATAAGAAATTTACTATTTCATCTTTTATATAATAATTACATACGCAGATTATAGGAGCCCAAAATTTGATTTCGAGTCTTACAAAATACGCAGGCAGATTCTTGATCGACTAGATGACAGCCTTCTAATTTTGCCTATAACAGCCACAAAGGCGACTGCCATGACAAAGAGGCACCCAATCTATGCACCATCATCAATTTACACACAAGATTCGGTTGGTTACTGGCCTGTTCGCTACCATTGTTTGCACCGTTGGGACGATCCCTAACAGTGACTACGAGGTTTCCTTCTCTTCCCGTAATTTGTTTTAGTCATTCCGGTTACATTATTTACTAGAAGTGTGAAACGAGCAGCAGCAATACTCGGGAAGAAAATAAATAAATAAATAAATAATATATATATATAGAAAAGAAAGAGAAAATTAATCAGGTGAATATGAGTTTTTGATATACATTTAATATAAAACTTGCAATCATTATTATAGGTTATATATTTATGATTTCATTGTTATAAGATTAATAATTCTAAATATATCTTTTTTATAAATGCAATTCACATTAAAAAACAATTAATTTCATCGAAAGAGTTCTTAATAAAATGACATTGAGAGGTTGATAGTGACCGAGTGATATGATCAAAGTATTTTGCTTTGTCTAAATGCATTGATTAATGGCCATATGGCACTTAATTTTTACTAATTTACAGGTTGTCGCGGTGGAAGCGAAGAGAGTTGGGGCTAGGAGAGGCCGAGCTTTATCTAGTGCTGTTGTGCAGCGCAGGACTGGTAGCAGCCATCTTTTGTGGCTCCTCTTTCCTCTCGGGCGTCGGGACTGCGGCTCTCCTTCAGGTCACGGAAGTCCTCGCCGTCGTTTTCTATCAAGGGAAATTCTCGGGAGAAAAAGGGTGTGGCTCTTGCACTATCTCCTCGGGGCTCCGTTTCTTATTTCTACGGGGGTGGCACGAGAAGAAGAAGCAGACTACTTCTCTTGTACCAGAAACTGACATATATATATATATATAGTTTTATTTTATTTTATTTTAAAATTTAAATATCATTTATTAATATTCTTATATTATATGATAAGTAAAATTTATTTAAAATAATAAAATAAATTTATATAATATAAAATCATAAATAAATTATATTTAAAAATAAATAAATATCGTAAATATATATATATATAATAAAGGCTTAAATTAAAAATCTACTGAGTCATGTTTTCTCATTTTTGGATGCCCCGTAGGAACGCGCTTTATCTTTGTCCAAGTTTTGCTGCGCTTGTCGCCGTGTGACAGAAGTCCAACATATAATTCTACTGTAATCCTTCAACGATTGTCGATCCTTCAGTTTCACTTCAATTAAGTTCCTGTCCGAGCATTTTCTTCACGAATATCAGTAGATCTAGGTCTCACTACATGCGGCGTGCTCTGTATTTTTTTTTAAAAAAAAAAGAAAAACAAATGTGAGCCATTTTACGTCATCAATCATTTTCCTATTTACTTGAACATGCCGACAATATTGTTTGGAATTGAGCCTCCCTAATGTAGACATGGGTCATTTTGAAATGGGATTGACGGGAGTAAAGTAATATTATTATTGTCATTTATAATTCTATCATACATTGCATAAAAATTCTCACATCTGTTATATATATATATATATATATCAAAGATCAGAAGCTATGCCAAAAATATCATTGGATCTAGGGTTCAAGTCCCTCCTTCCGCTCTTGGTTGAATCGTTTAGTGATAATGAGTAGAGTGCACAAACCCCTTTATAAGATAGGGGCGAGCAACAAACAGTCTCTCGCATTTGGTACTGCATGATTTCACCCTGCAAAAATTTTGAATTAATGTCTTGAAGTTCATTCTCTTCGTTATAAATGATCCACCTGCCTCAAGATAACCCGCACTAATAGGAAATCTCTATCGATTGGACCTTTCGATGCGATCAAATAGAAATTCCCGAGGACGCCATATGCTAGGAGCCTGAATTATGTAATCGGATAAATGCTCTTCTGATCCATTTCGGGTCGAGGATCCCTTTTCCCTCGCCTCCTCGCCCAATGGCTAAGAAAGAGATTAATTTGTGCTTAAATTAAAGTTTTTTCTTTTTTTTTTTTTTTTTGGCCGGAAGCCTCGAGCAAGATGAGATGAGATAATCGAAGTATTCTCTTGCGCCGGCCGTTCTATAATCGAGCTCTCTCTATGCCCAAATTAGTTATAATTTACGGTATATTAGATGAGTGTAATGCACCATTAAAAGTTATATATGCATAGTTATTTATTTGTGAATTCACGTCTGATTCACTTTAAAAAATTTATAACGGAGATGATACATATTAAAAGTATACGTTAGAATTATGATCTGATTTGGGATTTTCTTATCTCGTGACATTTTTGGTATGGATATTGGAGATGATGCACGGCATTTAACAGGTAAAATTTAGTCGAATAGCGGGAACAATAATGTGTAAATCTCATTAAATTTTAAACCTTAAATGCATTGACCTAAATACGGGAACTTCACACACTCGGTAAATTTGACTTTGTGAGTGACACTTTTTTTTTTTTTTTTTTGGGGGTGTGTATTTGGAAATATTGTTGCTCCGTTAGAGACTTAAGACCACTCTAATTCTTGTTGGATTTAGCCATAATTGACATTAACTAAAACTAATCACGGATGAAAGAGACACGACCTCACAAAGATCCAATGGTATCAGCACCGCGGTGACAACCCGATACTCTCCGATCGTACGCCCCTATTTCCCTCGCATCGCTCGGGGGGCGAAGCAAATTATCTACAAATCTACGCCGCACATTCAGCCGAGGGTACGTTCGTCATTAAACACTCGGATATCGCATCGAGCCCCGAAACCCCCTCTCCAAGAATCCGCCCTTCCTCTCTCTCTCTCTCTCTCTCATCCGCCCACGGTTTCTCTCTCCAACCCACCCATAGCTCCCGTTCGGGCGCGTGCCGTCTACGCTCCTCCACTGACGCTTGCTCCGCCTGTCAATTCTACTATTTTCTCAAACCTATATCAGCCTCCTCCTCCTCCTCCTCTGCTTCTTCTGCAATCGCTCTCTCTCTCCTTCCTACGGTTTTGAAGGGTTTTTGGGTAATTTGGTTTTTAATAGTGCTTGTTTCAATTGTTTCCCGCAACTTATTAGTGATGCTAAGCAATTCCAGTACAAAAGCAGCACACAATGATTGGGAAAACTAAGAAGAACAAGAAGGGCATAGTCAGTGAAGAGGATATCTCCACACTTTTACAAAGGTTACTTTTTTTCAAAAAAAAAATATTTTTTTTATTCTTTTTGTCTTTCCCATGTTTTGGGTTTTTTTTTTTTTTTCTGTTTGGATTTAATGGGGTGCTATTAAATTTGGGGTGGGGGATTGGTGGGCTTTGTGTCACAGGTACACAGCAACTACAGTGCTGACATTGCTACAAGAAGTCTCACAATTTGAAGGGACAAATATTGATTGGAATGCGCTGGTGAAAAAGACCAAAACTGGGATTTCCAATCCAAGAGAGTACCAAATGCTATGGAGGCATTTAGCGTATCGTCACTCTTTGCTTGATAACCTCGAAGATGGAGCTCAGCCTCTGGTCCACTCACTTCCAACCTTTTTTCCCCTTCTCTTCTTGTTAAATATTTTTATTGATTTTTAATGTGGGGTTTTTTTTTCGTAGTTTTCGATTTGTTATCAAATCAAGATTTTGGGTGTTGCAGGATGATGATAGTGATCTAGAATATGAAGTGGAGGCCTTCCCTGATGTTCCGAGCGAAGCATCCGCCGAGGCTGCAGCGTGTGTCAAGGTAGCTGTTTTATTATTCTCGATTACAAATTAGCCATTCGTTATTTCTATCTTGTGGATTTAAGTGACATTTTTAGCACAACATAATGTGATAGTTCTTACTAGGATGGTCAAATGGCATTGTACTTGTTTGTGGGTGTATGTTTGGTTCGGATTTTCTGCTACTTGTAGCTTTCTAGTTCTTTAAAGTTTGTGTATTTTTCTTTTTGTTTTTCTATATGTTAAAAGGTCATTTGTGTTTGACACAATTGTGGGAGTTGCTTGGACAATTGCATGAGTTTCTAGTTATACAGCTAGCTCAATCGATGATATGGCTGTTTTGGCTAGGTATTGATGGCTTCTGGTTTATCAAGGGATTTGAGTCACCCAAATAACGGGATGGTCGAGGCTCCCTTGACCATAAATATACCAAATGGTCAGTCCTGTAGACCTACTTCAGAAATTTCACAGCCTACTGTAATGCGTGGGATTAACATTACGGTTCCAGTATCTGTTCAGAGGCAGACTCTACCTGCAGTAAATTCTGCTGAAGGATTAGATACAAATAAATCAGCAGGTGGTACTATTCCTCCTCGGCGGAAAAGAAAACTATGGACAGAAGCAGAGGACATGGAACTCATTGCTGCTGTGCAGAAATTTGGTGAGGGAAATTGGGCAAATATATTAAGAGGCGAGTTCAAGGGGGACAGAACTGCTTCACAGCTCTCTCAGGTAGTTTACCTCCCATCACATCCCACTTTGTTCACTTGCTATTCTCCTCCACTTCATATGACATATTCATGGTGAATTGCCTTTCTAGAAGTAAGAATTTTCCATGCAACATTTATGCATATGCTTGAAATGTAAGTGGTCAGCCTAAGAATTAACATGCTGAGATGGATGTGTGAGCATACAAGGACATTCTTGCCTTCACATGAGGGTAGGGCGGACATGTGTGTTGAAGACCTATGAATACAGTGGTAAAAGTGGGGAACAAAATGCAATTAAATTGAGAGCAGAGAGGAAGAGGGGAACCTATGTTGGACATTGTTGCTTTGTTTATTGGAGAAAACCTTCTAGCTAAGAATGTGAAATTGAGTAGATAGTTATGAGAAGGCCTACAAATATAAGTGTTGTTGTAACTATGAAGTTAACGTAGGTTCCTTCTATTTGTGCACACATTCATTTTGATTTAGGAGATTGAAAGCTATTCTTCCTGGGAATACAATCATATCTCTTTACCATCATGTGGTAGTTACTTGCTCTAAATTCTAGAGCAGATGCCTATGAGATTGATTTTCTGTTGAACCATTGTCTTTACTGTGAGAACAGAAATGTTCATTGTGAGTCATGTTGGTGTTTTTGAAAACATCAGTACTTAAAGTTGCAATAGATTAAACACAGTAATTACTACACAGAGCAATCCGTTGTCATCCAGTCTGGTCAGGATGTCTGGGTTTCACCCAGTTTTCCCGGGTTCAAATCCCGGCAACGGAATTTTTCATCTATGTTCTGTGATCTATGTAATAGGGGGGCAGGCTGCCTCCGTAGCTTTCAATCTGTGTTCATCTTTTCTGTTCTTTTTTCCTAGCTTAGTATTGTACTAATATTCGAGGCAAATACAATAAATTGAATTTTGTTTTTGAAAATTACCATAAATTGAGTTTAGGAGTTTGTTTTATCTAACTATTTCAGATCCTATTAGCAATGCTTGGCTTTGTTGACCTAATTAATTTGGTTCATCCTTCCAGAGATGGTCCATTATTCGGAAGAAGCAAAGCAACTGGAATCTGGGAGCTAACACAGGTGGCTTGCAACTGTCAGAGGAACAACAGGCAACTCGTCATGCAATTAATCTAGCCCTTGATCCACTGGCCAAAAACCCCATTAAAAATAGCTGTGGTGATTTTCTTGTCTATCTCATACTATTTCAAATGTATACAAGTGCCTATTGCAGAGACATTCTAGAGAAAAACACCAAATGTGTAACCTGATAAACTTGCAATGGCTAATCACTAAAATCGTCACTTGTTCTTTTCTTTTCCTCATACTTCTGTGTGCAAGTTTTGAATAATTATGAATGTGGACAGGTGGGGCAACTGCAAACAATACATTCAAAAACTCTGTGCCGCCAACCTCTACAGCTGAAACTCCAGTTGCTCAACATCAGTCTCAACCCATCTTGGTTAAATCCTCTTCAATCATACCATCAGTTTACGTAGCAAATTTACATGAAGAACCTCCTAAAGATTCTCCTGCATTAAGGACTAATGGTAGTCATTCTGAGGTTTCAATTTATATGATTTTATGTACCCTGTGCATGAGCTAGGAATAACTATTCATTGATCTTATAACAGGTGGGACAACTTTGAATGGTACATCAAGTAGCTCTGGACTCTCTACCACTTCAGCTAAAGCTTCACCTGCACAAATGCAGTTTCAACAATGTCCCATTATTACTAAATCATCTTCTGCTGCACCATTGGGCTCTGCAACCTTGAATAAGCCATCAATAAAAGCTGATTTAAGTTCAGATCCAGTGAGAGCTGCTGCAGTTGCTGCTGGGGCCCGTATTGCTACCCAATCAGATGCTGCCTCACTTCTTAAGGCTGCTCAGGCAAAGAATGCTGTCCGTATCATGCCTACTGGTGGTTCTCTAATGAAACCATCTATTTGTGGATTGGCTGCCGCGCCACTCTCCAGCCCTTTGGCTGTTTCATCTAGTGTTTCACATGCCAGTTTGGTGAAACCCTCATCTGGAACTCTGGCCACTCCACTACCTTCTGCAAAATCAGTATCATCTAAACAGATGAATGCTGAACTCCCCGAAAGGCAAGATGCCAAACATGCAGAAGGTAAGAAAATTTCAGGGTCAGAAGATATGGAAAGAGAGCTTGTCAAAGCAGATGAAGCCTGTGCCTTGGCGATTGAACCTAGTGAACTAGCAAAAGAAGACAAAGAAGGAGTTCACCCAGTTAAGGAAAGTGAGGAAGCATTACCAAACCATAAAGCAGAGTTTAAAAGCCAAGCAGTTGTTGCTGAGAGTTCTCATTCTTCACTGAAAGTGGAGATTTCCAGGGGTGATGCGGCGGATGTCAATGGAGACAAGGATGAAGAGAGTAAAAATGTCAATGCTGGTAATACCCAAGATTTTCCTGTTAAAGAAGTTGAATTTCAACCTACTGTACAGGAGAATGGCGTGTGTCAGGGCATCAGTGACCGGCAAACAAACATGGCGAGCATGGCATCTGACGAGTCGGACAAAACACTGATGAGCATAAGCAAAGAGGAGCCGTGCGATGGGACCTCTCAAGGAGGGTAGGACATTTTGTTCACCGTAGCAAGAAAAGGGTTAATGTTTTGCATCAGAAATTGTGTAGATTAGTTATAGAAACGAGTTGAAGTAAACGTCAGTGCATGTTATTCGGATGGTATAAATTGCACTTATTGGATTGGGGCAATCATATTTTCGGGAGCACATGTAATTATGTAAAAAGTATTGAGGGAATGCGTAAATGCATTCTTTTTTAAGATTAGGGATCCAATTACTGGGTTGTTGGCTAATTTTGAAGAAGTTTCACCATTGTTTTAAAGTTGTTTCGCCTTTGTTCTACGTGACAAAAGAATAAAAAAGATGCATTGCAAAAGCATATATGCTTGTACGGAGTCCTCATAATCCATCTAATGAAAACCATCCAAGTCCGGTTCTAGAAGACTATGTTAGGATCGTCCAACTCTACAATTTGTGTACGTCCAACTTCTCAGAGATAATTTGCATCATCATGGGAAAAATTCAAATGAGATGCAATGAGACAAATACAATATTGAACGGAATGCTTCAAATGGGCCGTAAGACAATCACTCCCTTGCGAGTGAGCACCAAATACTTGGATGAATATAGCTTTCTTCAAATTCTATCTGAATTCTCTAAACCTAAATGCCCAACAGTGAAAAGGGTTGCTCCATTTTCAACTATTCTGGCAGTTTTCCAACCGTTGCAATATCGCTATATTGTTTTTGCAATGCAGGAGTTGCGCAAGAGAAGATTGATGACTTTTGTTGTGGCTTATGCCTTCTTAACTTAACGCCAAACAAGAACGACCGCAGAGGAATTCTAGCCTTCTGTGACGGACTTTCCTTGGATGCTGAAATGCCAAGCTCCTCATCCAGTTTTGCCAGTATATTCTCAACTTCAACCTTGTGCCCTCTCATCCGATCCATGCCCACTCGCAACTCGTCAGCAACCTTGTTGCTTTCCTGCTTCATGTTGAGAACCTCACCCAGGAACTTAGCAGCCTGATATTCGCTGAGCTCGGGCTCTTCGGCTTTGGAACTTGCATGGGAAACTCTTGTTAACTCTTCTTGGATGTTGCATAGGGATGCATACCTACCCTGCTGTTCATCCTTCAGTACTGTATTGTTCTCCAACCACAGCGATAAGTCCGTGTGTATTTCTCTCAAGTGTTTGTATATCGGTCGAGCCTCTGACATAAGAGGGGGTGTTTTACCACTTCCCCCTGAGTGCCTCCCGTGATCCTTCAGTTTTGATAGCTCCACCTTCAAGTCATGGATTGAAGTTTGGAACTTCCTTATATGATGAAACGAGGTGCTAAACCTCAACCAGAACTCCAAGTTTTCCTCCAGCAGTCCATCAATGTCGGATCTGAATTTCTCTTCTATAGCCGAAACAGTACGCGGCACATCAGTATGTTTCAACTTCACCTCACTCCTGACCTCCTTACTGGGGTACTTCCTAATGCGCCTCTGGGCAGTCAGTTCATCAATTCTTCCTCCGGATTCCGAGTGGTGTTCACTTGTTGTATCAAAAACATGCTGCTGTGGTGAACTCAGGGTTGACAAAGTAGAATCCGGGATGCTGGCTGCTTGCGTCATGCTTTCCGGAGAGCACTTATATTTTGACAAGTTACTGCCATGATTTTCATCTTGAGTTTGTTGCGAAGGGCTCATTTTCCGGAGGAACTGAATTTCCTCATCCCTATGGGCAAGAGCATCCTTCAATTCTCTTATCTGCAATGCTAATTCGAAGAACCCATCTCTGTTTTTCTTTTCAACATCACCCAACTTCTTTCTCACGTCCTTGTAATTTTTAAGGACCAAGGTGTATTCTTCCAGCAGGAGCTTTTCTCTGTCCTCTGAGCCACTCAGCAATACATGTCTCCAGTTTGGTTGATCTGCTTCCTCATCTGATCCCACTTCCTCTAGCTCAGTGTCAAGATAACTTTCTGTCTCAGACAAACATTTCCCCTCATTTTTCTTATCAGCTTTGTTCTCATCCTTTACCATTTCCATGGCCTTTGATGTAAATGTCTGGCTATCAATAGCCGGTTTTTCATGTTCTTCAACCTCTGCATCTGCTTCAGCTGCTTCAGCAAACGGAGCTGCTCTCACTTCTTGTTTCTCAAACCCTTCATCCGGCTTTGCATTTTTCAATTTCTCTGATAAATGATCGACATGGCAACTTGCCTCAGTCAGACATGTTTGAAGATGGTTGCTTTGTTCTTTGAAACTTTGGTTGAGATTCCTGACACTTTGCAACTCCTCCTCCAACTCTTTTAACTTGTCGCCCATATCCTCTGAATTTTCCATGAGAGTTTCCTTCTCCTCTTCCAGGGTCTTAATGGTAGCCTGAAGACCATCTGTTTCTGACCTCAATCTGTTAACCAGAGCGCCTTGAGAAGAGACTGTAGTTTCCAAGGTGGCAACCTTCTCAACAAGCTTATCAATTCTGTCTGCCAGTTGAATAACAGTGAGGCTGGAGTCCGAATTTTCATCAAGCTCGTTCTTAACCTTCTCCCGCAACATTTCCCTATTGAGATGGTTTTCTGTTTCAGCCTCATGTTCATCAGTTGGCTCCTGCAGGTCAGTTTGCTCTGGAATAATTTCACCTTTTAGGACCATTAGTTTCTGGTGGACTTCCTTTATTCTTTCGTTCTCTACTTCAGCCTCCTCAGTTGATTCCTCTTGCTTCTCTTGCAACTTAACCAAGGTCTCCTGACACGATTTTAGAGCTGTGTCTGCCATCAAAGTTCTAGCTTCATTATCATCAATAACATTTCTTATGTTAAATTCGTCTTGCAAGCCGCTGATTTTCGCTTGCATCCCAGTGATCCGGTTCTCAATTCCCCAACACTTTTCATGGCATCGTTCGCACACACTTTGCACAAACTCTTTTTCAGTTTGTAGTGCCAAAATTTCCTTCTGAAGCTTATTGATTTCCTCCAGAGCCTCTTCTTTGCTCAGGCCCGAAATTGGAGGTCCAGCAGCTTTAGCAGAGGTAGTCATTCTATCCGGTTGCCCCTTTTTCGAAAATGACAAGGAATGGCTCCTAAACTCTTTCATTGGCGTACTAGGGACGTTTGGAATGTTTACTTTGGGCATGTTGAACACCTTCGTGGGATCATCCGGAGGAGTTGGTGTCGTGGGGTAATGTTCATTGTCATCATCCTCATCCATGGCATACTGAACTTGTTCAGGGAATACAGTGGCAATGGTACGGTTGGCACTTTGCAAGTCCCTTGACAGAAGATCATATCTTTCTGCCAATGCTCGATAAGACCGATAAGATTCTTCCACATGGTTTATAAGTTCCGGCCTCTTCTTGTAATACATCTCGATTCTCTGAACAAAGGAGTCCCCATCATTTTCGATGATTCCGAGCATCTCCCTAACCTTTTCCTCCATATCTGTAATATAACAGGTTGTACCAAATGCCAGTTTAGTTTCTTACAAAAATGAAATAAAATTGAGAGAAATAAAGAAGGAAATGTGATCATGTGTCCTTTGTAGAACAACCATCACAACGTGTTTTTCTTTTTTCTTTTTTTTCCAAAGCAAACCCATTTTTAAGCCGAACTCACTTATCTTTTTCGGTTTATTTTGTGATATGCCCATGATTTGTGAAGAACTATGAAGAATTGTCAAATCCCATTGGACTCATTTTTAACATGCAATTTGTCAATCATGGTACCGGATGGATCCAATTATCCCCTAACAGAGAAAACGTTTTCCCTTGTTGAAAGATGCTGGCGATTGTGCATGCAATTGGACTTCAAGGAACACAACCAGTTGGCATCAATCACATTCACCAGAAACAAATAAATGATCACAACAAAGGGCTTCTCCTCTCAAAAAATTACGAAGGAAGAAAATAAAAGGAGCATGACATATATATATATATATCAAGGCTATTTGTCATTTTTCATAAAGGAAATACCTTGGAGGTTTTCTTCCAGCCATTTTGACTGCTTTGTCCTGACATGGCTGGCCCACCACCATGAATATGCATTACTTGCAGCCCTGTGCAGCATCCTTTTTTTCTCTTAAGATGCAAAGCCCATCACTGGAAATCCATTGGTGGTCATAATCATCACAATATGAAGGAGAAAGAGAGAGAGTTTCCTGCAGAGAGACAAAGGGTTATTATTTTTATTCCTCTTCTTCTACGAAATGCCTTCCATGAGGCAAGCACGGAAGAGAGGGCAATTAGGTCCGGATATCATGTTAGATCCTTTGACAGCCTCAATGATATAGGGGCCCTTCTGTTGGTATGCCCAAGTTGGAAAATCCTCCCGTTGCCAGGTTGGTATCCTAGAATAATTGGAGTATGCTCTTTTTTCGACTTTTTTTTTTTTTCTTTTTTATGCCGAAGTTTGCTACTTCTGTTTCTACGTTCCACCTTTTATTAGACCAACAGCCATGGCCTTCTAGTTTTGCATTCTGTTTCACACAACCTGCCTTAAATGCTTTTTGCTATTTATGCATGGCGGCCGTTCTATTAAACATTCTGGTTGTTTTCAGATTCAGACGCTCGGATTTGGGTTGATCTTAAGTTGGCAAGTTACTATTTAAAATTCAAATTTTTATTTTTTCACTATTTTCTTATTATATATTAAAGTGGGTGAAAAAAAAAATATATATATATATATATATATTTATATTAAAAACATATAATTTTTCAATTTTAATATACTAAATTTTAATTTTATTACTCTTATTCAACAATCAATTTGTCAATTTCTTTAAAAAAATTTACTCCTATTAATTATTTATTTTCTATATATTGATTTGTATATAAATATACAAATATATTATGTAAATTATTTATATTTATATTATTTCTAATATATATGTATGTATCTATGTATATAGTATATATTTATATATGATAATAAAATTTTAAAATGCTATATATAGAAAAAAATAAAAATAGGTAACTATATAATTAAAAAATCTAATATTGATATATATATATATAGATATATAAATAATAAATTTTTTATATTTAAAAATTTCCAATTGGAGAAAAAAAGATCATGTTTTCTTGATTGTTTAAAGAATCAAATCGTTTTGTGGATCCAATTTGAATTATTTTGGATTTGAATTACTTTTTCAGTTATATTACATATTGGGTGAGATTGAGTGAAATATCTTTTTGTGGATGGGTTCAAGTCAAATTGTTGATCGGGTCAACTTTTTACTCTTCATAAAAACTGACAGTCCAACGCTGTTAATAATAGAATCAAAGCATAGGTTAAATGAATTTCTGCGCGCTGAGCAAGGCTGTAATTTTTGGTATAGGCCAATCATTTCCTTAAACATAGAAGTCAGTTCGGTTCTGGTAAGGTATCAGACATTGGCAGGCAACTAAGGACGCTGCATTTTTAATGGATTGGGTTGGAAGCATTCTATCAACAGTTTTTACCTCAGCCCTTAAAACGTATGGCATTCGCAGTCACCGATGCATTTCAACTCTCAATTCTGTGGACCACATAAAACCCATCTCCGATATCCCGGCTTGTTCTTGCTCGTGTAAATTGCAAATCATTTTTCTCCAATTGAAGGAAAGACTGAAAGTGGAAGTGAAAAACTGGAACTGAAAGCCTGACTGAACTGCCCAAAAACTTTGATTTTCTTTTTCATTTTCTCTTTTTCAGTTGTAAGGGAAGCAGAGGAACGAAAAAAGAGAACAAGAAGAAGAAAGAGAACCGTCACTAAAACTTGATTATAAAATTCCCCCGAAATATAAAGAAAATAAAGGACAATAACTTTGATTTTCTTATACAAGCACATTTTGTGAATTTGTGGTGCGTGTGGGCGCATGGGAGAGAGAGAGAGAGAGAGAGAGAGAGGTATACTATCTGCCTAGTCCTTGCTATTATTTACATAATATTTACAGCATACACTTGCTTCCTTTTATGTACACCCAAGTTCACACCAAAGAATTGTAGACACCAAACAAGTTACTTTTTGTTCTTTTTCTTCCTACTCAATATCCCCATTACAGCAATCCTGGACAAAGATAAGGGCAAGCCAGCAGAAGAGTCTTTCATCCAAGTCACAGCAAATATAAAAGCAACCTAAAAGCCCATAACTACCTGCAAGAAGACCACCATCTTAGCTTCGCTCTTTATTGTTTCAGCTCCTCATGCGACAATTCGAGAAACTGGGCCAACTGTCATTTTTCACCTTTTTTTTTTTCTTCTTTTTTAATTTTTTTTTTAATTTTTATAAATTAAGCTTGTGTGTAAGTTTCATACTTATACATCAATTTTCTACACTAAGCCAACATGATGGTTGCCACCAGAAGATGTAGCAATGGCAGCTAAAATAGAATCCAGAAAGCATTACGACCATCAGCTGCCCCGGAGGTATGACAGCCACTGCTCCATATATTTTTTGCGCTCTGTAAATTGAAGGGAAATGAAGAGAACGAGTCAGTATAGATGGGCCAATACAGATGCAGAGTAAAAAGAAAGAAACCATTCTTTCAGAAAAACTTCTGCCGACCAGTAGAGAAGTATGCTTTTGCAATAAATAAGGAAGAATTCGAACAGTGTGAAGGAAAATCGACAAATAATGCAGACTACAGAAGCTGAACCAATATCCTCTACTGCATCTATGAAATACACTAAATTACATTTACACAACAATATATTCATTCAGTGAAAAGAAACTGTGGGACTCACTTAATGTGCTTCTACAGATGATACTGACATATTGCAAAACAGGATGTGTGGAAACAGAGGGATTCAACCATACAACAAAACCACCACAAACAGTTAAGAAATAAAAAAGATCTTGATGTACAAGCCAAATTGCAGTACTGGCGGACAGCCTTATTTACACCACAAAGAATTCAATCAACAGGACTCGGGACCCTTACTTCCACATACTGCTCATGGAGGATAATGCCTAAATTGCAATATATTCACACTTTAACTCAAACAGTAAAGATATACAGCAGTGGGATAAATTTAGCCTTTTGGTTCAAATTTGCATGTTTATGGAATCCAATGACTGACAACTGGCCAATCTGGCTATCCAAACCACCTATTAAGTTGGTTTTGCTTGAAATAATTCAGGCTTGACCTTGAACACTTTAGCACTTGGCCTGGCAACTGATATTTTCTTTCCCTTTCCTACTATCTGTTATATGCTGTAATTCAACCTAACCACACCACATCACCTAAAGGTTCCCTCAAGCAATCAAATCTTTTGTACAGCTGAGGAAATATTCAATATTTTAAGAAGCAGGACAATAACAGCAACTGGTGATTCATAATAAAGGTTTCTTAACATACATACCCTTCTAACTTATAAAAAAAGGCCCCGCCTAACTTCTTGAAAATGAACTTGATGGTTCAAGGCAGATGAATGTCTAAAAAACTTAACACAACTTATAGCATGATTTCATGATGCAATGTTAGCAAATACCCAGAGAGTGGACAAACCATCAACACAAAAATGAAAAAGAATAATTAATGATAATGGTGCAGACGTGGAGATAAAAGGCTGCACATACCATCTGAATAACCATCTGGGATGTTAACAATGGCACCAAATACATTGGTTTTCGAATTCTCAAATACATTATCTTGAACACGCCCATAACATGGGACCAGCACAGCAAAACTATTATCCGTGTCATCATCATCAGAAAATCCAGGTCCATGAGGCTCCAGCCATCCAATTGAATAGTCTGAATCATCAGAGTCAGACCCTGAAATGCAGCTACCATCGGATGGCACAAGAACAACATCATATTCCTTATCTATCTTCCTCTGTTCCCGGCTATGCCATTTTCGCTTAGCCCTTCTAGATGAAGAGGTCACCTTAGCCCCCTGAACCAAAGGAAATTTCAAAGCATCTGAGTCCCACAAATCTGAGTCGGGCTTGGTATTTCGAGAAGACCCATTTGAAATTCTGGGTTCCTGATGCTTTCCACTCCATAACCACCACGAAAGATTGGTAAACGCCACAGCCATACAATCAACTGAAAATCACTGCAAACTGTTGCAAAGATTTACACAGGGATACGCAACAACTACCTATCAATTCAAGGCCCAGAAACTGGAGCAGATGCTGAATATTTTATGCTGTCAAACCAATCAACAAAATAGGACAAAGTGAACACGCTAATATTCAGCAGAAAAATAATAACAAAAAGGGAAAAATGTGAACTCAGCAATTTTCTTTTACGTGCAAGGAACACAAACAAGAATGAAAAGAAGATCGAACCTAAAGTTGCTTTCCAAGGATATCAAAGACTGTTTCATTATTTAATTTCTGATAAATAGACACAACCAAAGAGGGGGAAAAAAGAAAAAAACAGTAAAGAGTGCAAATTTTCTTTCATATTTTCTTACCAATTCAACTCATAGTTCGATTTTTTCCCATCGATCAAACATACACATATCGCCGTGGGCTATTGATAACGCATCGTTTCTCTACGTGCACCGTCAAAACAAGGAACCGACGCGTCGAAGAACAGACCTTCCCAATACAATGAACCAAGACGTCTCATTTCGCAGCTTAATTTCGTCAAAATTAAAATCATAGTGCACATAGCGTGGCTCTAAATGACCGAAATAAATAAATCATCCTAAAAATGGAAAACACGTAGCTGTTGCCTATTGCCGAGAGATAAATTCTTTCTTTCAAGAAATTTTTTTTTAAATATATATATTCCATCTCATCACTTCCAAAAGAAGCTGCCAGAGATCACCGAAACTTCTTTTTCTTTCTAATTTTAGTCATTAAAATTTAAAAACTTGAGCCCCAAACTTGGCATCACAGAGGAGATTCAAAAAGCACGAACACGGAATATTATGTAAAATATAATAAATAAATAATTGCAATTTAGGTACCTGAAAGGGCCTGAAGAATTTGAGTCTCGAAAGAGGTAGTCGGCTTCGGCGTAGGTGGTCGAATTGGAGAGGAATTGGCATTGGCGTTTCGGTCGTGCGCTTCTTCAATTCAATTGCAACTTTCCTTCTTTTTTTTTTTCTTCTCAAATAACAATTTCTTTTTATTAAATTTAAATAAATACTTAAATAAATCCGCTCAAACTTCTTTAATATTCAATATAAATCTCTCTTTTATTAATAATATACATAAATTAAAAAATATATATAACTCAAAACAATACCCCCCCCGGGGGGCCGCAATAAAAAAACACACCTACCCTCCAGGCTGCCTCAGGTCGTCAATTATAACAAATGTTAGTATTCTGCTAAACTACTCGTTAATTGGTTTGATTAGAATTTAATTAATTGGAAGAGTTTAATTGTCTGCGTCCAGGTATAGAAAGATGAGATTGAATAGGGCCCGCGTATGCCAAATGGCGGTTTTATGTGGACTTGAAGGTGAGACTGAAGGGAGTTCTACTGTAGACGTGGGTCCAGGTGAGTGTGGCTATGGAGACGTTCAAAGAATGCCAGGTCAGACTAGGAGGCCGCCTGGAGGATGGTTAGAGAGAGGAGAGAGAGAATGAGGACGTGGAGTGGCTCTCACCAGAGATTTTGCGTGTTTTTGTGGCTTAAGTAACTGGAGTGGCTTTCTGGTCTCCGACACTTGTCACGATCGTATTGGCAACTTCGTTTGATAATCCAATCAGTTCGTAGTATTTACAGCCGTACAGGACTGAAAGCGTCAAAATCGTATCTGAATCGTTAATAAATAAAATAAAAAAAAGAAAGAAAAGTATTTAGAGCCGTGATCCGTACATTTTGTTTTTTAAAGGATGGTTCTTTTTCTTGAAGTATGGACAATGCCTTAATTTGTTATTTTTATATTTAACATTAATAAATAATATCATTAAACTAAATATTTTATCTTTATTTTATTAATCAATAATAATAAATAAATAATAAATAACATCAATCAACAATTAATAATAATATTTAATAACAACAATTAAACTGATAATAAGGAATAAAGCCAGCGTTAGCCATGATGTTCTTTGAGATTAATATTAATCAGCAGTCTGGAACTAGAAATTTCAAATCAATAATTTATTTCAATTACTGGGTATCCTAAGAAATTAGGAATTTCTAATGGGACAATCGAATTCTTGCAAGGGTTGTCAACATAATGTACGTAATCCAATTTTCCGGTGCCCATAGTTTAGAACCGTTTTCTTTCTTTTCTTTTCTTTTTTTTTTTATTCGAAGCAACTGACTTGTGTATGCATGAGAAAGTCTGATAAATAATCGAGAATTTTACTGTGTTAACCTACCAGTATTGACATCAAATTTCACGTATCTTAATTGTAAAAGAAAATATTAATAAAATTAGAAATAGATTCGATTTAAATATCTCTTTTATTTAGCAAAAGTATTTAATTTAGTTTCACTTTTATCTGTTTATTAAATTTCATCTGCAACGTTTTTTTTTTTTTTCGAGTAAATTGGTCCTTTTCCATCATTTTGTCGATAAGTACATTTACCTATCACTCAGATTTATGTCACGTAAGCTTTTATCATTTTAGTCGGATGCCACGTGGCACTTTTAAATTTTTATGCTTTTCTCCTAAAATTTAGGTGGGAATTAAATAATAAAATTGAAAACGATAATGATAAGAGATAAAACCGAAGAGAAATTATAAAAGATTTCTTTAACCCCCAAACTCATCGAGACTCCTCCCCCGCCACTCGAGAGCATGAACCGTGTCCATCCACCGTCATCACACTCTTTCCTCCCAGTGTGGGTCACTTGCCGCGAATCACGTTCTTCGGGAAGATCTTGAGAACCCCACGTGTCTCCTTGTAGACATGCCCTCCGATCCTCTTCGCACCCCCTCTGCAAGCCATGTTGCAAATGGCACGTGGCATAAGTTACGTGGCATCTAACTAGATTGACAAAAATGACGTGGCATAAGTTTGGATAACAGGTAGATATATTTAATGGAAAAATGACAAAAACAGACTAATTTGGTCCCCCCCCAAAAAAAAAGTGAAGGGTCTTTTTTTTTTTTTTAATTTTGGTGAAAAAATGTTATGGAGGGTCAAATGAGGTTTTTGCCTTTTTTTTTTTATTATTTTTTTATTGAGCGCTAGCGCGCAAATGTTTCCATTGGTTGGTACAACCATCGTCCAAGGCTCCTTTAACTCCTAATTTAAAAAATAGTCAACCATCACAATGCATTGTAAGTTCCGAGTAACTTCTAAATTATTCCTGAATTAATCATAGTTTTGAAACCACAATATCATTATCATTATCATTATTTACATATTTAAGTATTGAGTACACACAAATGATTTTGTCTTGTGGGGGGGGGTGATGTATTGGTTTAATTGCCGTAAGAGTTCAATCAGATTAAGCAGATAGACAACGACGTTATCTGCTGCATCAACTAACCATCGGTGGACATGGTGGCTTGTGGTTCATGACAATGACCTCGCAATTATTTCCCCAGAAAAAGCCACGTAGTACCAACATACTGCTTATATGTGACTCGATAGGCAATAATCCTATTGGCTAGTTGCGCTGGGTCACAAATGACAAAACCAGCTTACATTAACCACATGCTCAACAAACTCAATTATTGAGGGAAGCGTCTCATGGCCGCTTTATGTTGGGTTTTTATTCGATCTGTCCTGTTTGAATCCGTATTGAAGAACAATCCTTTTGCAGAAATAAGTACGAGAGGGTGTTTAGTTCGAATTTTCAAATCTGTTTGATCACAAAAAAGGTATCTAAAAAGTAGCTCAAAACTAATGCAATTGTTAAAAAAAAATTAATAACCTCGAACTATTTTTTGAGCGAACAAAAACTGATTAGTCACCCATAAACTAAATTAACCCTTTAAATATTTATTTCTTTAAATACCACACAGTGTAATAAAAATAAAACTAAATGTTTCAAATAATTATTTCACTATTTAAACTACAATACACAGTATCAATATCACAAAATATTATTATTTTATTTTATTTTATTTATTAACAAAAAAATGAATAGATAATATCAATAATTAGCACTAACAAATAATAGCAATAATAGGTAACAACTAAACCAAACCAAAACACTAATTAGCGTTTTGGAATCCCTGTCAGCCAATGGTCCTCAAGGCCTCTTAAACACATCTCAACGCAAGGAAACATTAAAATAAACAAATCTCTTTGGAGAGAAATGCAGAATTGTCTCCTGCACGCAACTTACCTAACAATTGGACACGGACGAGGTGGGCGGTGGATTGAGTCAATTCATGACTACGGTTTCTGTCAAACTAAAATCAGACCAATGTCGAACTGACTCAAAACTAAAATCAAACTGAAAATAAGCTGGAAAACGGTTGGATTACAGTCCCGCCCCCCTTGAAACCTTCCCGCTGGTTTAATCACGGGCACTGTGCATTGAGGGAGGTGGAATAAAAGCAATTTTTCCATAAAATTCCCAATATGAAAAATCATGCCATTTCAGTTGAGAGAGTTAATATACTGTTGATAATTCATCAACAAAAATGCAATTTCAGACCAAATTTTCCCCTTCATTCAAAGGACACTAACAAAAAATAATCCTCACATTGAATATTTCGTAGAATCTTGTCTCTGTGTATAACAGAATTTTTAACACTAATGGCATCCCTGACATCCAATGTTTGTGATTTGCACATCTCCTGGTTGCAAGAAATTACTTCGAGGTGAAAGTCAAGGTTTTGTTTCTTCCAGGCACTGGCAGCCATACTGATCATCTTGGAGCAGAAGCACCAGTCGTCTTACAACAAATTTGATGTTTGTTATCTAAGATTGCTGACACGCTTTCCCCTTGTTAACTTAACAGGAACATCAGCCAATACAAATTGTCCCTCTCTTTTTGCGTCTGCAGTGTGTTCTGGTGGTAAGAACTGATCCAGATGATCAGCCTGACTAACTGGTTTCTGCCCCCGCAGTAACTGGCCAGGTTTTATAGGACTTGAATTGATCTGTAGGAATCTAAATTTTCTGTTAGCAAGCAATCAAGAACAATCCTAGTAATTATCATGAAATCAAGATATTGTTGATGTTGAGTTCTAAATGATGAATAAAATGAAGAGAAGATATTAGCCTTTGAAATATTCTCATTTCGAGAAAACTAATGAGACGCCATCATATAAAGGGTTAACAAAAAGACAAGTTTTAACAGATAACCCACAGAGAAAGCATACCACTGCCTCCCCAATTTCATGCAAGGGCTTCCTTCTTGGTGCAGAATCATTATTCAGGCCAGCAGATTGAGAAGTATGAGCATCTTTCTCCATTCCCTTGGTACCTGAACAGTGTCCAGATTCCAGAGCCACAGCTGATTGACCGGAGACATCTGCCCTGGTTAAGGCTACTTCTCTGTTCGTGCACTTGGAAGCTGCACATCCACAACTTGCTCTGCAGCAGCTTTCAGCAGCCCGGCATTCACATTTCATCGTCTTGCACAGGGATCTTTTACTGCAAGAGCAGCAAGCATCTGGCATAGGGTTTTCCACCACGTTAACATCTCCAGTAAGGTCTGCTTCAGATGATGTACCACAATTGTCTGATTCAGAAGTGCCCATGTCAAATGAATCAATGCTACTTCCAATAGAGGCAGAAGATGTAACCGGATATGCCTGATTAATGAATGGCATCACTCAATGAGATCCATATTCTTGCTCAAGATTAACAGGTAAATCGCATCAACTTTGTTTTTGTGAGATTCTTGCTAATCGAAGCCCCAAAAATCTAAATAAAATGAAACAGTTTTACAAATCAGGGAGAAGCAGAAAATAGCTGCCAAACCTTCTACCTGCGAATTCTTTGCATAAACTTGTGCCTTTGGCATTTTCAGTTGACTAACCAAATTGCTTAGTCGAGCTACTTCCTCTTTCAGGTCACTTAACTCTGATTCCCTCACTGTGCGGTCAACTTCCTTATCCTGCAGTAGGTGCCTTAAAGAACAAGGAAGAACAAGTTTAGACACAGGGTCTGGGCAATGGCTTCCGTTCATAACACTGCCAAGAAGAATTACAACAGAACCATTAGGGAAAGGTCAGCAATTCGGCCTCACCTAAAATTTTCGTGCCTCAACATTTCTGCTTCTTCCTCATACTTTCTCACTTCATCAGCCATCCTATCCAAAAGCGTTACTTAATCAACTCATTCTAAGAAACCAATATCGATTGGATGAAAATGAGAGACATAATAGGCATGTTTGGAAAAATTTTAACTTTGTAAATAAGCAGCGTATGACACAAAATCATAAAATTGAGAACACCCGTACCCAAATGATACAGCAACCTTCCAAATCAAATTACTTAGCCCACCCAGTTTAGTCTTCGGTCCCACCGGCTAAATCATTCCTTACTCTATTTCACTTCACCGAAGGCCGGCTCTACATTGAGTTATAGTGAGAACAAAATTGGCCTGGCTTTAATCTCATTCTTTGTCTGCCGATTGTAATTTTAACTCATCACTCCCCCAACCTATCGAATATCCGATGGGCCACAACCTTCCCGAGGACATGTTCAATAAGAGCAACAGTTATCATCCATCCTATTAACTACATTTTTTTGACATGGGCATCCGGCTCAACACTTAAGGACTCAAAACTGCGTTTGGGGCCAATAACAGAACACAGTGAATGAAAGCTTTAGACAAAGTATATATTAAATAAGCAAAAAACATAGTATTTAGAGGAGCTTACTCTTCCATTTGACGTTCATATTCAACTCGTATTGCTTCTGCCCGTTCTGCAACTTTGAGTTCAATCTCAACACCCTGCACCATTTGGCGCTGTCTTAGTAGAGATACATTCCCACATAAGCAAATGAAGTGGTCCACAGTTCATTGGCGTGATACCCCTAATATCAAGTTAATTTATCCTTTCAAATCAAGACAAAGCGGTGAAGGGTTTTCTATCGTGATGGTATAGAACTTGCCATCAGAAGATACTCAAAGTTAGTCTACACTTTGTGCTGCGCTTTAAGAAATATCTACAGCATGCATTTGATCACGTCACAGGTAATTGGATTTAGCTTGTCCAAACCCATATATGCAAATCATTGATTCGTCTCAATGTGATGAACATACCTGAATCCCAGGAACTTGGTCAGCTTTTGGGCCTGTACAATATTTTGAAAGGTTAAGCTCGACAACCAAAATCCAAGGAAACAGACATGATACTTTAAACAGAGGTTCCCCTAACCAGCAGTTCTCTGAGATGAAGTCTTTCGAGCTTTTAATAGCTCCGTAAGTCGTTTACTAGCCATAGAAGCTTCTTCTGATTTTCGCTGCAATACCTGATGCTCAACGAGGACATTGTAAAAATGACTCCCGTAAGCCACATTCGGTGAGAAGAAAAATCTTTCATAAAGAATCTTTAAAAGACAGAAGTTACCAGCTTCTGCCTTTGGTTTAAAGCCAATAGCTTGTGCATTTCATGCTTGCTCCACCTTTGATCTTTGTTAAGCTGTTACAGTTATCGTAATGCACATATGGATGTAATGCAACCAGTTCACAATTTACATAACACTATAGTCCAAATGAAAACAATGCCAATGAAGCAAAACAAATTGCTAGCTTGCATTTTATGCCGTAAACATGCATGAATTGTGTTTATATTATTTGTGTACCTTCATCAGTTATCACATACATAAATTTGTTTTCTGCATGCATGCGCAATGTTGAAAAAAAAAAAAAAAAAGTTGGGAAGAACAACTGCAGTGGTGCCTTTAATCCAAAGAAACACTGTCAATTGGATAGCTTTACCATACACAGGATCAATCAGCCTAGTTAGCAGTATGTATGCAATACTTAGGCTTTGGGAAGTTAAATATCTGTAATCTATAAAGCTGGCTGTAGTTTAAACTTTAAAATGAGAGAAAGACCACACATTCAATTCTATCCAAATCAGCCAAATCTTGCTATGGAAGAATACCAAATAGAATGCCTAAAAAATCAGCATAAAAAATGGAGCATTAATCCTCGGTTATCTAGAAGGAAAATAAAAATTCCACCAGCAAAGAGAACCCACAGATTGTCTACATCCGGACATCAAATATGAAAACTAGCTGAATCCACCTCAATCTGAGCTATTATACCATCTAGCCCTCAAAAGCTAGGCAATCATGAGTGCAAGAAACGACGTACCTGAAGAATTTCTTTCTCAAGTGAAGCTTTTGATTGCCTGAACTGCACAGACTGTAGCTTCATTTTGCATAGAAGTTCAACCTTCGCAAAAGAAAAATGTCAGGAGGCATTGTTTCTCAGGACTGCCATCAATAACACAAGAAAACACGCATCTTGACAAACAATTGAGAGGGCGGAGTCCATTTATAGCATAAATGTTACCTTTTGAACCTTCAATTTTTGAACCTCATCCTGAAGCAGCCTGCCCGTTTCCCCAGTCTTTTGTTTCTGAGTAGAAAGCTGAAAATATGCACTTAATTTCCTCTTCAACTCCACAACCTGTAAAGATAAGATGGGTGTTTCGGCATAAGACGTGCAATGCTATTTTCACGGTTATGATTTTCATTACAAATCAAAGTGTCACCTGTTCTTCAAGGGCGTGCAACTTTTGATTACCATCTTGCTTCATGTTTTGGGACCCATCAACAGAAGGGGACGAACCACGGCCAGTCTTGCACTTTAGTGCTTCCATTTCCCTCTGCCGTGCCAACAAGAAATTAGGACAATAAAAGAGATTTAAAAAAAAAAAAACAAAAAAGAAACATGAATATCCACGACGTTCACTCGCATATTAATGACAGAAAGTCCTTTCTATTTTCCTCATGTGTGTGTCCGATTCCGACATCTTCAAACATTACTGTCATTTACATGAAATTTCAAACAGCATACCAGGACGTTCCTTGTAGGAGCCAATTAGTCCGCTTCCTCAATTTCTTGTTACTATTAATCACTAATAAAATAAAAAATCAATTAATTTATTTTCTAATTTAAAAGCTTCTCCTTCTTTTTTTTTTTTTTTAATATCTTCATTCCTCAAATCTTCTCAACATCTAAACATATGTAATAGCTCAAAACACGAATCCAAACAAATTTTTTATTATTTTTTTTTAAAGGACATTTCACAACGCGGCATTGCCAACAGAAAAAAGCCACCTTAAGAGCTTGGTTCTCGTTCTCCAAATCGCGAACTCTCTTTTCGTGGTGCTGTTGTCGTTTCAGATCGTCGTCCTCTTTAGCAGGCGGAGAGGAATCGGCGGCGCTGTGGCTCGCTTGCTTCGACCTGCGATTTGGCTTCTTCATTTTCTCCAATTAAAGAATGAGTATATGTATTAAGCGGCGATGAGACTGGTGCTGATCGGATCTGGATGGTGCGTTGGGCAAAGCTGTTTTAAAAAGAGAGCATTCAAGTGTGTTGCCAAAGCTCTGCTCTTCGGCGATGTGTTGCAATTTTTTGAACTTGTCCTGGTTTCCCGCCCATTCAATGCATTGATTTCTCAAATTCGGCCACGTAATAATCAGACAAAACGCCTTTTTTTTTTTTTCGATTTAATTGTATTTCAGGCTTTACGGCTGCCCTCCAACGGACCGAAAGGATTGGGCCTAGTACGATGAGTTTAGATCTTTTATTTTGGGCTTTAAGTTTCTTCGAACTTAGGTTTAGATCTTTGTCAAATATTTGGAGAAGAGCCCCACTGATTGATTTTTTTTTTAATAAATAAAAAAAGTGGCATGATATAAATATTAATTATTGTCACTATAAATTTAAATTTAGAATTCTAATTCAATATTTTCTTAAGAAGAGAACTCACTCCATAAACAAGGATGACTTTGAGTCTTCCACAGCCGGTTGTAGTATATAAGTCTAAAATATACTAATGCCCTCACTTATACATTTCTGTTTATTTAAGGAGTTTTACGTCATGGGTTTAAAGTTAGACTAACGAAAAAAGAGACATATCGAATTACTACTAAACTAATGATGATTAAAATTACTACTCTTATTATTTATGTGGCACATTTACAGGCAATGTTCACTGGAATTGACGTGAATTAGGTTTATTTAGTTATATAGATTATTCAGGGATAAAATGGCAGACTCGAAGGGACTTGCCTTCAAAATTGCGCTGTTGCTCCTCTTTCAATGCAGAATTATGGGCAGTAATCAAAGACCTTGAAAAAGCTCGAAGAGTTACCGTGGAGATGGATTCCCAGGGGCCCATTTTTGTTTCTGTTTGTTCTTTTTTTTTTGGGGGGGGGGGGTAACGTGCGCCCGGTGTATAATCGGCAATGCCATTGGCAGTGGCATTACTTTCATAAACAGCAATAAATTGTCACTGTAATGCAACATGTGGGATAAAAGGAAGAAATCCTGACCTAGTTGTGTCCTTTTGGAACTCTACGCTAGAAATCAGATCAGCTGATCGGCAATCCGACAGTCAATTGAGTACATAATCAATCTCAATTCAGTTATAATTAGAGCTCCGCCTTCTTTCCAACAACCCCCCCCCCAAATATATGATAAGCTGTAAAACTTGTGGCCTGTTGAGGACGTGAGGCTTCAGAGCTATCGGCCATGATTCTCTTTCTCATCGGATGTTGATGATCTTGGTGGTCGAGCAGGGCTCCTTGCAGGATGCACGCCAGTATCCTTGTTCACGGATCCCTCCGTTTGGTCAGCATTCCTCTCTCTCAAGAGGACACTATTAGTTGCTGCAGCTGATCGCATGGCTCTAGGTAACTTCAAAGGGATATCTGGCTCACTCGTTGCGTTTTCTGGCTTTTTCGGGGCTTCGTTGTTTTTGGGGGCTTCCTTGTTTTCTGATTCTGTAGAAGGTGGGGCAACGGGAACGAGCTGGATTACTGATTTTCGCCATTTCTTTCTCTGGTTAGGCTTTGGTACATTAGATTTGGCCTGTTACACAGTCCGTAAAGTTCCAGCAGTAAAATTTAAAGCCAAAATGAATCAAAAGAAAGAGATAGTTGTTGCAAATGAAGTCACAGACAAGGCAAACATTTAGAAATGCCGAAATGAAACATACCACTGTATTGCCTATGTCTGACAAAGGCTTCCTTTTAACCCCACAATCATCTGTTGGTTCACTAGGCTTCTCCACCAGTGCACTCTGAAGAAGCTTTGCACCATGGGAAGCCAGAACCTGATTATTCTCTGCTTCATCAGAACCAGAGCCGATTGCGACATGTTCTGCTATTTCTGGCTGGGCAAATTCCTCCAGCTTGACTGAAGCAGCTTCTCTGTTAGAGCACTTGGTTGATGAACAGCCACATGTTGTCCCACATATCCCTCCAGCCACACGGCATTGGCACTTCGCTGTCTTGCACAAAGAGCTCTTGCTACAAGTGCAGCATGCTCCTGGGACACTCTTGTATTTCATGACAGCAATTCCTTCTCCAGAGGAATCCAAAGTATAATTTTCTGGATTGTTGCCATTCCCTGCACTTGAACGGCCTCCAGCTTTGGAATTTCTTTTTCTACGATGTGGTTTCCCTGATTGTACCCACTCATCATCTGTCATGTCTGAATGTTCAGATTCAGATGTATCCATATCCTCCAATAGCATCACAGACTTGCGGTTTGCCTGCAAAAATAGAAAGAAGGAGCTTTGATGATTGGAAGATGACACCCATAAACATATACGGAAACGGAATGAATTGGAGGACAGATGTCAAAACTATTAGTTGTTAAAGCAGTTGAAAAAAGACCTACATGCTTGCGCAAGTCATATTTGCGTCCCCCAAGGTTCAGGTCAGGATCCTCAGGATCTGCTTGACTTCTGATAGAGAATTTCTTCAAGGCTGAAGTCTGGTGTTAAATTCATGTGCCACAGAAGAATGAGAATCATTTCAAATACACCAGAGTGAGAGATAGTGTTGAAGCTTGAAGGCAGCTATTTTTCCTTTCTTATATTCAATGCATCTCTGTATCACTAAGAACTAAACAAAGGAAAAACAAAAGGCCTGGCATTGGCCTGGGACGTCACCTGATGAACAAGTTCCATTTTCTGTTTTTCCAAATGCCTAACAAGGCTACTGAGTTTCACGACCTTTTCCTTCAGATCTCTTATCTCAGTATCCTTTTCTCTGCAATCAACTTCTCTATCCCGCAGCAGACACCTTCAGAAAGCAAGAAAAACTGACTTCGTCACCATAACAGTCAACACCAAGTTAAAGACGAGAATCTACTGAAGACTCTTAACATCATAATATCCATCACCAAGAACGGTAGAAGTTATGCTTAGACCTATATAGAAGCATGACCTTATGCTATGCCTATATGTTTGTTGCTTGGCAAGGCATAAATACAATGTGGAATTTATGGGTGAGCTATGAAGTCTTTGGCAGTCATCAGTTACAAGTATTCCAACATGTCTAGCTTCTACAAAAAACTGACTTGGAAAAATTCCCGAGAGTATTGACTAGACAGGGTTATCACCTCGATGAAGATGCTAAATTGAACAGCTGATTCATCACATTCTTTGCTTCAGCAAGAGACCGCACTTGATTCCAACGTCCCCTACCACTAAAGCCACGTTCACGTTCTTCAGCTTCTGACAATTGAGATGCCATAGAAACCAAGGTGCTAGAAGAAGTAGCAAGCATGTTTTCAAGGGCAAATATCCTCGAATTTCTTGCTCCAGGAGACAACGTTGGGGGACCGTCACTGCTTCCAATGTCATTTAAATAAATTTGTTGACTATAAATAAATAATGTAGAGGAGAAAAGTACGAAATTCACTGAGCAAAGTTAACACAAAGATTTTAACCTTAACTCAGTTTGTTTAAGCATCTGGGATTCTTCCTTCAACTTCGAAATCTCCTTGGCCATCCTACCCCTCCTGAAATACCAAAAACCATTTCTTAGATCAGCTTGTCCAGTAAAGGTACAAAGCCAAAAGCTTCACAAGATAGATTCTATCTTGTGTTTCATAATTTGAATAATACAAATCAAAATTTGAATGATACAGATGAAAAATTTTGACAGAAGAATAAAGCAACAATCAGATACATTTGTTACTTTATGCTGATGAGTGACTCTACTATTATAGATAATTTTTGACCAAAAAAACTTTGAAAACAGGCTAAAAAGTATTTCATAATTTTGGCATAACATAAATGAACTTATTGGAACAAATGTAAAAGTAGCAACTTTTAGCCTAGGGGAAGAAAATCAAAATTCTAACTACTTTTTTTTTTATTATGGTCAAGTGGCCATGGGCAAAAAGAAGAGAATGGTGAAATTTTAAAATAAAAATAAAATAAAAACTAGATTTAAATTCCACCTTTCAAATTGATAACAAAATAATTTCAGCTCAATTCAAATGCAACTATAAGTAAACTTCAGCAACTTCCTGAAAACATCAAACTAGATATAAACACTTACAAATTATGACACAATAAAGTTAAATATGTTCAGTGATTGAATAATAGGAGATAACCTAGATGGGACTCACTCTTCCATTTGACGCTCATACTCAGAACGGACTTCATGCACTCTAACTGTAACTTCAAGCTCATGCTCAATTGTCTGCATCAGAGCCTACACAGACATAAACAGAATTATATGTGAAGGCACCAAATAGCCAAATTCAGTAATTACTCATTCCCATGCAAGCAAAAAATCATATGTTCTAAAACACTTGCAAGTACCTGAATTCCAGGCCCATTTGCATTGCCAGTACCTACGACAGAAGGAAAGATAGTCAATACGTAATAACCATGGTAAAGAAAAGTGAAGCACATGAGACACTGAATCTTCTAACCAGAGGTCTCACATGAAGCCTTTCGAGATTCTAAAAGCTCCTTCAGCCTTTTTGTAGCCATAGCAGCTTCTTCTGTCTTTCTTTGCAGAACCTGATATTGAAATACGAAAAATGGTTAGAACCACTCTGGAATAAAATAAAAATAGAATTTAACAGCACATCAGTTTACCATCTTCTGCTTCTGATTCAAAGCTAACAGCTTGTGCATCTCATACTCATTCCTCCGCCCTTCTTTCTTCAGCTGTTAATAAACAAAAGGTGCTTAGCATAGCTGCAATTACTGCTGTAACATAATGGACAACATATGTAGGCCTTACAGAAACCATCAAATAACTATATTGATATCTTTAACTTTTATGAGAATATACAAAAGGAAAAATTAATGGTAGTCAATTCTCGTCATATTAAAATTACAAACTTAGATACCTACATCATTAACATAACATATTGGATCACTTAAGTTTTGCTGAGACAAAGAATGGCTTATGCCAAAATTTAGAACTTTGCAATGTATGCTGTGCAAAATAACAAGGTAAAAATGGTCTTAACAGACTAAAATTTGACAGTGTAAACATACAATCCAGATAGTCTGCCATGAGGTGGATGACCAAATTATCACCATATTCATCAAACATTTGAATCATAACAATCATCATAAAGTCCAGCCATCTTGAGATCCCAATATGTCAGTTTAATTGCCTCTATAACTAGACTTTCAGATTAGGTGAATTCCTTTGTCTTAATGCTTGCATGTATTTGGTGAATGCAAAAAGATAGGGTTGGTAAATCCCAAGTTGTTCTGGATATTTCAAATTATAGACCAGGCATTTGCAATGCAGAGGCCAGTGTTTGCATGATAGTTTATGCACTCTTCAGCATTTCTTACATTATGAACCTAACACAAATAGCACAAGCTCCATTCACTGATATTTCCATTCACTCAACATTTTGATCATCAAGGACACGAAGAAGGAAAGAACTTAACTAGATGACCACATTGATAACTAAAGACCAAATGCTTGGTCTGGCCACTTAAGTTGTCTAGTGTCTTTTTATTAAAGCATATTAGAAAAATTCAACTTAATTGTGCTGTTTTATATTCCAAGCACACTATTGAAAAAAAAGTATATTCAACTTCATTGGAACTAATATCTCTTAAACTTTAGAGGTTAGACATAGGCCTCTAGAAATGAAGGAACGACAAAAAATCATGCTTTAAACATCCATGACAACTAATTGAAGGTTCTTTTTTTTATTGCATACCTGAAGAACTTCTTTTTCACGTGAGGCCTTCCACAACCTAAACTGCTCAGACTCTTGCTTGATCTTCTGTTGTAATTGAACCTGAAAATGGCAGAATTGCATGATTTTATGATGAAAATATTAATTTGACTTAAACTTTAAACAGCCCCTTTGTGAGGTAAAAAGGCACCTTTTGAGACTTGATTCTATGAATTTCATCTTGGAGTCGTTTTGCAGCTTCATCACTCTTTTGTTTTTGTCTTAATAGTTGGGCTTGAGCATCCTGTTTCTTCTTCAGTTCTGCAACCTGTGCCTCGAGGACAGTTAACTTCTGAAGGTATTCTTCTTTTAACCTTTGGGTACCACAATCAGAAGCAGATGAGATATTTGTGAGATTGTATCTCAGCTCATCAATCTCTTTCTGCCAATTGACAACAAAGATAGGATTTAGAATACCAGCATTTCCTTTTGCACAACATAAATACAATATTATAGCTAGCACTGACCTGCAAAGTTTTTTTCTCTTGTTCCAATTCTAGAACTTTCTTGTCATAGTGTTGTTTCAGCACAGAAGTATCCACATTTGTGAATCGCTTCATTTCAGCCTACATGTAAAGGAAAAATAAAGGGGGCAGGATAAACAACAATTAAACAACGAACACAAAAAGATCGAGAAGATTTAAAAAATAAAGAATCTGTGAGTAAGATTTTATTTGCCATGCAATTTCAGATATGGTTAATTTAGATTATTAGATCCATCATTTGCTTCCATCTCATTGATTATGGTGCTTTTTGGGGCAGCAATACAAGAACATGAAAAGAAAAATCTCCAACAGCTAAGAGCTAAGAGCACATTTACCTCCTTCTGTTCCAGCTTTTTGTCCAATTCTTTTAGCTCCCTATCCAATTTTTCTTGGAAAGAAGTATGCTCCAGCTCCTTCTCTGCATCTTCACCTTCAACTGCAAACAAATTGAGAAGTTGACATAAATTAAAATCCAAAAAACTTGGCAACAAAGCAGAAATTGAAAGTACTTGGCCCAGACAGTTCATCAAAGTCAATTCAATGGATCCTAATTAATGATGCACTCTAACCATTAAGGAACCAGATATGAAAGTGCACCACTTAAAGGCATGAAGCTACTGAGATCATTACACAGGACTGAATGTGCGAGAGCCAGAAACAACAAATTACTCGCAGGTGAGCTATATTGTTGCATGAAGTATAAAGATGAGAGAGGGAGAGAGCGAGAGAGAGCGAGAGAGTAAATAAAGCAACAAAACAACAATAAATATGAACACAGGTAAACAATCATATATATTACCTGAAATGTCCATAGATTTCCCATCGGAGTTAGAAGAAGGCTCATTTAGAGGTGGGAACAACACATTTTTTGAGCGGAACCCATCATCATCTGAGTCGACACAATCAAGAAATCGACTATGCTTCAAGGTTTTCCAGTGCCATAACTCGCCTTCTAGCTCTTGAATTTTTGATACATAAGACTTGACCAAATCCAATTCCTGAAACACATTAACACTTTGTGTTAGCAAGAAGTGATGTTCATTTAATGCTGCGGCAGCAAAAGTTTAATTATTCTCACCTGATTTGAATTAGACTCAATCTCATCCCAAGATTTCCCATTACGAGCCAATTCAATTTGCCTGATCAATTTATCCTTGTCAACCTGAAATATTTGATGAAGGTGAGAAATGATAAAGTGGTTTGTCACTTCAAGAGAAGCATCAGAAAGAACCCAGAAATAGATACTAATACACACGTATGCAGGAAGATAGTAACCTGAGCAGCAATAGCACGTTCTGTTAGATGCTCGCAAGTGACTTGGCGTTCATGAAGCTCTCGATGTAGTTCTGCATTGCTTGCCTCCAACAAAGATACCTTATGCTTAAGAATCTGGAGACAAGGACGTCACTTAATCATCTAAATCCAGTTTATTATGCCCATTTGCTGCACTTGGTCATTAACTGATATACCTGAAGTTCTTCAAATGGCATACTTGAATCACCACGGGAAAATAGCAGCTCAGCCTGCAACTGCTCAATTTGGCTGCGCATTCTTTGCATTTGAGCTGCCAATGGATCACGATTGATCTGTAACAAAGAGAACACTTTGAGTACAATGAAAAAAGAAGCTAGAACAAGTATAGAAAACAAGAACAAATAAAGAAAAACAAGAATAGCAAGCAAACTCACTACTGCTTTGTTCTGGATGTTGCGAGCACGATTTGCATACTTCAATGTGTTCAATGTCTCTTCGGCATTTGTTTCAGCAGGACTGACACATGCTATAATAGGTATAGAGAAAAGAAAAGTCAAGAAGGAGAGAAGGATTTTGAATTGTCAAATAGCGACAGTGGTGAGGCTCAACATGAGACAAGTTAATTGACTTACCAATCATCACTGTTTTGCTATTTCCTCCAAGAGAATCCTAGAAATAAAATATCAACATCAGCAATATGCAAGATTCTAGAAAAGTAGTAGTAAATTTTACATGCTGAAGCTACTATCTATGGAGAGCAAAGTTTTTGCAAGCCAAATCCCAAAAAAATGAATAGGACAGGTAAGATGAGCAGAAATAGGAAAACCCCTCCCGACTGGATAGCATGCCAAGATAATATTGAAAAGACTATGGATAAATGATCTGGTTGATTTTCTGTCATTAATCAGAGGTGGATTTTTTTTTCTCTGCTCTTTTACCTCTAATTAAATAATAGGCTTATCATCCTTAAAACTTAAAAGACACATGAGCATGAACTATACAAGTATTTACCTATATATAGGCAGTGGATGACTATAAAAGAGGATTACTCAATCTCTAACTAACAAGATTTTGGAAGTAGGATGTCAGAAGACCACTTTCAAAATAGAAGCATAAAATATAATCGAGAAGAAAAGTTCTTCCATGCCTGTAACAAGCGTGTCAACTTGCTATCTCGATATGGAATGTGGCCACCTTCTTTCCGCTTCTTATCATCCCCCAAAGCACTTATGACATTGCCAAGAGACAATAAACCCTTGTTTATATGAATGCCTAGATATATATATCATGGAATCAGAAAAAAGTATCCAGCTATAATCCTGTTTTGTAATCACAGCAATAAATATAAATGAGAATGGAAAGCTGGCACAGCATAGTGATCAGTTGCACAACATTGCTATGCCCACCATCAAATCACACCTAATTATATCATATTAGAATTTCCCTGGACCATGAGATCTCCAAAATCAGAAAATGTAGAGATTTTAGAATTCTGATGTCCATATTCAGAGTTCTAGTATACCATTAGAACTGACAAAAGAACAAAAAGAATTCAATACCTTCTTTGAGACGCATGCCATCTGCCCCTGTTCTTTTCGCACGTTCAGAACCAGCAAGGTCCACGAGATGTAGTTTTGCACATAAGATGTCATCACCAATATCATCCTTATTTACCCCAGGTTGGCACTGAGCAATTTTCTTCTGCTCCATGGTAATTGTGAATATAGCATGCGAGCGACTGAAAAACAATTTAATGGACATTATGAATTGTGTATCAAAATGTAAAAAGATAAAGAAAAAAAAAATAACTCAGAAAAGAGAGGGAGAGTGGAAAAGACAGAGAGTCAATTTATGCACACAAGACACAAGATCATTGAGGAACAAATCTTTTTTTCATTAAATTTAATTAGAAACATTGGAATTTTGCAAGAAAAAGCAGTTTGCAAATCAACATTCTTTATCATTCTTGTCAATGGGCACTAAGAAGAAAGCAATCGCCTCTTCCTATTTATGAAAAAAATGAATTAATAAAACATACTTTTCAGACATAGCAAATGCTAGCACCATAAATGAAGAAACAAGTTAGGGGGCACATTCTAATGCACGAAATTTATCATCGTCATTTAAGCCCCAATTAAGAGCACTTGACAGACACAAAGGAAACTAACATAACGAGTTAATAGCAGGACAAAAGGCACACCTCGATTGACTGTTCATATTGGTGCTCCCAGTTGCACGAGACAAAGAACCACACGACAAATATGATGCCATCTCCTCTTGTGTGCTGACCTCAGGTTCAGTTACACCAGCAAGTGTTATCCCTCCATTAACTGTCTCCCTAATTTGGATAGGAACTCTGGCAGGCACTGCCAGTTTTGAAAAATTTCCCCCTTCACCCTTAGCAAGAGCCACTGAGTTCGGGTCAAGCAAATCAAAGACTTCTTCCTTAAAAATCTAGCAATCAAACATAGTACAATGAGCACAAGAACAAATTGCATAGTTACTGTGCACAAAATGATTAGAGCAGCAATTACCTCAATAAAAGATACTCTTATCAAAAACTCTGTGGCTTCTTCTGTTCTCTCAACCCTTTTAAAAATGCTTTCCATCACTTTTGGAATTATTCCTCCATTACTTCCTTCCCCAGTGTAGTTAGTCCCCATCGTGTAAGTTTTCCCCGAACCCGTCTAGTTAACAAATATGAATAGCAGGCAATCAATCAGTTAAAACGCTTTAAAGCAACCAACTAGGAAAATTAGAAAGAACAATAAAGCTGAAAAAAACCTGGCCATACGCAAGAACCGTGGCATTGTAGCCATGGAAGAGTGCATCCACCAACGGAGCAACACAATCATCGTATATGGCCGAAGAAGGTGATCCCGTGCTACCATACACGTAGTCATAAGTGAACGAGTGTGACCCAATTTGCACCTAAACATTTTTGTTTCACGCACAATAGCCAACAAATCAATACCAAACTAGTATTTCCAAGCTTCAACTATGTAATAACTGCGAATGACAGACACAGGATCCAAACAGAAAGTTCTTGTTTCACAGAGCATTGCAGAATAATCATCTCATTTTTGTGTCACAATATTTCATAAAGTCTAAAATGACCGAGATCCAACAACTACCTGAGGTTCTCCGGGCACAACCATAATGCAGTCGGTGCATCCATTGAGCAGCTCCGGTGTAATCAGTGGCCGAATATTTACGGCAACTCTCACGCACTCAGAATTTTCCATCTCACCTGAAAATTTTAAAATTAAAAAAGGCAATAATTATCCCAAAAAAATTAAAAAAAAAAAAGAAGAAGAAGACAAAGAAGGAGAAGAAGAGACAAAAACCTGATAAACCTAAAACAAAAATCAAACTTACAGAAAAATAATTATCCCTAAATCCTTTCCCAAGGGAGATAGTTTCAACGAAAATGCCTCTAACGTTCCTCACTGCGTTAACCAATGGCAATGAAGAACTTAGATCTGCAAGCTTAAACAAACAAAACACAATGTGGATGGATGGATTTGAGAGAGAGAGAGAGAGAGGGAGAGAGAGAGAGAGAGAGAGGCGATGGCTGCGTTTCTAAAAATCGAAGGGATTGTGGATTTTAGCGAAAAGGCGCTACAGGTCCGAATTCAAATGTTGGGTGGTGGAGTAGGCACGTGCGCTGCGCGTGAGCATCTTTGCAACGGTCCCTGCGGGATTTTAGATTTACAAAGCAAACTGGGAAACGAGTGATCCGGACAGGCTGACCCGCTTATTACGAATCCAAGGGGGTAAAAGTAACACTTGGGCGGTCTCTGCTCTCTATGGGCTGTCTTGGTTTTTCACTGTTATTTAATTATTTACCGTGGGCTGAGGATTAAATTTACCTGCCGGGTTTATATTTTTGTAATTAATTGCGCTCATGAATTATTTGAAACCATTAAACTATGACTTCGAGATTCGTCGCACTATTTATTTTAATGTTTTATGATGATTCGAGTGAAATTTTTTTTTTTTTTTCAATGGTTTATACGGTAGTACTACTATTTTTTTTTTTTTGACAAAAAAAAAATCAAATTGAAGTTTCACATATTATATATTCAACCCTCTGGCACATTTGTCCCTCCTAGTTGGAACTTACAAAATAATCGTAGACATAATTGTTGAACAATTTTGGTTAATTTAATTAATACGACAAAATTAATTTAATTATCTTTTTTTTTTTGTTGACAAATGATATTTAACATAAATAACAAAGAAATTCAAGTAACGCATTAATGAGTTTAATATTATATTTTATTTATAAATTTTCTTTTCGTATGTTATTTATTTATTGTTCTTATTTTCAAATTTTAATATAAAATTTATCATTACGCACCTATTTTTGTTCAATTAAATCAAAGAAAAAAAAATTACAAATGAGATATAAGATACAGGATACAAACTTTTCAACTAACTCTAAATTTTATACATCTTTTTTAAAAATGAATTGCTTGACCAATCTCTTTGTTCTTAATTAAATTAAAATATATATTTTGTGGCACATGATATTACTTAAAAACATTTTGATCACGAGGAGGCTATTAAAAGTTTTAACCAAGAAAAAGAAAAATTCAGAGGAAAGCTTGCAATTTGTACCCTTTTTTTTTTTAATGAAAACTCCAAGTGCCTTGTATAAACAATAAATGTAGCCTACAAAAAATAGATTAGCTTAAAACCATAGGTTGACTAATGGGCTCTCATCGCGGTCCACCTTCGACGCAAGGGTTGTACAAGAGGGTGATGCTATCGCGCTACTGTTTTTTTTTTTTTTTTCTCAACCCGTTTACGGTAAATTGGCGGCTTCGTGCTTCAAAATGGAAATCGACTTTAGTACAACGGTCAACCGATTCATGTTTCTCACAAGTGCTCACTTTTTGGAACCAACTACATTCTAATCTATGATTTTGCACTTTCCACTCCAGCATGCGTGGAAGGAATGCCCAGATTCATCAAAAAAGAAAAGGAAGATCTGGGGCCGTTAGGCAAATACTGTGACCTGTTATGGAATGAAGAGGAAGGAAGAGAAGGTCAATCATGAGCTTTTTGCAACGGGAAAGAAAAAAACAAAAAAACAAAAAAAAAAAAACAAACATGGAGAAAAGGCACATCTGATGGGGCTGTCCGTGACCCCATATTTGAAACAAATAAATATTAATATTCGGAACATAATCATTAATTTTGGGCCAAAACTTAAGCCGATCCCTTGGTTAATTGTTCAACCATTCAATTAACGAGTTAAAGTTGAACAAGTCTTTTTTTTTTTTTTTAAATTTTCGTGGGCTCAACAAGTATGTTAGTGTACAATAGGTTTTGATTTATAACAGATATTATACCATTTTTACACTAATTACAATTTTACGAGCTTTATGGTGAGTTTAAATGCTTTGGATACAGGTTCGAGTAATAACGATATTTTATTTATTGGATAATTGCTTTTATTGTAAATTGGATCAATTAAATAGAAAACGTAAAATAAATTATAAAGCAGTGTAAAATAAAATAGTTTACAAAAAGTAGGTGATGCGGTACTAGAGATGCTTTAACTATTATTTGGCATATCATTTGTAATAATTTTTTAATTATTTTGTATATAATATATTAGAGTAAAAAAAAAAAAAAGAGCCAAGTCAGTAATCAATTAGTTTAACTATTACATTGATGTCGAGGCATTGTCTTGTTTAAATTTTTCTTTTTTTAAGAATTAACCACATTTAAAATCATCAGTAGACTTTATGGCGTTTTCTTTTATAATCGTAAAACCCCAAAATTTCATCATATCCATTTAAGCTATCTGTTAAAAAATAAAAATAAAATATCTGCAAGTTATAGACTCAGATTATTACTGAATAAATTTTCTAATCAATGGATTTGTGTGGGTGGGTGACCTTTTACAATTTGATATATTATTAACAATCTCTAATGATTATCGATATACAACAAATCGCTGATACTGCCATCATAATTCATGCACCATAGTCACAAATTGGATCGAGCTATGTATTCCCTAATACTAAAATTATTTCTAGGATTGAGAATTTGAGTCTCCATTGAAACTAATTAACTGAAAAAAAAAAAAAAAAACTTGATTTGCACTTGAAAATCTTGATTTGCTCAGTCTTCCAAAAAGCTGCCACCTGGGAACTGAATCCAGAGTTGTGGGAAGAGCCACAGGACATACATGCATATATATAGTTAAAATGTGAACAATAATAATGAATAAATGTAATTTAAAAGTTTTAAAACATGTCAAAAGGCTAATTAATTTAAAAATATAAAATTATAGGCTAGGTACAAAAATGAATTACAAACTATTCACCGAGTCCGCGCAATCGGAGCTTCTGTATTGTTTTGCACGAACTAAATTTATTTGTATGTCGTTTCATCTGGTAACTGGTAATTAGCAATTACTAAGTACGGATTTAGCTTATTCATTTGGTGATAATGCTAATAACGGATAGTCAGAGCCAATTCCCCACCTCACCCGCATGCTCAGCGAAGCAGCCCATGAAGAATAAAAGCATTATATTCACGTGCTGGATCGAGTACAGACAGCAAAAGAGTGCTAACAAACAAGGGTTCGCGTGTGCTGCCCACTGAATGCCGCGATGCCTGAAACTATCATCCCGATTCCTGAATGTATATAATATATTAGAGTTAAAAAAAAAAAAACGCGTGAATTATTTATAATTTTTTACAATTTAAAATTTCATTTATATATATATATATATATATATATATATAACATCATACTATTGCCATTCAAATGGTGCGAGGAACACAAATCAATATATGACGCTGGTTAGTAATTGATGTGATTTATTATGTGAACTAACAAATTTTATTTTCTAGACACCCCTCAAAATACCAGAGAAGCATTTCACTGACAAAATATATGCACTAAGCGTGTTACATATCTGTTGAAATCAATTTAACATATATATTCAATTTAAATGGTTAATAACAATTTTAAAATTTTAAAATTTGTAATTAAACTAATATGAAAGTGATACTGGTAAAAACTGTTAGTACTAATTTGCGAGTTAATTTTACTCTGAAGTAAATCATTAGAAATAACTGTATTTAAGTAAAAATATAAATAAATTAAATTTTAAATTTAGTAAAAATAATTAAATTTTGTTAGTAAGATATGTTTTTATAAAATATAAACTTAAAACTTAATATTATTAAATAACTAATTAAAATTTAATTATTTTTAATTTTTTATAATTACAATTAAATTGTTAGGTATATTTTATTTAAATTATAAACTTTAATCAATTCATTTTTAGTGTTTTTGGCCTTTAGATTTATTTTAAACTAAGTTAGTTAAGTTAAATAGATTGAACTATTTCATCTATATCCTATATTGTACAGAATAAAATTACAATTAAATATCTTTTTGTCTATTATTATAAGATTTTCATAATAAAATAAACACAATTAGTTGAATTTTAGTAATCTAAACAAATTTATATTCTATAATAATACTGACTTTATTACTAAATTCAAATGTAACTTTGAATAGGCAAACACACAAAATAGACATAACTGGAATATCAAATAAGAATAAAAAAAACAAAATTATTTAGTAGGCTTACACATTAAATTAAATACTAACTTGTTTTTTTATATATTTTTTTATTATAGCATTGTTTTTCTCCATTCTCATATTTTGCCGATTTAAATGAGTAGTAATATTTAGAACATTAAATAAATAAATAAATTATATATATATATATATAAGAGGCAAAACCGAAAAGAAACTTTGTTTACAAGCTGTCGCTAAGTGAAGCGTAGACCAGAGAAGAAGAACAATCTTCAAATCCACAAAAGTCCCGTTTCTCTGCTCTCTATTAGAAGAAAGTTCAAAGAATTGAAGTGTCCTGCTCGAAACGGTAACCGTTTTATTTTCCATTTCGGGGTACCTCAAATGTTTGGGTAAAATTTCTCGGAAAGTAATTTTCTGTTTGTTTCCTGGTAAAAGAAATCGTCGGTCCCTTTGTTTTATAGGAATTTTACACTAGCCGTGAAAATCGAGGCGGCAACTCTAGAGACTCTTGCATAGTTTATGCTTTCCTTTTTTGTTTTTTTTTTTTTTCTTTTGTGTGGGTAGATATGAAGCATTTGGGAATTCTTGGACGCTAATTGTGAATAGGCCACCTTAGGCATTTTACGTGTTAGGGTTTGGGTATTTATTGGGGGTTCTTGTCTGCTGTCTTTCGGTGATTGGTTGCCAAGAAACTGGTGGAAAAACGAAAGAAAATGGAAATTGAGGCCTCTTGTGTCCTGTTTGAACAATACGGGCTCTGTGGTGTCAAATGGTTTTCTTTCCTGGGAACCGGAACCATAACATTTGGAATTTCATTTTTTCTTGCAATTTCTTTGAGTTAAATTAATTTCCATGCTGTACAGTGGCTCTTTTCCTCTTTCATACGTTAGAGGAACTGATTTATATATATATTGTTCTGATAATGACAGGTGTTATGTTTGTTTGTTTTGGGATAAAATGCATGTCTGATATCTGCAGGCAATTTCATTGTAAACGTGATAAAGGTTGTCTGCATGAAGTGAGTTCAGACTGATTTGTGATATTGAGCCTGTAGTGCAATCTTTATATTCGATCCATCCATGCATCACGCTGCTTTTACCCAACTGTCTAAGGAATTACTGATATACAACAGTCATGGATGCAATAAGTGGCGACATACCGTAAGTTACATTCTTCTTTAGCTATCATTTATAACTATTTTCTGTCATGTGGCAGTGCTGATCTTTATCTGGCTGTTTTTAATTTTCTCACAGAGAATGGTGGGAAAGGAAAAAGCACATTTGGTTAACATCGATATTTCATCTCATAGCTTGGTATGTTTTCTCCCTGAATTAAGGAAAATTATTTGTTTTTTGACTGTCAGGTGTATCTGTAATTCTACATTAAAACCTATCTTTCAGTTTATTCTCACTGCACAGAGGTGATATTTTTTTGGTGTTGTTTACAGTTTGGCTACATGCTGCTCATTCTCCTGATCATACTTTTTCTTTAACCTTGTGATACACACCTGCCCTCTTTGCATGTGCTTTATAAATTCTTGAATGTTGGAGTCTGAAATCTCGAAATTCATGCTTGTTGTCTACAGCGAGAAGATGCTTGGAGTCTCCTTCTGTTAAGTGGCACACAACGACCAATAAATCCTATGCATTTGAGGCATAATGTTTTCCTCTGCCAATCTGTTCTGAACCCAGGTGGAGGAAATGAGGTTCCTCTACTGAAATCTGCAGCTGTTGTCCTGGCAAGGTACAATCATATTGGTTTCTGAATCTGCAGAAATCTTTATATTGTGCGTACCACTTGCAAATAATTGTGTACTTATTATTTGTGTTGCCTCAATTAATCTCAAATTCTGGAGGTTGTGTTAGAAACTCAATGCTGCAATGCTACTGTTCAACACTGTGAATTCATAAGAATATCTTGGATTCACTTATTTCCAGAAGATCTGAGGGTTTTTTTAGAATTTTTTATAATTATTTTTTATAAATTTATGATGAGATTGTATTAATGCCAATATTTTTATTTTAGCAACCATAAGTTAAATTGAGTTTCCTGACCTGAGCTCACAAATTCCATCTTTCTGTAAGCCACCACAAGACCTCAGCCATCACAGTGGATACAGAATTTACAGCTGTGGTCCTTAGGGTTCTGTTCTCCTGTGTGCATTACAGTGACTCAGATATAATAGAGTTGTCTAGGTTTCCAAGAGGTAATCTGATGTTCACTTAATTCTTCTTACAAGGACAACAACAAAGCCTTAATTCTAAATTTAATGTTCAATTAAGTTAAGCTGCATGTGAATTGCTGTTGTACTAATTCATTTGCAGTATTTACTAGTTTTCTAAATTATATCTTTTGCACAGTAAATTTTCTTGATGTGTTAGAGAAATTGCAACTGAAAATTTTTCACACCCTCTTTTATGTTGTGATTTAGGTTTGCTACTCTTTTGGATGATAACCACATTTTGATGATATAGTAAAATGTTAACCATCAAATGAACATACATAACTGGTGAACTGATATGTGCATGGATTATTTTGGATCCAGCACTGTTCTCATTAGTTTTTTCCACATGCTGTGTTCCTTGGCCTTCTTCATCTTTTTTCCCCCCTCATTATTAAATTTATGATTCTTCCATTAATCTTTTTGTTTTTCATGTTACCTTCCAGGTCTTTCAATGCTCTGCATGGAAGTCCTCTTGTGCTTAAATTGTTCCCAGCAGTTTGTGTAATTGCTTTTGCTGCATGGGGTCTTGGCCCATTCATCCGTTTGAGCAGGATTATTTTCCTCCATGTATGCTTTCTATTAACATTTCACATGCTTGTGCTTTCAAAAGTGGTTAAATCCTTCCAGATTCACTCTTTTTTTTAATCCTCCAAATCCCACCTCAACTCCTGGAATTTTTCGCAGGAAGAAAAGTGATACACATTACACTATAACAACTTACATCCAAACTTTGCTTCTATGGACTGGAGCAACACTCATCTGCAGGTATTGTGAGGAAGTTTGATTCATAACTTTCCAGGCACCTTTAACTACTCCTAACTATGGCCATTATATCTCAGAGCTTTGGATCCAGTAATTCTACCATCTGAAGCAAGCCATGCCGTAAAGCAACAACTTTTGAAGTTTGTATGGTTATCATCATTCATGTTGGCATTTGCCTATTGTTTATCAAGGTGTGTGTGTTTTTCTGAACCACAATGTAATCCTTGTAGTGCTTAGCACCATTGCCAGTGTTGTCTCTTTTGTTACTGATGCAATTTGTCACCAATATCAAGTGCTTTTGATCCAAGTTTTCTGATTTCCCTCGCACTTCGTATGTTAAGTTTCATATGGAAGCTTGAATAAGGATCCTACTTGTGGCCATATTTTCTCTCTACAGCTTGATTCAACAAGTGCAGAAATTCTTCATGGACACAACTGATGCTGACACTGCAAAAAATGTACATTTCATGACTTACTAACTTTGCCTGTCTCTATAATTCTGTTTCATTAATGCTTCAAATTCACTAGGTGTACTGGCAATGATGTCATGGAGAGTATAATTTTAAGAGTGAATGTAAAGTAAATTTTTTCCTTAAAAAACCTTCTTTTAGATTCATATAGGAATTTTCTTATTTATAACTTAGAAAATTATTTTTAAGAGCTTCATTAAATTGATTCCTAGTTATTTTTGGTTTTTTAAGGATCATTAGTCCTAATTTCAGTCTTTATAAACACTTGTATGAGCTTTTTATCCTTTAGAAAGCTTGGATTAATAAACATTGAGTTTTCCCTGAATGTTTCTCTTTTTGCCCTCATGTTCTCCAAAGGGTACACTTCTTCTTCCACTACTGTAGCTTTCATGTTGCTGTTCACAATATTCAGGCTGTCTCAATATTTCCTACTTCTCTTGCTTCAGTCAGCCCTGAGTCTAAGCTTCCACTGTTCAATTCAATGCCTATTACCCTTAGCTGCTACATTTCATCTCTGAAGGGTAGGTTTACATTTCACGAATATGAACCAATTGAAAGATGCGTGGCAATTATGTGTGTTGGTTCTAGCTTTTAGGGTTAACCAGAGTGAATCTCTTTTACCATTTTGCTTCCTTAAACTCCTGTTACCTACTGTACTAAATCCTTGATCTTAGTGTTGATATCCATTCGATGTAGTCATCACCCCATACTAGTGAGGCCCTGATGTCTGTTTTGAATGGTGGTGCTGTTTTCATATTTCAGCCTTGGTGACTGCAGCTTCATAATTCTCACTTTAGTGCCATTATGCTTTGTTGTTTGGCCACCAGTTCATCATACATCACTCCTTTACCCTTGATACCATAATAGCTAGTTGAGCTTCTGTTGTTGGAGTGGATCTCTTAGAAATGATCCTGGTGTTGCAGCATGTTTGATATGCAGCTAGATGGTTGATGATTTGCTTTATTCATTTTGCTGAATTTGCTGCTTGCTTCTGGCAGATGGGCTTTAGTCTTGCTGGAAATGCTGTTTGTGCTGCAGTTTGGGTTGCTGCTGTAGCCTTGTTTATGGAACTGCTCGGTTTCCCCACCCAAAAGTGGCTAACAGCTGGGGGTCTTGGCACAGTACTGCTTACCCTAGCTGGTCGTGAGGTATATATTGTCTTAGGAATTCACTGTGTGCTTCTCTTTTTTAGGTTGGATTCATTCTCATGCCACAGTTTTCTGCAGTTAATTTTCATTGATCTTATATCCATTAAGTGGATCTTCTCTTGGTTGTTTTGCATCTAGATATTTACAAATTTCCTGTCAAGCATAATGATCCAAGCAGCAAGGCCATTTGCTATGAATGAGTGGATTCAGATGAAGATTGAAGGCTATGAAGTGTCTGTGTCTGTGGAGGTTGGGCTTTATTTTCTCTGCCGATATTTTATTAAAAAGTAAAATAAGAAATATAAATGTAACAAACTAGAATGCATGATGACATTTGAGCGTATTCTTCCTTTAATTGTCTCCTTCTGTACTGAGTGCAAGCCAATGACCTTATTCTTTCTGCAAAAATGAAAAGAAAGTGTATGGCTTTCTTTTGCCTCTCTCTCTCTCTCTCACACACACACACACACACACACACTGACAACCATATTTTGTATTGTTCCAGAAAGTGGGCTTGTGGTCACCAACTGTTATAAGAGGTGACGATCGTGAAGCAGTTCACATTCCAAACCATAAGTTCACTGCGAGTGTGGTGAGAAATCTCAGCCAGAAGACTCATTGGCGTATCAAGACTCATCTTGCCATCAGTCACCTTGATGTGAGCAAAATTAATGTAAGAAGTTCATCTGCTTTTTAGGTACTTCTGTTTTATAATAAACCTCAAACAAAAAGTTAGGTCCTGGTAACTTCTGTGTGCAGAATATTGTAGCTGACATGCGCAAAGTTCTGGCAAAAAATCCACAAATTGAGCAGAAAAGATTGCACAGAAGAGTTTTCTTGGATTACATCAATCCTGAGAATCAGGCACCTATGGTAAGCTTGAGTCTGAGGCACTTGTGGGGTTTCAAAAACATATACAGAGTTCACAATGAATTGGGCATTCTGGACCTTAAAATAACCATTCGCTCTTTTTGCATGTTCACCATCTTGTTTGGCTAGTGATTGATGCAACATTTGCAGGTTCTCTTTAAATATAATATTTCTTTGGTCTCAATCAATTTGAATCATTACATTGAATGCTTCAATTAAGAAGGGTGATAAAACTCAAGTGGATGGCAAGGGGAGAGGGAGAGGAAGACCTAGGTTAACTTGGGAATCTTTAGTTAGAAAGGATTTGAAGTAATTAGGTTTCACACCTGACTTAGTGCATAATAGAACAAAATTATAAGAAAAAATTCATGTGACTGACTCAAATTAAATTTGGAATTAAAGCTTTATTGTTGTTATGGATCTGGAATGTCTGTCCTGCATATGGATTTAAATCCACCAAGTTTTGAGTTAAGTGGTCAGTTATTTTTCCTATAATTTAGTTTAGGATTGTTATGCCATGTGTTTATGTGGTGTACTTGGCCAATTTTACAGATTCTGGTGTCATGCTTTGTGAAAACATCACACTTTGAGGAGTATCTCTGCGTGAAGGTGACTCTAAAGATTATTTTGTTTATGGAACTTCTTCAAGTATACCTTCTAAAATTGAATACAATATGTTGTGTATTGTTGTTCTCTTTGTTTTCCCTGGATTTCCACTATTTCCAATCCTTTAAAACAGTATAACAAAATAAACAGACTGAAATGTGCATTCGGAGAAAAATTTAACTCTTGGAAAGTATAGCTTGAGAGTCTAAAAGGCCATTTGTAGTAAATGCAGAGCTAATAAATTATTCTGGAGCCATCAAATTATTAGGCTATTTTTTGACTGAAGACAAAAAAAAAAAAATTATTAGGCTATCTACTTCTGGATCTACAATGTATAGTTTTCTGCCTCCTTTGGTGGATATCTTTTAAGCTCTGATCATTGATCTTCTCTATCTTATTGGCAAAAGTTTTAACAGATTAGGTTTTGACTGATACAATGTGACAGGAAGCAGTACTCTTGGATCTTCTGAGAGTTGTAAGCCATCACTGGGCCCGGCTTGCCACATCCATCCGTACAATTCAGAAACTATACAGTGAGCCTGATTCGGAAAATGTACATTTTGCTGACACCATTTTTACTCATTCTGGAGCAGCTGTTAACTGCCCATTAATGCTGATTGAGCCCTCTTTTAAAATCAATGGTGATGATAAGGTTAAAGCTTCAACATGTTCAGCACATGCAAATGATGGAAAAGATGAGAATGCAGAAGCAGCCTCAACATCCGAGCCAAAACTGGATGTCAATCCTGGATCAACTCTGACTCTTGACTCAAAAGGAGATAAGAACACAACAAAATCAACCTTAAACTCCAACAAAAACTCCAAGGTTTCAGCAACTCATGTGTCTAGCACTCAATCTTCGAATTTGGTTCCTGATAGCTCAGTTCCAAATAATTCTGGAGCACAGCATTCCAATGGAAATACTGGAGATGCATCAAAGGAAGCAGTAATGCTTAACACTGCGGGCCTAACTTCGGGCAGGGCAACAGCTGAGAAGGCTACACCTACTAACCCAGAATCTGGTGATGGAGCAAGTGATATTCCTTCAGCCACTTCACAGGCTAAGAGGCTGGATGCTGAGGGGCCTGGGGCATTACCAACAGTGGCCAGGCCTTCATTGGAAGAGAACATTGTTCTTGGTGTTGCTCTTGATGGGTCGAAAAGAACCCTTCCAATTGAGGATGAAATATCTCCATCTTCTTTCCCTGTAGGGTCGAAGGAACTGACTGCTAGCCAAGATGGAGTCGGCACTTCTGCTGGCATGGATGGAGAAGAAAGATCTTCAGACACCAACAGTTCCTAATACTTTACAGACTGATTAGAGGGATTAACAAAGTTGACCGAAGGCTTGGTATTGTAGCAGACACATCCTAACAGTGGAGGTTCCGCAGGAATCGGCAGCTGTTTTTTAAAAGCTGGCATCATTAGGTATTTCATGCTTTGACATGAGATGCTCATTTTTGTAAATAATTGTCAAATCAGAAACCTGCGGAATATGAAGAAAGCATTTGTGGAAAAAAAAAAAAAGAGAAAAAGGGGAATAGTCCTACGATCCTGTAAGCTGCAGATTCAACTCATGTTTTAAGTTTGTCAACCTGCCACATAAGAATTTAAGCACGGTTTCGGCAGGCAATTAATACTTACACCTCTCAGGAAGGCTACTATAGTTGACCATCGTTGTCTCCTCAACCAAAAAAATTGCCTTGGTAAGCCACTCTGCTGTGTAAGGGTCTGATGGACCAATCAATTTATCATACACCAGTCATAAGCCTACCGGCATCTCATAAGCACGGTATCCTCATGATTGGAATGATGGTAATCAACGATAAATTTAAGTTGAATTTTCGGAACCCAGGCTCACTTCTATCATCATCTATAAAAGTTTAAACATGTTAATTCTTCCCCATTGTACTGATCTCGTTTTTTCCTTTTCTTCTACCGACGCTGGAATTTTTTTGAGGGTGTAGGATGGGTGTTTATGCTGAGGGGGTTGCCTTCTGGTGCACACCAAGTTTACAGCGCAAACCAATAAAATGGGCAATCCGGCCGTAAGACCAACATCAGACAAAGAGATTGGAACGGATATAAACCCTACCCATCCCTGTAATTCTTCACACAAATCTATCTATTATTATCATATTGTTGTTATAAACCTACCAAAATTTCATGAATACACAATTTCATCCTTCGAATGACAATAAACCCAAGTTGTATTTTTGGAACTCAGGCTCATTTCGATGATTGTAACATGTGATCAAATTCATTTAGAATAGATTCTAATGTGTTAAATCTTCCACAGTATCCTGGTCTCATCTTTTTCTTTCCTTCCATCTATCCATCCCAATTAATCTTCACACATGCAATCGGGAGCTGGGTAAGTGTATATTGATTGCTTCTCTTTTCTCAACCTGATCTGCCCTTGTCTGTTTTTGTGGCTGTTGAGAACTGTAAGCTGAAAGTCTGACCACTCAATGCTCTTGTTCAAGAAAAGTGGGCCCAATAGCACCATGTTTGGTCTTATTGTTTTCAAGTTCAAGAAAGCTCTATGTCCCACCTGAAATAATTAGTGATGCATCATATTATGCTGTTAAGAATCTTCAATGCATGCAAACAGATCAAACTTTCTACAATGAAATAAAATGGCTAGCCATGCATCTTAGTTCATGGACATTAGGCAGCATCTGATTAACCCAAATTTCAAATGGCCTCAAGAAATTTTGTCACCGGTGGATGCAACTAACAGTGATGAAATACCCTGTAATATTCTAGTAAATATAGAATTTTACAGAAAATAAGCAAATATATGTTACCAAAGCATTGTGCATGTTTCCTGGAGAGGCAGAGATAAAGATGTCACTATGCAAGCTCACATAATAGTCAACTGCAGCCAGCAAAGAAGCCTTGCCTTCAACCTTGTTCAGTTCCTGTGCAGAAGCAAGGCTCTTCTTGTCTTCAATAAAGGGAAAAAGTCTATTCAAAATAGAAATTCTTGCTTCTCCCCCATAAACCTGAAAACAAAGTCACCCAGCACTCAAGTTCTTGCAGCAAGCAAAAACTCCATTTTCTTTGTTGCAAATGATGAATCATGTGGCCTCCAGTTGACAGGCACTAACATATGATGCCCAACTTCCTTTTACTGAGAGGAATGCCAAACTAACCTCGTGTGAAGCAAGAAAGAGACGGGTACTATTGTTGAAACCCAAAGCTGCTAGCAGCAATCCAATCTCTTCAGGAGTCAATGGGCAACGCCCTTGACTTCTCAACTCCTCATTGGTGAACTGAGAGTTTAAGACCCTTCCTTGCCACAGCACTTGGCGATATTTTGCTAAAGAAAGCTTTTCTGCCTTGCCCCCACCAAAATCACAGGCAGAATGAGCAGCCATATCCTATATACAGTTGGGTTAGGTAACTAAAGTATTATCTTGTTCATTGCTGCTTATATAATGCCAAGCAATGCTAAATCTCCTCACTGGAAATAATTTAGGTCTGCGGCAATAGTATATTCATAGATGCTAATTTATCAAGATATATACAAGGTCCACAAACAGACCTTTTGGGTTTTCTTTCTTAAAGAAAAGAATAAAATCTCGGGCTTGTAGATTTCAAAGATTAGAGAGGAAATAATTAATACGTTCCAAGTGGAAGGCCACTATCAAGCAACATTAAAATCCAGAAGGTTCAGAAAATCAACCATAAAATTCAAGTCTATTGCTTAATGGAGTTGAGGATCATACTTTATCAAAGCGAAGGTGTAACACAACAAATTTTACATATCCCTTTTCTTCAGTGTCATCTGTTCTTTGCTTCAATAACTCTGTTCCTGAAGCTTGAAAGTTGCTAGAAGGATAACGGAGACGATCAACAAGCATTTGACCCAAAGTTCTGATATGAGGAACGAAGACTAATGCTTCAAAATTAACTTTACAGCGTAAGCGCTGGATGTTTGCAGGCAATTTATCAAAAGCCAAGCGATGTGAGAATGGGGCAATAGCAGCAATTCCATAACTGCAATTTTGAGTGAAAAAATTAGTTTACTTTTTAATGAAAATAATTTAGTAATACATCCAAAACAGCCTTCTATTCACTGGCGGAATGGGCAGCCCTGAGAACAACAACAACAACAACAACTAAGCCTTCATCTCAAATTTACAGCAGCCCTGAGAACATGTCCTCAGTGCAAATCAGTAAAAATCATATCAACAAAAAAGCCATCCAAGAATTCAATTTCTTGGATGTGGGACATTGCATTAATATATGGTACTTTTAGCATTCGGCAATGTGTGATTCAACAACTCATTGATAGTCAAGAGAGCAGTGAAACAACTTTAGCCCCCTCCATTTTTTTTATTAAAATTATATATTGGTGAGGTAATGCCAAAAGTGTGAGAACCACTGAAATACAAAGGAGGTGTGCAAAGCAGAACCATAATAAATTATTGTAATCAGCAAGAGCAATAGCTATACAACCATAATACTGAATTGATATAGAAAGAAATACACTAAAGCTCCAAGCAATAACCTTTCAATGGCCCTCAATGATGGGCAAACTCATATGCTAACCTCTGTAATACAGGCAAGACATTTTCCAGATACCAATTAGCTGAGGCATGAACAGGTGCAGTCTTGACTCTAGTAGCTCTTATACCTGTAGCATAATACTCCCGTGTGCTCCAGGAGTACTCATTGGGTAGCTCTCTGACTAAAGAGATCTCATCATGCAGGAGGCTAATAAAGTGATCCACGTCAAAAATATCTGTAAAAGAACTGCAGAAGCAGAAATAAATTCCAGTTCAAACGTAGTTTTCAGGTTAATGTCAATATCATGCAAAAAGGTAGCTTATATGTAAATACCTTGAATCTTGCCAAACAGGGTTTACTTCAAGATGTGGGATTGCAAGTGTTGCATTCAGTATCTTAGCAACAGCAACTGCATCGCATATCTTGGAAATTGTGTGCAGGAAAATGGTAAGCAAGGATGAGTTGAAAATTTTTATTTAAAAAAAAAAAAAGGCGAAAGTCATATCCAGATTAGTTTAACAAAGCAGAGAGCGACTTACATGTGAACCCCAAACGAAAAAAAATAATTAAAAAAAAAAATCCTTGATTATATCTTAAAGTTTATGTGCTTACTCCCATTCTTTGCTGGTTTAATCCTCCATCAAGAAACACTTGGATGTACCCTCTAGATTTTTCGGGCAATGCTGTAACAAGAGTGATTGCGACAACATCCTTAGAAAAAATGTACAATTCTCTCATGCACATTAGGAAAAAACCAAACATATCCCAATTTTCCTCATGTTATTAAAATAAAATTAAAAAGAACAAAAAAAAAAAACAAAAGAGAAAGGACAAAAGAAAAGAAAAAACAACATTGTTTTTTTTTTTTTTTAATGAAGAATTCGAATACTTACTCGGAGTAGATACCGGTTCCAAACAAGGTTTCCATCGTTGGTATGGCAAGGGAGACCAGAGCTCTGTCTGCTGTCTAATGGGCTACATTAAACAATTTTTTTTTTTTAAAAAAAAGCCAATAATAGTTATTTAAAAAAAAAAAAAGGTGTTTCAGAAAGTTAAGGAGGTTCTCTTCATATATAAAAATACAAATTAAAATAATAAACGGTGATTAATTTTTGTTTTAATAAAAAAAACAACAAAAAAAAAGCACCTACTTACAATACGACGATCCAAAGCAGCGTTTAGAAGAGGCAGGTGCGTAGGTTTTGGGGCATTCCATTCCTGCAGTCAAAAACATCTCGTCCTGTAACTCACTCTCCTCCTATGAGAGAAGAAAGGCAAACAAAAAAAAAAAAAAACAAATTAAAAAGAGAGAGCGTGAGAGAGAGAGAGAGAAGAAGAAGAAGAACGTACCGAGAAGAGAGAAGGAAAGGTGCGTCCCAATGGGCCAAAGAGACGGGGGAAGAAAACGGGTAGAAGAATGAGGAATAGACCACCCACCCCGATTCTCCGGTTCTGATTTTGATTGCTCCTCCCAAACAGCTCCCTCATTTTTTTATTTCTCGCTTCACTCTCAGTTTCAGTTTCAAAGCTCTCTCTCAAAACTCTCCATCGTTTTGGAATAACTCTACTCGTAACTTGGATGCTACATTAATCACGATCTCTCGCTTTAAATATCGGCAGCTTTTTTGTTTTTCGGTCCGTTTCGGCACCAGCCAATCAAGCTCGCTTCCGAGTTATGGCATTTGGGCTTGATCTTGGGCTTGGGCTCCGGATAGAGCTCTTTTGTTCTTGCTCACTCTCCCCCCACGATGGATGCGGGACATAAAGTCGAACCCGAAGATCTGCTACTCTCCAGCATCCGACCTTTGATGATCATGGGCAAAATTTTAGTCGCCTGGGGAGGGGTGGAGGGGGATCTTCGGCTTTATTTTACTTTTATTTTCAGATTCCACTTTCCTCCTCCGATTAAAGCCTGAAAACGGATGTATATATATCCTATGATACACGATTTAGGGCGGGACGGTGTCCACGTGATATCAAACGGACCCACACATGACGATGCTATTTAATCTTAGCTACGCACATCATTTCCTCGATTTATTTAGACTTCACCCAAAAAAAAAAATATATATCATTTTACCCATTCACAAAACTTAGATTTATCATTAATAAATAAAATCGCAATTAGGGGCTCTCTCGATTCGGTCAATTGAACTGACCCACCGCAGGTTCTTCTCTCCTCCAACTCTGAGGTTCATGCCGATCCCCCTATTTCGTCAGTCATTCCAGCACCCGAGCAAACTCTTGATTTACAAATATTTGCATGATAATAATCCACAGCTTTTAGTTATACATCCACGCAAAATCATAATACATCGCTATGTTTTTCCTCCCACCAAACAACCAAGATCACAAACAACAGCGACCGTGCGGAAGCGAGCCAGCCAGGCACGCTACTCGACGGCGACAGCCACCATCTCAGAGAAAAGCAAAATCAATTTGTTCTGCCGAGTGCCGATGCAAAATGCTGCAAATCCATGTTCAGGCCAGAGAGAGCTCCATTGACGACCCGAAGCACTAACGCGACCGGAGAGACACAAGGAGAAATCGGAGGATTGAGATTGCGAGGTGTTAACACGAAGCTAGAGACTCGGACGATGAGATATGAAGACGTGGCAGCAATATCGAGAATCTAGACTCGGACGATGACGAATGAAGCCGTACCTTTCGGAGAGATTTAGGGATTCCTAACGAGGAGAGCTAACGAGGGTTCCGGACCAGACCCAGGCCACGGGCCGATAGAGATCTGGGTTACGTATTTCGGCTTTGAATACGGCGGAAATTTTCGAATGGAACTTCTTGAAGCTACAACGACTGGTTTTGTCGGCTCAAAATTATTCACAACTAAAATATCAAGTTCTAAAATTTTCACTTCTGACACTATACTCTTTTTTCCGGACACTATTCACACATTAGCAATAACATCAAATGAAATTGACTAGCATAACAAGTTACAAAAGGGAGACCGCCAAAGAGTGGAAAGCCCCATCTATAAACTAAATTACAAGTGGAGATCCTTTGACAAGCTTCCAGTGTGACCTCCTTCCCCCTCAAGGGAGAGCATAAGCCGACGCCGTTTTGTAGCTTGCATTTCATCTGATTCCGTCTTTACCTCATTGTCAGTTGCTTGCACATCCTTGCCATTGATATGCACATTCTCGGAAACTTGGGGTGCTCCCGTTTCTTCTGTGCAAGAGATTTCACTAAACGATATGGTTGCAGCATCTTGACAGGAGGCAAGATTGCCATTCTCATTGCTATGATGCATCTCATCAGGATCTTCAGTACCTTCAATGGCAGGAGTGCCTAAAATCTCACTAGAGGCAGAAGCAAGGGTTTCCGTCAAACACTCCATATTTTCCCCAGATACAGATCTCTGCCGATCTAGGCTCTCTTTTTCACATAGAACCCCATCCTTGTCATTCTGGCCATTCTCAATTATTCCTATATCTGAATCACTGGACTCACATATTGATGGCTCTGAAGATGAGCTGTCATCCTCTCCATGCAAGGAAAGCCCTTGATTCCAGGATGGGTCACCCTCAAAACTTCTATATGTGAATGAGACAGAACCAGCTTGAGGCATTATTCCACCAATTTGCTGAAAAACGGTTTCTCCAGAAGGAAAATACAAAAGTTGATCCCCAGTTTCTGCACCATCCTGCTATGAAACAGGAATGAGGCACTAAAGTTCCAACTATAACGAAAAATTTCCAAGGGACTAAGACAATGACACAGCATATCATGATTTTTCAAAGAATGCATATGAAAAAAGGGTTTAAAGTTTCTATTCCTCCTCTCTTTGCTCTTGCATTCATAGGCTTTCCAAGAATATATATGATAGAAGAGGAGAAGAGTGAGGTGGAATTGCAGCTTCCACATGCATTAAAATACAAGCAATCTTGTTGTCAAATACATCTAAGAGGTTTATCAATAAGGGGAATTGCTTCAGTGGTTTAGAAGGAAGAAAGCAATAATTCACTACAGAAATTATGGTTCAACAAGAGTACAGGGCAAAACAAGTTCAATACCAAGCTAGGAACCTTTCATCCTACAAAAAACTACCGAAAATTTTTCATCTTTCCTGAAAGATTTGATTGGATTCAGCATGTAAGGGCAAAATATCACAGGGCTAAAAATTTAAACTGGCTTCTATAATATCTTGATTTTCTTTTCACAAAAAGCAGTAACTTGACTCAATAGAAAAAAAAAAAAGCATCACTAATCATAATTAAAACACAAGGCTCTGAAATCTTGTTGCATTGCTAAATTAAGAAAATTAATGGAAAATATAAGCATTTTAATTCCAGGAAAAAGAAACCGATAGTGCAACATCATCGGTAAGTGCCAATACCTCAATCTGTGGCATAGCACAATTAAGACGGTAGAAAGAAGAAGGCTGGTCAAAAGATGAACACTGTGCTCCAACTCCTGGCTCAAAAAACTCCCTCAGAACCAATCCTGGATCATTAACACACTCAGAGTTTCTTGTACACGATGTTTCCAATAAAGTAATTTCAATCCCCTGCACACCCTCAGCATTTGATACATTCCCATGACAGGATACTGCAGGACTGCACCTCTCCAAAACAAACTCCGGTCTGGTTTCTTTCTCACCATCATTGGGGGAATCAGACTCTGGTTCATCACCAAAATCACCTCCCCTAGAATGATTTTCAAGCAGCTCAGAAACCAACCGCATAATAAGTGTACGCTTGAGAGATGCCTCAGAAGGGGGAAACCAATCCACAGCAAGCTGTTGAAAAGATAATAATAATAATAATAATAATAATAATAATAATAGTATCAATAATAGCAACACCATCAACTATGTGAACAACCACAATAACAGAACTACATATATGTGTGTGTATATATATATATATATATGCATGCATGCATGCATGTATGTATGTATGTATGGTTTGAGGACAGTTGCAAGCACTCAGGAGGTTAAAACAGGTTCATGATGTACTACTATCAGTCTAAAATTCTGCACAAAACATTTTGAAGCTTTGTCACCAATATGAAGATAACAATGTTAGAATTTAATATATAATCTATTTTTGGATCTCACTTAATAGCTTAAACTTTTAAGTTGATTGTTTCTTGACATAGTATTAGAGTCCTCATGACCAAGAGATCATGAGTTCAGATCATGTTGCCCTCACATATAATTGTGAATTTCTAATTTGTTTGTACTTTTGACTCGAGAACCTGCATTGTCCATGCTTCCACCCCAAAAGAGCTTGGGTTTCACATGATGTCATGCGCTAATATATGATCCATTCTTAAACCTCACCTAATAGCTTATGACTTTGGGTTGATTGGTTTCTTCACAAAATACAAACCATTAATAAGCATCAATACCATTGTTCAAGGCCTCAATTCTATCCAGACTCTGCATGATATTTAATTAGTTGTCAAGAATGCTCTTGACCATCCTGTGGAGTGTAAATCAACCACTTAATTGTCCTCCTTTTTAATTCCAAAACAGTGTCGACCAGTTAGAGAAGCTTCCATAAAGGGAACCTTGAAAAGAACAAGAGAAAACAGAGGAATTTAGAGAACTTCTGGTGGAGTAAAATGCACTTACAAACTTAGAGAATTCATTTATCTTGAAAGGGCTGAAATTCACAGGTGATTCAACCAAAAATAGCTCCAAGTAATGTAGCAGGAACAGGCCACAGTCATAGGAATTTTCCTGCTGTGGCAGCTGACATGGGCATGAACTAAATTTTAGATGAAACAACCCACCACCATACAAGCCTCACACATAGAGAAAGCGACAGAGGCCAAAGTGATAACAGCTTCAATGAATGATATTGCTACATATGTATAAAGCATGTTTTATCACATAAAGCATTACATGTGCCCTTTTGTTTTTTTCCCCTGAAGAATAATTTGGCAACATAAAAGTAAAGGCAAAAGAAAAAGCAATGATCATGCTAAACTCAGTATATCATCAGATTCCACAAAGCTGTGAATATCAACAGAGAGACAAATGCATATCCTCTCCCTGTCTTACTTTTTTCCTTCATTCCCCAGTGTGTTGCCAATTGTACAATAAGCAGATAGCCTATAAAACAATCACAGAAAATGGAATCCCAGAGAAAGCATTGCAAGTTTTGCAGCTTATAAACACAAGCATCTTAAAACCATTTCATCCCACCATTTATCAGGACAGCTTTTGTGGTTATTACATTGACACTAGAATCTGAAATGGCCAATATTTTGGACAAAACCAGGAAATACCTCCAGTGGGACAAACCGCAGATTCAGGAACTTTGAAGACAAGTCTTCTGCTGTCTCCTTGTGCCTCTCCTTCCACTCCTCCCATAAGTAACTGCCATTTCAAGTTATGACAGTGAGACATCAAAATAGATAAAAGAGTAAAATGTCAAAAAGCACAGAAGATGTGTTAATTAAAGACTATCAAAGAAAAGGATAAAATGAGCAAAAGCAGAGAAGTTTGTCATATAAGATGTGTGTTGGTAATATGCTGGGGGAAAATCATTGTTGCACTCAGTGCTGTGTCCACGAACATCTTCAAACACAGTTTCAATGTCATTCATCAAGATGGAAATAGCTAAGCCAAATTTTTGGCAATTTCCTCTCCCAGTGCACAGTTTGGTAAACCAAGATTTGAGAACTTTAAAAAACAAAAAACAGTTTATAAATGCATAGAATTCTTGAACATAACACAATACACATAAGATAAGACAAATAGTGAACCTCCAAAAACTTTGGAATACCTTTGAACAAGATTTTTGAGCCCTGCATGAGTTCCTTTGATAGAATCCATATGCAATACACATGGTACTTTGAGTGACTTCGTTGAATCTTCATCTGAAATATATTGAAAGTATAAGACCGAAGAAGTCAAATTCAGACAGCTGTCACAAATGCTGCAGAACTGACCGTTAAAACCAGCCAATTCACCAGGATGACACATTACCAGTAAACTCCAGTGAAGACTGTGTAACCACATAACAGTCAGTAAAATGCATCTGTAATGAACTCATGGGGCCATATCTCAAATGAGAACAAAAGGGTTTCAACACATTTTCTTACTTGAAATTTACAGGGATGAAAACGTAGTCTTTGCCAAATATATCCACTTTCCTTGTCCATTTATGAACACGTAAAAAAGCAGCCCTACCATCAGAAGCACTAGATGGATCTTTGTCTAGATCAGCAAGCTTCCGAAAGAAAAAGCTGTTAAAAAAATGAAACCTATGCTTTTCCTCGGGGGGAATCTGATTCTTTAGATACCTGCAAATCAACAACAGTTAAATGCAGAAACAGATTATAGGTGATAATATAAATGATGAAGGATTGAAATCTGCACTGAAGCTAGCCTTGCTCCATTAATAACCATGCTGATTTCTAGACATAGACAACAGAAATCAATTAAGGTACTTTTGCAACCTAAATCAAGTATTCACCACCAGAAAACGAAGCGGCATTAAAAATCTTGAAATCAGCAGAAGCAGAAGAAGAAAAGTTATTGTCATTGAAAAAACCTCACATGTGTTAGGACTCATTCCAGACCATAATCTGAAGGAAGCATAGGTTGTAAATAAACTTACTTGATATAAAAGTCAATAATAGTGTCGTTGATGAATGTCTCAGGCTGTAAAAGATCAACATCCCTCTTGCTAATGGAAACTGCATCTGAATCTCCTTTTGGATAAACAACATCTTCAAAGGCCTCATCAAAACTGTGATGTGCCAGATATAAGCAGCAATAAATCGTAACAAGTTCATAGAGACAAGCATTGTGCAACTTATTCTCCATTTCACAAACATGATATAAGTTCAGAGAATAGGGATGCAACACCAATTTAAACACTGAAATTCAACACAAAAGTGCACAGAATATAATTTATGTGCATGTGCGTGCTCACACACACACATGTTGTATGATGCTTGAAATCATAAGGCACTAATCTGTCATTACAGCCATGGCAAAGTGAATGTGCTCTGTGGATTTTACAAGCTTCAATCAAACAGCTCACTGGACAGTTGCATTGCATCCTTCAAAAAAAGTTACAAGTTGAAGCTAAATCCTCAACCAAAAACAAGAACAACACCTACAGCTTTTCCCTATCTGGCCAGTCAAATTTGAAAATCTAGCCCAAGACAAAACACCCCACCCCTCACTGTTGAGCAAGATGTAACAAATCACCTATCTACTCCCTTAAGAAGACAAGTCATAAAAAAGCCATTTCTATTACACACAAAAGCCATTGCACCAAAGCAAAGGAGTCTAAAGTTATTTTACAATCTGAAGGTCCAAGGATGGCAAGCACAACAAGAAAATGACCCCTCCAATATAAATTAGAAAAGGAATACAACACAGAGAAAAGTGATCACATCACCGGTAAAGATTACTGAAGCAGGTTAACACATGAAAAGAGGAAGTACATAAGCAGACACATGAAAAGAGAGCAAACAAGAAGACACATGTAAACACCCAGGGCATCATATCTAAGGAAGACAAATAAGATGGAAAAAGAAGTATGAAGTCACGTCACTGCTGAACACAGCCAGATTAAAAGAGCAGTTAAGGGGGCTAAAGATGGATGGCACTCACTTTGGAAAATAACGCCTCTGTCGAAGTAAATCATCTCCTTCAACCATTGCAGAATCCGTACTACAAGCAAATGATAGAAAATCCACAAAACTTAGATGGATGAAGATGCATAATACCTGTCCTAGGAGTTTTAAGGAGGAAGGGAAAAAAACAAGATGCCAACTAGCTTGCCTTCCTCACCATTGTTTCCTTTTTCTACCCTTTTTTACTGGTAAAATAAAACTATGTACAGGGAAGAAAAATTGGAGCATTGTAGGAGTGCCATACATGAACACTAAATACATAGTAATTAAGAATCTCCACCAATCAACAAAATATACAACAATAAAGGCAATTTCTTTTTGTCCAAAAGTGAAGATCATGGGTCCACTTTTCTAAGTGCTTCTTTCAAATTTTACATTGTCAGAAATGTGCTAAATGACTCTTCTTCCAAGTGACACAAGATATCCAAGGCTAAACTTTCCAAACAAGCTTTAGCCTAGGTATGGAATGATGAGGCCTCCAAGCGTCTAACCATAGCACTAAATTTTCTGGGCAATTATAACACTAGATGTCCAGGTAAACCAAATCTGTACCAAGCAACATAGAGTTTCCGAGAATATGTTTTGTATACAAGTCAGATAGATAAACCTCAGTCACACGAAAATTCAAAAAACAACATAATTGTTCCTCAAAGAGCTATGAGCACACCCCAACCATGTTTTAGGCATACATAAACTAATATACAGAGACTAGAAAACAGCTCATATACCAATTAATGTAATAATTTGTCACAGATGTCACCCAAAAGCAATTCAGGTATAAAACTAGAAGTTGTCACTGCCATCCTCAATCAACTTCCTTTGGGAAGTAAACCTTACATCTTCAGCAGACAAATATCTATTTGTCTATGATAATCTAGGTCAAGGCCAATATTGCAGATTAAATTTATTACTAGAAGTGAAATATTAAAAACTTACTCATTCACGGCACACCATACAGTTAAGTATTTAACATTCAAGGAGGTGATCTGCTCCCACATCCCAAACCAATTGGGCTCAACAACCGCAAAATCCAACTCCTCCACACCTGATGAAGGAAAGCATCAAATGAAATCAGCTAAACAAGGACTGGGAGGACTGGGAGGGCCCAAAAAACTAATGAAGACATATTCAAAAGATGAAACTTTTAAACAAGGAAGATGCAAACCAAATAACTTTTGAGGAATTAATTAGGAAAAACTTTGAAGAGATAAACAACCTTTTCTTAGCCTCAAAAATCTCTACAACGCAAAGACCCCATTCACAGGAAGTGCTACCAATCAATGTTGCAACAAGCTCACCAACGTTAAAAATTAAGGCAAAAATATGTATGCACAAACCTAAGGGGCCAAATATAAATGGGGACATCAGCAAAATTTACAAGAAGCTAGGAAAGATTATCCATGCTATTAACCAACAAAATTAGAATTAGTCACATAACTTACAAATGTCCTTAAAATAAATATTTTTTAGATTTTATTTACTAAAATGCAAGCACTGTCTCTGTAACAGGTCACTAACCTGAGGTGCCACATGCATCATCAGCTTGTACTTCACCCTTCGACAGTATGTGGAACTTAAGCATGACAGTTTCAAGCTGATAATATCACAAAAATGTACCATAAGGTATGATACAATAAAATGCCTAAATGTCACAAAAAGATGCTGCTAGAGATAACCAAAACTCACCCTTTGAAGATGCTGCGACTCAATTTGGACAATATCATCAATTCCCCTTTCAAAGCTCAATGTTCCTTGGCTATCATATGAAGTCAAACCATCAATTTTTATGCCACTGGAAGAAAAAGTTACAAGGCATCCAGAACAATAATCATTCCGATATACAACATAATCGACTGCAATATTTACATCATCCTGCAAGTTGCACAAGCAAATATTGTCAGTGAGCTGTCTGGTCATCATATAAAACTAAGTGGCAGCCAGAATTTTCATTTGTGACCAATATATCTTACATTGCACAACACTAAAGCATTTATCCTGAGTCAAATCAAAAACAGTGTCCACTAACAGTAAAGAATGAAATATAATTCTGAGGTTCAACCCTGAAAAGCAAAACCCATTTCTAAAGAGAGTAATATGCACAATGAAACAACTAACACAGCATAGGGCATGTAAAAGGTAAGGTGGGTACTATATCAGGCAATAAATCTGCCAAAGCATTTACATGCCTACAAACAATAGTTGATGATAGAGCCAAAATTCATATGATAATCAAACAAATGCAGAGCAAATATAAATGAGAAAACCAACAAAATGCCAAGTGTTAACACATGAAAGCCATTAAATTTTCAACTGTTTTAAGGAAAAAAGAAAAAGAAGCTTTATTTCAATGACACTTTATTAATTATTGAAAGGAAAAAACCATACCTTTTTTGGGTCACTGGAACCCTGAACTAAATTGTGGCCATCCAATATAACTGAAATCATGCAGCGGACTTTTGTAAGATATCAACCCACACAACTCATAAATCCAAGGGCAATGCATTACGCAGCAAATTAAGATGATAGGGAAGTACCATCACCCTCTGCAATCCCATGAACATGACTTGATGGAGAACTCTCATTCCTAGTTTCATCAGCGTCTACTTGCATATCAACTGGTTCACCCTGTAAATTTTACATTAAAGAGATCATGGAAGTTACTCATACAAAAAACATAAAAGAATTTCTAGCTTGAAAATTTTGATGCACGTGAAACTAGGATGTACACTGGATGGACAATCTGAAAAGGCATGATTTAATTGGTTTTTCCCGGGTGAAGGTACTTCACAGCATGAGACTCTTGCCTCCAACTTGGTAGTAGAACCTTTGGCTTGCAGGTTGTTTATATTGGAATAAGACTCTTGTTCCTGACACACACAATTTGATTGGGAAATAGTATCTGTGCTGGAATTTTTTTCTTTGGTGCTGATATTATCTCTCAACATTAATGGGGGAATATCTGAAATAACATTTTCACAACACCGATCACATTCAACTGCATTGACATCCACACAAGGTAGACCTCCAAGATCCTTCTTTGGAATGTCAGATCCTTGAACAACTGCAAAAACAGTTCAGAAACTTATTTAAAGAACATGGCAATGACATTTATCACCAGCATTTGATAATATTGTGAAATTTTGGTAATTACTATTCAAATGAATTCATTCAATGGTCAACAACATGATGCTCAGAGACTCTATCAATATGCAACCAACTCAAAAACGCCAAAAATTCACTAATCTGCAGTGCTTAATTTATAGATTAGAATAAAAAGAGTCAAATTTCCTAAACAAAACCATAACACAAAGGGCAGAAGCTCTACTGTAACACATGCTCTAGAATTCCTCTGCCAAGCTTTAACTGAAATGTTCCCATACCAACCTCAATCAGTAAACACCCTTTATCATGATCTTTGATTCCCTTGCCAATAGCAAATATAATACTATCTACAAGGTCATTAAAACAGAAATATAAATCAAATACAAAAAAAAATTGCCTCCACAACCTGAAACATGAAACCAGGCAATCTAATAACTCTCCACACATCAACCAGAACTCTTAAATCGCAAAGCTTACATGACTAGAAAAACCAACTGCTGCTAGTGGCGAGGTTTCTCATTGAGAAGATATTGTCTATTTTTGCAGATCCTAACGGAAAGTGCGCACTTGATTTTCAGCCACACCAGAATGCTCTCCTCCCATATCGTTTGGATATGCTAGAATTTTCCTCTCTCCCTCGCTGACGAAAAAGATCATTGCCATTCCATCCCCATTATAGATGCTAAATTTCTAATCATATGTCACAATTGCCATACACCATTGTAGAAATTATAACACGAGTGCTAAAAGTCAGGAACAGGTATGTCAATATGAGAAATCTCTCTCTCTCTCTATCTCTCTCTCTCTGAAGAAAAATATCAAATTGGTAAGCAATTCAAAAGGAAAAATTATCAGCATAATCTCAAATAAAATGTGAAATCATATTCCGGCTTCTTAAATGCCCCAGCTGCCAACAGGCTAACATGAATTCATTTCATACCCAATAATCATCAAAATGGGAAAGGCCAAGAAGAAGAAGAAGAAGAAGCAGCTTGGCTCTAGTATTTGCATGAGTATGAAGAAAATGAAAGATATTTGGATTTGATAAAATCTATACTTAATAAAAACTAAAGCGACCCTCCTGTCTCTCATGGGACACCACAGTGGTTAGGAACTTAGAATTTCATCTTGGAAGTCCTGAATCTAATCCTGAGAAAGGAGTTGTGGGATTTATGAGAAAAGGGAGAGCCACACTGTAGCTCGCGCCCGGTGGGCCTCCTAATGGACCAAGAAAACCAAAAAAACCCCTCCTCCCTTACATGAAAAATACACAGCGCAAAAGACTCCTGAAACCTACTATTACTGAGACAACCATTCAAAAAATCCCTATTGTGAACCCCCACCCACATTTATCACAAATTCGGAAACGCATAGAAATGTTTCTCCCAGTCCAGCTCCAAATTAAGAAATACTGAAAAGATACAGCTAAATGTGGGCGCTAATATTGATCATCAAGCCACTTTCTTCCATAAAGGAAACCCCCCAAATCGATCCAAGACGAGAGAAATCAGTTGCAAAAAGAAAAAGAACGGCGAAGAGAGGAACGCACCGCGGTCGAGAAACTCGCACTTCAAAATGGCGGGACTGTCGGTGCTAGGGTTTTTTAACTTGCCCAAGAATTTGCCGGCGGTGAGCTCCGGGAGCTCGTCCTCTTCCTTGAATTCGAAGACCTCGAGGCCGTTCTTCATCGCGATGTATCCCCGCCAGCGATCGGAGTCCGACGACTGAGTCGGCTGTAGAGATTTAAAAGGACGACTCACGAAGACGGATCGCCTTTGAGAGACATACGATCGAGAGCCGACCTTTCTAACCCGGGACGGTCCTTCTAACCCATCAAATAAATAAGAAGTATGATTTGCGAATGATCAACATTGGGTTTTCCCACGCGCGCTGTGGGCGCGTTGCAGCTACTATGTTATCAATGATTTAATATTTATTTGAAACCAATTTATTTAAAATATAGATACCATGTTATCAATTTGACTAAAGTGGTATAAAATAAAACGTATTTTTTTATTTATATAATCATTATAGGAGTTTGAAGAAACATTTAACAAATAGATAATAGAATTTTAAAAGTCTTTTTTCTTATTAAAGACAAATTAATAAGTGCAAAAATGAATTAAAAAAATTGTTAGGAATGTAAAACAAATGAACGGATAAAATTTTAAAATTCTTTTTAACCATTCGATCTTCCATCTATCGTATTCTCTGAACTCAAAAAAAAAAAAACAAAAAAAAGCTTAAATATGTACGAGAAATGCGTCGTACGACACACCGTGTGAATGGAGATTTACGCCAATCACCATGAAACTCAGGCAGGCTTTGTTTTGTGGTTCTCTCATTTGGATTCTCCGCGAATTTCAGGTAGGCCAAATCTGCCTTGAAATAATACTAAGAAGTCATTAGCTTGTGTGGTCAATAAAAAACAAAGAGAAACCACTAACTGGTCCTCACAGTAAGCAAGCAATCTTACAAATACATGAACACGATGACGACTTGGACGAAAAGAGAGCATAGATAGTACGCATAAACATTCACGCTTCCATTGTTATTCGTTATTTGTTAGTCTCTTAAAAATGCTACATTTTCTCTGAGGAAACACGAAAGGTCACACCGTGGTGTAAACAAATAAGCAAACATCTTATCGACCAAGCTTGCAAAATGCAAATTTCTCGGGTTCCCTGTTCTGTCCGAAGACCCACGCGTCCCCTGTTACTATTTGTCATATATATATATATATATATATATATCAAATATTTATAAATTTTTGTAATTAATTCTTTAATTTTTAACATTTTTATTTAATTTTAATATTTTAATTTAAAAAAATCATTAAAAATAACCAATTTATTAATAATTGTTAGTTAATTAACGTATACTTTTTAATAATTTGAATTATGTTTTATAAAAAAATCGAGTTAAAAAAATTTTAAAAATATAAAAAAAATTTACAATACAATTATAAAAATATAAAACTAATTTTTTATTTATTGGAATACTTTGAACTATCACATTTGCTCCAATTCAATCTCATTTGGAAGTCATGAGTAAATTACAACATAGCTCTAGAATTTACCTAGAAGCATACTTCGATTTACTAAAATTGTTCTTTAAAAAAAAATATATATATATATATATTTTTTTGTCCTTACTTTATGACACAGTTTGTTCTTTGAAATAGACAATTTTAAACTTTTTTTTTTTACCAGAATAAAAACTGTTAAGCTCTCAAAAGTAGCATTAGCAACAATAAATACTAATATCTGATTGTGTACTCTGATGATTAATCTCATATTTGATTTATGGTTTAAATTTTAGAAGGAAAACTGCACATATCAGATCAGTAAGGTGGATTGTAAGTGAAGCTGTAGTTATAATTTTTAGCAAGTTATCACAATTAATTAGAGAGATGAGTATTCAGTATAATTCCAGATGACGAAGATGCCCATCCCCATTTTCTCATTCTCCTCTAGTCGTCGTTCGAAAAAAGGACGTGGGTCCTGATTGGTCCACCCACATAAAAGGCGTATCTCCCGACAAACGCCCGCTCGCAGCCCGTAATTTTCTCGGTTACCAAACAAGCCAATAAAGCACCAAAACCCAATAAAATAAAATAAAAAGAAGAAAAAAGCGAAATGAGCGAAAATCGTAACAGAGCGGAAGCCGAGCGCCTGCTTGGGATTGCAGAGAAGCTCTTGCACTCGCGCGATTTCAATGGCACCAAAGATTTCGCGATGTTAGCCCAGGAAACGGAATCACTCCTGGAAGGCTCCGAACAGATCTTAGCCGTTGCAGACGTGCTCCTCTCTTCCGAGAAACGGATTAACAACAAACATGATTGGTACTCGATCTTGCAACTCGAGCACCGATCGGACGACGAGGTTGTCAAGAAGCAGTACCGGCGGCTGGCTTTGCTCCTGCACCCGGATAAGAACAAGTTCCCCTTCGCTGATCAAGCTTTCAAGCTCGTGGCCGACGCATGGGCTGTTCTGTCCGATTTCGAGAAGAAGTCCCTGTATGACAAGGGATTGGGCTTGTTTTCCAAGGTTGATTTATCGAACCCCGGAAAATTGCCAGTAAGGAGGAGCCAGAGGCCGAGCTCGAAGAAGGCGGATTGTAATAGTCAGAATCTGGAGGGTCAGAGAACAAAGTTATCTTCTTTTTGGACTGTGTGTCCGTACTGCTACGTTCTGTTCGAGTATCCTAGGGTTTACGAGAATTGTTGTTTGAGGTGCCAGAGTTGCCAGAGGGCGTTTCACGCGGCATTCATACCAACGATGCCGCCACTGGTGCCCGGGAAGGAGGCTTATTACTGTTGCTGGGCTTTCTTTCCGTTGGGGTTTGTGTTTGGTAATCCAGAGGGCGGGGGGAAAAACACTGGGGCAAATGTGACGTCACCTCCCGGTTTTCCGAATTGGATGCCTCAAATGTTTGCCGGGGCCCAGCAGCAGCAAGAACAACCGGGCGACGAAAATGGCCGCGCTGCAGGAAGTGCTGCCTGGCAAACAGGGGCGTCCAGGATGGAGAATAGGGATGGAGTTGAGGAAATTCCAATCAGGGGCGCAGCAGCCCCGCCAGTGGCCGTGCCTAGGAAGAGAGGAAGGCCTAGAAAATACCCACTGCAGTTGTAAATTTGGTCCCTATTTGGGATGTTCTCAAAGAGCCAAAGATTGAATGGGATTCCAATTTTATAAGAACCAACAAAGTGAGAAGTGGAGGAGGTTTATATGGCCATATTTTATGCTGGGTTAGGAGGCTGGAGGAAGTGGGTTTTGAGGACTCCATAGGTAATATTGCTGTTTGTAGTTGTTCATTTCTTGACTTTCTTTTCTTCTATTTGGTTGTAGAGTTTGGATGTTTTAAACTGACTGCTCAAAGGTGATAATGTAGCATAATGATATGGTCAATTGTCATTCCAGCTAAGTTTTCATGATCAACTGAGAGCTTTCTTCTGTGTTTACTTTGAAGGTACATCCTCTGTATGAGCATAATTGGTTTATATTCTGAATTCTGCTGTTACCAAATGGTGATGTACAAAGAGATCCATTCGTGTTTCCTACTGTCTGCGAGGTTCTGATTGTTGGATAATTTAACATTGGCTGAATCATCATAATTGTCATTATTCCTCCTATTTTCTTCTCCATGTCTCCATACTACATCTATTAGTCGGTGATGCTTCAATTGCTTGTGCTGCTAGTTTTGAAAGACTTTGAGTTTGATTATCCATTGTTTTCATCGTGGTGACGAGAATCAGCTTCATGGGTTGAGAGTTTGAGAGCAGCACAAAGTACTGCACATCCCGAATATGTTTGGAAGCTGTACTGAAGCTTAATGTAAAAGGTAATGCAATAAATTTCCTTGCCAGGCAATGGCAAGTATTACCCTGTAATGTTGCAGATTGCCGAAAATTCATGGGTGGATTGCAGCCGGCCTTTTGAGGTCATTGCTATGATGCAACCAATGAGGGTTTTGGTTGGCCCTGGCAGCAAATTAGAAAGTGCTAGCTGCACTTGAAATGCTTCTCAATTGGGTACGGTTCAGTTGCTGACGAGTAATGCCTGGTGTGGAAACAACTCTCTGCTGTGATATGTGATCATGCACAAAATAGTTGGTGACTTATCCTCTGTCCAGCGGAGTACGTCGCGAGTCACAATCAACCATGTTAATATATGTTTGTGTTTAGCTGCAACTTCATTGCCTAAAACTTGAAAAGAGAAATAAGAAGAATACAACTGCCCTGCCAGCACCATTTGATATCATTTGGGTTATTTCTTCCAAGATGTTGAATTTCCCCAAAATAAAATGCATAACTTCTACCCTCTCACTAGGTTTGATCGAAATGCCCTACCTATTTAACAGCACTGTGGTCAAGGACACCGCCGAAAAGTTTGTCCAACACACCAATTTTCCCGGAATAAAGACATGAATGCTAAACTTAGTGACACCCGGAGAACATCAGATTTATAATATAGGCGAGGATATACCCAAACTTTGTTTTATAACTACAAAGGTAATGGTTTCCATTGGATTCTGATCTTGGTAAAGATTGCTAAATGTGCTGATATTGAGTAGATTTGGATTCTCTCAGTGCTGTCTGGTTAAAACTCACGGAAGAATCCAACATTGAAAAGTAATCTAGTCACCAACTATTCCAGAAGACCTGATGTCCAGGACGAATGTCTACAATATTCGAGCACCATTCTTGTAAAGTAGATGCAATTTTCAAATAGGGCATGAGGAAAGAATATTGTCAAGACGTCCACATGAAATCTACAGTATTTTATATTGATCACGAAAAGCGGCATAATGTTTGTTCCACATCCATCAATTTACCAAAAACTTGGTGAGTCACGTTAAATAATTGTCAGCCCAACACAAATGCTGCAAATGGTTCAGGAACCTTTCAAGATGATGCAGAGGAGTTTGATAGTCGAAGGCACTCACTCTGGCACCTTCGAAGACAGATATCATTCCAGTTGGGCAGCTGGTGTTGATTAACACACACAGTTCTAGCACATGCATCAGCGCATGCATCAATCTCGGAGACACCACAAACGGTTACACAAGTATCTACAACCGGGTCTTTGGATAACGCACCAACCTTCTTCAGCATTCTCTTGGACGTGCATACCCTCTCACAAACAAAAATTACATCAGAGCTTTTTTCACGTCCTCTAGCACCCTTCAGCCTCTGTTCTTCTGTTCTCCTTTTCTTCATCCTCAGCGCTTGTGCCGCAATTACAGCAGGTATAGCTGCGCCTAACAGTGGCCACCATGGGTCCACCATACTGTCCAAGACACGAGTGGTCCATCAATCGTTAGACTTTCTTTTCTAAGGAACTTTGGACTTTTTTTTCAAGTATCACTCCATTAGCAGATTAAAAATTACATACAAAATCAGCTAAGAAACTGCAATCATAAAGAAAGCTGCACCAAAAGAGAAAGAATGAAAGGTGACCCAACAAACATCATCCACAAATCCAATCAAACTGCCCAGTCAGCCCAACCCGAATTCTAGAGACAGAGGCAAGTAAACTAATAAAACTACGCAATTAAATCCTGCATTCTTAACACAGCCATTAACTTTCCTTGAGTTCCCAGCAAGACTTTGAACTGAAACAAACAAGAAGCTAAAAATCGATCAACTTTTCTCTTTGAATATAAAAACAAGAAGCTAAAAACAATCCAGTTGTTTGTTAGCCTACTTCAGGTTCCCCTTGTTCCTAATCGAGAAGAGAAGACATAAACAATAATATAATGCTATCACGAATTCAAACCTAGATGGGACTTGACGAAATCTACTAACAAACGGAGAAATTGAACATGTAAAGAAGGCTAACCTGTGAAGAGGATCGCCTTTCTAAAGTGATCTTTCTCTTTCGAGTTCCGTTTGATTGCAGAGAAAATCACTAAGCGACGCGCGAGCCCGTTAATTGGTTTAGGGTTTTTGAGAATCGAAGCTGTCGGATTCGGGCCACAACGTTCTCCAATTTCCTCCCTTAGAATCTTGTGGGCCGGTATTGAAGGGGCCAGACCGGGCCGTTGGGTTGGTGCAGATTTGAAGATTTGATAATTCAGTGCTGCCTGATCACTGCACATCTCTTGATCTTTTTTTATTAATTTTTAATATTTTCAATCCATTAATTATAAATTAAAAAATCAATCCATATTATCGATCTATTTATAAGTAAATATAAATTATTAAAATTAAAAAATTAATAATTTATTTATATCATTGTATGAATTTAATATTAATCTAATTTAAAATTATGGAATTTACGTGAAAATATACGAGGAGTAGTCGCATCTTATTATACAGCGAGGTTTTGAGGCTTAAAACGACTAGTTTGGGTACAAATAAAAACAAAAATTTTTAATGGAGCCAACAGTTTTTTTTTTTTTTTTCAGTATAAATTATTAAAAACCATTTCCATTGGAAAAAAAAAACAAAAAAACAAAACAAGTCAACAGTAAACGGGGTAAATATGAATTCTTGGAGGGGCAAATTGAAACGCACAAAACTAAAATAGTTATAAAAAAAAAAAAAAAAGAAAGAAAAGCAGCCGAGCTGGATCTTCTTCAACGATAAGGAAAAACAGGGAGACGGGGGGATCCAACGAAAGGAGAAATGGAATTCAATCATGATCTCTCAACTCTTCGTTCTCTCTCGGCGAGGCGACAATATTGTCTTTCGCGACTGTGAGTCCGCGGAACTGATCTTCTCTCTGACCTTCTTCGAGCTAGGGTTTTTTTTTTTTCTCTTATTTTCTTTCGATTGATCAACTCTGTTTCTTGATTAATTGCAGATCGCCGACAAGTACAAAAAGGAAGTGCGGAAATATTTTTCCGTAAAGCGAAGTTTTGGAGTGAGGACGGACGAGAGGAGGCGCCGCCTGTCTTTGTAGGTATTATCTTTCTTTAGGAAAATGTCGGGGCACTGCATTTTTATGTTTCTCGAATTTGTGTATTCTACGCCTTATCATCTTCAATTCTAATTTTAAAAATGCAATGCTTTACTCATTACGTGAAAATTGCATGAGTTCGCTCGCTATATCTAAAGTTTATTGCCATTTTTGAAATTTATGTCGTCAACTTGACTGTTCATTTGTATACCCGATCCTTCCCCGGCCCTCTCAGCGTGGGAGACTTGTGCACTGAGACGACCTTTTTATCTTGACCTGTTTTCAGTCGTTCTTGATGTAATGTACAAAGTTGCTGTGTTAGTTTTTGTCAACCAATATCATTCTACGGTGCAATGCGCTAATTTTCTTCCCTTGTATTGTTTCTCACCTCTTTTGATCAAAGAACTTGGATGGCGTAAACTACTTCTACATTAAGGTTGTCGGGCTGCTATTTGTTGCAACCACAAGAGTCAATGTGTCACCTTCTTCGGTCTTTGGAACTTCTGCAAAGGATTGCTCGTGTTATCAAAGATTATCTCGGGATTCTCAATGAAGATTCTTTGTGGAAAAATTTTGTTCTCATATGAGTTACTGGATGAAGTGATTGTAAGCTTCTGATTCTCTGTGTATTTCTTGTAGTGATATATTTCCCGACCATATATTGAAGCCTGCTGCTCTTTCCCTTCTAGTTTCTACTATTTAATTGTGTATTTTATTTCCAATATCTTTATAAAACACGTGCTTTTATCCTCATGTTATATCTTGATTTATTTTGTTGCCTGTATATCCTTTTTGTTAGACTTGGGAAATTATCGTGCTAGTCCATACATTAGGAATGTTTTTATTCCTGGAGGACCTCTTGTCCTGGGTCTGTAAATTGTTGCCATGTGAAATTTTTTATCCTCTTATTATGCAATTTGTTTCCAGAGCAGCGAAAAATGTTCCTGTATCCCAATGCAGAGAATATCAATCCCTTTGAGCTTTTAATGGCATAGATTTTATTATCAAAGTATTTTTATCGGCTGCTCTTCTCGCAAGCTTTAAATAACACATTATCTTCTCTTCAACAGGATTTCAGCTTCATAAAGACAACATCTACTGAAGTATAAAAATCACTTGTATTTAATGAGCCAATTGTTGTTGATGCTACCCTTTTGCAACCTCTGAACCCTGCTGCCATTTTTATGGTATTTTACCATCTGTTTGTTTGCACTCAGAATAATCTGGTGGTATCTCATTTTAATTTTCTGATTTGTGTAATTTATGCTAATGACCCCTAAAAACTGAACAAATGCAGCAAGGAATGAACAGAATGCCAGGTACAGCTGTCACAAAATCTGTTGTTGCAAATGAGCCTGGGAGTAAGAAGAATGAGGAAATATTTGTGGATGTAATTGAGAAAATCAATGTTACATTCAGCTCTAGTGTGAGTTCTTTTGTATCATTTGACCTAAGATATTGAGAACTGTTCTTAGTATCCACTGTATGTGTTGCAGTCAGTGAAAGCGAAAGAGATAAACAACTGGAGGTGGTTAAGTTAAGAATGCTTACCTGCAATGTGAGTTTTGCAAATAAAAATGTGATTATCTATTACTCATCATCTAAAAACTTATGGTCTAAAAGCTTTTTTCATATTTATTAGTCTTTTTAATCTGCTGGTTTCCTACACACCATTAGTGTTGAACACTGGTGATGACTTCTCTCTCGAGCAATATCAGAGCCTGATGAAGCAACTACTTTAGTATATAGATAATTGCTTCTTCAATTGAGAAATGAAGATAAACAAAATGCCTGGCAGGGCCTAGGTTAAGTTTTTAAGATCATTGTTGGAATGCAAATCCATAATGAGTGCTTGACTTCAAAATTTTGCACTTGTTTTTTTTTTTGTTTGGAGGGGGGGGGCAGAGATCCTCCTACCCTGCATTATTGCAGCCTGAATCACGGGGTGTTGATTTCTTTAAACAGGGCTATATATTGACTTCTGAAATTGACGGAACCATTCAAATGAAGAGCTATCTCACTGGAAACCCAGAAATTTGACTAGCCCTTAATGAATATCTCTGCATAGGAAGAGGTGGTGGAAGATCAATATATGGTACTTTACAAAGAGCACCACTTACATGTCTATTATCATACATATAATTGCGACTGGATTTTGAATTCTATGGTCTTCTTACTTTTTTAGCTTTGTGCATGGGCTGCAATGATAGTGGAGATTGGAGTTTTAGGTTCTGGAACCATTTTGCCCTGTCGTTAATAAAATTTTAAGTGATAATTTATATCTTAATGCTTTTATCATGATGACGACATTTTCCCTGTTGAAACAAAATGGTAATCTGGGGTTCATTCTAAGATCTTATTTTACCTTTTCCTTTCTTGATACTTTTATTTCATTTTTTCCATTCCTTTATGTGTGAGAGTCTGTTTTAGATTACCACTGGCTATGGAGTGTGATATCTTTGCATCTGATTCTTTTGTTCTTGTTTAGAATCTCTCTCCCTCTGTCTCTCTTTTTGTGAATAGGTGCTGTTTTTCTGTAGCAGATTATAGGAGTTTGTCTGGTTCAGGAGCAGTTGTACTCGATGATTGTAACTTTCATGAATCTGTATGTCTGGATAATTTTGATTTGGACAGGGCTTTGACTCTGGTGAGTGAAACGGGATAATATAAGCTTGAAAGTGACATACCAATACCTGTTGATTGGATTATTTTGTTAATGATATTCAGGTACCACCAGATGGTGAATTTCCAGTCACGAACTACCGTATGACCCAGGAATTCAGACCTCCTTCCCTCATTAACTCTTTAATTGAAGAGGCAGGAGCCCTCAAGGTGAGTACTGGACTCGTTGTTTGAATTCAGCATAATGAAGTCTACCCTATATTTGACTGTCTATTACATTTATTGAAATACATTGTTCTAATATATGAAAATTATTTTGCATATATGAAAAATATCATTCTGCGGAGCTTATATGTGTAATCAGATTACCAATTATGGTATGCATAACCATGCTGTTGTCTCCTCCTGTGCCTGCCTCATGTTGCTTGTAGGCTGAAGTAATTATCAAAATATCTGCTGAGTTTTCCTCAAGCATCACTGCAAATACAGTCACCATACAGATTGCATTACCAACATATACTACCAGGTATGAGTAGTATGTCTTATCGTAATAATGTAGGTAGACAAAATCCATTTTCCATTCTCAGATATTTTTGAATCTATAATATTTTCCAGCAAATTTCTGTTATGTGATTCAGATGGCACATCTCATGTGTTTAATTGAGTCTGGTTTTCATGGCTTTGATTCATCCGTGCAGCAATCTTACGGGGCTGATTCCAAAGTAGAAATGCCAGACAATTTTGACCTACCTACCAGTAATTTGTGAAACACGAAACAGACAACTGCTAATAATAATCTTAAATTTTGCTGCTGTTGGCATGCATCAGAGCTTGCAGGCTGGTGTTTGAATGTTTGCAAGTTGGGAGTTATGGAGGTGTACCCTAGAGTCTAGGGATTATGGGTTGTGTAGAATGAAAACAATATACATGCATTGTTGGGAGGATTAACAATGATCATACCATTAGGTTAGATGGTGTAGAGGTACCTCATTATCCTTTCATTGCCTAGGTTCTATTGTTCAGAGGGATGCTAACATAGAGTAGGATATTTAGCAATCATAGGACAAAGGCTGGATAGTTGAAAAAGAGATGTACCTGGGGTTTTGGGCAGTGACCTTCAACTTCATCTTAATGTTATAGCAGTAAACTAATGGCTCCTGTTTAGTTCTTGGTTCACTTTGCAGTGCAAAGGAAACTACTTCAAAAGAAATGGGCAAAAGATTCATAGACTTTTGAAATAGAATTAGCTGTCTTTAGATATCATAAAAGTCTTAAATGTTGGCCCATGTGCATTTTTGTACTAAAGAACTTGAAGAAGGTTACTCTTCATATGCATCTGCTAAGAGAGGTGGCAGAGGCACATCACGCTGCTTTTTGCACCATGGAGTTGTATGGCTTACTATTTTCTTGTTAAATTTCCGGTTGATATATTTTGCAGGGCCACTTTTGAGCTGGTTGCTGGAGCCATTGGGCAAACAGCAGATTTCAAGGAAATAAACAAGAGACTTGAATGGTAATAAAGAAGGTGAGAATATCTTAAGTGTCACGTCCTTGAATTTTCTTTTTTCTTTTATCAGTACCATGCTTATTATGCATTAATGAGCTGGAAGTTACTTATACATGTGTAACAGATTGTTGGTGGATCTGAACACACATTGCATGCAAAGCTAACATTTTCACAGGAGTTGCACGGTATTAGCTGTTATTAATTTTACCTTATGGCCATTTTCTAGCGTATGGTGTTTTCACATGTTATTTATTGTGATATCATTTTCTCAAAAACAGGGAATATGGCAAAAGAACCCGGACCAGTTAGCATGACATTCATAATACCCACGTATAATGCCTCAAAGCTCCAGGTAAGACTAATAGCGGCCACAGCTTTTTGCGTTTAGTAAGTCATTCCTATTGCAAAAGCATAATATTGTTGTTGTTTACATTTGCATTGATTCTCACTTCAATGTTTGGGTAAATTGTCTGCCGAAGATATTTTCTACTCATAGAATATGAGTTTTGTCACTGGAGTTAATTTGCCAATGGCTAGAACTATGGTAGTATTGTTATGATTGTTGTATGATAAACCCTTCCCTTTTCTATTCTGTTGGTTCTTTCTTGCAGGTGAAATACTTGCAGTTAGCAAAGAATCCAGTTATAATCCATATCGATGGGTTAGATAGGTCACACAGCAGAGTCCCCAGCCAGCGTTTGTTTCCTTCCTTATTTTCAAGCCCCAAATTTTTTAATGATTGTCACAAATAGTTGTCTCCTATGTATGATTCTTCTTGGTGATTGAGTCCTCATAATGCTGTCAGTATGATTACATGTGAAGAACACTTTCAGGACATGAATAAAGTATGCGGTTCGAGAATTTAAACTCAGGCGTGGACACCGCGAGGGCATTCTCTAGGGTAAGCACGGAATCATCCAATCAATTGGCTACCTGTTGTTACATGTAGAAAGGTTCATATTTGTCAAATGGAAAATGCTTCACGTATATATAAACCATACCCTAAGATAAGAGGTCCATTGTTGTCAAACAGAAAATGCCCATGTCTGGAAAAATCGTGCAGACAAGTTAGCACTATAATAGATGCAGAAATAAAATAATCATTCATTGGACTTATTAAATGACAAGGTCTCTCAACTCATTTGTGCATTCTATTCTATTTGGTAGTTTGTAGCTTAATTTTTCTCCTCTTCGTTTGGTTGTGCGTTGAGAACGTGGCTCAGCAAGAAAGATTCTCTGCGAAACTGCTTAGGACCAATATAACAAGGTGTCGGTGCTGTGACAACAGGATGGGTCAGCCCCTAGAATCGGATCCAAACCGAACGAGAATACGCCCATCGCTGGGGGAAAGCTACTTCAATGGTTTGATAACATCGCTTCAAATCAAAGGAAGAGAGGGTGAGATAGCAATCCCAATAATTGCAAAGCATGATCGAATCTATGGAAGCATCGGTTTATACAAATACTGGCCACTCGACTTCTATTCGTAATTTCCGTTGAATTTTTTCTTCTTTTTTTTTCCAGACCATTGAAGGCTTCAAACATTTAATCCGTGTCCAGATGACTCGAATGCGCAGAAACGAGTTGTGGTTCTATAGTTCGAAGCATTACCTAGATATAGAGTTCATTTCGGATAAGATCAATGGTTGATTTCACGTTCACCCTCCTCTAGCAATTTATGAAATAGACAGATAAGAAGCTAGTAAGAGTAAAAAAGAAATAAAAGTTCACTTCGGAATAAATAGCCATCTGCGATCCCTGTTTTTACGGATTATCGGACTACTTGGCTGCTTCATTGATTTCAAGATTCAAGAATAACCTCTTTAGGTGATGAAGAAGTGCATTCATACTCCTTGCAATCATCCGCCATGAGAAGAGATTGAGAAAGGGGTGATAAGGGATTTGCACCTGCAAATGGATTGAAGAAGATGGATCACATTCTTTCCTGACATAGTGACATTTGTGCAATCATTCACAAAGTATGGAAGATGATCTTAACCATCAAGTGCTGAAACTGTTCGATGTTATTATTATTATTTTTATTATTTTTTTCTTATTATTTAAGCGACCTCAATTGCTCGTGTTAAATGCGGCTTATTTCGCCAATGTGCAAGCCCAGCACTAAAATATGTGTACTGAAAGAAAAGAAACTTCAGAGAGTTCCGATTTATTATGTTCAATTGTTGTTTTGAAAACTGCAGGTGGACAAAGATTAAGCGAGCCACTGGCAGGGGTTTCTGGTGGAGAAACCAACTGGGTGTAACTTGCCTTTTAATTTATGTTTGCCTAAAAGGTCAATCTCTCCGAGTCTCAAGTGTTTTTCAAGAGTGTTTTTATCACAACTTTGTTTCTTTGACTTTTTCTTCTTTGTGGGGTAAGAGACAAAATTTGGTGAACAACGAATTTGTGAAGCGAGTGTCTGTGTCTCAGTCTGTCAAATTGCAATCACATTTGCATGTTAGAGTATGTGCAATCTGGTAATTATACAATCATTGACCTTAATTAGGACAATTCATATCCCAAGATTTAAATTGATTGAGTATATATGTAAACAATAATCATAGTATAGATTCAACATTTTCTTGAAGACAGCCATTAATCAATTTTTTCGTGAACAAAGTAAATTTATTTTAACAGAAGGTGTCTTTCTTTAAACCTCCTTTTGATGTGTGGGCTTTCTCTTAAATAATAGTTTGTACTCTCACATTCCCCTTCAGTGCCCTGTGCTTGTCCTCAATAACAAAGCTCAACCCTTTCTTGTTTTGTTTTTACGAAGGATAATAAAATTAATTTTCTGATGTGCCAAAAAGAAAAAGGGATCTTAAAGCGAGTTATTAGAGAATAAAAAGATAAAGAGGGTAACGTGTAATACGTAAATCCTGAGGCTCTAATCAAACAGATCTCTGCTCAGCCAATTTTTTGAAGAGCGAAAAAAAAAAAAAAAAAGAAGCAAGGTCATAATGAGAAGGATCTCATTTATCAAAATAATAAGAAGAATCGCTGTCACGTGAGGTTCACCTCATGACCTTATCCTGCAAGAACATTTAATGAAAGCCAACTTGCATAGATCTGTCAGACGTTACATTATCCTTTAAAAAAAAAAAAAACAAGAATACATTAAATTGTAAATTATATAATAAAAAATATTTTTTTATATATTTTTCTATAAATTTTATATTTTTAAATTAAAATTAAAATTTAATAATTCTAAGACAGAGCTCTAGATTCCAACCATTGGGATATCTCTTATGGAATTTGTTCCATTATCTGGCTGTATGGCTTGAACTATCTATCTAGTTAATCAACATCTATTTTCCGACGTGCACGCAAGAGGATACAAGGTTACATAAAAATCTTTGTAGATACTCTATTTTTTCCGCGCTCGGACTGTTTCCATTTTTCTTTTGTTATTTTTTCTTTTGGATCTTTTTTTTTTTTTTTTTCAATCCGGTTGAGTTTGAGATAAGAGAATTTTTTATAAGTAATGTTTAGAATTCGAATTTTAAATCTCACTTACAAACTTAAAATTCAAGTAACCAATAAACTATAAATACAAGATTTAAACTTGGTACCCGGTGGTTATCTTCTCAAGACTTTGATAACCCACAATGAACACTGACATGCGTTCTTAGTTCAGTTCAAGAGGGGGAAAAAAAAAAAAATAAAGCCCTATAGAGCTCAAATTGTTATTAGGTTATCTAAGATTAGCCGACTACTTTCCTTTTGGCCCTATCCTATAAATTCTTTGTCGTCCTATTTACTCATCTCGAAAGTCACCTCGAAACTTCTAACTCTTAATTATTAAGATACTTTTTAGGATGTCTGCATTCATAGTTTAGTCAAAAAGTCTTTGGGAGAAATTATGATTAATTAGATTTTTCAAGGCCGCTAATTAAGATTAAGAATCCTTTAACAGTGACTAGAGAAAACTTCCCGTTAACAAAATCACGATTTGGTGACTTTTGCTTTCTCTTGAAATGACTGAAAGGAGTTCTAAAGTTCTACGGCATTTCTCAACTTGGCTGCCCATTTGTTTCAAGTTGCTCTGTGAACCGGTAAATTTCTCCATCCCAATTACTTTCCCAACCCGCATAAGCCTGTCTTTTCTGCCCGACTTGCACAAAAAGGAAACTTGGTTTCGGTTCCCAATTAACTGTTTTCTTTATAACTTGCTTGGGATCACTTTTTTGATAAATTCCATTCAACTCAACTTTGAGAAGACAAATTTTTTGTTTTTTTGTTTTTTTTGGGTGTCATCTGGGATAGAATTTAATTCAATTTCTCATTTGGCATAAAATTTTAAATGAAAGAACTAAAATAAAATTCTTTTAATTTCTATAAATATTTTGAATTGTAAAATGAATTGAACACATCTCATTTCTATTTATTTCAGTGAAAATACTAATTTTATCATATTAGTATATTTTTAAGGAAATAATTATTTAAATCCTCGTAACTTTAAAAATCATGATACCAAAGAGAGAAATTAAAAGAACCAATTCAAATTATATTCCACATATTTTTTATCATTACTGATACCGTCAAATAATTTGACATTGGACAAGCATTTTTCTTTTTGAATTAGACAACGGACAATCTTTGGAGCATCTAATTGTCAAATCCGACTCTCTATCACGTGATTATGAATTATTTATCCTCTGGGTATATAAGCTTCGTTTAGCGATTAATAATAGGACCTACACATCTGAGGAGATGTGGAAGAAGACCGCCTCATTAAATTAATTGTAGTGAATGGAGCGTGTCAGTAATCCGACAAATGTACTTTCCAAGGCGAGAGTACTTCAGATCGTGTGTTTTTGGATTTTAATATGGTTGGCAATCCCTTTCCAAATTGGGATATCTGTAAATAATAATATCTATTATTCTAAATTTCCGTTCATGTGCTCCGCAACGTTCACCTTCCGTGTTGACAACTCGGGAATGCATAATTTAAGACTTGTTGCATCTTTTCCCCATTGACGTCTTTCGATACCCATTTCATGCAGAGTTTAAAATATAAAATTTAAAATATCTTGGCTAGCAAATAATTGAACTCCTTTTCTTTAATGAATAATTGACCTGTTTTTTTATTTTTATTTTTTTTAAAGCCGGCGCATCTAGCAAACACACCCCCCCTCCCAAACCCCAATTCAATTCTTCTTGCCTGGCATTAATTTTTTGACTTATTTATTATTAATTGACTAGCTCCCCCTCGGGAAAAATAAAAAAATAGAAAAGTAATCTCGGCGGCATAATCATTTTGACTCTCCACGGTCCTCCATTTTAGTCAAATAGAGTGGGCAGTGCACTGATCCGGAAAACCCTTCTCCACCTAGACCGTGCCAAATTTATATGCTTTTAATTAAATGTCAATTTCGAATTATATATATATATCGTTAGACTAGTTGATACTATTTTAAATTGTATTATGGGGAAAAGGGGCGAGTTGGGGACACTGAGTTTCCTTTTTTATGTGCACGATTTCTCTTTTGGCTGTTGCGGCTGTTGTTAGGTTCACAGTGCTTTTTGGACTTTTAGTTAGGTATGCGCGTGTTGTTTTAAGCTCATTTAAGTTATTGCTCTTATTAATAATAATAATAATAATAACTATTTATTTTAAAATACGCAACGCAAGAATCTGTATAAATTTCAATTTGTTAAAAAACATAGATTTTTTTAATAACTTTGATATAAATATACGCGACACTTTACACCTATCACAACGAAATAATTAAATATACCTTCCAGATTTAGCTATAGGAAAATGTGGACTTGACCGTGTAGGTTTGGGCATTAATCAAACATGTATCGTCTAATTTATTCTCGAATTTACTTCTAGATCTCTAAATCTCTATTACACGAACAGTACTTTGTGAGAATACATTTTGTAAAATTTTTCTAGAATGTGTAAGTCTTTAAGTCTCATTTATGATTTCTATTGCAAAGTTGATTGTAAATTCTACCCAAATAATAACAATAATAATGGCAACAATAATAATAATAATAATAATAAATCCTTACAAGTAAAATGAATTACAATGAGTTATTCCATACAAAAATTAATTAAAAGTATGTTAGAAATTTTAAAATTAAAAACAATAAACAAATATACGGTAAGAAGGGCATTAAGGAAAAAATAAACAAAACATCCTGATCATGACAAATTCAACCAGTAATAGAACTAGCCTTTTGTTAATAACACTCTTAGAAGGACAAATAGAATTAGTGAAAATTATATCAATTAGTGCAGAAAATGACGATGAGAAGAGAAATACGAAACACCAAATAATACTGCAAGAAAAACTTAACCGATGAGGAGATTGTCGGATCTCAGGTCCCAAAACTTTATAATTGTGCAATGGGTGGGTGCTAGTGACCAGTTGTGGATCTAGAAAACATTAATAATCTTTTTTTTTTTAATTTTAATAACAATGTGAATTTACCCATGTACGTTTGTTAACACTTGCATGAAATGAACTTGAACTATATAATCATGACTATAAGCCAACTTACTTATTCAAAAGCCATGAGCATTTTAGAGACTCTGGGATATCGTATCAACAAAAAAAAAAAAAAAAACAGAGAGGGAGAGAGATTAATTTTTTTTTATTTATATAAGTCAAATGTCAATTTTATTAAAAGAAATAGAGAACTGTCACAAAAAAAAAAAAAAAGAAAGAGAGATGATGAACAGCCAAAAAAAATAAGATTAAATTGTCGAACAATTTATTAGTTTGCTAAATCATTAATAATAGAATTATAAATTTTACTAGTACGTTTAAAGCTCCTAGAAGAACAAAGATTCACAGCGTCAAAAATATGTGAAAAGGACTATTTTAATCTCCAAAATTGCAATTTTTTTCTTGTTCCACCGTGTGAGAGTTATGTGTGAGTCGGACTTTAAAATAAAAGACATATTCTTCAATTCATCATTTAATGTCATCAGTTCAACAGTCTTGAAAATTCTGCATGGATGGAATCAATTTCACCAACAGAGCAAGAAAACACACAAATGAAGTGCCCAAAAGATTAGAGATTGAAGCTTGCCTTTTTTTTTTTTTTTTTGTGTTTCTGTAGATCATAGCAATCTTCCATTTCTTCCAATAGCTAAAGATAAAACCAATTAAAATTTAAATTCAGATCATAAAGATATACAAAACGTTTTTGTTTTTTTTTGAATTTCTAATCTCTAGTTTTTCAAACCACTAGTCTTAATGAATATTAGTTTTCTATTAATAAATATTCCTCAATCTTTATATTTTCTTGAAATTAAATATGAAAAATCAATACTATGTTTATGTTTACATTAAATATACATTTATTGTTTTAGAATGAAATTTGAGTTATAAGTCAAATATTTTAAAATAATTTAAAATGATTGAAAAAAGTAATAATTTTTTATTATGTTATATAATAATTTTAAAAATGATTGAAAGTTATTATATATTTTTTTATTGCATGTGACTTAAAGTGGCTCGAAAAAAAAGCGTCCCGTCAAGCACGGATTCGTCCCATGACAAGATTAATCGTTGGCCAAATTGGTGTGAAAGACCCTCAGGTCTCTGTTTGATTGACATTTCTTCAATTATTAACATCGAACCCAATTAAGTTGAATATCTAACAGGAAGCAATACGGCATTTTCCTTTATATTATTATTATTTTTTTATTATTTTCTTTTCGATAAACCGAAATGGGACGTGTTGATGGATAAATGATAAGATATCCCTCCGGCGCATTGGTGAATTTGCTTATAGTAACATTCCTCTTGTCACTCGTCCGCAATAAAAATATATGTTCTTTTCGGCGTCCGAAAGGACGATATGATTTGTATGGTGAGGAAAGTAAAAGCGCCGTTGTGTAGGCAAGCAATTATTTAAATGGCATTCATTCTTTTTTTTTTTTTCTTTTTTTTTTTTTTTTGGTTTGGGGTTGAGAAGCTGTACGATGACTTATGCTTAGAAGTTAAAACGGGTAAACTCCCTCTTACTCTTTCAAAAAAAGTAAACTCTCTCCTGCCCAGACAAAAGGAAACGACAAAAATAAATCAATAAATAACTGAAGGTGGAAGAGAGGAGTGCGATTAACGTGTAAAGAAGTGGTCCACTAACGATTACCTCGGGGATTTCATTAATTAATTAGTTTTGAAGTTGTTGACATAGGTCAGTCAGCCTTTTTGTTATATTTATTTATTTTTATATATAATATATAATTTTGTGTTTGATGTATCTATTATTTTATCATTTACATTATTTTTTTTCAATTTTTAAAATTTTCTTATATTTTGCATGAAATTAATTCGATTTATTCAAATATTGAGTTCAATTAATTTTTTTGTTTTTTTCGTTGTTTTCTTTTAGGGTGGGGTGGGAATGGGAGGGATTAAGACCGAACACAAATCAAAATGTAATTGCTAAGCAAAAATGATTGACAACCTTGAAATTTCAATGGGGTGAAGCCTGAGGGGTTCAAGCAAAGTCATCCTGACTGTTCAATTCAACGTAGCATACGAAGTTAAAATGAAACCGTCTCGTCCAAGTTCGCGAACTGACGAGAGTTTGAACTTAATGGAGAGAGAGAGAGAGAGAGAGGAGGGGTGGGGGGTGGGGGTGGGGGTGTGTGCCCAGGCCAGCCTAGACCCATACGCGCAGGAATCCATTGGCAGAGAAATGGGAAGGCCCATGACTTAGGGAGGGACGGAGAGAGAAGGATGAGCGAGAGAGAGAGAGAGAGAGAGAGAGAGAGGGGGGGGGGGAGGGATTTGGAGATAACATAAAGGGCGTGCCCCCATAGCCCAAAAGACAGAACATCAAGGAGTCATTGTCAATTCACTCGGTCGGGAGGGGGCCTCCAAGACTGGGACTACTCCGCGTCTGTCCTCCTTTTTTCAAACTTGGAAGTAGAGAAAATATAACCAAATAACAATTGGGCAAAAAAACAGCGTTTCCGTGTTCGGGTTTAGCTCACCAAATAGCAAAAACATCCATTCTTAAGTTGAAAAAACCACCCTCCCTCTTGTCTTACGACTGGACCCTACTTAACTTCCCAATCCAAATCCATCCAGCGGCGCCGTTAGTCTTTACTTGGTTTCCAAGCTCACCCACCCCCCATCTCTCTCTCTCTCTCTCTCTCTCTCTCTCTCTCCCTCTGACATTCTCTCTCTAAAACAGCTCATCTCGCGCAGCCACACACTAGTTGGTTCTTGTTATCTTTTGCCTTTCTCCCTCTGGCTTCTTGCATAAACCCTACCAATCTCTTTCTCTAATTCTGTTGTGTCCTAAGCCTTCTCAAAATCTTTGCCTTATTTTTTATTCTACATCTCCACCAATCATACTTGCCCGTACTAATATTACCATAATTATAATAATAATAATAATAATACTAAATAAAATAAAAGAATCAATCCAAACTAGAGCGCCAAAACATGAAAGGTGAATATGTAGAACCGCAACCACAACACCACCACCACAATCAACCCAAGCATCATGATCATCCAAACATGTTCTCCAAGCTCCAACATCATCTTCCTTTCTCCCCGCACTTCCAGCTTTCTCGGGATTCCGAGGATGATGACAGCCGCAGCACTGGCGTCGCCGCCGCCGTCTCTACACCCCCCACCGCCAACACCCCCCCTTCCCAGAAACGTAGGCTTAATGAACCCAACAGCGGCCCCCCCACCGATGGCGCCACTATCGAAGTGGTTCGCCGGCCCAGGGGCAGGCCTCCTGGCTCCAAGAACAAGCCGAAGCCGCCAGTTATTATAACCCGTGAACCGGAGCCGGCCATGAGTCCTTACATTCTTGAAGTCCCTGGTGGAGGCGACGTCGTCGAAGTGATTTCTCGCTTCTGCCGCCGCAGGAATCTTGGACTCTGCGTTCTTACTGGATCTGGCACCGTGGCTAACGTCACACTCCGTCAGCCATCGACGACTCCGGGAGCTACCATAACTTTCCACGGGAGATTGGATATTTTGTCTATCTCAGCTACTTTCTTGCCTCAAGCGCCGTCGCATCCCGTGCCGAACATTTTCACTATATCTCTGGCGGGTCCACAGGGGCAGATCGTTGGCGGCATCGTCGCCGGGGCATTGGTGGCGGTGGGTACGGTTTATGTTATTGCGGCCACGTTTAACAGCCCGAGCTATCACCGGTTGCCGATCGACGACGAGGGGAGAAATTCTGGGTCTCCTGGTACCGGCGACGGACACTCACCGGCTGTCTCTGGTGCAGCTGGAGGCGGAGAGAGTGGGCAGCACGCGCCAAGTGGAGGAGATTCGTGCGGGATGGCCATGTACAGTTGTCATTTACCTTCTGATGTGATATGGGCACCCACTGCTAGGCCGCCGCCTCCACCGCCTTATTGAAAGTTGGCCCCCAAAAAAAAAAAAAAAAAAAAAAAGAGAATTGTGAATTTCTAGAACATCCACTCCTTTTCTTTTCCCCGTTCTTTTTATGTTTTAATGTTTTTAGCTTCGTTAGGTGCTTGCTTCTGCTCGTCACTTCTGTTTGATATTGGATTTTGATCGACGTTTATGCTATGTCTGTGGTGTTAATTAGTTCAGTTTAGTTGTTGTAATCCTGAGGAAACTAGCGAAATTTACTTCTCTCTCGGTTACTAATAATTCTGATGGTTCGTTTATGGCTCTGCTATTATATCATTTATTTTAAATTCTTAATTCAAAAAACGCTGAGAAGTGAGTGAAAAGATAACTCATGAAAAGTTGACTGGCAATTAATTGGGGGGGGAGGGGGTAGACTCTGCGGATGAAAGGGTCATATGTCCAAATTTCTTTTCTCGCTTTGAAGTTTGAGACCTGAGGGGCCGGCAAGTATCTCTGCCATTTTGCAGCAGCAAATGTAGGTGAGTTGCTTTCGTACAGCAGGCTTGCACTGCACCGCAAGGTAATGCTGATGACTTTCTGATTCACTCATTTTCCTTGGCTTCTTAGTCTGGATAAAGTGTGTACCAGTAGAGAACGTGGCTGGGGTTCTGCTTGCCAGTTCTCTCTTTTTTCGCCCCGTTGGTATAATGCATTCCCACGCACACCCCGAGCATGTGTGTGTGTGTGTGAGAGAGAGAGAGAGGGGGGGGTGGGAATGCTTCATCAATACGTTCTTTGAAAGCTCCTCCAAAACCCACTTTAATTTTCCCGTCCTATCTCTCTCTTTCCAATCTGATCCATCTCGTGTACTTTGTTTTGTCTCTTTCTTCTTTCTCCCTCTTGCATTGGCTTTCATTGACGGGGAAAAAAAGTAACGAAAACGTAACAAAAGCCAAGGCAGTCATGTAGGCTGTATCCCCTGGCCCCGTTCCCATGTCTAAATAGGGTTTGATTCTTTAGGCTGTATCTGATAGCCACAAAGACAATTGCTTCAGAACTTTAGCTTAAAATAGATAAAGTTGGCACTCAAGCCAAGATCAGATAAAGTTGAGAGGAACAACATTTAATGGCATGCTATCTGCTATAGATAACTTGTCCACCATTCAACTACAATCTGCCTTGTATTTGTCTATCATCACCACCATGACTTTAACCAGTCTGTTATATATATATATATATATATATTGCTGGGATTCATCTTACATGCTGCAGAATAAGGCGTTGTTGTTGTTGTTGTTGTTATGCAGGAGTGATTAAACTGAAAATTAATCTTTTTTTGGGGGGGGGGTGGGGGAACTCAACACGTAATAACGTTTATATGCCATACATCTTATATATCTCTATAGTCGAATTACTTCTCCGTGTTTGTAGGTTTTGATTTGTCATCTATGATTGAAAGGGATAGACTGTTACTGGCTACTTGAACTATTGCTTTTTAATGTCAACATATCTTGGATCTCAGATTTCATTTACGCTACGCAACTTGTAATTTACACTACCCAACTTGTAATGCGTATGTACTGTTCTTATTCAAGCATTTTCCAAGCCATTTTGCACATGATGACACTTGAACTTGAGAGTTGAGACTCTCAACTAGACACTGTAACGCCCGTAATTTCTGGATGATTACTGATGAGTCCAGTGAGCAATGAAAGGCTATTGACTAATAAAACGTGTAATTGGCATTAATATGCACATACATTGGCATGATTTTAGTGGCTAATGATTATTTTTGGACTAGAAAATTACTAGAAAAAGCGGGAAGTGTAAGCAAGGGGGAAGAAAGGAAATTGCCGTTCGGTTGGTCTATGTTGTTTTGACGAGATGCTAAAACATTATTATTTGTAACGAGTCCTATAGGCTGCTCTCTTCACTATTAACGAGTTCGGTAGATACTACCACGAGGTAAGGCTTGACATAAGATAATCCCTTCTCCACCCAAAGTATACGTATGCACGTTCATGCTAGCAATGGCAACGAAATAGAGAGACGGGAAGCGTTTTCTCAATCCTAGTCCCTTTTAAAAAATATATATATATATTTAGTCTCTATTTATATCCCCATCTCCAATGGGAAGTAAATTTAGAATCTCATCCTGATTTTTTTAATAAAGATTAATAATTTTTAAAGTAAATTTTAAAATATTAAATCAGTCATCAATTCAAATAAAGAAAAACTTTAAATAATGTTGAAAAAAAATGATTTTATCGGCAAAATATTTTCAAAAAATATAATTAATATATTTAATTATTTTTATATAAAAAATGGTGTATAATATTGTATAATAATTATTATAATTTATTAATTCAGATTATCATTTAAATTGAACAATATAGGTTTCAAGAGTTTCACACTTTATTTATTTCACTATCTAATTTATAAACTATTTCTTACCATAAGACACGGTCGCGTTCGAGGGCGGCGATCTTCGTCTTTTTGTTTGAATTTTGATAGGATCCATCCAGGAAAGTAACTGGATGCCTGCTTCCGCACAGCAAATGATTATTTGATATCCGATAGCTATTTTTCTTGGTTAATTAATTGGTGTGATAGCTGAGTTCCAATCCCAATTTCAACCAACATCGATGGATACTTTGACTTTTTTTTTGGTTGAATATGCCAAGAAATGGAAAGAAGAAACTAAAAGAGAAAAAATGGGATTTCTTTTTCATCTTGTTTTTTATTCATAACAAGAGACAGAAGGAAAGAGAGTAAAGTGAGAGGAAAACAATATTCTAGGTTGGAAACTGGAGAGGGTTGAAGGGAAGAAAACTCCTTACTATTTCGAATTACTTCCACTTATTGTCTGTTTTTCGGGAAAAAAATAAAATTAATTTAAAAAAAAAACATAAAATAAACGAAGGGTAATTGGTAATTTTGTGCCGAGAGTAAAATTTTCCCCTTATCTTCTCTCCGAATTGGGTCCAAGGAACAGGTGCCAATTTTTCGTTACTCACCCTTCTTTCTTCCACTCAATGGGTAGTCAAATTTCGGCCATTTATGCTTTAATTTTAATCTAAATCTCGCAAGTTACCATTTTCAGGCTTACTTCCGATTGTCTTCACCCGCGCCCCACCACCCCCCCCCCCCCGCACCCACTCTGTTTTGACTAGGCAATAAAAAAATGTTCGACCGATGGATTACTAAAATGGACGTTGATGTCATCTGGGATTTGCCAAATTAAGCTGACTAAGACCCAATATGCAGGGCAGAGAATCTTTGATTCAAACACATATTCGTTTCCCAATTTGGATGTTTTTGGAAAACTTATCCAATAATAATAGATCACAAATAGTTTCCACATAATTTCCAATATAATATTTCGACGCGACGTCACTTTTCTCGACCACTCTGAGTGCCGTGACTTGTACTCTTTCTTCCTGATCGCCAACCCTACTGGCTTAGTGATGAGAAGGCCCCATCGTATACAGCACCAAGGACCGCCGTGTTTCGCCGTTGATTCACAGTCAATGTCCAAGCGTGGGTTCGTATGTGAAACAGTGCAGAGCAATTGACCACAAAAAAAAAAAAAAACAAAAAAAAACAATTTTCTTTTCTGATCAACAGGCACGTCTTCGTGCGATGCCAGTAGACCTAATGATGTTTTTGGTTGTTCACAATTGACCTAAAATTCCTCCTTTCTTTTTCTTCCGAGTGATCCTAATCCAACAATACACGTGACGAGTACGGGCTGAGATGGCTAGATCGGGCAAAAAATCTACAAGCCGAAAGGCATGTGCTACAAGGCACTCAATTGGGGGCTCCTCGTTAACATTTAGAAGATTAAGACAGAGACCGAGAGTTGGTGAGAGGAGTAGCCGCGGAGAGAGAGAGAGAGAGAGAGAGCGTTTTAATCCGGGGCTTTGGGGAGATTTAAATATTATATAGCCGGAGAGACCCTGTGAGTGGCTTTTAAATAAAGAGGTGTGATAAATCTCTTCGCGTGCTGTGGCCGGAGAACTGTGTATTAAGTACTTGAATGTTAAAAAGAAACGTGATCGACATCTTCGCATTGTCAGCGAGTTGACATAGGCTTGGTTGAGCATTCTGAGCTCGAGGGCTGTGGGCTCAAGCTGCTTGGAAGGCCCAACTCAGGTAGATCCAACCCTCCGCTGAAAAGTCTATCAACACAAATTATATTCATTAATAAAAATACCTAGGCAAAGAAGAACATTAGCATTCTTACATCTAATCTGACATTGATAGTTAGCATTTCATATAACGATAACGCGGAATACTCGAATGTGCAACACGCCTTTCTTTTTTTTTTTTTTTTACCCATACACGATATTCTGAACGATCGATTAATTCTCTTGTCAAAGGAGATGCTAACAAAATTTCTCCATTCAGGACGAATTGTAGACAAAAAACTAAAAAAAAGTTAATTTATGCTCCGAGTCTAGCTCGCCGACAAGAATAATGGAGAGTAACACGTGTTAATCACGATGTAAATGAACCCGACAAACTAAAAAGATTTCCATGTTGACGGCGGCACAAATGAACTTTACGCATGCCCTAGGAGGTCAAAAGTCAACTATCTGGTTGTTCAATGTGGTAAAAGAGACAGACGGGCCTTTTTCAAAGTGTTCAGGCTTCATTGTACCATTCTGCCTCAGCTTGTGCAAACTGAAGTGGAAAATTTGCCATGGATGTACCAAGGGAATTGTACATGTCGAGGACGTTGTCTTCAGAATGGCCGTCGTAATGGGTCGTGGCTGCATTGGCATTCCCTATGCCATGTGCCCTCCGCATTCGGCTGAATGGGATGGGAGTGTTTGTGCCCATATTTTAAATTTTAAGGACAAATTTGGGAATCCCTGCAATTGGAAGTTTTGTGGGTGGCTCACAATTATTTTATTTTATTTTATTTTATATTTCATCAATCGTAGTTTCAATGCTCAAGTTTTAAGGCTATAATAATGTCATCTTGAAAATAAGAGGCCTAGCCGTTCCTGAGTTATCATCTAACGCTTTCTTTTAACAACACACTAATAACTAATTTAATATCTAAGTGAGATCTTAGCGTCATGTTTGAAGATTAGACCGTGAGGTTCACGAGTCTAAATTCTACCTTTCAATTATCAAAAAAAAAATCGACAAATGGATGTAATCGTCTTGTTACCTTGATGCATACCTAAAACGAAAGAGCGAAAACTCAAGCCATACAGTAATATTGTATTTTGGCCACACTTACAGTTCAAATTTAATTGCTTCTACAAATCTCATAACAAAGTACCATTGCTAGTCAATCAAATGTAATTCAAAGAGCATCGGTCTGGTATCATTTACGTTTGTAAAAGTTATTTATATGAACAGATAGGTGGCTCTGATAAGACCATATATATATATATATTCGCCTTTTTGATCACTTAGCAACCCTTCCAGTCCAAGCCAAATGGGAAAGAAATAACACGAAGCTACAGCTGTCTTCAAGCAGCAAAGAAAGATTCAAGATTTCAAACACGCAAAATATTTAGGAATATGATAACATATAAAAAAAATGGAAAAGAAAAAAACAAAAAACAAAAGGAAGATAGGGACATGATCACATCTCTCTTGGACAATATGCGAGCAATGTCGCCTGCCGTTGCTTTCTTGGACAGATATCCGAAACATGAGGGGAGATCTTGCCGGTGCGGCTGTGGCCTTTTTTCTCTTCATGCTCGTTACAGCTTAGGGAAAAGCTACACGGAGCATGCATGCATACATCATTCACAATTCACTCGTCTGTATTTCCTCATATTTGCATATGGTATCTATCTCCTTTTCGGAGTAAAAATCCAGAAATGGCGGCATCCATGCATGCCTTTCTTTCCCAATTTCTTTACATCTTTTTTTTTTTTTTTTTGGATTACTTTTTACGTTGGTGGCTTCTAAATTTAGATTGGAGCTTTGGTTAGTTGAAACACGGTATCAATATGTAACCGAGAATTCATATATAAATTAGGCATCGAAATGCGGACCAGCGCAATGAGTTTTTGCTGAACGAAAGCCGATATTGTGCAACCGATATTTTAGAAATCATGCCGTGTATTCAGTGCAGAATATTAGTATATCTTTTTCAAAAGAAATATTTTAATTGCCTTTTTGTAGTTTTCAAGAGAATAATTATTGGGGGTAAGGTAAGAGTCAATCGTTAAACAACTCAAAGACAGCATTAATCAGTAAATTTTCTACATATGCTTCCAACACAGATTTTCACGATCTTTCGGAACCAAAAAGAGCTTAACAAATTGCCCCTCCAAATTCCAGTTGCGTGACGGTGAACTGTGATGGGGGAAATGAAAATCTGACAACTGGGGCTTGGCTGAACTGTGGACAATGCATGCATCTATATCCAACTGGTGGATTGGCCCCCGTGAGTGTCAGTGGTCAGGGGGAGCTATCATTTGACAAGGCCTCCTCCTGGTTTGAAATTGCAACTTGCTGAAGTCAAACAAGGTATAGTGGGCCAGTGTAATGTCATAATTTCAATGAAATCATCCTGTGGCTACCGCTCCTCTCTCCGTCCTCATCCATTACGTACCAACGGAGAAGGCAGCTACAGGATGTCTTGAGTTGGTTGGGCGGTGGTTGAATGGTTGACCAGTCATCATGCTCCACGTGGCTATCTCTTCATTTTTTTGGCAGTGCCTCGTTTGACACGGTTCCATCCTCGCCTGGCACGTTAAGAAAACTTTAACTTTAATTGCATTTTTTATTTTCTTTTCTTTTTTCCAATTTACATTCCCGCGTTGACGCACGCTCCTCCCTCATTATCAACTGTCACATCGAAATATCGTTTTCCCTTCTTTTGAAATTTCCAGTTTGTGGCAGGCCGACGATCTCGCACTTAAAAAGAGTGAATGTGCTTCCGTTTTGATAGAGGGCCGTTGGACTAAAATCTAAAGTAGATCCGCTCAGTGGATCGGTCTGTAAGACGGGCTCTGTCCTAAAATCTGTTTTGGGCCGCTTGACTCGATCTCCCACTTGTGCTTGTTTGGCAATTGATTGGAATCTGCATCGAGGTGACTTGATGAGTGAGCACCTGTGTGTCCGTTCCTCGATAAGTATAGGGATTTATATCATAATAGTCACTTGGTTCCATATTTGATATTTGCTGTAGCCAGGTGTTCGTAAGACTCCGCTCGCTAAAGACCTATTATTGCTTGGGTAATTAATTATCCTTCCAGAGAAATAATAATTGGCATTCATATAATACTCTATTATTATTATTATCATTATTAGTATTATTATTATTTTAAATATAAACTCATATATGCAACCTTACTCTTGAACCCCCCCCCTTTTTTTAACACAAGAGCTCATTTAGTGATCGAAATCCATGACCTTCGAATCATAGACTCGCAATAGAATAATTTTTATCATCACACAAAAACACACCATTGAAACAGTAGAATAACATACTCTGACAAAAAACATAACCAGGCAAGGGCAAGAGAAAAAATGTACGGAACTGCTTTAATCTGCCATCACAATGCTTAAGAGAATTGATATTGAAATGCAGAGAGTGGAGTAAATATGATAAAATTTATGCCTTGCTTTGGAAGAAACAGTTTCCGGGTCCGGTGCGGGACCCAATTTGCCCAGGGTCCCCGGTCCCGTACACAGGATTTCTCGCGCAGAAGGCAGAAGTTGGAAAAAACGGTTGGTTGTGGCTGGAATCATTTTATCGAAGCCCATCTGGGAGAAACATACAGCCTCTCCGTCCCAACTCTTATTTAGCCTCTAATCTTAAATAACGGGAAGACAAAAATATGCTTAAACTCTTCTTTCGCTGTTTGATCTCCTAAATGATACACCAGATTTGACTTCACCGAAATGGTCAACCTGCCCTAATTTCCCCGAGACAGTTTCTCTACAGCTACTACTAGCAGCTAAATTTCTACATTGTTTAACAGGGTCAGAATCCAAACCCCAGTGTTCATCATCCTCCATCAGTGAACCTGCATGGTCAATTTGAGATCGGCTTGTTTCTAAAATGCTTGAAGCATTTGGGTTTCTATCAACATGGGGCACATCCCTTGGGTACAAGGGGGAGGAAGAGGAATAAGAATAATTGTCAGAATCAGATGCATTCCTCCAGGAGCTATTCCATCCACCAAAAATATAATCAGAAAATTCATCTGTACTTGTAGAATCCTGGGTACTATCAGTACTGCACGACCCTTCATCGGAGTTGCAACTTGTAAGCGAGTAATTGTCACTTGATGAATCCTCTACTTGAATCCATTGTAGTCTATGGGATTTCGAAAAGAAAGACTCAACATTGGCCATGTTATCCACTGAATTGGGCTGGAGTTGGACCGCACTTGAGAGTGTAGATGTGGATCTTGAATTCAATGTAGTGTTCTTCCCACTGATCCTTGAAGGGCTACCTTTATTTTTTGGGTCACGTGATACTATTCTGCTCCCTAGCATCCTTGGGGCCCTTGGTGAGCACCTACAAGAAAATTGACTTGTCAAACACCACAATATGAATGGTAAGAGACATTAAATCTTTCTCCAAGAAATGGAGTTAGTGTGATCTTTCACCTTGCGTAAAGAAGCATGTATGCCCCTTTTGTCAAGACCATTTCAAGCTCCACAGGCGTTACCTACCAACCATGGAAAACCCAATTACATCCAAAAAGAATTCATGGAAAGCACGACAATCAAAAGCTTAGATATATGGTAAGGTTCGTTATATTGTGTATGAAGTACCAAAACAGGAAAGGTTCCAGCCAGATGACTTAGATCCAGCTACCAAAGCTTCTGAATCTGGGGAAGTATAAAATGAAAAAAGGAACAGGTGGGGGAGGATGCTCCTCCCAAGACTAAGATAGACAACACAAATGCATCAATGCTTAGACTTCCCTCCAAAGATTCTTCTGATTCACAAGATGCAGACAAAGTAGTGCGACAAAAAATAGTTGACTAGATCACTACAGGTCCCGTCCCAATAAGATGACACATATACCAACAAGAAGAAGAGAAGCATCAGAAGCCCTTACTAAAGCACAAAACTCACTTCCAAATTGTCCTAAGAGCAATAAAAAGCCAGTTATTTAAAAAGACAATTGAAAATCTTTGGTAGGCAATGGCTGTCGGAGGATCCCGGCAAAAGAATATTCTTAAGTAGCCTTAAAATCAACTAAAGAGATGGTCACAACTAAAAATTAAAGGAATGACAAAGCTAAAATTGAATTTAACAAGCAATCTAAATGCCAATTAAATCAGGATGAAACTAAATAATAAATATAGCATACCGTGCTGTCATCAACCTTGAACCACTTGTTCTGGATAGTCTTAATGTAGCACACATAGTGCCCAGAAAATGCAGCATTCATTACATCCAAATGGACAATCACGCCATAAAGTCTGTACATAGGAGATTTATCACTTGTCCCACTTATATAAGGTGCTAGGTCCAGGATCTCAGGGAACTGAATAGGTTTGTTGAGCTTTCCAAATTTACCAGACTGTAAAATCAAAGAGAGGAAAGAATGAGATAAAAGATTTCCACTAATGCAGGGTAGAATATCATTTTTCGTTTCGAGAAATACCTGAAATCGTTTCAGTGCTATTGTCAGGATGTTGGGAGCCTCCAGAATTGTTAATTTTTTCTTGGCTTTCTCATAAGATTTGCACCTGAAATAAAGGTTCTTGATAAAAACTAGCAATCCAAAGCAGGTTGAAAATACATTACACTTCCTTGAAAGCTCATATGGTATAATAAATGCATGGAAAAATCTTAATTCTATTTATTCTCGAGTGACCACACCTTTTTCTTTTTTCAATCTGACAGAACAACATAAAGCTAATATGTAGCCCGTTTCTTGGACTAAGTTGGCAATGAGACCAAAACTCAGATTCTCATATAAGAACATAAACAAACCACTGAATGTACAATTGGAACCTCTTTTTATAAAGGTAGTCTCACCAACCTGGAACAGTGGTACTTGTTGTCTCCATCCAGAATCTCAGTACTTGTAAAACGTCTGAGTGCATCTTCAAGCTTTCCTATTTCCCCCTCTATTTCAACAGTAAGATCCATCATTCTTTCTTGACGCTCGGATTTGTAGTGGCACTCCATGCATTTAATCTGTAAAGCATGTCAAATAATTGCAACAAAGACTAATTGGGTAGGCTGTAAGGAATGTGCCTTGGCATTCCAGTCCATTGTGGAGCAAATTAAGGGTCAGTTGGGTTACTTCAAATCCTTCAAAATCAAGGACTCACATAAGTGGCCTTTGCATTCAACAACTTCTAGGAAACAGACACAGAATTCATTTGTAAAAGTTCAACTAATTTCCAATATATTTTACCTTTGACCGAAGGTGGCCGCCAAATGTAAGGCCAATGAGTGTTGTTTCTTCTTCAGATGAGCCCATCACACTGACCCTAGCTTCCTCAAGGCAAACAGATTGCATTTTATCAATAGCACACCTGAAATCAATTTCAGTAATTATCTCTCACAAAAAGCAAAAAGACTGAAATCAGAAAAGATGGGCAATAAATATCTAGTAAGTTAGAAAAAAACAACACCAAGCACACCTTAGGAATTCGTGTGCATCTTCCTCTTTCCCACCACCAAGCTGAGTTCCTATCTTTTGTAGTTGGGACAGTATATGGATGGGAGAAAGTGGTGATTTCCCTTCTTTTGCCTTCAAAATTAAACCTTCAAAATCACAAGTAAAGCACCATTCTTTGCGCACACCTTATGTAGAGAAGAAAAGCAATATTATGCTTTGGTTGCCATATATATTATTTGAAATACAACATATTGATGGTGTTTGCGATAAAAATCATACATATTTTAGAATGGAGTCCTTGAACTAGATAAGCAGCCAGAGGAGGAGTGAATGCCAAGCATTGAAGGACAGCATTAGCATAACAGCTGCAGCAATGGAACAAATGATGTCTTCAGGATCACCAAAGCAATTGTTTGCAGAAAAAGAAACATCAATAATGATTAAGCAACAAGATAGCAGTATTTTTGCCATGCAATTCCATTGAGAATAGCCAAAGATATTTGAAGAACAGACTAGATCCCCGGTAAAAAGGTGAAGTGATCAAACAATCCTTTAACAAGTTTCAATTCTCATAAAATAACCAAATGTTAATAAGACAAACACGTCAATCCATGTTAAAAATTATTATGACAAGCAAGCAACAAAATATCTAATGGCAAGCATGCGTTGGAGTAATCCAGACTGAATCTAAATTGTTTAACTTGATTCACATATGCAGCCAAAGAATATATATATATATATTGCATACCTGTTTCCACAGTTGATAAGCCCAAAGGGTCTCATTTCAACTTCACTTGAAGTATATAGCCACACAAATAGATCATATGGAAAAAGCCCCTGAAAAGACAAAGCATAATTGAATTGAACTCCATTTGCATCCCAGGAAAAAGGATATCAAAGATGCAAACAACCAAAAATATGTTGATGAAACCTTTTCACTATATCTTCCAGATTTAGCTTCTATGAATTGGTCAACAACTTTCTGCACTGATGATTTTAGTCCATAAAGAGAACCTGCTGAGAAACTTGCCACTTTGAAGGAAGTTGTGCAGCCGGCTTCAACATTATTAGCTTTGCTCAATTTCACATTTGGCACCGGAAGCTCCATAGCACCAGTAGCAAAATGAGTTTGAGAAACACTAGATGAAATTTTGGATTCTGAATGATGTGAAGTACCAACAGGCTCGTTAGCAGCATAATTTGGCCTAGCAGAGCATGAGGATGAAGATATACAGACTTTTAAAACATCTCTACCTGATAAAGCCTCCTCAGGACAGGAAGGTTGGTGAGTGTGCGAAGGAGTTGCTGATTCAGACTTAAATTCACTGACTTTTGACACCTTTGAATCACCACTATAATTTTTATCCATACAGTTAGAACTTCCACAGTTTGCAGATGGGGAACTCCAAATCTTTTGTTCAACAGCACTGACATTTTTTGATAAAGCTGCTCCTTCAACATGCCTAGCAGCTGAATGCAAATCATTTGATAACGTGGCTTTCATGGCAGAGATGTCTGAATTCGAGGAAGCAACACCATTTACAGAAAAATTCAACTTAAACTGCGGGGATGATTCAAAATGAGATAACTTGCCAGTAACAGCTCCACTGGAGCTGGACATGGCAGAATGACCATGGGCATCACTGCTGGATACAGCAGAGTCAAGCACTCTCCCCCAGCAACCAGAAGAAGCTTTACCAGTACTGGTAGTTGAATCCCTAAACAGAGCATCAGTGCTCTGAAATGAAGAGGGAGACGTTGCACACTGACTCTTCCCACAATTATCATAAGAACTAATCTGACTTGATTTACTGAATGTACTAATTCTATTTACAGAATCAACCAATCTAGCAAAGTTAGGAGATGAAGGCGTGGTCTGGTCCACATCGTGTGCAATGGATGCTTGAATATCAGGAGCAGTATCAGAAGATGTTTGTCCATCTGGACCCTCGGGTTCATTTGAACTGATACTCTCGCTGACTGAAACGTCATCAGATGACTCATCTCTGAGAGTAGAAGTAGAGAATCCAGAAAAAGGGGAACCCGAAGATTCATTACAATAGGCTCCTTCAGTATCTGCTACAGGATCAACTACGACATTGTCATCCTTCATGCATGGAACTCCTGCAGAGCAACTGAAATTAGACAGTGCAGGTTCTGAAGGAGATGTTTCAATTCGCGCACTCTCGTATGCATCACTGTCAACAAAGTGTTTGCCTTGCTTTGCAAATTTCTGCCTAGAATTGCTTCCATCTTCGTGAATGTGGCATGTGGGACAAGGAGGTTGGCATTCTTCCTTGTGTCCTTGTCGCCAGTGGATAATCTGGCATTTACCAGAACTGAAACAAACAGAATATGATGTAGATATGGAAAGATCATTAAAGGCACAGTCCCACACAATGAGGAAAATTGAAAAGCAGCAAAAACTACAGTTATCTACTCAATTGGCATCAATCTCAGACTCAGCAATCGTAAGTGTGAACATGTAATCACGGGTATGAACATGTCACAAGTCAACTGAGATACTAAGGAGCCCTAATAAATAACATTGGTGTAAGACATCCTAGCACCAAAATTGTGTACATTTGAGGGGACTTACAGGTTGATGTAAAGCATCACTGCCTTCACATAATGTGCGAAACAAGGAATAGTGCAATCTTACTGTCCCCCAATGAAATGCAACTCCACTAATGGCTTTTCACAATATAGTATGCAATGGGTGCCTTTTAGTTTCCATTTCGCGAATGGAATAAGCTGAAGATGCCTTTCAGTTTCCACATTGCAAATGCATTAAGCTGAGTTTCAGAATCACCACTTCATACAACCCACGAAAATTGAGACACTTGACTATTTAGATTTGCGTATTAGTGTGTTACACACCTTAAACGTTTGTGTAACCTTCAAGCTGTGTATCCATAGAGTATTGACAAAATGAAGAAATTTGTAAGAAATGTTTACAACATCACTAAGCTTGGTATCCAATTGATTTGCGTTTGCCACATTGCTTCCTTCGTCAACACCCAATTCCACACTTTTCTTTTCGCAATTCCACTGTGTAGCTCCAACAATGTGAAGCAACGAATCAGATTCTTAAAAAACAACTATTCGGACAGGCTCCCTCAGTTATCAAAACTTAATCACATGGATAGAACTCCAATTCTCTGTCTCCCTAAATATTATGCCGACATTTACACGTCAATATGCAATCTGGGTTCCATCTAATTTCCCGAAAACCAAACGCTAAACCTCGTGAAAATCAAACGTTAACAGAATAAAAAAATAACCAAACAAAAGAGAGAGAAGAGCTTAACAGTAAGAAGAAAATTAACATACCAATATCTAACGGATTTACACCGGGCACACCGCGTGGTGGTTGGGCAATAACAAACAGCACATTGATAATTATTGCGCGAAACAGGCACCGAATCGGCAGCGTTGGAAATAGAGGCGTCGAGCTCGGCCCTAGCAGCCTCCTCCGATGCCAAAACCAACAGCCGCCTGATCTCCTCCGTCCTGGCGACGGAAAGCCGCCATTTACGGCGAATTACGAGGGATACCACCGGAAAGACCAGGCAAACCACAAGGACCAGGCTCGAAAACCCTAGATCCCCGGCCAGAATCATTTATTATCCCGCGCTTAACACGGCATCCAGCGAAATTCACAAGTCCTAAGCCCCTGCTCTTTCCACCACACATAGGTGAGGCGGCTCCAGTCGGCAGCGAGGCCGAGGCCGAGGCCTATGCAGAGACTGCGAGGGCGCGAACGGACAGCAAGATCGTAGCCGTCAAGAGATCGGATAGTCGTACGGCGACGATTGCACAATGGCTAACAAGAGAAAGATTCGAGCTAGAGAAAAGATTCACTGAGACGGAGTGCAGAGGCAGCTGAGCTTCTTGGATTTTCGGACAAATCAGATCAAGATTTTAGGGGGCTGTTCGTTTGTTTTTTCGTTTCCTGGACGATTCAGAAGAGGAAAAGGATTTCTGGCAAGTACGTTTGGATGAGTACATTTATAATCTGTTTGGTACGCTATTAAAAAAATAAAATAAATTCGATGGCCGAGCAGAGGGAAAGGAACTTTGTTTAAATCTCATGAACTCATTTGCGCATAAACAAATCGTATTAAGATTCATTAATATAAATAATAATAATAATCATTAAAAGATTAAACAATTATTATATATTTTTAATAATTTGTTAATGTTAATTATGCTGACGCAACCCTCTGGTACAATATGCGGCACATTTCTTTTTCTTTTTCTTCTTTATTTTAAGATGCGGGCCTCTTTTTTTTTTTTTTTTTTTATTCCTCGTAAATTGACGGGGCGTAATAATAACTGATGAACCTTTTGACTGTGGAAGATTCCGAGTTGGACGAATGTCTGATCAGAGGCAGGTGATGGTTAATGCTTCGAACGGAAGGGTGCTTGGTTCGGTTGGGGATCCGACGGCGGAGATTGGTTGCGGGTAACTTAGAATTTGTTACGTTTCGGGGAGTTTTGACGGTGCTGGCTCACTTTGGCATCTGGGTTTGCGTCGGAGCGGGGTCATCCGGACTTCAAATATTCCACGCCTTCGTGGGTAAGGACTGCAATTGATTGGAGGAGAATCGTCTCCTTGTCATCATTGTCAATTCCTCATTTCTGTACAAAAATCGGAAAATACTAAAACTTGACCGTGACTAATCTTAATCAAATACAAGATAAAAAGTTGGGAGTCGGAACAAACCCCAAGTAAAAATGCAACCTATAGCGTTAAAACATGCAGGCAATTTCACTTTCGCCGGGAACAGGATATTAACTTTGATCGGGAAATTGGAAGGTGGGGGACAAGCTAGTTAGACTCCCAGTCCACCCACATGAGGGTGATTAAATTGCTTGTGACAAAGCTGGTTGCTGGTTGTTGACGAAGGGTGCCGCCGCAGTGTTTGACAAATCTTAGATTTATCTGCATAACGCGATCGATCGTGAAAATTTCATCCATTCAGCTCTTTTTTCTTTTTCTATTTTTTTTTAAGAAATCATATCTATCAATAATGGTCGGAACAAAAAAAAAAAGTTGATAAATTAATCGTCGATTAAACAAACAAAACTTAGATAATATATTGAATAAAAATTTAAATGAATCAAATAATTCATTTGAATGGTCAAAAATGATTAATTATAAGAATTTATTTTTTTAATACTATAGAATTTTATTATTCTGTTAAACTTATTTATATGTATATATATATATATATAGTTTAAAAAATATTGTTATAATATTTTATTTATTTTTATATAATATAAATATATTAATTATTTTTATGAAAATACTTGATCCGCCCATCACTCGTTGACCCAATTGTGGGTCGGATACCCTGCATTCTACAGCCTTCTCCGAGTCGCCGTCAAGAATGGTTTTAAAAAAATTTTGTCTTCTACAGGCGTAAAAGCAATAAAATTTCCTAGGTGGGTGCGGTGTTACGTGGAGATGTCGACCATCGTTTGTCAAATGGTCATGGGGCGAACAAGCCCCTTGTACTAGTTAATTGGATCCCGCAAACCTGGCTGTTCTAAATATTAATTGGATCCCGCAAACCTGGCTGTTCTAAATATTTACATCCCACATATCCATCCATCACACATATCACAGGTATTGCTCGACTCTTGGCTCTCCCTTTTCTTACATTAACATGCTCCATTTTCTTGAATGGAGAAAATGGCATCACGGGTCGAAAATATTCTCGCCTAGTAGACATTCTTCTACAACAAGAGAATAGCTGTTTGTAAAACAAAACCTCGAAAGAAAAATGAAGGCAGAAAAAAAAAAAAAAAAACAAAAACCATTACACGTGTTCGTGACTAATTTCACTCGCATCAATAAACCGCATATTAGCTAATGATGCTTTTTTCCAGTAACAATTATAACTACGCGTGGTCCCAAAATAGTCCTCGTAATCTATTTTGACTTTGCAGCGTAGAAAGATTGGACCCCGGACCAGTGAAAGACAAGGAAAATTTAATAAAAGAAAAGGACATGATGGAGGTGATGCTAATGTTTAATAAAAGACAGAGAAAAGAGAGAGAGAGAGAGAGAAACCCTGTCTCATTTAAGTCGGCATTTCTGTTCACTGGTGGACGAAATAATTAGCTTGCTACTGTTGTGTTGGACTTGCAGTGGACGACCCTGTGGGTTCGCACTAATTCAACTGATTTCATAAGAAAACAGAGGAAGACTTAGATCAATTGCTTTACTATAATAAAAAATAAAAAATTAAATTCTACCTCCTCCATTTTTTTTTTCCTTTCACGAGAGACCAGAAAGAAAAACAAGGAAAACTTAGAATCCGAGTTCAATGGGGGCCAAAACGTATTAACGTCAGGATTATAAATTCCGCCTCCTTCATTTTTTTTATTATTTTTTTTCCTTTCACGAGGGACTAAAAAGAAACAGAGGAAGACTTGAAATCCGGAACATCTCTTCTAACGTCAGTCCCCCGAACCCAACGCGTTGCTTTCACTTGCTCGAGTTCGGGTTTTGCTATCTCTATTTGCTTCTAAGAGCTAGCACCTAGCAATTTATTACCACAATTATTGAGTCACACGATCGTACTCCGACGATCACGAAAGAAAAAAATATAATTGCCCTCTACATTGCAGCCAGCAGAATCAATTATTTAACTACATCACAGTATACCTACATTAATCGACCTTTGCAAACAACTTTTTGGGAGTCCTCTCGGCCGGAGACTAGACGAAGACCAATGCAAAGACTCAGAAGGTCATTAAAAATGATACGATAAGATCAAATTGTAGCCTTTCATTCTTCCAAAAGGGTTTTTCCTTTTTTTATTATTATTTTTAAAATTTTTTTCTCTCTCAAACATCCAGTAATTAGAATTTAACTCTTTATTTAGAAGTTATGAGTTCTATAAAAATGAGTGTAAATTTTATAAAAATAAATAAAATTACGTTTATTACGTAACTCACAGTTTAGTAAACTTTTTAATGAATTAAGAAAAAAAAGCCGTTTTTGATAGGTAAAAAATGGCGGAAAATGAAAAAGGTAAGACCGTTAGAAAAGAGTGGCAACGACATATAAACTGTGGGTCAATTTGGCCCATTGGAAATCTGGGCTTGCGGCCCACAAGTTGCTTAAACCACTGTCTTAAAGCACGGCGGCAGTTGGCGCGCTTCGACAGCCGTGACGCAGAGTAGTTTTAACCCGATCTCCGATTAGTGACGATTTCATTGTTCATATATATATATATATATATATATATAAAAACCAGCGAATCTCTCTCTCTCTCTCTCTCTCTCTCTGTGTTTTTATTGATTCAAAAAACCAGTTAATCTCGAATGGTCGAAATTTGAGCGTTCAACTGTGTCAAAAATTCAATCAATCATGACGGCAAACCTTGGGTGCGTGATCGTGGCCGTCGATGGCAGCGAGGAGAGCATGCACGCCCTTAGATGGGCGCTCGACAACCTCAAGCTCCGTCCCCCTGCGCCAGACTCCACCGAATCTCCCGGGTCCTTCGTCGTCCTCCACGTCCAGTCTCCGCCGTCCATCGCCGCCGGTCTCAATCCCGGCGCTATCCCCTTCGGTGGGCCCAGTTAAGTTTAACTCTCTTCCTCCCCTCCCAAAGCGTCTGTTCTCGATACCAGTTTCGAGTTAAATTAAATTAATAACTGAACGGTTGATTTTGACGTTGAATTTAAAGCTGGGGTGGAGGTGCCTGCTTTCACTGCGGCGATCGAGGCGCACCAACGGCGGATCACCCAAGCGATTTTGGAGCACGCGCTGCAGATTTGCAGCGAAAAGAAAGTACGAGTTGCTAAATTTATAGGCTGATGATTCTTGGTCGTTCATTTAATGTTTAACTTTATACAAACTTTGTGGATCTTGATATCGAGAACTCATTTACTATTATTAGCTTGGCTGCAATTTCTGATGAATGCCATCGTCGACAATGACTCTCATTTGGCTAAATTATGGAGAACTTATTTTGTCGTAAGGTCAATGTCAAAACACAAGTTGTGATTGGGGATCCAAAGGAGAAGATCTGCGAGACTGCAGAAAATTTGCGTGCTGATCTGCTCGTGATGGGGTGTCGTGCTTTTGGCCCTATTAAAAGGTAGTATGCTCAACAATGATCTTTCTGTTAATTGTTGTATATTATTTCATAACTATTTTCTTATCTCACATAATTTGTGCATATCTCATTATGGAGGTTTCCATTGTTTTGATGATTGAGAATTGGTAAGCTCCCACTTTTAGGCTATTGATTGTAGAGAGGATGTTTTAAAATTGCTGGGAGAGCAAAAAAAAAAAAAAAACTTGAAGAAGAAAAGGGAGATAATTTGGAGCTTGGGTGAAAATTTTATGAATTTAGGTTCCATAAGCATCCTTGATTATGTTGGTTAATAGAATGATAGACAAATGCTTCAAAGAGAGAGAGGGGCTTGATCACTGTTAGAAGCTTGAAAGTGGAGTTGAAATGGACCCAGATTGGGGATGGATGTCATTGGATGTAGGTCTTCGGAGTGGTCTAGTAACTAGTGCATCTCATGTTTTCATTAAATAACAATATTGTATGCTTATAAGCCAGGTCCTCTTAGCTTTACTTGTAGTTGTTGCTTAGAATACCATTGATATTTGATTCAATTTGCTTTCTTCCCGTAGTTGAAAGCTGAGCCTGTTTCATTATGTACATAGTGTATCTTGTCAGCTATTATCATGATAGTCCTGTCCAAGGATGGCTAGTTCAGAGTTTGAGTGCCTTGACTGAGCAACAGTGTATATTAATAGAAGAGGGATATGACCAGTTTGATGAATACTGCTTTTGAGAGCATGGTTGAATAGAGTTTCTTAAATGGTGACAAGGAACTTGCAAGCACATACATATTTGAGAGATAATTTTAGTATGCATGGTCATGTTGTGTATCTGTCTTTTTCTTTAGTAGACTAGGGGGTAGAGAGAGAACAGTCATGATGGCAAGTGGTAAATCTCTGCTGGAATATGTTGGAAGATTATATGTCATTACACTGGTGTACATCCTCATCTTTTTCTCACTGGGGGAAACTCATGCATGTAACTGGTTTGACTTGAAGGGCCTCTTGGTTTGTCAATTGCAATCTTATGATAAGGCATGGAGGCGGCTAATGGGATATTATCTATGGTTTAGGGTTTAGGGGCTGGAGGGGAAGTCCTATGTAGGTGCAGGAAGAATCCTTGACTAAGGACAATGTTAAAGTGCTTGCATACTATTTTGATTTACCATAAAAAAATCTTCAATAAATGCTTTTGTTTTTTGACCTTGTATCCACTTTCTGGGAGCAAAGACTTGAAGTTTCTCTTATCTTTTTGGCCTCATGCTTCCCTTGTCATTTGAATTTGTTCTCATCATAGATGAGTTGGTCATTTAGCATTTAATTATCACTAAACTGTTTTCCAAGCCTAGTTATGCACTCAAAAGTTTGATGGACCTTTACACAAGAAACAAGATTACATATGTTTTCTGCGGGGTGCTCAACCTCAATGATGTGAATGTTAACATTGCAGTGCATTGCTCTATATGCTGATAATGAATATTGTGCGCATTAACAGGATGTTTTTGGGAAGTGTAAGCAACTTTTGCACCAATAATGCACAATGCCCAGTCATTATTGTCAAGGGCAAGGGCACTTCATCATAATCAAACAAGGTATGCTGCCCTAAGGCAATTTGGCTATTTGGCAGCCACTCATGTTCTTCAACCAATTACCTTTCAGTTTTTCAGCATTTGTGAAGTTTTCATTGTTGCAACAAAATCTTTGTTCAACGTACTCCATCTTACAACATCTTGATCCATGCTTTGATAACTTTAATGGCAGTTTAGGCATTTATTTGGTTTTTTTTCTTTTCTTTTGATCCACAATGAATTGACAAACATGTTGTTGTGTCTCATTAACTTTGTTTAAGTTGTGCATCTAGCTACTCCTAGAGACAAAGGCTTACTTTAGTTGCATTTAGTCCAAACTTGCAAGTAGCTCAATTCACTTTATAATATTGTTTATCTTCCCATTCTTGCATGTGCAAGGCAAAATGCTGCCATTTAGCTAGAAATATTTCCCGAGTAAATTAGGCCTAAGTTCAATTCACATGGCTAAAACTGTATGGTTTTGTTCCAGATGGAAGGCTTCTGCAGTATGTGTTCCCGTGCAACTTAATATTTTCTATAGAAAACAAAATTTAGATTACTTGTGTGGCAAATTTCTTGTTGGTGAATATATGGATGCTTAAATTCAGTATTTTGACTGGGCTGCCATCCCTTAACAGATATCCTAGTACTATTATCTATGTTATTTGAGTGTGCATTCAGTCCTTATTCCACAAGTAATTCAAAACTTGAGTATGAGGGATGAAGTAAGAAATGTCCGATGTTGCAAAAATGAAAGTGGTAGAGTAATGATTTGTTTTTTTTTTTGTTTGATAAGTAACTAATCTGTTGATGGAGTATGTGAACAAAGATTGGCTGCACGAAGGCTTGTTGGCTTTGGATGGCATGTACAGTGAAAATACATGTTTTAACTTAAATAACTTGTAGTTACAAGATAGGATTGATCATGGAAAGCAAGCTCGATTGCGTGATTGCTTTTAACGTCTAGTTGAGCTTGCATCAAATCCTGGGAGTTCTGTTCTTCCTGCATCGATGTTGTTTAGTGTTACTAGGGGAAGCCCAACTGTGAATTTCAATTAATGGTTGGTTATGTACACTTTGGGTCTATTGTGGGGATCATAATCATGCTTCAGTTCTCTATGGATCCTTTATCAGCTGTCCTCTTATTGATCTTGGAATTGTTGCAGATTCAATCGTGACTTGTGACTGGCTGTACCATGCAATCATTCCTGATATTTGTTCCAAGTGGTTGGGAGGAAAAGCTTGGGCATGGTCATCCTAAAATGTGCTTGCGTCGCTGCTTAGAAGTGTGATGTTGTGCAATTGTATTTGTGTGTACATTAAAATTTCTATTTTATGGTGGGAATTGCTGAACTGGCTTGTTCTATGGAGTTTGTTGCTTTTCTTGCCACGGGGAGCCTTGGGATGCTTGTCCCCCTCCTGGCGGGGGCGATTACATGGTGCCTAAGGATCAGTCTCCTCTTCGTTGCTTTGATCTCTGAAATTGTAGTACAATGTTTATGATTTTGTGATCAAGATGGGTTATGAGTTTATCATGTGCCCAGAGGAGCAGAACAGTAAAATAATTCTTAAAAGTGAATTGAGCTACTTGCAAGATCAACTAAACAAGCGATTAGATATGATTCTGGTGCATTAGTCTTGTACCAGTTGTTCTGTGGAGTTGTATAATCCTAACTAGCTTGAGCAAAATTATGGTCCCAATATTGGATTCCAGCATGCGAAAGTTTAATCAAATTGCTTTACCACTAAAAACTTGATGAGCATAATAGATTAAACGGGGAACGAAAATACTGAAGGTTTGCAGAAAAGGGCATGGTAAGGATCAGCCATGTAGCCGAAAGTGGGATATGACAGAACCTGTGGTTAATTTTAACGCCATGGTTTATTTGTCTCTGCATCGCTTGGATGATTGCAAAATTCCAAAAATATAAGATAATTCCCCTTGGATCTGGACTCCAGATAGCTATCGGAGCTGGTAGCTTTAGCGACGTTCAGATCTTCAGCGCAAGCCGCCAATTCGAGCTCAATATGGTGGGATTAAAAATTGCAGAGCCCGTGAATTTGGTGGGTACATAAACTAGCGCTCAGCATGTTGTGTTTTTGTCTCCGATCTCTTCATTCAACGTGTTTTTTGTCAGCTTCACGGCGGCGAATTGTTTTCCTTGTGTATGTGAGGCTTTACTTACCCTTTTTTGTTCTTTTTAATCCTGAAATTCCAAAAATCTCTCTTTATTTTTCTTCAGCACGGGCTCCAAATTGTGCTTTTTCTGTGGGCATCTCCGATCAGACCGACGTGGCAAACTGTTTCCCCTTCTTATGCTGAAACTGACCACAAAACAGAGGGCTCTCTAAGGCTATCCTCGAGCATTCTAATTACTAAACTACACAGTCAGTGAATGTATTTAATTGTTCTCGAAAAATCATAGGATGAAAATTGTTATTCCGAAAAAGACGTCGAGGGCTGAAACGTAATATAGGATATAGGATAAATCTAGGAACTATCTTTCTAAGGGTGTCCTTTGATGGGTCAGATTTTTTTTAATTTTTCTTACTTCAATTGGATGGAAGAGCTAGGATTCAATTATTCAGATGTAAAACGCAAAAGAAAATGCTCATCAAAAAATAAAAGAACAAATCGATTCAAACAGTAAGCTTGTTTTGGTGCTTGTAAAACAATAATTGTACTGGACCATTAACTTGACTAGTCATTTTTGTCTTTTTCTTTCATTTATATGGAGAGCCTTATTTAACTATTAAAAAAAGAAAGGAAAAAAAAACAAACAAACAGAAGGCTGCAATATTAAATATATGAGTAGATCTTAGCATATACACATTGATTATACAAAATATGATGGGCGGGAAAATGGACCCGCGTTGTGGGGCGGGGGGGACACTTTGTTTTGTATGTCCGTGACTGACAGCATCTCGTGTTGCCGTGTGGCAGTGTCGTATTGTCTTCTGGAAGTCAGAAGGGGGTTCACGAGCTGAACTTATTGCAAATAATTTACTTGATTTTTATTTTTATTTTTTTGGGTTCAAAATCTTTTACTTGAGTTGCTCAATTATTCTTGACATCGTCGAGTTTTAACTCTTAACCACGAAAAAGAAAAAAAAAGAAAAAAAAAGAGAGAAAATCTCTTTTGGTTCGCGTACAAATTATCAACTTTTTAGGGAGATATCCGAATTAGTGTATCCAGTTTAGCTTTTCGGAGGATGAAAATGTTAATCAACAATTATTAGTCTATTCTACCAAGTAATATTTACATAATCCATTTTAACTCCTGTTGACTAAAATCGAGTTTAACCGAAAAAATAGTTGAACCCAACATCTACTTTGGGCAAAAATTGGAAGCCTAAAGGGGAGCCATAAGTGGATAGCGATGCTAATCGAAGAATCACAGCCCCGCTATTTCGTACTCAAGCCTACGGTTGGCTAGTTTTTCGTGGATAATGAAGAGCAAGTCGCCCTCCTTCGACTTCAAATGGTTGGACTCACTCCACCGTATAGCTTCGCGCTATCGGGGGCGATTTTGCAGTGTATTATAATTAATTAATTATGTTATTTAAGAAACATTTCAATAATTACAAATTTATTTTTTAAAAAAATTAACTTATATATATATATAATAAAAAAGTTATTTTATTATATAACGTATAATTTAACTGACTTTTTAATACAAAGGAAAATGTTAATCAATTATGCTACCTGGACCACGCGGACCCAAGAATATTCTTCGTGACGAGGGGGCAAAGTAACACGATCCAATGTGAATTCCACCTTGGACTAGACTATGATCGGACGTCAATGATAGGAGGGCAATTCAGTGACTTGACATCCTCTAGCTGTCTCCCATACATATAGGTGACATTCTCCTCCCATGCAAACATGCAAAACAAACACAAACACGCGCAAGAAAAATATCACATGATTGTGTAGTAGGGCATTTGCTTGCAATTCAGAGAAGTCCAAGAAGTCATGGACCTCAGGAGTGCTACCACTTTGTACCTCTTCTTTGCTCTTCTAATCGCAAGCACCAAAGCTGCCGACCCTTGTGCCTCTCAATTCGGGGGTTCAGATCTCCCTGTAATTCCCATCTATGGCAAATGCTCCCCTTTTGTGGCTCCCAAGTCTGAGTCATGGGTCAACACTGTTCTCAACATGGCCTCCAAAGACCCAGAAAGGCTTAAATATTTGTCAAGCTTGTCGGCCCAAAAGACCTCCTCTGTCCCAATTGCTCCGGGCAGACACACCATTAACGTTGGCAACTACGTTGTCCGAATCAAATTGGGCACTCCGGGTCAATTAATGTTCATGGTCCTGGACACTGGCAACGATGCTGCTTGGGTTCCTTGCTCCGGATGCTCGGGCTGCTCCAGCACCACCTTTCAACTCAAAACTTCTTCAACTTTCAAGCCATTGGATTGCTCCATGGCCCAATGTACTCAGGTCCGCGGATTTTCTTGCCCGGCAACGGGGGCAGCATCATGCCTATTCAACCAATCCTACGGTGGAGATTCTTCGTTTTCTGCTTCCTTAGTGCAAGATGCAATTATATTAGGCAATGAAGTGGTTCCCAATTTTGCTTTTGGATGCATCAGCTCCATCTCTGGGAATTCAATCCCGCCGCAAGGATTATTGGGCTTGGGTCGTGGCCCATTGTCGCTAGTTTCCCAATCCGGGTCACTCTACTCAGGTGTTTTCTCGTACTGTTTACCCAGTTTTAGAAACTATTACTTTTCTGGCTCTCTAAAGCTAGGCCCAGCAGGCCAACCCAGATCCATTAGAACAACCGCACTTCTAAGAAACCCACATCGCCCATCACTATATTACGTGAACCTCACCGGAGTGAGCATTGGGCGAGTTCCCGTGCCCATTGCCCCAGAGCTTCTGGCATTTGACCCAAACACCGGGGCCGGGACCATAATAGACTCGGGCACAGTAATAACCCGATTTGTGCAGCCCATGTACGCGGCAATTCGGGATGAGTTCAGGAAACAAGTAAAGGGCCCATTTTCAAGTCTTGGGGCCTTCGATACCTGTTTTCAGGCAACAAATGAAGACGTGGCACCTGCCATAACGCTCCATTTCACAGGCTTGGACTTGGTGTTGCCAGTGCAGAACAGCTTGATACATAGCAGTTCTGGGTCGCTGGCGTGCTTGTCAATGGCAGCGGCCCCAGCTAACGTGAATGCGGTCTTGAATGTTATAGCCAATTTGCAGCAGCAGAACCTCAGGATCTTGTTTGATACCACCAATTCTCGCGTGGGGATCGCCCGCGAGCTATGCAACTAGTTTTTGACCTTTTCTCTCTCCTCGTGTTTATCTAAATGCGTCTCCATCAGATATAAATTGTGTATTTGGTAAACAGGCCAAGTCCTGTTGTTAATCAAGGAGTTTGCTGTATGAATTAACCTAATAACCAGGAATGCAATTCCAAAATATGAGTACGTACCATCAGTAAATCTCTTCAAGCACCGAAAGTTTGTTCGTTACAGATATGCACACCAATTACAGAAACGATCACATGAAACGAATTAGAAACTAGTTACACATGTAAGAGACTCTTTTTTTTTTATTTTTTTTTTATGAAATTTCTTTTGGTCAGTTTTTCCCTCAAATCACAATGTTGCTCTTTAAGATATTCTTCTGGTCAAAACGTCAACCCCACCACTGGTGCACTGCAACACCTTCATCCATTAGCTTTCCATACAGAGCCAAGCACTCCCAATAAGCCCTTCCGCTTCCATTGCCCTTTCCGCCATGCCCTCGTGGCCTGCACTCCAAGAAAAGTTCATCTACCAGTCTTATTGCTTTATTCTTAACCAGTTCCTCAATTACCTCGGCCTCTGCCTTCATCACCACCAGTTCTTCCTCCTTGATATTCTTCCTCAGCCACTCTGACATCCCAACCTCTTGTGCCTGCAGCAGCTCCTTCCTTGACGTCTCCTCTGTCACTGTCTCAATCTTGTACACCTCAAAATCAAGATTCCTTGTAGGATAGTGCTTTTCGAACCATCCAATTCCGCTTCCTCCCTGTTTCTCCGGCAGCCCCACATCAATGAACACACGGCGCGGGAAGCTCTCCAGTGAATCACCCGTTAAGTCTGGTAGATACCTCGTTCTTTTCAGGTATCTGCTTGATTTACCCGAAGCTGCTCTCGGTGGTTCCAGGAGCACGTCTTCGAGGTTCCTCAGTACTGCTTTTCTTGCCTCAGTTGTATATCCAAGGAGCTTCCTTTGCGTGGCCAAATTAGTATCATTCTCGCCTGTCTTCTTCATTGCCAATACGGTGGACTGAAATCTCCTGAAATAGATTATTTTATAATTGTCCGGCTTGTTGAATGCAAAGGAAGGATTGTCGCTTAGTTGAACTACCGCAATGCCTCCAGTTTTGAGGATCCTGTCAATTAACTCCGGAGCAATGTGATAGTTATAGCTGAACGCAAAGTCGAACGACTCGTCAGGAATCATCGTTCGCCAATCAAAATCGGTGGCAGAGACAAGATTCATCTCTGCATCATTAGCAATCTGAGAAACGTACGCGGCAGCATTGTCTTCGCCATCCCCACCGCTTAAGAGTACGGCTTTGTCGCCAGTTTTAATTATTCCTTCATTTGTCAAGTCACGGAAAATCAATGACAACTGATTCAGGTTAACTGAATTGGAGCCAACTTGATCAGGCCCAAGCACAGCTGAGGAAACACCGAAAACGGTTCTCACCATGGAGAAGGTAACAAATATCACAGCCAAAATCATGGCACGAGCAATAAGCTTCAACATCCCATTATAAGCAATCGCGTTTCTGTCATAATCCAGATCAATGTTATCGATATGCAAGAAAAAGGGCTTGCATTTGTTGAAGGCTTTCGCTTGGAAATATTGTAAAGGCTGCATTTCCATAGCTGGACAAGTCTAAGCTATTGCGAGGGAAGATTTTTGTACTAAAGCAACAAAACTGGATTGACTGAAGCAGAGGCAGATTGATAAAGAGAAGGCAATAAGATATAAAATGCGCGGAGAAATGGGAGCTAAAGAGATGAACAAGTTTAGAAACTGGAAGAATATAAAGATTGGAAAATAAGAAGGGAGAGGGCACAACGAGGGAATTTGAAAAACTACTTAGCGAGTGCAAAATCTAGCAGCGGTGTGATTTCCACCCACGAGAGCCACGCGGGTACTTCGCATTCTAGACCACAGTAACATCAACTCCCTCAACCGCTGCGCCTCCATTTCTTTGGGTTGCCCCCCTAGATCGATGATTTTTTTTCAACTTTCCAGCCGCCAACTTCTCAATTCATAAGAATTTTGAGCAACAAATCGTTAGAATACCAAAAACCACCGATCATTAAAGCTTGGAGGGGAGGAAAGGGAGACCGGAGGGAGACCCTTCATGATGTTCTTATTCCCTACTCTTTTTTTTATTCTCTTTTTTTTGGGGGGGGTTATATTGGAGAGAGAATTATATGGGGATGGGGAGCAAGAAAGCAACATGTTGAAGTATTAAAATGGGGTGCAACTGGCAAAAATGCTTGGTTCCGCGAAAATTGAGTGTAACCCTTAGCTGGCTCGTCGGGAGTTTCAGATTCTGTCTCCCCTGGGAATAGCGTAGTTTTTCAGCGTTTGTTATCATTACGCGGAATTTGGGGTGTCATTACCATGCCAACAAGTACCGAATGTCTGTGTTCACGTTTCTCTATTATTAACTTTTTCTCCCTACTCCCAAGTTCCAACTTTTTTCTGAATTACATTACAATTGTCTTTTGCAGGTGATCATCGCGATTCTGCCACGAGTCCACTCCGAAAACATTCGGGCGTTTGATTTTGTGGGTCCTACAAACACTCACTCCCCCAATCACTCAATTGAGGCATGCTCTAATTTGGACAAAAAGGAAAACGAAAACCATTTGCCTTTGCATATCTTTCCTTAAAAAAAATAAAAATAAAAAATATATATATATATATATATAAACACAAATATTAAACATAAATTTATATTATTAAATTTTATTTATTAATTATAATTTTTTATTATTTATTAAAAATATATTAATTATAATTAACGGTCATTTTTTAAATCTAATTTTTGCCTATATATATATATATATATATATATATATATATATTGTTTTGTTTATGTCAGCCAACCTTTCCCCGCCACGTCGCATGCGCATAGCTTGTAAATAACAAGCTTGGGCCCAAGGCAATAGCTTCTCCCTATCGGGTTAGGTTGGGCCCTAACTTATTCCCCTAACTCCGGCCCAAGGGCATAGCTACCAAGTTATAGGGCATAGGGTGTATATGTATATACAGAATATTTTAAAAAATGATAAGAATGTAAAACGTATATCTATAAAATTTCTATAGTATTTTTTAAATATTGTGTGCATAAAAAATACATTAAAAATAAAAATTTTTACTTAACTAAAGATAAGTAAAAATATTTTGTTAACTAAAGATATTTTGTGTGCATAATTTTTTTTTATAAATTACACTTAACTATATATGTTTATTAAATCATAAAATTAATTTTAAAATTTTTTTAATTATATATTTATTTTATTATATTTCATTGTTATTTATGAATCGTAGAATCAAGTAACTTTTTTTTAATATATATATATATATATATATATATAGATATAATTATCATGCCTTCTTTGTACTAAAGATTAAAGGAAATTATACTATTGTTGAATACCAAACATATTTTGCCTACGTAAATTATGATTATACTATTGCAATCAGCTAACGATTTTTCTACATAATATATATTTTTTAATATTTTAGTGAACACGCATCCCTGCACAACTCAAGTAAAGATAATGCTTGGATATGCTAATTGTGCGGTTGCAAGACTGAGCAATTCAAAATACTGATATTAGTACTCTAATATCTAAGTTAATAGTAGAAGCGGTACTAAAAAATATTCCGAATACCACTAATCGTGATTGGTTTTGTTACAGTTAGTAAATTCGAAAGATTAAAAGTAATTGAACAAAACCGAGTAGTTTAGTTTAATAAATTTTTATATATTTCATTACTCTAAATAAATTTACAATAATTTCTTTGTCTTTTTTTTTTTTTTTGAATGATGCCCAAATAACCTTTATATGCCCATCATTCATATTAGTTTTTTTTTTTTTGACAAAAAGATTCTAACTTAATATTGGAGTGACAAACTAAATAAAATTTTTTAAAAATATACACAACAGTATTATAAAAAAGTTTTACAAACCACGATTAATTTCATCGTTAATTAATTATGAACTATTATAATGTAAGACATAAAAAAAAAAGATAAGACTCACTTAAATAAATTGAGTTAAAATGTAAACTATTTAGAAACATAACCTAACCGTAGTAATGATCAATAACTAGGATCCATACCAGTGCTAATAATAACTAACACTCAAGCATATCATAGTTAAAAATTTAGATCTCTAAAGTACAAGTGTTATATATATATATATATATATAAGATTTGTTTTGGCACAAGAAAAATTGCTTGTGTTATTTAACTCAATATCTAAAAAATCCAATCCAAGACTAGTGAGAACTATCTTTGTCTCGGTTTCAGATTTCTAGAGCTATGGCGACTTCCGGGTTGCAACCCACCACCGATTTTGCACCACCCGTGTGAACCTTGGAATAACTCCGAATCAATATTGCTATTTCGTGATGTTTTTCTGTGGGGCTAAGAAATTAGTGGTCAACAACAAAGATGCCTATGCCTTTTTATTTTAAGGTGCACGAACATTCACCATTTGTCGAAGAACCAGAAGCATATGAAATTGAGCCCCACAAAGATATGCTTTGCGAGGTGGATATGCAAGAGAGCATTATTCTTATACCTAAAAGCTTTGGAATCTTTTCTTGCGATGATAAGTATGCACATCGAATGATAATGTCCCTTGACAAATTAGAAAAATGTGGCAACTAAATGAATGATTTATGCACGTATCTGAACCTTTTTTTGTTCCTTTTCTCTAGTGCACTGGCTGGGTGATTGACGGAATAAATAGCTAAATAAATCATGTAATAAAAGTTTATATATCTCTTGCATTTTAACTTTTGCAATTTCCTCTCTCTCTCTCTCTCTCTCTACACACACACACACACACACACACACACACACACACACAACGTTTAACGGAATTGTGGCTGAGGAGTAAAGAGAAACCATCATT